>NC_069414.1:50949390-51001107 GCF_026875155.1 Cherax quadricarinatus
TAGAAATGGGGTTGTTGATGTGGGAGTGGTTTTTTGGGAGGGTATTTGGGGGGTTGTTGAGGGTATAAGGGGGTTTTTGAGGAGTAGGGTGGTTGTTTTGGGGGGTTGGGGGTTTTTGATGGTATTTGGGGGTTTGGGTTGAGGGTAAAAGAGGGGGTTTGTTGATGGGGGTTTAAGTGGTGGTTTTTTGGGGGGTTTATTTGGGGTTTGATGTTTGGGGGTAGTGGTTTGTTGAGGGTGGTCTTTGGGGGTTGCTGATGGGGGTATGGGGTTGTTGATGGTGGTAGTGGGGTTTTTGGGATGGGGTAGTGGGGGTTTTTGATGGGGAAAGGTGGGGTTTGTTGTGGGGTAGATGTGGTTGTTGATGGGGTATTTTGGGGGGTTTTTTGAGGGAGTGGTGGTTGTTTAGGGTCGTAGTGGGGGTTTTTTTGGGGTGGTAGTGGGGGTTGTTGATGGGGTTGGGTTTTATGGGGGGAGGGGGTTTTGGGGGGGGGGGGTGGGGGGGTTGTTGAGGGGGTTTGGGGGGGGGGGTGGGGGGGGGGATTTGATGGGGGGATGGTGGTTTTGTTGGGGGTTTGGGGGGGGGTTTTGGGGTTTGTGGGGTTTTTTGTTGGGGTAGTGTGGTTTTTGGGGGTTTTGTGGTGGTTTTTTAAATGGGGGGTAGTGGGGGTTTGGTGTTGGGGGTGGGGGGGGGGTTTTGGGGATTTTTGGTTTGGGCTAAATGGTTTTAGGGGTGGTTTTTGTGGTGGTAGGGGAGGGGGTTTTTAAGGGGGTTGGTGGGGTCGTATTTTCCCCTTTGCCCCTTTTCCTTTTCTCCTCCTTTCTTTTTTTCCCTCTTCCCCAAAGCTTCCCTAACTGCTTTCTATAAAAATTTCTTTCCATCTTGTTTCCCTCCCCAAACAAAGAATAAGAAAAGTGAAGTAAGAGGAGAGAAGAGAGAGAGAGAGAGAGAGAGAGAGAGAGAGGAGAGAGAGAGAGAGAGAGAATCACGAGTCACTGCCCAGCATCCTGCCACCAACATTAGGTACTTCATTACCAGTGTTGCAGTTTTCCACACAGATTCATGAGCACTCTAACATCCGGGACAGTTTCTTCGTTTTTGAGACTTTTCCCGGGACGACGGGACTTCAAAAAATTTTCCCAAGAATTCGGGTTTACATCTAAATTAATGAAAAGAAACAGGCAAGGTGGAGGGGGTGAAACTTTAACTTAGCTCACTGATTTTTCCCAAATCTCTGATAAACCTGGAAATTTTCTCCAGTTTGTACATAAACATTAGTACCTCAGTACTAGCATGTACAATGTACAGACCTCAAATGGCAAAATTGGGAGACCCCATCAAATTCCTGAGGAAAATTTGGACCCCACTTCTGCTCCAACACATTACATATTAAAAATTGTTGTTTTTACTTCAATCAACTCTTATACAGGGGATTTTTGGAAAGACTTTCTTGCAGTGTTTTACACGGGGAAAAAAATTTTTTATTTCCATACTCACAACTCTGGGTCTCCCTCGACCCGTAGTGAGTGATCTGGCAGAAGACACAGCCACTTGTCAACCTCTCGGCTATGTTGGATCATCTGACCATAAGATTGTCTTTACCACACTGAAGATTCCAACAGTAGGAGCTAAAGAATGTACATTCTTTAGCTCAGGAAACTGACTGACCCTTTGTTCTGAGCTCACAGCCTCTGACTGGAGTGTTCTTCTCCAAGATGATGTTAACAACCAAGTGAATACTTCACTGAACACATCATCCTTAATCTACAAGAAACACGTCCCTCACCGGCAGTATGTAACGAAGCCTTCAGATCAGCATTGGCTCGGCTTTCGTTGTAGAGAGACTGATACTTCTAAGTACAAGGCTGGGGAAGGTATAAGAGGCATCCCACTGTCTATATCAGTAAAGTGCATAGGCAAACCTGTAGGCATATGGGTGAAGTTCAGAAGTGGGTCATCTCTTGATGGGAGGCTGACACAAAAAGATATCTGGCGTCATATTGAATGGCCTTCAAAACCTGGTGGTCGTTGGTCGAGGACCAGCAAAGTTATTCACCTGATGAAATTATTCCACCTGTATGTTAGCAGGATGGAACAGTCTCTACTAGTAGTCAGAATAAAGTAAACATCTTCGTTGAATATTTTGTTGTCAAGATGGAAGTTCCTGATCCAACTTGGGAACCTCCTTTGTTGGCCGCAAGAACAGTGTCAAAGTTGTCAGTGGTGACAATAAGGCAAGATGAAGTATGTCTTCTTAAATCCCTGGAACAAGAAAAGGCTGATAAATTAGACACATGTGCAACTCTTGGGTATCTTTATTGAGGAAACGTTTCGCCACACAGTGGCTTCATCAGTCCATACATAGGAGAAACTTGAAGAACAGGAGGAGAATGAGGTAATCAGTCCCTCAACCTTGAGTCGATGTGGTCAGTCCATCAAGATTGATGGACTGACCACATCGACTCAAGGTTGAGGGACTGATTACCTCATTCTCCTCCTGTTCTTCAAGTTTCTCCTATGTATGGACTGATGAAGCCACTGTGTGGCGAAACGTTTCCTCAATAAAGATACCCAAGAGTTGCACATGTGTCTAATTTATCAACATGTCGGTTCTCTGAACCATTCATTTACAAAGAAAAGACTGACTGTGGGGCCCAGACTAGTTGAGTTCAAGATTGCTGGGTACATGTGCAGACCAGCTGGCAGCATCTCTAACTAGCATCTATCAGCACTGCTTAACACAATGTATAGACCAGCTATCAGCACCTCTAACTGGCATCTATCAGCAGTACCTAGCACAGTGTAAATGTCCTTCTCTGTGGAAAGAGGAAAATGTAGTCCTTTCTCACAAAAAGAAGAGCAGAGCGGAAATTATCAACTACAGACCAGTGTCACTCCTGCCAGTCACTGGCAAGACCAGTGTCACTCCTGCCCGTTACTGGCAAGACCAGTGTCACTCCTGCCAGTCACTGGCAAGACCATTGTCACTCCTGTCAATCACTGGCATGATTCTTGAGACAATAATCTCATGGCAGATGACAAAGTTTTTCAACTACACTTATATCTTTGTGACCGTCAATATGGGTTCAGAAAAGGTTATTCTGCTGCTGATCTGTTATTAAACCTCTCTGACACCAGTCACTGGATGAATCCAAAGTCAGTTGTGTAGAAGCACTGGACATTGCTGGTACCTTCGACAGAGTATGGCAACAGGGACTCTTGACAAAACAGCAAGCACTGGATGTCTCTGGCTTTGTACTATGTCTCCTCAGTGATTACCTTCATGGTAGATCTCTAAGAGTAGTTCTAAATGGGGCAGAGTCTACAAGACACTATATTGGTGCAAGTGTTCCACAGGGAAGTGTGCTTGGGCCATTGTTATGTAATGTTTGCTGCAATGATCATCAACTCATCCCAGAATCACATACATATGCAGACGACTGTACTCCGACATTTACTTATCCAAGAGAGGAAATGCCAGGTATTCTAAATTACAACAATAATCAGCTTACAGCTCTATCAAACTGGGAAAAACGATGGAAGGTCACATTTGCTCCTGAGATAACGCAAATGATGGTCTCTAGGTACCATCATGGTAACACTGGAACAGTGGCGAGAATGATGGTCTCTAGGCACCATGATGGTAATGCTGGAGCAGTGGCGAGAATGATGTTCTCTAGGTACCATGATGGTAACACTGGAACAGTGGCGAGAATGATGTTCTCTAGGTACCATGATGGTAACACTGGAACAGTGGCGAGAATGATGTTCTCTAGGTACCATGATGGTAACACTGGAACAGTGGCGAGAATGATGTTCTCTAGGTACCATGATGGTAATGCTGGAGCAGTGGCGAGAATGATGGTCTCTAGTACCATGATGGTAACACTGAACAGTGGCGAGAATGATGTTCTCTGGGTACCATGATGGTAACACTGGAACAGTGGCGAGAATGATGTTTCTCTAGGTACCATGATGGAAAACACTGGAACAGTGGCGAGAATGATGGTCCTCTAGGTACCATGATGGTAACACTGGAACAGTGGCGAGAATGATGTTCTCTAGGTACCATGATGGTAACACTGGAACAGTGGCGAGAATGATGTTCTCTAGGTACCATGATGGTAACACTGGAACAGTGGCGAGAATGATGTTCTCTAGGTACCATGATGGTAACACTGGAATAGTGGCGAGAATGATGTTCTCTAGTACCATGATGGTAACACTGGAACAGTGGCAGAATGATGTTCTCTAGGTACCATGATGGAAAACACTGGAACAGTGGCGAGAATGATGGTCTCTAGGTACCATGATGGTAACACTGGAACAGTGGCGAGAATGATGTTCTCTAGGTACCATGATGGTAACACTGGAACAGTGGCGAGAATGATGTTCTCTAGGTACCATGATGGTAACACTGGAACAGTGGCGAGAATGATGTTCTCTAGGTACCATGATGGTAACACTGGAACAGTGGCGAGAATGATGTTCTCTAGGTACCATGATGGTAACACTGGAACAGTGGCGAGAATGAATCGGGGAATGTTGGTACTCGGGATAAAGTTAATATCTTTGGGGTGAAATATGACTCCAAACTGACTATGAAGAACCACGTTGTAAATCTTGAAAACAAGGCGGCCAGGAAACTTACAGCATTTAGACGTCTCACATCCGCTTAATAATAGAGGCTGCAAGATTCTGTGCGAAGCACAAGTACACTCACATCTTGAGTATGTTCCACTTTCTTGGATTGCCTGCCCACCGTCTCATCTGCGACTTCTGTCCAGGCGAGAGACGACTCGTCTCTCGCCTGGACCCAGCCTGTACAGAGCTATCACTGTTATGTACAAGGTCAATGCTGTTAAGGTGCCACACTTTGCTCCACTCCGAGAACAGTGAGAAGACAGCTTCTACACCACAAGACGGACAGCAAGAAGACAGCTTCTACACTACAAGACAGACATTGAGAAGACAGCTTGTACACTACAAGACGGGCAGCCAACAGCAACTACACTGGTTGTAACCTTCTCCAGAACATCACTTCATCTAAGATCATTTATTCCTAAGATGACTCGGGTCTGGGACATGTTCTTACAACATAATGACATCACAGAAATAAAGTCAGCTGACCAAATTAAATTTCTGGCTCACAGATGGCCCACAGCTGCCCCACAGCTGGCCCACAGCTGCCCCACAGCTGGCCCACAGCTGCCCCATAGCTAACCCACAGCTGGCCCACAGCTGCCCCACAGCTGGCCCACAGCTGCCCCACAGCTGGCCCACAGCTTCCCCACAGCTGCCCCACAGCTGACCCACAGCTGGCCCACAGATGGCTCCAACTTCATTGTCTTCCATATTTATGTTTCATAACATAAAAAGTTCAAATAAGCTGATGAAGGTAACAGTTGTTAACTTGTAAATAAAGTTAGTAACCCTTAACCTAACCTCGTAAAACACTGTGTAAATAAGAAGAGAGAGAGAGAGACAGAGAAGATAGAGAGAGAGAAGAGAGAGAAGAGAAGAGCACACCCTGGTTTTCCCCTACAATATTCAATAATTCCCACAGTTCATAAATACAAATCATAACATTGAAGGAAACAACCTGGAAATTCCACTCAATAAAAATGATTCAACCAGATGATATAGAATTGAAATAGACAGAAATATAATTTTTTTAGATCGACCTATTCTCCATGTCGTTTGTTCTGTACTGTTGACCCTGTCATGGTATCACTGTTTTGTGTGTGTTGTGTGTTTGTGTTTGTGTGTGTTGTGTGTGGTGTGTGTGTGTGTGTGTTTTGTGTTGTTGGTGTGTTGTGTGTGTGTGTGTGTTGTGTGTTGTATTTGTGTGTGTGTTGTGTGTGTGTGTGTGGTGTGTGTGTTGTGTGTGTGTGTGTGTGTGTGTGTGTGTGTGTGTTGGTGTGTGTGTGTGTTTGTGTGTGTTGTGTGTGTGTGTTGTGTGTGGTGTGTGTGTGTGTTGTGTGTGTTTTATGTGTTGGGGGTGTTGTGTGTTTGTGTGTGTGTGTGTGTGTGTGTTTTGTGTGTGTGTGTTGTGTGTTGTGGGGTGTGTTGTGTTTTGTGTGTGTGTGGTGTGTGTTTTGTGTGTGTGTGTGTGTGTGTTTGTGTTGGTGTGTGTGTGTGTGTGTTGTTTTGTGGTTTGGGGTGTGTTTGTGTGTGGTGTGTTTGGTGTTTGTGTGTGTGTGTGTGTGTGTGTGTGTGTGTGTGTGTTTGGGGTGTGTGTTTGTGTTGTGTGTGTTGTTGTGTTTGTTGTGTTGTGTGTGTTGTGTGTGTTGTTTTGTGTGTGTGTGTGTGTGTGTGTTGTGTGTGGTGTGTGTGGTGTGTGTGTGTTTGTGTTGTTGTGTTGTGTGTGTTGTGTGTGTTGTGCGTTTGTGTGTGTGTGTGTGTGTGTTGTGTGTGGTGTGTTGTGTGTGTGTGTGTTGTGTGTGTGTGTGTGTGTGTGTGTGTGTGTGTGTGTGTGTGTGTTGTGTGTGTGTGTGTGTGTGTGTGTGTGGGGTGTGTGTGTGTGTGTGTGTGTGTGTTGTGTGTGTTGTGTGTTGTGTGTGTGTGTGTACTCACCTAGTTGAGGTTGCAGGGGTCGAGTCCAAGCTCCTGGCCCCCCCCTCTTCACGGGTCGCTACTAGTCACTCTCCCTAAACCATGAGCTTTATCGTACCTCTGCTTAAAGCTATGTATGGATCCTGCCTCCACTACATCGCTTCTCAAACTATTCCACTTCCTGACTACTCTGTGGCTGAAGAAATACTTCCTAACATCCCTGTGATTCATCTGTGTCTTCAGCTTCCAACTGTGTCCCCTTGTTACTGTGTCCAATCTCTGGAACATCCCCGTTTTGTCCACCTTGTCAATTCCTCTCAGTATTTTGTATGTCGTTATCATGTCCCCCCAATCTCTCCTGTCCTCCAGTGTCGTCAGGTTGATTTCCCTTAACCTCTCCTCGTAGGACATACCTCTTAGCTCTGGGACTAGTCTTGTTGCAAACCTTTGCACTTTCTCTAGTTTCTTTACATGCTTGGCTAGGTGTTTGGGGTTCCAAACTGGTGCCGCATACTCCAACATGGGCCTACCGTACACGGTGTACAGGGTGTTGAACGACTCCTTATTAAGATGTCGGAATGCCGTTCTGATGTTTGCTAGGCGCCCATATGCTGCGGCAGTTATTTGGTTGATGTGCGCTTCAGGAGATGTGCCTGGTGTTATACTAACCCCAAGATCTTTTTCCTTGAGTGAGGTATGTAGTCTCTGGCCCCCTAGACTGTACTCCGTCTGCGGTCTTCTCTGCCCTTCCCCAATCTTCATGACTTTGCACTTGGTGGGATTGAGCTCCAGGAGCCAATTGCTGGACCAGGTCTGCAGCCTGTCCAGATCCCTTTGTAGTTCTGCCTGGTCTTCGATCGAGTGAATTCTTCTCATCAACTTCACGTCATCTGCAAACAGGGACACCTCAGAGTCTATTCCTTCCGTCATGTCGTTCACATATACCAGAAACAGCACTGGTCCTAGGACTGACCCCTGCGGGACCCCGCTGGTCACAGGTGCCCACTTTGACACCTCGCCACGTACCATGACTCGCTGCTGTCTTCCTGACAAGTATTCCCTGATTCATTGTAGTGCCTTCCCTGTTATCTCTGCTTGGTCCTCCAGCTTTTGCACTAATCTCTTGTGTGGAACTGTGTCAAACGCCTTCTTGCAGTCCAAGAATATGCAATCCACCCACCCCTCTGTCTCTTGTCTTACTTCTGTCACCATGTCATAGAACTCCAGTAGGTTTGTGACACAGGATTTCCCGTCCCTGAAACCATGTTGGCTGCTGTTGATGGGATCATTCCTTTCTAGGTGTTGCACCACTCTTCTCCTGATAATCGTCTCCATGACTTTGATACTATACATGTCAGTGACACTGGTCTGTAGTTTAGTGTTTCATGTCTGTCTCCTTTTTTAAAGATTGGGACTACATTTGCTGTCTTCCATGCCTCAGGCAATCTCCCTGTTTCGATATATGTATTGAATATTGTTGTTAGGGGTACACATAGCGCCTCTGCTCCCTCTCTCAGGACCCATGGAGAGATGTTATCTGGCCCCATTGCCTTTGAGGTATCTAGCTCACTCAGAAGCCACTTCACTTCTTCCTCGGTTGTGTGCACTGTGTCCAGCACTTGGTGGTGTGCCCCACCTCTCCGTCTTTCTGGAGCTCCTTCTGTCTCCTCTGTGAACACTTCTTTGAATCTCTTGTTGAGTTCCTCACATACTTCACGGTCATTTCTTTTTGTCTCTCCTCCTTCCTTCCTTAGCCTGATTACCTGGTCCCTTGACTGTTGTTTTCCTCCTGATGTGGCTGTATAACAGTTTCGGGTCAGATTTGGCTTTTGCTGCTATGACAATATGAAAACGACATAGCAGCAAAAGCCAAATCTGACCCGAAACTGTTATACAGCCACATCAGGAGGAAAACAACAGTCAAGGACCAGGTAATCAGGCTAAGGAAGGAAGGAGAGAGAGACAACAAGAAATGACCGTGAAGTATGTGAGGAACTCAACAAGAGATTCAAAGAAGTGTTCACAGAGGAGACAGAAGGGACTCCAGAAAGACGGAGAGGTGGGGCACACCACCATGTGCTGGACACAGTACACACAACCGAGGAAGAAGTGAAGAGTCTTCTGAGTGAGCTAGATATCTCAAAGGCAATGGGGCCAGATAACATCTCCCCATGGGTCCTGAGAGAGGGAGCAGAGGCGCTGTGTATACCCCTAACAACAATATTCAATACATCTATCGTGTGTGTGTGTGTGTTTGTGTGTGTTTGTGTGTGTGTTCGTGTGTGTGTGTGTGTGTTTCTTTGTTTGTGTGTGTGTGTGTGTGTGTGTGTGTGTGTGTGTGTGTGTGTGTGTGTGTGTGTGTATGTATGTTTGTGTGTGTGTTTGTATGTGTGTTTTGTGTGTGTGTGTGTGTGTACAGTTTGAAAGCATACATGATATTATCGTCTCGATACACACACACACACATACACACACACACACAGGACCCTGTACACCGTGTACGTTAGGCCCATATTGGAGTATGCGGCACCAGTTTGGAACCCACACCTAGCCAAGCACGTAAAGAAACTAGAGAAAGTGCAAAGGTTTGCAACAAGACTAGTTCCAGAGCTAAGAGGTATGTCCTACGAGGAGAGGTTAAGGGAAATCAACCTGACGACACTGGAGGACAGGAGAGATAGGGGGACATGATAACGACATACAAAATACTGAGAGGAATTGACAAGGTGGACAAAGACAGGATGTTCCAGAGATTGGACACAGTAACAAGGGACACAGTTGGAAGTTGAAGACACAGATGAATCACAGGGATGTTAGGAAGTATTTCTTCAGCCACAGAGTAGTCAGTAAGTGGAATAGCTTGGGAAGCGATGTAGTGGAGGCAGGATCCATACATAGCTTAAGCAGAGGTACGATAAAGCTCACGGCTCAGGGAGAGTGACCTAGTAGCGATCAGTGAAGAGGCGGGCCAGGAGCTCGGACTCGACCCCCGCAACCTCAACTAGGTGAGTACACACACACACACACACACACGCACGCACACACACACACACACATGCACACACACACACACATACAAACACAAACACAAACATACACACACGCCCCACACACACACACACACACACACACACACACACACACACACCACACACACACACACACACACACACACACACACACACACACACACACACACACGTTGTCCATCGACAAGTTCTTTCAGCAACAGGTTGAAAGGAAATGCAAGAAGAGGGGAAAAGAGGGGGAAGAAGGAGGAGAGAGAGAGAGGGGGGAGGGGAGGCACCTCGTCAAATATTCAAAATGCTTCAAAATCAATTAATTTTAGACTTTGATGTCAAGTGTTTGAAGTTAGGTTGTGATGTTGTCTTTGTAGCGTGTGATATTAGTGAGATAGTTCTCTCTCTCTCTCTCTCTCTCTCTCTCTCTCTCTCTCTCTCTCTCTCTCTCTCTCTCCCTCTCTCTCTCACACACACAATGGTAAAAGTTTGTACTGTATATATCATTGTTCACATCATAACAAACGTTATGGTGACCAATATACACACATATACACACTCGTGTACACCGTCACTTGATGCTCTGTTGACACCAGAGATACATACATGTATAACATACATCGGAACATACATGAATGTATATTTACATAAGTACGCACACACACATACATATATATATATATATATATATATATATAATATATATATAATATATATATATATATATATATATATATATATATATATATATATATATGTCGTGCCGAATATGTAAAACTGGTCAATTAGCAAGAACTCATTTAAAATTAAGTCCTTTCTAAAATTTTCTCTTATACGTTTAAAGATATATTTTTTTCATTAAAGTTAATGTAAAAAATTTAATTTTGTACCAAAAGAAACTTAGAAAACTTACCTAACCTTGTTTAACAAGAGCAATTTATTTTAGCCTAACCCAACTAAATATATTTTAAATTTGTTTACAATAATTTAATACTAAGCAAACATAACGAAATATATTTTTTTTCGTTAGGTTCAGAATGATTTTGGCGAAATTATTGCATACACAATTTTCACTTGTCCTATATGGCAAGATGAAACGTTGCTATTTAAGCCAAGATCGCAAGTTCTGCCTATTCGGCACGACATATATATATATATATATATATATATATATATATATATATATAATATATATATATATATATATATATATATATATATATATATATATATATATATACTTGTTTGCTGTTATTACAATTATTACTATAATTATTAATTTTTATTATAATTATTAAGCTGTGGAAATGAGGTTTGATCCGAGGGAGAGTATGGCAGCAGCTCTACTTCCTGGGATCAAGACAGGGAGAGTGTGTCACTGTTGGGTGTCAGGCAGTGAGATATTATCGCCTCTATAGACTAGAAGAATAAGGTCGCTTTCTGTGCTGATTTTAGTCTCTCCTGTTGTCTTGCTTACCTCCTCCATCTTCTCTCTGACTTTCTGACTTTCTCTCTGACTTTGTAACTTTCTTTGTGACTTTGTGACTTTCTCTCTGACTTTCTGACTTTTTCTGTGACTTTGTAACTTTCTTTGTGACTTTGTGACTTTCTTTGTGACTTTGTGACTTTTTTGTGACTTTGTGACTTTCTTTGTGACTTTCTCTGTGGCTTTATGACTTTCTCCGTGACTTGTGGCTTTCTTTGTGACTTTGTGACTTTCTCTCTGACTTTCTGACTTTCTCTGCGACTTTGTGAGTTTCTCTGTGACTTTCTGTGTGACTTTGTGACTTTCTGTGTGACTTTGTGACTTTTGTGTGACTTTGTGACTTTCTCTGTGACTTTGTGACTTTCTGTGTGACTTTGTGACTTTCTCTGTGACTTTGTGACTTTCTGTGTGACTTTGTGACTTTCTGTGTGACTTTGTGACTTTCTGTGTGACTTTGTGACTTTCTCTGTGACTTTGTGACTTTGTGACTTTCTCTGTGACTTTGTGACTTTCTTTGTGACTTTGTAACTTTCTCTGCGACTTTGTGACTTTCTCTGTGACTTTGTAACTTTCTCTGCGACTTTGTGACTTTCTCTGTGACTTTGTGACTTTCTCTGTGACTTTGTGACTTTCTCTGTGACTTTGTGACTTTCTGTGTGACTTTGTGACTTTGTGACTTTCTGTGTGACTTTGTGACTTTCTGTGGACTTTGTGACTTTCTCTGTGACTTTGTGACTTTGTGTGACTTGTGACTTTCTGTATGACTTTTTGAGTTTCTCTGTGACTTTGTGAGTTTCTCTGTGACTTTGTGAGTTTCTCTGTGACTTTGTGAGTTTCTCTGTGACTTTGTGAGTTTCTCTGTGACTCTGTGACTTTCTGTGTGACTTTGTGACTTTCTGTGTGACTTTGTGACTTTCTGTATGACTTTTTGAGTTTCTCTGTGACTTTGTGACTTTCTGTGTGACTTTGTGACTTTGTGTGACTTTGTGACTTTCTGTGTGACTTTGTGACTTTCTCTGTGACTTTGTGACTTTCTGTGTGACTTTGTGACTTTCTCTGTGACTTTGTGACTTTCTCTGTGACTTTGTGACTTTCTCTGTGACTTTGTGACTTTCTCTGTGACTTTGTGACTTTGTGACTTTCTGTGTGACTTTGTGACTTTCTGTGTGACTTTGTGACTTTCTCTGTGACTTTGTGACTTTGTGTGACTTTGTGACTTTCTGTATGACTTTTTGAGTTTCTCTGTGACTTTGTGAGTTTCTCTGTGACTTTGTGAGTTTCTCTGTGACTTTGTGAGTTTCTCTGTGACTTTGTGAGTTTCTCTGTGACTCTGTGACTTTCTGTGTGACTTTGTGACTTTCTTGTGACTTTGTGACTTTCTGTATGACTTTTTGAGTTTCTCTGTGACTTTGTGACTTTCTGTGTGACTTTGTGACTTTGTGTGACTTTGGAACTTTCTGTGTGACTTTGTGACTTTCTCTGTGACTTTGTGACTTTCTGTGTGACTTTGTGAGTTTCTGTGTGACTTTGTGACTTTCTGTGTGACTTTGTGACTTTCTGTGTGATTTTGTGACTTTCTCTGTGACTTTGTGACTTTCTCTGCGACTTTGTGACTTTCTGTGTGACTTTGTGATTTTCTGTGTGACTTTGTGACTTTCTGTGTGACTTTGGACTTTCTGTGTGACTTTGTGAACTTTCTGTGGACTTTGTGACTTTCTGTGTGACTTTGTGACTTTCTCTGTGACTTTGTGACTTCTGTGTGACTTTGTGACTTTCTCTGTGACTTTGTGACTTTCTCTGTGACTTTGTGACTTTCTCTGTGACTTTGTGACTTTCTCTGCGACTTTGGAGTTTCTCTCGTGACTTTGTGACTTTGTGAGTTTCTCTGTGACTTTGTGAGTTTCTCTGTGACTCTGATGACTTTGTGACTTTCTGTGTGACTTTGTGACATTTGTCTGTGACTTTGTGAGTTTCTCTGTGACTTTGGTGACTTTATGTTGTGACTTTGTGACTTTCTGTGTGACTTTGTGAGTTTCTCTGTGACTTTGTGACTTTCTGTGTGACTTTGTGAGTTTCTCTGTGACTTTGTGAGTTATCTGGCGACTTTGTGAGTTTCGTCTGTGACTTTGTGATTTCTCTGTGACTTTTGTGAGTTTCTCTGTGACTTTGTGAGTTTCTCTGTGACTTTGTGAGTTTCTCTGTGACTTTGTGAGTTTCTCTGTGACTTTGTGAGTTTCTCTGTGACTTTGTGAGTTTCTCTGTGACTTTGTGAGTTTCTCTGTGACTTTGTGAGTTTCTCTGTGATTTGTGAGTTTCTCTGTGACTCATGACTTTCTCTGTGACTTTGTGACTTTCTGTGTGACTTTGTGACTTTCTGTGTGACTTTGTGAGTCTCTCTGTGATTTTGTGAGTTTCTCTGTGACTTTTGTGAACTTTCTGTGTGAATTTGTGACTTTCTCTGTGACTTTGTGACTTTCTCTGTGACTTTGTGACTTTCTGTGATGACTTTGTGAGTTTATCTGCGACTTTGTGAGTTTCTCTGTGACTTTGTGAGTTTCTCTGTGACTTTGTGAGTTTCTCTGTGAGTTTGTGAGTTTCTCTGTGATTTTGTGAGTTTATCTGCGACTTTGTGAGTTTCTCTGTGACTTTGTGAGTTTCTCCTGTGACTTTGTGAGTTTCTCTGTGATTTGTGAGATTTCTCTGTGACTTTGTGAGTTTCTCTGTGACTCTATGACTTTCTCTGTGACTTTGTGAGTTTCTGTGTGACTTTATGAGTTTCTCTGTGACTTTGTGACTTTCTGTGTGACTTTGTGACTTTCTGTGTGACTTTGTGACTTTCCTGTGTGACTTTGTGACTTTCTGTGTGACTTTGTGACTTTCTGTGTGACTTTGTGACTTTCTGTGTGACTGTGTGAGTTTCTGTGTGACTTTGTGAGTTTCTGTGTGACTTTATGAGTTTCTCTGTGACTTTGTGACTTTCTGTGTGACTTTGTGACTTTCTGTGTGACTTTGTGACTTTCTGTGTGACTTTGTGACTTTCTGTGTGACTTTGTGACTTTCTGCGTGACTGTGTGAGTTTCTGTGTGACTTTGTGACTCAGAAAGGTAAAGTTTGTTGTAACTTGTGAAAGTTATAAATGTTAGCGCTTCTTTACTCTCATGATTTTCCATTATATACTTTTATCAGTGTTAAATGTGAAGCATTTTGTTGTGAGGAGGAGGAAGATGAGGAGGAGAAGGAGGAGGAAGATGAGGAGGAGGAAGAAGATGAGGAGGAGGAAGACCACAAACACACACACTATATATATAACATATATATATATTATATATATATATATATATTTATATATATATATATATATATATATATATATATATATATATATATATATATATATTGGCTTGGGTCAGGTTGACGCTGGAATATTTACATCATTTTCTTACTAATGTTCTGTTCCAACAACTACAATTTTTCTTAAAAATAACAGAATTGTTGATTAATAAAGCGGAATTACCCGTCTGTTATATTACCCGTCTGTTATATTACCCGTCTGTTATATTACCCCTCTGTTATATTACCCGTCTGTTATATTACCCGTCTGTTATATTACCCGTCTGTTATATTACCCGTCTGTTATATTACCCGTCTGTTATATTACCTGTCTGTTATGTTACCCGTCTGTTATGTTACCTGTCTGTTATGTTACCCGTCTGTTATGTTACCCGTCTGTTATATTACCCGTCTGTTATATTACCCGTCTGTTATATTACCCCTCTGTTATATTACCCGTCTCTTATATTACCCGTCTGTTATGTTACCCGTCTGTTATATTACCCGTCTCTTATATTACCCGTCTGTTATGTTACCCGTCTGTTATATTACCCGTCTCTTATATTACCCGTCTGTTATGTTACCCGTCTGTTATATTACCCGTCTCTTATATTACCGTTGTTTGTTACCCGTCTGTTATATTACCCTCTCCCTTTTTATTACCCTCTGTTATGTACTGTCTGTTTATTTTACCCGTCTCTTATATTACCCGCTGTTATATTACCCCTCTCTTATATTACCCGTCTGTTATATTACCCGTCTGTTATATTACCCGTCTGTTATATTAAACCCCCCCTGTTATATTACCCTCTCTTATATTACCCGTCTGTTATAAATTTCCGTCTCTTATATTACCGTTGTTATATTACCCGTCTGTTATATTACCCCTTGTTAAAATTACCCGTCTCTTATATTACCCGTCTGTTATATTACCCCTCTTTTTATAATTTCCCGTCTGTTATTTACCCGTCTCTTTATATTACCCGTCTGTTAATTACCCGTCCTCTTTTTTTATTACCCGTCTCTTATATTACCCGTCCTGTTATATTACCCGTCTCTTTATTACCCGTCTGTTATGTTACCCGTCTGTTATTTAACCCCTCCCCTTATATTACCCTTTTGTTATATTACCCGCTGTTATATTACCCCTCTCTTTATTACCGTCTGTTATATTACCCGTCTCTTAATTACCCGTTGTTATATTACCCGTCTGTTTATATTACCGTCTGTTATATTACCCGTCTCTTATATTACCCGTCTGTTATATTACCCGTCTGTTATATTACCCGTCTGTTATATTACCCGTCTCTTATATTACCCGTCTGTTATATTACCCGTCTGTTATATTACCCGTCTGTTATATTACCCGTCTCTTATATTACCCTCTGTTATAATTAAAAACCCTTCTTTATATTAACGTCCCTTTTATGTTACCCGTGTTATATTACCCGTCTCTTTTATTTTCCCTCTGTTTATGTTACCCCTCTGTTATATTACCCCTCTGTTTTATTACCCTCTGTTATGTTTTCCCCTTGTTATTTACCCTCTCTTTTTACCCCCTTTTTATGTTCCCGTCTGTTATTTACCCGTCTTTATATTTTCCCGCGTTTTATTACCCGTCTTTATATTTCCCGTCTGTTTTATTTTCCCCTCTGTTATATTACCCGTTTGTTAATTACCCGTTCTTATATTTCCCCTGTTTATTACCCCTGTTATTTACCCCTTTATAAATTTCCCGTTTTATTTACCCCTCCTTTTTATTTCCCGTTGTTATATTACCCTCTGTTTAAACCCCTTGTTATATTAAAACCCTCTGTTATATTTCCCCTTGTTTTTTATTTCCCTCTGTTTATTTCCCCCCTGTTTTTACCCCTCTTTATTTACCCGTCTTTATATTTTTTTTTTTTTCAAAGGGGAAATTTTCCCATTTTTAAACCCTTTTAAAAAAATTTTTTTGGGGAAAAACCCCTTTTTTTAAAAAAAGTTAAAACCCCCCCTTTTTTTTTTTTTTATAAAAACCCATTTTTAAACTTTTTAAAACCCCCCCCCCCTTTTGGGTTTTTTTTAAAAAATTATCCCCCTTTTTTTAAAAAATTTTTTTAAAAACTTTTTTTTTTAAAACCCCTTTTTTTTTAACCCCCCTTTTAAAAATTTCCCGAAAAAAGTTTTAAGGGGAAAATTGGGGAAAAAAAAATTTTTTTTAAAAATTTTTTTTAAAACCCCAAAAAATTTTAATTTTAAAAAAATTTTAAAAACCCCAAATTTTTTAATTTTTTTAAATAATGTAAATTTTCCCGTTAAAAAATTTTTTTTTTTTTAAAATGGAAAAAAAGTTTTTTTTTAAAAAAAAAAAATAATTTTTAAAAAATTTGTTTAAAATTTTTTTTTTTTAAAAAACTTTATTTTTAAAATTTTTTTTTTTAAATTTTTTTTTTTTTAAAAAAACCCTTTTTTTTGGGGAAAAAAAAATTTTTTTAAACCCTTTTTTAAAAACCCCCCCCCAAAAAAACCCCCAAATTTACCCCCTTTTTTTTTAAAAAATTTTTTAAAAATTTTAAAATTTGTCAAAAAACCCTTTTTTAAAATTACCCGTTAAAAAACCCCTTTTTTTGGAAGTAAAAAAATCTTTTTTTTTTTTTTTTTTTTTTTTTTTTTTTAAAAAAAAAAAAAAAAAAAAAAAAAAAAAAAAAAAAAAGTTACTTGAAATTAGGTTAAAAAAGTTACCTATGGGTTTAAGGGACTTTATGTGGTATAACAGTACTTTATTGGGTATAAAGTTACTTTATTGGTTGTATAAAGTTACTTTATTGTGGTTATAAGTTACTTTATTGTGGTTATAAAGTTATTACGTGGTTATAATAGTTACTTATTGATGAGTTATAAAAGTACGTATTGTGGGTAATAAAGTTACTTATTGTGTAATAAAGTTTCTTAATTGTGGTATATAAAGTTAATTTATGTGGTTATGTTACTTAGTGGTAAAGTTACTTTTTGTGGTAATGTTTTATTTGGGGATTAAAAGTACATTGGGAATAAAAGTTACTTTAGGGTAAAAGTTTTTAGGGTTTAAAGGGGATTTATTGTGGTTTAAAGTTACATTGGGAATAAAATTTCTTTTTGTGGTTTTTTAAAATTATTTATTGTGGGAATAAGTTTCATTGTGGAAAAAGTTCTTTTTTGTGGGTTTTAAAATTACTTTATTTTGGTTTAAAATTACTTTTTGTGGTAATAAAATTACTTTATTTTGGGTTTTAAATTTTTATTGGGTATAAGTTCCCCCCCCCCCCCCCCCCCCCCCCCCCCCCCCCCCCCCCTTTTTTTTTTTTTTTTTTTTTTTTTTTTTTTTTTTTTTTTTTTTTTTTTTTTTTTTTTTTTTTTTTTTTTTTTTTTTTTTTTTTTTTTTTTTTTTTTTTTTTTTTTTACTTTATTGTGGTAATAAAGTTACTTTATTGTGGTAATAAGTTACTTTATTGTGGTTATAAAGTTACTTTATTGTGGTAATAAGTTACTTTATTGTGGTATTAAGTTACTTTATTGTGGTAATAAGTTACTTTATTGTGAAAATAGTTACTTTATTGTGGTAATAAGTTACTTTATTGTGGTAATAAGTTACTTTATTGTGGTATAAGTTACTTTATTGTGGTATTAAGTTACTTTATTGTGGTATAAGTTACTTTATTGTGGTAATAAAGTTGTATCTTCTTCCTCATGTTTTTTTTTCTACTGTTGCGTTGTTGTTGTGTGTTGTTGTTGTTGTTGTTGCTGTGTTGTTGTTGTGTTGCTGTTGTTGTTGCTGTTGTTGTGTTGTTGTTGCTGTTGTTGTTGCTGTTGTTGTTTTGCTGTTGTTGTTGTTGTTGTTGGTTTGTTGCTGTTTGTTGTAGTTGTTTTTGTTTTTGTTGCTTTTGTTGCTGTTGTTTGTTGCTGTTGCTGCTGCTGTTGTTGTTGTTGTGTTGTTGTTGTTGTTGTTGTTGTTGCTGTTGTTGCTGTTGTTGTTGCTGTTGTTGTTGCTGTTGCTGTTGCTGCTGTGTTTGCTGTTGTTGTTGTTGTTGTTGTTTGCTGTTGTTGCTGTTGCTGCTGTTGCTGCTGCTGTTGTTGTTGCTGCTGCTGTTGCTGTTGCTGCTGTTGCTGTTGCTGTTGCTGTTGTTGTTTGCTGTTGCTGTTGTTGTTGTTTTGCTGTTTGCTGCTGTTGCTTTTGGTTGTTGTTGTTGTTGTTTGCTGTTGTTTTTTGCTGTTGCTGTGTTGCTGCTGTTGCTGTTGTGTTGGTTGTTGTTGTTGTTGTTGCTGTTGCGGGTTGTGTTGCTGCTTTTTGCTGCGTTGCTGTTGGCTGTTGTTTGTTGCGCTGTTGCTGTTGCTGTTGTTGTTGCTGCTGTTGCTGTTGCTGCTGTTGCTGTTGCTGTTGCTGTTGCTGCTGTTGCTGTTGCTGTTGTTGTTGCTGTTGTTGTTGCTGTTGCTGCTGTTGCTGCTGTTGCTGTTGTGTGCTGTTGCTCTTCTTGCTGCTTTTGCTGCTGTTGCGTTGTGTGTGTTTTGCTGCTGTTGCTGTTGCTGTGCTGTTGTTTGTTGTTGCTGTTTTGTTGTTGTTGTTGTGTTGCTGTTGTTTGCTGTTGATGTTGCTGGCTGTTGCTGTTGCTGCTGCTGTTGTTGCTGTTGCTGCTGCTGTTGCTTCTGTTGCTGCTGCTGCTGCTGTTGCTGCTGCTTTTGCTGCTGCTGTTGTTGCTGCTGTTGTTGCTGTTGCTGCTGCTGCTGTTGCTGCTGCTGCTGCTGCTGCTGCTGTTGCGTGCTGCTTTTGCTGTTGCTGTTGTTTGCTGCTGTTTGTTGCTGTTGCTGTTGCTGCTGCGCTGCTGCTGCTGCTGCTGCTGCTGCTGCTGCTGCTGCTGCTGCTGCTGTTGCTGCTGCTGCTGTCAGCAGGTTACTTACCTGTACATTACACCAGGAAGATTGCTTCCTGCTACCTCCACCTTCACAGTAGCACCTCCCTTCCTGCTTTCAACACTACATTAAAGCTATCTCTCTCTCTCTCCTCTCTCTCTCTCTCCTCCACTCTCTCTCTCCATCTCTCTCTCCTCATCTCTCTCCTCCTCTCTCTCTCTCTCTCTCTCTCTTACTCTAGCAATTCCACCACATAAAGTACCTTAACACTACCACAACAACCACCATACCTACCACCACAATCACAACAACAACCACCACCACTACTTCCTATATCGGCAACAGTTCCACTGTCTCGACTTTCTAAATATCCGTGAAAATTTGGTATGCAGAGGACTGGTGTTCCTTCAGTAACCACAGGAGGACTGGTCTGTCTCTCTTTTACCTGGCTGTGGTAACAGCCTGAAGTTCCTGGTCACGTTCAAGGTCGATATTTCCATATAGTTTCAGTTTGTTTAGTGTTTCGCATATCAGAAACAGTACTTGTTCTGATACCAATACTTGAGGCACCCCGCCCCTCACACTTGCCCATTCTGATCTCTGTCTTCTTCTGTTTGATCCACTGTGGTACAAATCTTGTTTTCGCTAGCTGTACAAGTCTCTTGTACACAGTATAGTACATGTCAGTGATGCTGGTCTCCTCTCTTGTCTCCTTTCTGAAATACTGGTACTATATTCATTGTCTTCCATATATCTGGCTATTGTAACATATCTATTGTCTTGTAAATCTCAGCTATTGGCTCAGATAGTGCCTCTGTTCCTTCCCTCAGAGTATATTTACTGACTCGTTAATCTTAGCCTGTGGTTCCGATAGTGCTTCTGCTCCTTCCCTCAGATTCCTCTTCATTTTTTTCAGATTTATTACATGGTTTTTAAGGTCGTCTGTCTTCTTGTGTGAAACTGTTTTGGTTCAGACTTTTTACCTATCTCTCTCTCTCTCTCTCTCTCTCTCCTCTCTCTCTCTCTCTCTCTCTCAAATTTTCACTTTTCTCATTGTTGCATAATTGTTGTTCTTGTGCTCACTTCACTGTTTTATTCTGTCCTTCGTTTTCTACAGTTTTTCCATGCTGTGTATTTCCTGTGTCTTCCTCTCTTTGTTTATACTATTTATACTCTTTTTACTATAAAGTTCACTGCCTCGCATCATCTTCTATTACGGTAATCTCTCTTCTCGTTCCTTCACTCTTCTTTCATTTCTTCTTTCTTGAATCACTGCATTCACTTCTCTCAGACTTTCAACATTTCTTCTGAAATCTGGTTGATCATGTCCTCTCCATCTGTCTTTCTTCCATCCTTATCTACTTCCTCAAGGTATTCAGTATTAGTACTTTATGGTTGCTAACACACAGAGGCCTCTCACATTAAATGTTGTCTTTGTCAGACGCAGTTTGGCAAACAGATCCGGTATTGTTGGTTCATCTCTGTCTTGTGTTGAGTTCCTAACGTATTGATGCAATGTATTCCATCACCACCACCTTCATCTTTGTCTTCCATGTTTCTGATCCTCCGTGTGGGTCTGTGTTTACTGTTTATTTGCCATCCAAATCAACTATGGTTAATAATTTGGCTTCATATTGTTGTCGTTGTCTCCTGCTGTTTGGTGGGGGGTTTTAGGTCATTGCTACTACTATTACTACTTTGGGTCCCCCAGGCTTGACTGTGCTTACTAGGTAGCCACGTGACTCAGTTCTCTCTCTTTCATCTGCTAAAACGCTACTGTTTTCAGAATACCAGTACCATTCTCTGCTCTCTGTGCTCCTCTTATTATCTGATAGCCTTCTAGGAATATTTTAGAAGTTTTGTATCTGATAGCATTGGTTCCTGTGTTTGTGTGTATGTACTCGTATGTACTCACGTATAAGTGGTTGTAGGGGTTGAGCCTCAGCTCCTGGTCCCATCTCTTCGCTGGTCACTGCTAGGTTTACACTCTTGGCTTCGAGAGCCTTATCGTACCTCTTGTTAAAGCGATGTATTGATCCTGTGTGTGTGTGTGTGTGTGTGTGTGTGTGTGTGTGTTGTGTGTGTGTGTGTGTGTGTGTGTGTGTGTGTGTGTGTGTGTAGGTGCGCGCATGTAAGCACTTCGATCACAGTGTACACGTCTATACAAAAACGTAAATGAAGTGTCGGTATAAATCTGGGACACAACTTGAGCAGGTCGTTACGAGAGACACAGAACCTTCCTCACATCTAAATCCCATTGTAACTGTTTACATTACTCTCTCCTCTCTCTCTCTCTCTCTCTCTCTCTCTCTCTTTCTCATCTCTCTCTCTCTCTCTCCTCTCTCTCTCTCTCTCTCTCTCTCTCTCTCTCTCTCTCTCTGAGTACATTTGTTCTTGACATAGAGGGAACATAGGAGGTTATTACAAGTGTGCATTTAATAATGGAACTAGCCTAGAGTGGTAGTTTACGAGGCTGTGAGTGTTGGAAGACGGGAAACAATTGTCGTAGATCCTTAGAGTGTGAGAGGCGCGCTAACCATCCCTGCATCAACACTGTTATTGCTTAATACTTGGTTAATGTCTGGGGGAGAGTCAACGACAGCAACAACTGGAAGAGGAGGAGATGACCAGTGTAACTTGGAGGAGGAGGAGGAGGAGGAGGAAGAGGATGGCAAGAAGAGATGAGAGTTAACTAGAGGAAGAGTAAGAGGGACTGGATAGCGATCACAGAGATGGTGGAAATATAAGGAAGAGGATAGGAAGTGGAAAAGAAGTAGAATAAAACACACACACACACACACACACACACACACACACACTTGATCTTACAAAAGTATGGCAGCTTTTTTAAAAAATTTGACAAGTGTCGAAATATAAGAAGCTTAGGTGAAGGATGCTCCACCATTGGTGCTACCACCACCACTGGTGCTACCACCACCACTGGTGCTACCACCAACACTGGTGCTACCACCAACACTGGTGCTACCACCACCACTGGTGCTACCACCACACTGGTGCTACCACCAACACTGGTGCTACCACCAACACTGGTGCTACCACCAACACTGGTGCTACCACCAGCACTGGTGCTACCACCAACACTGGTGCTACCACCAGCACTGGTGTTACCACCAACACTGGTGCTACCACCAGCACTGGTGCTACCACCAGCACTGGTGCTACCACCAGCACTGGTGCTACCACCAGCACTGGTGCTACCACCAGCACTGGTGCTACCAAAAACACTGGTGCTACCACCAGCACTGGTGCTACCACCAACACTGGTGCTACCACCAGCACTGGTGCTACCAAAAACACTGGTGCTACCACCAGCACTGGTGCTACCACCAACACTGGTGCTACCATCAACACTGGTGCTACCACCAACACTGGTGCTACCACCAACACTGGTGCTACCATCCACACTGGTCTACCACAACACTGGTGCTACACACCAACACTGGTGCTACCACCACCACTGGTGCTACCACCAAACACTGGTGCTACCACCAACACTGGTGCTACCACAACACTGGTGCTACCACAACACTGGTTACATCACCACCAACACTGGTACTACCACCAACACTGGTCACTACCACCAACACTGGTACTACCATCAACACTGGTACTACCACAACACTGGTACTACCACCAACACTGGTACTACCACCAACACTGTGTACCTACCACCAACACTGGTACTACCATCAACACTGGTACTACCATCAACACTGGTACTACCATCAACACTGGTACTACCATCAACACTGGTACTACCACCAACACTGGTACTACCACCAACACTGGTACTACCATCAACACTGGTACTACCACCAACACTGGTACTACCACCAACACTGGTACTACCTCCAACACTGGTACTACCATCAACACTGGTACTACCACCAACACTGGTACTACCACCAACACTGGTACTACCACCAACACTGGTACTACCACCAACACTGGTACTACCATCAACACTGGTACACACACTGTTACACCAACACTGGTACTACCACCAACACTGGTACTACCACCAACACTGGTTACTACCACCAACACTGGTACTACCACCAACACTGGTACTACCACCAACACTGGTACTACCACCAACACTGGTACTACCACCAACACTGGTACTACCACCAACACTGGTACTACCACCAACACTGGTACTACCACCAACACTGGTACTACCACCAACACTGGTACTACCACCAACACTGGTACTACCACCAACACTGGTACTACCACCAACACTGGTACTACTACCAACACTGGTACTACCACCAACACTGGTACTACCACCAACACTGGTACTACCATCAACACTGGTACTACCACCAACACTGGTACTACCACCAACACTGGTACTACCACCAACACTGGTACTACCACCAACACTGGTACTACTACCAACACTGGTACTACTACCAACACTGGTACTACCACCAACACTGGTACTACCACCAACACTGGTACTACCACCACCACTGGTACTACCACCACCACTGGTTAATATATCTCACAGTGTTGATGTGCTATGGTTCAGTAAGGTTGTGTTATTCTTCTTTAGCCCCCCTCTCTCTCTCTCTTCCTTCTTTCTCCTCCCTCCTTCCCTCTCTACATTTCCTCTCCCTTCTTTCCTCTCTTTTTCTCCTTCTTCTCTCCCTTCTTTCGGAAGTAATAGCAAGCAATCCCCCGTAAACTATCAATTTATATCAACCAACAATTTGTGTACACTGATATAGCCAAGAGAGAGAGAGAGTGAGAGAGGGGGAGAGAGAGGAGAGAGAGAGAGAGAGGAGAGAGGGAAAAGAGAGAGAGAGAGAGAAGAGAGAGAGGAGAGGAAGAGAGAGAGAGAGAGAGAGAGAGAGAGAGAGAGAGAGAGAGAGAGAGAGAGAGAGAGAGAGAGAGAGAGAAGTAAATAAAGGGTTTGGAAGAGGTTGGAGGCAGTCTCTCTCTCTCTTTCTCTCTCTGTCTCTCTCTTTCTCTCTCTCAGACACACACACACACACACCTTACCTTTGATATACCCTTGAAGAATTTCGAGAGTATATCTACTCTCTGAGCCCGGCCATGGGTCAGGCTCGTCTGGTGCTTGCCTGGTCATCCAGGCTGTTGCTGCTGGAGGCCCGCTGCCCCACATATCCAACACAGCCTGGTTGATCTGGCACCTGGTGAATATACTTGTCTAGTTTCCTCTTGAAGGCTTCAACACTTGTTCCAGCAGTGTTTCTTCTGGTAACACACACACACACACACACAAACACACACACACAACACACACACACACACACACACACCACACACACCACACACAACACACACACATTATATATATATATATATATATATATATAAATATATATTATATATATATATATATTATATAATATTATATATATAATAAAAGGACGTAGGTATGCAGAAATTATGTGCAGAAGCACCTGACTCACCTAGGTACCTAACTCACCTTTCTCACAGTAAGGACCTTCATAGTCGACTAGGGAGCAGTCACACAGAGGACCCTGGTCACCTGTGTAACACCTGCCACCGTTCATACAAGGGTCGTGTTTGACACAGCTGCCTTCACTACCTTCCTCTCGTATGCCCTGTGGGAGAGAAACACCTGTCTTTAATACCGCTAATAACTCTTAAGAAACACCTGTCTTTAATACCGCTAATAACTCTTAAGAAACACCTGTCTTTAATACCGCTAATAACTCTTAAGAAACACCTGTCTTTAATACCGCTAATAACTCTTAAGAAACACCTGTCTTTAATACCGCTAATAACTCTTAAGAAACACCTGTCTTTAATACCGCTAATAACTCTTAAGAAACACCTGTCTTTAATACCGCTAATAACTCTTAAGAAACACCTGTCTTTAATACCGCTAATAACTCTTAAGAAACACCTGTCACTGAAAGAAACATGTGTTTTGTTATAACTTTGATAAAAAAACACCTGTCACTAGGTGGAATATGTGTTTTATTACTAGTTTTATATGAAAAACACCTGCCATTAGATGAAACGTGTGTTTTATTACGTCTTTAATATGAAAAACACCTGTCACTAAAAGAAACATGTGTTTTAATACGACTTAAATGTTAAAAAAACACGTGTTACTGGGAGAAACATGTATTTTTCGTGTAGCTTAAATTTGTAACGAAAAACACCTGTCACTTATAAAAACATGTGTTATGCCTTAAATACGTAAAAAAAATGACCTGTCACTGGAAGAAACATGTGTTTTATATTTAACATGTGAAAAAAAAAACCTGTCACTACTAGAAACATATGTTTTATTCAGACTTAAATATGTAAAAAAAATCTGACAATCATTTTTGCCTTGTAAAAAAACATGTGTTTTCACTACGACTTAGAAATGTAAAAAAAAAAACACCTGTCGATGAAACATAGAAAAATACGTGTTTTATTATCACTAAAATCCTTTAAAAAATACCTGTCAGTCACCATATTTTTGCCGTGTAGGTAAAACACGTGTTTTATTACGACTTAGAATTGTAAAAAACACCTGTTGCTAGAAACATGTTATTATTATTTCAATCTGGAAAAACACCTGTCATGCTTTTTTTTTTTGCCTTGTAGAAGAAACATGTGTTTTTATGATGACTTATAATTGTACAAAAACACCTGTCACTAGAAGAAACAGGTGTTTTAATTATGAATTCCGATTTTAAGAAACACCTGTCGATAAACCTTTGCCCTGAGGTAGGAACACGTGTTCATATTACGACTTACAGGTGTATAAAACACCTGTCAGAAACATTTCAGAGATAGAAACAGATGTTTTTTGACCATTAAGAAGACTGAGGAGCTGGAGGTCAATATGTTCCCTCTTAAAGAATATTCTTGCAGGTGTTCACCTGCTTACCTGCACCTGCAGGAACCTAAGTCCAGGTGAGAGTGAGAGCCCCAGGAGCTGAGACTCGATCCCTAGCAACCACAATCATGTGAGCACGTGGAGGAGGTGTAATGTACCTAATTAAACTTGAGATGTTAGGTATCTAATTAAGCTTGAGGTGTTACGTACCTAATTAAGCTTGAGGTGTTAAGCACCTAATTAAACTTGATGTTAGGTGCCCGATTAAACTTGAGGTGTTACGTACCTAAATAATCTTGCTGTTAGGTACCTATTTAAAATTGAGGTGTCAGGTACCTAAGTAAACTTGGTGTTAGGTACTTAATTAAATTTGAGATGTTAGATATCTCCTAGGATACCTCACTGAACTTGAGATAATAGGTACTTAATAGGATACCTAACTGAACTTGAAGTATTAGGTACCTCCTAGGATACCTTATTAAACTAGAGATTTTAGGTACCTTCTGGGATACTTAATTGAACTCGAAGTGTTAGGTATCTCCTAGGATACTTAATTAAACTTGGTGTTAGGTACCTCCTAGGATACCTAATTAAACTCGAGGAGTTAGGTATCTTCTAGGATACCTAATTAAACTTGGTGTTAGGTACCTCCTAGGATACCTAATTAAACTCGAGGTGTTGGGTACCTCCTAGGATACCTAATTAAACTCGAGGTGTTAGGCACCTCCTAGGATATCTAATTAAATTTGAGGTGTTAGGTACCTCCTAGGGCCGGGCCGCGGGGGCGTTGACCCCCGGAACTCTCTCCAGGTAATACCTAATTAAACTCGTGGTGTTAGGTACCTCCTAGGATACCTACTTAAACTCGAGGAGTTAGGTATCTTCTAGGATACCTAATTAAACTTGAGGTGTTAGGTACGTCCTACGATACCTAATTAAACTCGAGGTGTTAGGTGCCTCCTAAGATACCTAATTAAACTCGAGGCGTTAGGCACCTCTTAGGATATCTAATTAAACTTGAGGTGTTAGGTACCTCCTAGGATACCTAATTAAACTCGAGGTGTTAGGTACCTCCTAGGTTACCTAATTAAACTTGGTGTTAGGTACCTCCTAGGATACCTAATTAAACTTGAGGTGTTTAGATTACCTCGCATAGGATACTAATTAAACTCGAGGTGTTAGGTACCTCCTAGGATACCTAATTAAACTCGAGGTGTTAGGTACCTCCTAGGATACCTAATTAAACTTGAGGTGTTAGGTACCTCCTAGGATACCTAATTAAACTCGAGGTGTTAGGTACCTCCTAGGATACCTAATTAAACTTGGTGTTAGGTACCTCCTAGGATACCTAATTAAACTTGAGGTGTTAGGTACCTCCTAGGATACCTAATTAAACTCGAGGTGTTAGGTACCTCCTAGGATACCTAATTAAACTCGAGGTGTTAGGTACCTCCTAGGATACCTGATTAAACTCGAGGTGTTAGGTACCTCCTAGGATACCTAATTAAACTCGAGGTGTTAGGTACCTCCTAGGATACCTAATTAAACTCGAGGTGTTAGGTACCTCCTAGGATACCTGATTAAACTCGAGGTGTTAGGTACCTAATAGGGTACCTAATTAAACTTGAACGTTCCTCAGGTCTCAGTGGAAAGTTCGATGTTTTTTATGCTTAAGTTCAGATCTTTCTTTTTTAACTCGGAAATAATTAAAGAAAAGTGGTTCATCTGACTGTCTTGATACCTTGGTAATGCTTCTTCAGCTTGGCTTCAAACCTGGTGTTAATGGAAGGTTAGAATTAATTTAGGGCTAAAGATGCCCTAATTTCCCATTTTTATTGAAATTGGGATATTGGTTTCTATGTGGTGACTCGTGAATGCCTCTTGGGATAGACTTCAAACCTTCAAGATTGATATTTAACTGTTTTAGAAACTTCCGCACTCTGCACTATTCCTTTGGCGTGCATTGAGGTAGAGGAGGCTAGGGTGATGAAATATGGGGTCAGTGGATTTTGGTAGTCAGTTGGACAGTCAGTCATCCAGCCAGTTAGTCAGTCAGCCAGTCAGTCAACCAATCAGTCAGTCACTCAGCCATCCAGTCAGTCAACCATTCAGTCAACCAGTCAGCTAGTCTGCCAGTCTGTCAGTTAACCAGCCAGCCAGTCAACCAGTCAGTCAGCCAGTCAATCAGTCAGTCAACTAGTCAGCTAGTCAGTGTTGTTTGGTCTTATGAAAGTAAGAGGGGGTCTTCCGCACCCCATTACCCCTCTTTCCCATTTCCCTCACCCCTTCCCATTACTTCCTCCCTTCTCATCCCCTCCCCTCACTCAATCCCCTCATCTCTCCTCATCCCTCTCTCCTCACCCCCTTTCCCTCACCGCCTCACCTCACCCTTTCTCCTCACCCCTCTCTCCTCACTCCCTTCCCTCACCCCCTCTCCTCACACCTCACTTCCCCCCCTTCCCTCACCCCCTCTCCTCACACCTCACTTCCCCCCCCCTTCCCTCACCCTCTCCATTTCTAAATGAATTTGAGATATCAGCTGGAAAATTTAATCAAGCTTCGACGCTTACAACAAATACATTCTCTCTCTCTCTCTCTCTCTCTCTCTCTCTCTCTCTCTCTCTCTCTCTCTCTCTCTCTCTCTCTCTCTCTCTCTCTCTCTCTCTCTCCCTCCCTCTCTCCCTGACTCTATATTTACAGTGTTTTACAAAGTTAGGTTGAGGGTTGCTAACTTTATTTACAAGTTAAGAACCGTTACCTACATCAGCTCACTGGATGAAGTTGGAACCATTTGTGGTCCAGCTGTTCTCCAATGATTTAATTTGGTCAACTAACTATTTCTGTGGTGTCATTATGTTGTAAGAACATGTTCCAGACTCGAGTCATCTTAGGAATAAATGATCTCAGAT
The DNA here is from genome assembly GCF_026875155.1 of Cherax quadricarinatus. Taxonomy (NCBI): domain Eukaryota; kingdom Metazoa; phylum Arthropoda; class Malacostraca; order Decapoda; family Parastacidae; genus Cherax; species Cherax quadricarinatus. The sequence goes on from NC_069414.1 coordinate 50,978,414, forward strand.
GAAGTGATGTTCTGGAGAAGGTTGCAACCAGAGTGTAGTTGATGTTGGCTGCCCGTCTTGTGGTGTACAAGCTGTCTTCTCACTGTTCTCGGAGTGGAGCAAAGTGTGGCACCTTAACAGCATTGACCTTGTACATAACAGTGATAGCTCTGTACAGGCTGGGTCCAGGCGAGAGACGAGTCGTCTCTCGCCTGGACAGAAGTCGCAGATGAGACGGTGGGCAGGCAATCCAAGAAAGTGGAACATACTCAAGATGTGAGTGTACTTGTGCTTCGCACAGAATCTTGCAGCCTCTATTATTAAGCGGATGTGAGACGTCTAAATGCTGTAAGTTTCCTGGCCGCCTTGTTTTCAAGATTTACAACGTGGTTCTTCATAGTCAGTTTGGAGTCATATTTCACCCCAAAGATATTAACTTTATCCCCGAGTACCACCATTCCCCGATTCATTCTCGCCACTGTTCCAGTGTTACCATGATGGTGCCTAGAGACCATCATTCTCGCCACTGTTCCAGTGTTACCATCATGGTGCCTAGAGACCATCATTCTCGCCACTGTTCCAGTGTTACCATCATGGTGTCTAGAGACCATCATTCTCGCCACTGTTCCAGTGTTACCATCATGGTACCTAGAGACCATCATTCTCGCCACTGCTCCAGCATTACCATCATGGTACCTAGAGAACATCATTCCCGCCACTGTTCCGGCATTACCATCATGGTACCTAGAGACCATCATTCTCGCCACTGTTCCAGTGTTACCATGATGGTGCCTAGAGACCATCATTCTCGCCACTGTTCCAGTGTTACCATCATGGTACCTAGAGACCATCATTCTCGCCACTGCTCCAGCATTACCATCATGGTACCTAGAGAACATCATTCTCGCCACTGTTCCAGTGTTACCATCATGGTACCTAGAGAACATCATTCTCGCCACTGTTCCAGTGTTACCATCATGGTACCTAGAGAACATCATTCTCGCCACTGCTCCAGCATTACCATCATGGTACCTAGAGAACATCATTCTCGCCACTGTTCCAGTGTTACCATCATGGTACCTAGAGAACATCATTCTCGCCACTGTTCCAGTGTTACCATCATGGTACCTAGAGAACATCATTCTCGCCACTGTTCCAGTGTTACCATCATGGTACCTAGAGAACATCATTCTCGCCACTGCTCCAGCATTACCATCATGGTGCCTAGAAACCATCATTCTCGCCACTGTTCCAGTGTTACCATGATGGTACCTAGAGACCATCATTTGCGTTATCTCAGGAGCAAATGTGACCTTCCATCGTTTTTCCCAGTTTGATAGAGCTGTAAGCTGATTATTGTTGTAATTTAGAATAGCTGGCATTTCCTCTCTTGGATAAGTAAATGTCGGAGTACAGTCGTCTGCATATGTATGTGATTCTGGGATGAGTTGATGATCATTGCAGCAAACATTACATAACAATGGCCCAAGCACACTTCCCTGTGGAACACTTGCACCAATATAGTGTCTTGTAGACTCTGCCCCATTTAGAACTACTCTTAGAGATCTACCATGAAGGTAATCACTGAGGAGACATAGTACAATGCCAGAGACATCCAGTGCTTGCTGTTTTGTCAAGAGTCCCTGTTGCCATACTCTGTCGAAGGTACCAGCAATGTCCAGTGCTTCTACACAACTGACTTTGGATTCATCCAGTGACTGGTGTCAGAGAGGTTTAATAACAGATCAGCAGCAAAATAACCTTTTCTGAACCCATATTGACGGTCACAATGATCTGAATGTAGTTGAAAATCTTTGTCATCTGCCATGAGATTATTGTCTCAAGAATCATGCCAGTGATTGACAGGAGTGACAATGGTCTTGCCAGTGACTGGCAGGAGTGACACTGGTCTTGCCAGTGACTGGCAGGAGTGACACTGGTCTGTAGTTGATAATTTCCGCTCTGCTCTTCTTTTTGTGAGAAAGGACTACATTTTCCTCTTTCCACAGAGTAGGACATTTACACTGTGCTAGGTACTGCTGATAGATGCCAGTTAGAGGTGCTGATAGCTGGTCTATACATTGTGTTAAGCAGTGCTGATAGATACTAGTTAGAGATGCTGCCAGCTGGTCTGCACATGTACCCAGCAATCTTGAACTCAACTAGTCTGGGCCCACAGTCAGCCTTTTCTTGTTCCAGGGATTTAAGAAGACATACTTCATCTTGCCTTATTGTCACCACTGACAACTTTGACACTGTTCTTGCGGCCAACAAAGGAGGTTCCCAAGTTGGATCAGGACCTTCCATCTTGACAACAAAATATTCAACAAAAATGTCAACTTTTTGTTGTAGATTAAGGTTGTGTTTAGTGAGGTATTCACTTGGTTGTTAACATTATCTTGGAGAAGAACACTCCAGTCAGAGGCTGTGAGCTCAGAACAAAGGTCAGTCAGTTTCCTCTTTCCCACAGCCAGGTTGTGAATGTACATTCTTCACCTCGTACTGTTGGAATCTTCAGTGTGGTAAAGACAATCTTATGGTCAGATGATCCAACATAGCCGAGAGGTTGACAAGTGACTGTGTCTTCTGCCAGATCACTCACTACTAGGTCGAGGGAGGAGCCAGAGTTGTGAGTATGGAAATCAACAAAGTTTCTCGTGTCAAACACTGCAAGAAAGTCATCAAAATCCTCCTGTATAAGATGTTGATTGAAGTCAACAACAATTGTAATATGTAATGTGTTGGAGCAGAAGTGAGTCCAGATTTTCCATCAGGAACTTGATGGGGTCTGCAAGTTGCCACTGAGGTCTGTACATTGTACATGCTAGTACTGAGGTACTAATGTTTATGTACAGCTGGAAGAACATTTCCAGGTCATCAGAGATGGCAACATCAGTGAGCTGAATCATGTACACTTTTAAAAAAGAACACAGCAACTCCCCCCCCCGTCTCTCTCTCTCTCTTTATTTTTTTTTTTATTTTTTTTACACAGTGTTTGACAAGGTTAAGGATCCCTAGCTTTATTGACAAGCTATTTACAGGTTAAGGATTCCTAACTTTATTGGCAAGCTAAGAGCTGTTACCTACATCAGCTCATTTGAAAGCATTTTTATTGTTATGAGACATACAAGTAGGAAACAGGATGAAGTTGGAGCCATCTGTGGGCCAGCATTTTCATTTGATCAACTGACTTTATCTCGTTGACATCATTATGCTGTACGAATGTGTTCCATACTCGAGTCATCCTGGGTATATATGTTCTCAGATGGAGTGATGTTCTGGAAAAGGGAACAGCCTCTCTCTCTCTCTCTCTCTCTCTCTCTCTCTCTCTCTCTCTATTTACATAGTGTTTTACAAGGTTAGCTTAAGGGTTACTAATTTTTTTTTACAAGTTAAGAACAGTTAGCTACATCAGATCATTTGAAAGTTTTTTTGTGACGAGATGTAGAGAGTGAAGTGCGTCAGTAAAATATCTGTTGTAGTTATTGTAGTGGTGGTTGTAGTTGTAGTTGTAGTTGTTGTAGTTCTTTACTCCCTTATTTCTTACTAATCCTCTCCCCCTTTTTCAATCTTTATTTCTTTGTTCTCTCCCCTTCTATGTTTCACCCCTCACTTTCTTTACCCCTTTTATCCTTTTCTTTCTCATCTCCTTCACTAGTTCATTCTCTTCCCTTTGTCTCCTCTCTTCTCCTCTCCCTCTTTCTTACTCATTCTGAAATTATTTCCTTGTCTCTCTTCCCTCTCTTTTTGCCCTCTCTTCCCTCTTCTTTTTCTTTTCCTACTGCTCCTTCTCTTCCTTCTTTTCCCTCTCTTCCTCATTCTTCTCTTCCATCTACAACCACCACAATCACCACCCTCAATCACCACAGCCACCACCCTCAACCACCACAATCACCACCCTCAACCACCCAATCACACCCTCAACCACCACAATCACCACCCTCACCAATCAATCCACCCTCAACCACCACAATCACCACCCTCAACCACTACAATCACCACCCTCAACCACCACAATCACCACCCTCAACCACCACAATCACCACCCTCAACCACCACAATCACCACCCTCAACCAATACAATCACCACCCTCAACCACCACAATCACCACCCTCAACCACTACAATCACCACCCTCAACCACCACAATCACCACCCTCAACCACCACAACACCACCCTCACCACCACAATCACCACCCTCAACACCACAATCACCACCCTCAACCACCACAATCACCACCCTCAACCACTACAATCATCACCCACCACACTCATCAGCCACCAAATTTACCTCCGACAACCACCACAATCACCAGCAACCAAAATTACCATCAGTCACCACAATCACCAGCTATAACCACCACAATTACCCACAACTACCACACTAAGAACCACCACCACTACCACCATCCCCATAACCATTACTAAGATCTCCCCCCTTACAAAGGGGATCCCCGCCCCCTGTGTCAAGCAGTGGGATCCCCGCCCCCTGTGTCAAGCAGTGGGATCTGAACCACCTCATTAGCCTAGAAATGACCCACAAGCAGTCGTTTGAGGTCTGGGTACGACTGTGACCTCCAGCATACGACTTACGATCTTAAGGCCGCCTCTCACAAGGTCTGAACTTTTTGTGTTTCTTAAATATTGAGAATTGCTGTGACCTGTGTGACCTTGTCGTGTGACCTTGTGTGTTGTGTGACCTTTTCAAGTGATCTTGTGACCTTGTGTTGTAACCTTGTGTGCTGTGGCCTTGTCAAGTGATCTTGTGTGTTGTGACTTTGTGTGTTGTGACCTTGTGTGCTGTGACCTTTTGTTGTGACCTTGTGTGCTGTGATCTTGTGTGCTGTGATCTTGTGTGCTGTGACCTTATGTTGTGACCTTGTGTGCTGTGACCTATTGTACTTGTGTGCTGTGACTTGTTCTGTACTTGTGTGCTGTGACCTTATGTTGTGACCTTGTGTGCTGTGATCTTGTGTGTTGTGACCTTGTGTGCTGTGACCTTATGTTGTGAAACCTTGTGTGAATGTGACCTTATGTTGTGACCTTGTGTGCGTGACCTTATGTTGTGACCTTGTGTGCTGTGATCTTGTGTGTTGTGACCTTGTGTGCTGTGACCTTATGTTGTGACCTTGTGTGCTGTGACCTTATGTTGTGACCTTGTGTGCTGTGACCTTATGTTGTGACCTTTGTGCTGTGACCTTATGTTGTGACCTTGTGTGCTGTGACCTTATGTTGTGACCTTGTGTGCTGTGACCTTATGTTGTGACCTTGTGTGCTGTGACCTTGTGTGCTCTGACCTTATGTTGTGAACTTGTGTGCTGTGACCTTATGTTGTGACCTTGTGTGCTGTGACCTTATGTTGTGAACTTGTGTGATGTGACCTTATGTTGTGACCTTGTGTGCTGTGACCTTGTGTGCTGTGACCTTGTGTGTTACATGATTTTGTGTTATGTGACCTTATGTTATGTGACCTTTTATGCTATCAATTTTTTTCACAAAAAAAAGATTTACCCAATTTTTTAAATTCCCCCCAAAAAATCAGCTATTTTCTTTTTTTTTCATTTTTTTCTGTTGACCAAAATTGTTCCAAGAAATTTTAAGATTTGTGGATTTTTTATGTATATTTTTTTCCGTTTTTTCTTGGCGTTGGTCCTGAATATTACCGTTAACAGTGACCAACGGTACGAGTTTTTAATGACAACAGTAGTCACCCTGTTGTGTGTGTTGCCTCTCTCTCTCTCTCTCCTCTCTCCTCTCTCTCTCTCTCTCTCTCTCTCATCTCTCCTCTCTCTCTCTCTTCTCTTCTCTCTCTCTCTCTCTCTCTTCTCCCCTCTATCTCTCTCCTCTCTCTCTCTCTCTCCTTCTCCTCTCCTCTCTCTCTCCTCTCTATCTCTCTTCATCTCTCTCTCTCTCATCTCCTGATCCCTCTCTCTTCTTCTTCTCTTCTCTCTTCTCCTTCCTTCTGTTCCCCCCATTTGTATCCTTCGTACTTTTCCTCTTTCCTTCTTCTCTTCTCTTCTTCTCCTACCCTTCCTCACTCCCTTTGATTAACCAAGATCGGGCTCACCTCTCCTCCTCCTCTTTCCTTCCTCCTCCTCTCTCCCCCTTCCCTTTTCTTCCCTTCTTCCTACCCCTCCTCCTCTTCCCTTCCTTTCTTAACTCCATCATTCGCGACGCAACCTTCTCCCTCTCTCCTCTCCTCCTTCCTTTCCCTCCCTCCCCTCCTTCCTTCCCTCCTTCCTTTCCTCCCTCCTCCTTTCTTCCCTCCTCTCCTTCCTTCCCTTTCCTTCCTTCCTTCTCCTCCCCCCTCCTCTTCTCTCTTCCCCTTCCTCCTCCTTCCTTCCCTCCCTCCTTCCCTCCTCCTTCCCTTTCTTTCCCCTTCCTCCCTCCTTCCTTCCCTCCCCTTCCTTCCTTCCCTCCTCTCCTTCCTTTTCCCTCCTCCTCTTCCCTTCCTTCCCTCCCCCTTCCTTCCTTCCCTCCTCCTTCCTTTTTCCTCTTTCCCTCCTCCTCTTATTCCCTCCTCCTCCTTCCCTCCTTCCCTCCTCCTTCCCCTTCCCCTCCTTCCTTCTTCCTCCCTTCTTTCCTCTCTCCTTCCTTCCCTCCCTCCTTTCCTTCCCTCCTTCCTTCCTTCCTCCCTCCTTCCTCCTCTCCTCTTCCCTCTCCCTCCTTCCTCCTTCCTCCTTCTCCTCCTTCTTCATTCCCTCCGTTCTTCCTCCCTCCTTCCCTTCCTTCCCTCCTCCTCATCCTTCCTTCCTTCCTTCCATCCTTCCTTCCCTCCTCCTTCCTTCTCCCTCCTTCTCCCTCTTCCTTCCTTCCATTCCCTCCCTCCTCCTTCCCTCCTTCCTTCCTTCCTTCCCTCCCTCTTCCTTCCTCCCTCCTTTCCTCTTCCCTCCCTCCTTCCTTTTCCTTCCTTCTGCCTTCCTTCCCTCCCATCCTTCCTTCCCTCCTTCCTTCCTTCCCCCCTTCCTTCCCTCCTCTTCTTCCTTCCTTCCCTCCTTCCTTCCCTCCCTCCTTCCTTCCTTCCCTTTCCCCCCTTCCTTCCTTCCCTCCCTCTTCCTCCTCTTCCCTCCCCTTCCTTCCTTCCCTCTCTCCTTCCTTCCCTCCTCCTTCCTTCCCCTTCCTTCCTTCCCTCTCCTTCCTTCCCTCCTTCCTTCCCTCCTCCTTCCTTCCTCCCCTCCTTCCCTCCCTTCCTTCCTCCCTCCCTCCACTTCCTGGTACGTCAATTCCGTCCTTCCCATCGTTTGTTTCTCTTCCTTCCCTTCCTTCTGTTCCCCTTTTCCTCCTTCTCTTCCTCTTCCTTCCTTCCTTCCCTCGCCTCCTCGCTCTTCCATTCTCCTTTTCCATTTTTAAACTCCTTCCTCATTCTTACATATTTCCTTTATTCCTCTCCCTCTTCCTCCTTTCTTGCCTCTTCTTTCCCTTATCCTTCTTTCTTCCTTTCCCTTACCTTCTTCTTGCCTCTTCTTTCCCTTCCCTTTTTTGCCTCTTCTTTTCCCTCATCCTTCTTCTTGCCTCTTCCTTTCCTCTATCCTTCTTTCGCCTCTTTTCTTTCCTTGCTCCTTCCTTTTCCTTCATTCCCCCTTCTTTTATTCTTATCTTATGTTCCTTCTTTATCCTCATCTTCCTTATTTCTTCCCTTCTTTCTGACTTTACCTTTTCACTTTCTTCATCTGTCGTGAAGTTTCAACGCTTTGCTTCATTATGACTTCCTTCATTCTGAATTCCTCACTGCCACGTATCTTAACTTTTTCTTCCTTCTTTTACCCTCTAACCTGTTCCTTAATCTCTTAATTTATTTTCTTTAGGAAAAAGTTTCGACATCACACATATTGAACTCTTAAATTTACGTTAGTAACAACGTCTCGTTTTGCATATTGTAGTTCCTCTTATCTTGACGTACTATTGTGTCCCCATAATCGTTCGTCTTGCCTGTTTCATTTTACTCCATTCACACTCTGTTGAGCTAAGTATACCATCTTTTGTTTCAAACACAGGCTAGTGTCTGAGCCTCCAAGCTCTACCGAGTCATTTTATGTTTCTAACACCCGGCTTGCGTCTGAGCTCCCGGTACTACAACTCATTTTATTTTAAACCTATCTACCTCCACTCCTCAACGATCTTTATGTTTCAAACTTTCTTTATTCCAACTAACTAAACGAGTTTATTTTTGTTTACAAAACCAGGCTATTTGCCTCCAACTTCAGGTATTAGTTTACAAACACCCTATCTGGTAACTCTCAACATCTTTTAATGTTAAACACCAGGTAGCGACGACTCAAGCCTCTTCAAACGAGCGTTAATGTTTATTCTAACTACCTCCTCCAGGACGTTCTCAAGACTTACTTTTAACTTTCTTTATAACCACTTAATCCCAGTTCAACTAACCTACTTAAATGAATTTTAAATTAAAAAAAGTTTTGCGGACCCCAATGACCAAAACGACATTATTTCAAACAAAAAATGCGTTTTCTGAAAAGGGGTCGGGGTTTTTAAACGACATTTTTGTTCAAAAGGCTTCGTAGTCCCCCTTTTACAAAACATTTTTAAAAGGGTTTTAAACACCAGGCAGTGTCTGAGCCCCCCCAAGCACTACAACGAGTCATTTTATGTTTAAAAAACAACCCCGGCTGGTCTGACCTCCCCCGCTCCCCAAAAGAGTCTTTTTATGTTTAAAACACCGCAGCGTTGAGCCCCCCAAGCCTAAACGAGTCTTTTTTTTACAAACACCACAGGTCTGAGCCTCAAACCCTTAAAATTTTTAAAGTTTACAAACACCAGGCTAGCGTCTGAGCCGCTCAAGCCACTTAAATCAAGTTTTTTAAATGTTTACAAACATCAGGCTAGCGTCTGAGCCTCCCAAGTTACTTACAACGAGTCATTTTATTGTTTACAAACACCAGGCTAGCGTCAGAGCTTCTTAAGTCATGTGTTCTCTCTAGGCTGCAACATTGTTGTACATTAACAGCAACATTCATGACAGGTACAATTGCAGATCTGGAGAATGTACAGAGAACTTTCACTGTATCTATAAGTTCAGTCAAGCAACTTAATTACTGAGAACTTTTGAAGTTCCTTGACTGTACTCCTCGTAACACAGGCGAGAAAGATACATTATAATTTACACCTGGAAAATCCTAGAGGAACTAGTGCCAAATCTACACACAGAAATCACTGCCTACGAAAAAGCTTTGATAGACATTGCAACATTCATTCTATGAGAAGCAGAAATACCATGAGTACACTATGAGAAAGCAATGTAAATGTTAGGAGCCCAAGACTGTTCAGCAGTCTCCCATCATTCATATGGATGATGACCAATAGACCCCTGGCTGTCTTCAAGACCCCTGGCTGTCTTCAAGACCCCTGGTTGTCTTCAAGACCCCTGGCTGTCTTCAAGACCCCTGGTTTTCTTCAAGAGCCCTGGCTGTCTTCAAGACCCCTGGTTGTCTCCAAGACCCCTGGCTGTCTTCAAGACCCCTGGCTGTCTTCAAGACCCCTGGCTCTCTTCAAGACCCCTGGTTGTCTTCAAGACCCCTGGCTGTCTTCAAGACCCCTGGTTGTCTTCAAGACCCCTGGCTGTCTTCAAGACCCCTGGCTGTCTTCAAGACCCCTGGTTGTCTCCAAGACCCCTGGCTGTCTTCAAGACCCCTGGCTGTCTTCAAGACCCCTGGCTCTCTTCAAGACCCCTGGCTGTCTTCAAGACCCCTGGCTGTCTTCAAGACCCCTGGCTGTCTTCAAGACCCCTGGCTGTCTTCAAGACCCCTGGCTGGCTGTCAAGAGGAAATTGGACAACTTTCTTCAGTCAGTTCCTGATCATCCAGGCTGTGGTGCATATGTTGGACTTCATGTCGCTAATACCAACAACCTGGTTGATCAGGCCCTGGTACAGGACACCGCGAGGAAAATGACCGTCAGAACACTCTCCAGATAGTCTCCAAGTAGACACCAGGTAGACACCAGGCAGACACCAGGCAGACACCAGTTAGACACCAGGTAGACACCAGGTAGACACTAGGAAGACAGCAGGCAGACACTAGGTAGACACCTGGTAGACACCAGGTAGACAAGAGGTAGACACCAGGTAGACACCTGGTAGATACCAGGTAGACACCAGGAAGACACCAGGTAGACTCCAGGTAAACTCCAGGTAGACACCAGGTAGACACTAGGAAGACACCAGGCAGACACCAGGTAGACACCAGGTAGACACCAGGTAGACAGCAGGTAGACACCAGGTAGACACCAGGTAGACACCAGGAAGACTCCAGGAAGACACCAGGTAGACACCAGGAAGACTCCAGGAAGACACCAGGTAGGCACAAGGAAGACACCAAGTAGACTCCAGGTAGATATTTGCTATCTATCGACGTCTATTGACGCAAGACAAACATCTTTACCCCCGTAAGACGTGCGTAAGTCAGTGAGTCTTGCGTAGATGTGTCTCCCAGCAGAGTTAATTACGCACCCAAGCGTCAATCACCTTGCGTAAGGTCGCTTTGTCTACCTACGTTAATTACGAGACGCAAAAGAGCGTCACTCACCTTGCGTAAAAAGAGCTGACATCTTCGCTGATTACTGCTGACGTCAGAGCTGTTACCTGAGATGTAATGAGCGTTGTTACCATTATTATGTGTCTGTCGTCAGCTTATAGCTTTGGTGTACTCACCTAATTGTGGTTGCAGGGGTCGAGACTCAGCTCCTGGCCCCGCCTCTTCACTGATCGCTACTAGGTCCTCTCTCTCTCTGCTTCCTGAGCTGTATCATACCTCTTCTTAAAACTATGTATGGTTCCTGCCTCCACTACTTCACTTACTAGGCTATTCCACTTGCTGACAACTCTATGACTGAAGAAATACTTCCTAACGTCCCTGTGACTCGTCTGAGTCTTCAGCTTCCAGTTGTGACCCCTTGTCCCTGTGTCCCCTCTCTGGAACATCCTATCTCTGTCCACCTTATGTATTCCCCGCAGTTTCTTGTATGTCGTTATCATGTCTCCCCTGACCCTTCTGTCCTCCAGTGTCGTCAGTCCGATTTCCCTCAACCTTTCCTCGTACGACATTCCCCTGAGCTCTGGGACTAGTCTTGTTGCAAACCTTTGCACATTCTCTAATTTCTTGACATGCTTAACCAGATGTGGGTTCCATACTGGTGCTGCATACTCCAGTATGGACCTGATGTACACGGTGTACAGTGTCCTGAACGAATCTTTACTGAGATGTCGGAACTCTATTCTTGGGTTTGCCAGGCGCCCATATGCTGCAGCAGTTATCTGGTTGATGTGTGCCTCAGGAGATGTGCTCGGTGTTATACTCACCCCGAGATCCTTTTCCTTGTGAGGTTTGCAGTCTTTGGCCCCTCAGCCTGTACTCTGTCTGCGGTCTTCTTTGACCTTACACAAATAACCCGCACATAAGAGAGAGGAGCAGGTTATTTGTGTATTGTTCCAGTCACGGTATTGTGTGTTTTTGTTCTTTGACCTTCCACTTTGACTTTGCACTTGATGGGGTTAAACTCCAGGAGCCAGTTGCTGGACCAGGCCTGCAGCCTGTCCAGATTCGTTATTAGTTCTACCTGGTCCTCGTCCACCTAAATTCTCCTCATTAACTTCACATCGTCTACAAACAGGGACACCTCTGAATCTATTCCTTCCGTCATGTCATTCACATATACCAGAAACAGCACCGGCTCTAGGACTGACCCTTGTGGAACCCCGCTCGTCACAAGCGCCCACGCTGACACCTCGTCACGTACCATGACTCGTTGTTGCCTTCCTGTCAGGTATTCTCTGATCCATTGCAGTACCTTCCCTGTTATACCTGCCTGGTCCTCCAGTTTTTGCACTAATCTCTTGTGTGGAACTGTGTCGAAAACCTTCTTTCAGCCCAAGAAAACGCAGTCTACCGACCCCTCTGTCTCTCTTGTCTTATTGCTGTCATCTTGTCATAGAACTCCAGTAGGTTTTTGCTGGTTGTCGTTGATAACCTCATTCCATTCTAGGTGTTCCACCACCCTTCTCCTGATAATCTCCATGACTTTGCATACTATACATGTCAGTGATACTTGTCTGTTGTGTGTGTGTGTGTGTGTGTGTGTGTGTGTGTGTGTGTGTGTGTGTGTGTGTGTGTGAGTGTGTGTGTGTGTGTGTGTGTGTGTGTGTGTGTGTGTGTGTGTGTGTGTGTGTGTACTCACCTATTTGTACTCACCTATTTGTGGTTGCAGGGGTCGATTCACAGCTCCTGGCCCCGCCTCTTCGCTGATTGCTACTAGGTCCTCTCTCTCCCTGCCCCATGAGCTCTATCATACCTCGCCTTAAAACTATGTATGGTTCCTGCCTCCACCACATCACTTTCTAGGCTATTCCATGGCTTGACTACTCTATGACTGAAGAAATACTCCTAACATCCCTTTGATTCATCTGAGTCTTCAACTTCCAATTGTGACCTTCTTGTGTCTGTGTCCCATCTCTGGAACATCCCGTCTTTGTCCACCTCGTCTATTCCGCGCAGTATTTTATATGTCGTTATCATGTCTCCCCTGACCCTCCTGGCCTCCAGTGTCGTCAGGCCGATTTCCCTCAACCTTTCTTCATAGGACAATCCCCGTAGCTCTGGGACTAGTCTTGTTGCAAACCTTTGCACTTTCTCTAATTTCTTGACGTGCTTGACTAGGTGTGGATTCCAAACTGGTGCTGCATACTCCAGTATGGGCCTGACGTAGATGGTGTACAGAGTCTTAAACGAATCCTTACTGAGGTATCGGAACGCTATCCGTAGGTTTGCCAGGCGCCCGTATGCTGCAGCAGTTATCTGATTGATGTGCGCCTCAGGAGATATGCTCGGTGTTATACTCACCCCCAGATCTTTTTCCTTTAGTGAGGTTTGCAGTCTTTGGCCATCTAAACTATATTGTGTCTGCGGTCTTCTTTGCCCTTCCCCAATCTTCATGACTTTGCATTTGGCAGGGTTAAATTCAAGGAGCCAGTTGCTGGACCAGGCTTGTAGGCCTGTCCAGATCTCTTTGTAGTCCTGCCTGATCCTCGTCCCGATTCGATTCTTCTCATTAACTTCACATCGTCTGCAAAACAAGGACACTTCTGAGTCTATCCCTTTCGTTATGTCGTTCACGTATACCAAGAACAGCACAGGTCCTAGGACTGACCCCTGTGGAACCCCGCTTGTCACAGGCGCCCACTCTGACACCTCGTCGCGTACCATGACTCGTTGTTGCCTCCCTGTCAGGTATTCTCTGATCCATTGCAGTGCCTTTCCTGTTATGTGTGCCTGGTCCTCTAGCTTTTGCAGTAACCTCTTGTGAGGAACTGTGTCGAAAGCCTTCTTGCAGTCCAAAAATACGCAGTCGATCCATCCCTCTCTCTCTTGTCTTACTTCTGTCACCTTGTCATAAAACTCTAGTAGGTTTGTGACACAGGATTTTCCCTCCCTGAAACCATGCTGGTTGTCAATTATACACACTTGTGTGTGTGTGTGTGTGTGTGTGTGTGTGCGTGTATGTGTGTGTATGCATTGAATTATCATTATCATTATTATTATCATAATCACCACAAACAGAAAACAGGATGCAGCTGTGTATTGAGAGGGTAAACTATAAAATATTTTCCAAGCTTGGAACACTGACATATTTGACACAATAGAAATGCACCGGGATTTATCTTGCCAGGCGAGGGATTTATCACCTGAGAGATAACCAGAAATGTGGGGATTTAGTGCGAAACGTCGCAGATGAGGGATATATCGTCTGAAAGACAGCCAGAAATGTTGGGTGTTAGGGTAAAACGTCGCAAATAAAGGAAATTATTCACTCTAGCAAAGGGAAATTCTTTCTGATGCCACGGCGATAGATTTAGTCTCTTGAAACACGAGAGAGAGAGAGAGAGAGAGAGAGAGAGAGAGTGTGAGAGAGAGAGTGAGTGAGTTTCGAAATTAGGTAGATTTTCTTAACTTGCTTTTTGACTCTGCTCACAGACCACACAAGCTGATGTTTGTAAACATTATTATAAAGACTCATTTTAATAGTCTTAAGACTCAGACGCTAGCCTGGAATTTCTAAACATTATACTCGTTTTAAAATGCTTAAGAGGCTCAGACACTAGCCTGGATTTTGTAAACATTAAGAAGACTCGTTTTAAAAGTCTTAAGAGGCTCAGACGCTAGCCTGGATTTTGTAAACATTAAGAAGACTCGTTTTAAAAGTCTTAAGAGGCTCAGACGCTAGCCTGGATTTTGTAAACATTAAGAAGACTCGTTTTAGAAGTCTTAAGAGGCTCACACGCTAGCCTGGTATTTGTAAACATTAAGAAGACTCGTTTTAAAAGTCTTAAGAGGCTCAGACACTAGCCTGGATTTTGTAAACATTAAGAAGACTCGTTTTAAAAGTCTTAAGAGGCTCAGACGCTAGCCTGGATTTTGTAAACATTAAGAAGACTCGTTTTCAAGACCATCATTTGCTTAACATCTCTTGTATTGAAGGTTTACCTGGAGTTTACCTGGAGAGGGTTTCGGGGGTCAACGCCCCCGCGGCTCGGTCTGAGACCAGGCCTCGTGGTGGATCAGGGTCTGATCAAGCAGGCTGTTACTGCTGGCCGCACGCAAACTGAGGTACGAACCACAGCCCGGTTGGTCAGGTACTGACTTTAGGTGCCTGTCCAGTGCCTTCTTGAAGACTGCCAGGGGTCTATTGGTAATCCCCCTTATGTATGCTGGGAGGCAGTTGAGCAGTCTCGGGCCCCTGACACTTATTATATTGTCTCTTAACGTGCTAGTGACACCCTTGATTTTCATTGGTGGAATGTTGCATCTTCTGCCGAGTCTTTAACTTTCATAGGGAGTGATTTTCGTGTGCAAGTTTGGTACTAATCCCTCTAGGATTTTCCAAGTGTATATTATCATGTATCTCTCTCGCCTGCGTTCCAGGGAATACACATCAAGGGACTTCAACCGTTCCCAGTAAATTAGGTGTTTTATCGTACATGTGTGTACCGTGAAAGTTCTTTGTACACTCTCCAGGTCAACAATTTCGCCTCCCTTGAAGGAGGCAGTTAGTGTACAGCAGTATTCCAGCCAAGAGAGAACAAGCGATTTGAAGAGAATCATCATGGGCTTGGCGTCCCTAGTTTTGAAGGTTCTCATTATCCATCCTATCATTTATCTAGCAGATGCGGTAGATACATTGTTGTGGTCTTTAAAGGTGATATCATCTGACATTATCACTCCCAGGTCCTTCACATTACTTTTTCGCTCTATTGTATGGTTAGAATTTGCTGTATACCCTGAAAGTTTTAATTTCCATATCTGAGTAGTTGAAATTTCTCTTCATTGAACTTCATATTGTTTTGAGTGACTCATTGAAGATTTGGTTGATGTCCGCTTGGAGTCTCGCGGTGTCTGCGATGGAGGTCACTGCCATCGCAATCCGGGGGTCATCCACAAAGGAAGACACGGAGCTATGGCTTACATCTCTGTCTATGTTAAATGTGAGAATGATGGGAGCGAGTACTGTGCCTTGTGGAACAGAGCTTTTAGCTGCGGTCGCCTCAGACTTTACTCTGTTTACTATTACTCTTTGTGTTCTATTTGTTAGGAAGTTACAGATCCATCTACCAACTTTTCTTGTGATTCCTTTATCACGCATTTTGTGCGCTATTACACCATGGTCACACTTGTCGAAGGTTTTTGCAAAGTCTGTGTATACTACATCAGTATTTTGTTTATCCTCTACAGCATCCAGGACCTTGTCATAGTGGTCCATAGGCAGGAGCGACCTGCTCTAAACCCATGTTGCCCTGGGTTGTGTAATTGATGGGTATCTAGATGGGTGGTGATCTTGCTTCTTAGGACCCTTTCAAAGATATTTATGATATGAGATGTTAGTGCTATCGTTCTGTAGTTCTTTGCTATTGCTTTACTGCCATATTCCGTATGCTCATATTCCACCCTCTCATTTTCCTCGCAGTTTTGATAATGAGATTGTTGTGGTCCTTGAAAGTGAGATCCACTGACATTATCACTCCCAGGTCTCACGTTCTACTGTGTGATTAGAATGTTATAAATTGTTCTGCAATCTTCCATCACAATTTGCAAAACTGAGCAAGTTAAACTTGTCCTCATTGACGAGAACATTTTTTTTTTCAGTGGTCCACTGGAAGAGTTGCACTTTGAGGTTTGCTGTAACTGGGCGAAATGTTTTGGTCAGACGTTAAGAAATAACTCTTTACTATGGGCAAAACGTCTCTCCCTGGACAGGATGCAGCGTATGGACAAATCTCATTAAAGCTATTGCCCGAGTGATAATGGACAGTTCTGGGTGGCATCTTGGGCACGGTGAGAGGTATGAACGAAACGTTGACCCCGATAATGGCTCGCTCTGCAGACGAGGGCCATTTCAATCAATACCGCCGAGGTGGCGTGCCATTTTGAGTGCCAAATAATGGAAGTGAGCCATCACCTCCATAGTGCCAGGATGAAGGAATGGTAGGAGGAGGTAGTGACGGGCCCTGCTGGCACTAACAGCCTCGTTGACCTGCTGGTTGATGCCTCCTGCAGTGCGTGGTGATGTCTGGTGTTGATGTCTAGTGTCACTTAGCATACATCGTGGTGAGGAGTGTGTGGGGTGTGTGTGTGGTGTGTGTGTGTTTTGTGTTGTGTGTGTGTGTTGTGGGGTGTGCGTGTGTGTGTGTGTGTGTGTGTGTGTGTGTGCGTGCGTGCGTGTGTGTGTTTTGTGTGTGTTGTGTTGTGTGTGTGTGTTGTGTGGTGTTGTGCGTGTGTGGTGTGTGTGGTGTGTGTTGTGTGTGTGCGTGTGTGTGTGTGGTGTGTGTGTGTGTGTTTTGTGTGTGTGTGTGCGTGTGTGTGGTGTGTGTGTGTGTGTGTGTGTGGTGTGTGGTGGGGTTTTGTGGTGAGAGATTGGGAATGATGACTGTGAGGGAAAAAGAGGGAAAAGGAGGAAGAAGAGGAAGAGGAGGAAAGAGGAAGAGGAGGAGAAGAGGAGAGGAGAAGAAGAGGGAAGGGGAAAGAGGAAGAGGGGGAAAAGAGGAAGAGGAGGAAGAAGGGAAGAGGAGGGGGAAAGAGGGAGGAGGAAGAAGAGGAAGAGGAGGAGAAGGAGAGGAGGAAAAAGGGAAAGGAGGAGAAAGGAAGAGGAAAGAAAGGAAGAGGAAGAAGAGGGAAGAAAAGGAAGAGGAGGAAGAAGAGGAAGGGAGGAAGAGGAAGAGGAGAAGAAAAGAAGGTGGAAGAAGAGAAGGGAGGGAAGAAGAGGAGAGGAGGAAGAAAGGAAGAGGAGGAAGAAAGGAAGAGGAGGAAGAGAAGGAGGAAGAAAAGGAAAGGAGGAAGAGGAAAAGAGGAGAGGCGAGGGAAGAGGAGGGGAAGGAAAAGGAGAGAGGAGAGGAGGAAAAGAAGAGGAAGAAAGGCAGAGGAGAAAGGGAGGCAGAAGAGGAAGGAGGAGAAGAGGAAGGGAGGAAGAAAGAAGAAGAGAAAAGGAAGAGGAGAAAGAGGAAGAGGCAGAAGGAAGAGGAGGAAGAGAGGGAGGAGGAAGAGAGGAAGAGGAGGAAAAAAGGAAGAGAGAAGAAGAGGAAGAGAGAAGAGGAAAAGCGAGGAAAGAAAGAAAGAAGGGAGGAAGAAGAGGAAGAGGAGGAAGAAAGGAAAGGGGAGGGAAAGGAAGAAGAGGAAAAGGAGGAAAAGAAGAGGAAAAGAGGAGAGAGGAAAGGGGAGAAGAAAAGGAAGAGGAGGAAGAAGAGGAGGAGGAAGAAAAAGGCAAGAAGGAGGAAAGGGAAGAGAGGAAGGAGGAGGGAAAAAAGAGGAAAAGGAGAAGGAAAAGGAAGGAGGGAGAAGAGGCAAGAGGTAGGGAAGAGGAGAGAGGAAGAAAGAAAGAGGAAGAAGAGGAAGAGGAGGAAGAAGGTGAGGGAAGAGGAGGAGGGAAGAGGAGGAAGAGAGGAAGGGAGGAAGAAGGAAAGGAAGAAGGAAGAGGAAGAAAAGAGAGGGAGGAAGAAGGAAGAGGGAGAAGAGGAAGAGGAGAGGAGAGAAAGAGGGGAGGAGAAGGAAGAGGGGAAGAAGAGGAAGGGGGAGAAGGGAAGAGAAGAAGAGGAGAGAGGAAGAGAGCAGAGGAAGAAAAGGAAGAGGGGAAGAAGAGGGAAGGAAGGGAAAAGGAAGAGGAAGAAGAGGAAGAGGAAGAAGAGAAGAGAGGGGAAAAAGAGGAGAGAAAGGGGGAAGTTAGGAAGAAGAGAGAGGAGAAGAAGAGGAAAAGGAGAAGAAGAGGAAAGGGGAAGAAGAGAAGAGGGGAAAGGAAAGAAAGAAGAGGAGAGGAAATAGAGGAAGAGGGAGAAGAGAAGGGAAGAAGAGGAAGTTGGAAAGAGGAAAGGAAGAGAGGAAGAAGGGAAGAGAGGAAGAAAAAGGGGGGGGGTTTTTTTTTTTTTGGGGGGGGAGGGGGGGGGGGGGTTTTTTTTTTTTTTGGAAAAAAAAAACCCCCGGGGCCCGGGGGGGTTTGTTGTCTGGCCTGCGTTGTTTGTACTCACCAATTGGGGTTGGGGGGGAGGCCGAGCTCCAGGCCCCCCTCTTCATGGTCGTACGGTCCTCTCCCTGGCCGGGCTTTACATACTCTGCTTAAGCTGGACCTGCCCCTACATCGCTTTCCCAAACTATTACTTACGGGACTACTTGGGCTAAGAATACTTCCTAACATCCCTTTGATTCATCTGGTCTTAAAAATTCCAACTGTGTCCCTTGTTGCTGTGTCCAATCTCTGGAAACTCCTGTTCTTTGTCCACCTTGTCATTCCTCCTCTATTTGTATTCGTTATCATGTCCCCCCTATCTCCCCCTGTCCTCCAGTGTCGTCAGGTTGATTCCTTTAAACCCTCTTCCTCGTAGGACATCCCTCTTAGCTCTGGGACTAGTCTTGTTGCAAAACCTTTGCACTTTCTCTAGTTTCTTTACGTGCTTGGCTAGGTGTGGGTTCCAAAACTGGTGCCGCATACTCCATATGGGCCTAAAGTACACGGTGTAAGGGTCTGGAATGATTCTATTAAGATGTCGGAAATGTTTGTTCTGATGGTTTGCTAGGCGCCCATAATCGCTGCAGCAGTTATTTGGTGTGTGTGTGTGTGTGTGTGTGTGTGTGTGTGTGTGAGTGTGTGTGTGTGTGTGTGTGTGGTGTGTGTGTGTGATGTGTGTGTGTGTGTGTGTTGAGCATGCGTGTGTGTGGTGTATGTGTGTGTGTGTGAGTGTGTTTGTGTGGTTGTGTGTCGTGTGTGTGTGTGTGTGTTATGTGTGTGTGTATACTCATGCTTTAGTTCACACATACCACAAAACATACTTCATACATATATACATACAAAACCCCACACACACTTCACACAATAAGTAAATACACCAATGAACAAGTCTCAGCCATGACGTTCATAACAGGCGGTGACGTCAAGGACTGGAACGTTGACGTCAGCAGCGATCAGTGACGTAGGCCGTGGGACGTCACAACTTCAAGGTGAGTTCAAGGACCGCAAAATTCATTCCATTTAAATTAATATTATGAGTCACTTTTCTGTACACAACACCACACACACACACTACCACACCTACACACAACCACACACACATACACACACACACACACACACAACACACTCACACACACACACACAGCACCACAACTACACTCACACCAACAACAACACACACATACACCTCTACACACACACACCATACCACACCACACACACACACACCAAACTCCCACACCACACACACCACACACATACACACACACCACACACACAATACCACACACACACAACACCAAACACACATTACACACCACACCTCACACACACACAAACACACACAACACCACATACACCACACATTTACACACACACACACACACCATACACACCACACCACCACACATACACACACACACACACACACCCAACATACACACAACACAACACAATACACACACACACACCCACACCACACACAACACACCCACACATACACACACACAACCCACACACTACGCACACAACACACACAACAACATACACCACACCACACAACACATACCACACACACACACACAAATACAACACAACACACACACACACACACACACACACACACACACACACACACCACACATACACACGCACACACACACACACACACACCATTACACACACACACACACACATTACACACACAAACACACACCCACACCACATACACACACACACACATACACACACACTCACCACACACACACACACACATACACCACACACACACATACCCACCCACACACAACACACACACACATACACATACCACTCACACACACACCACACACACACACCACACACTACACACACCAACACACCACTACCACACCCACAACACTCTACACCACACACACACACCACACATTTACCACACACACACACACCACACACCATACACACACACAAACACACTACACACCACACACTCACACATACACACCAACACCACACATAACACACACAACACACACACACCACACCACACACACAACACACATACCACACAACACACACACACACACACACTCATACACACACACAAACACAACATTACAAATACACACACCACACAACACACACACACCACACATACAACACACACACACCACAACATAACACACACCACCACACACATTACACACACACACACACCATTACACACACAAACACACCACACACCACACCACCACACACACCACAACATTACCACACACACACAAAAACAATACCACACAACACACCCCAATACCACACACACCACACACACACACACACACAACACACACACCACATTACACCACACACACATACACCCACACATACACACAACACACCACACACACCACACACAACACATACACACATACACACATAACCAATAGACACACACCCACACACAACACATACACACACACACACACACCACCACACATCACACACCACACACAAAACGCCCCCCCCACACCACACATACAACATTACACACATGCACACACCCACCACACAACACTACACACACCACACACACCCATACCACACACACCACACACACACATATTACACACCACAACACACACTCAACACACAACACAAATACACACACACACACACACACAACACACACACACACCAGACAACATACACACCACCACACACACACACACACACACAACCCACACACCACACACACACAACACTCACACACAACACCACACACAACCCCACATATACACACACAACAAACACACAACACACACACACACACCCACAACACACACACACATACACACAACCACACCACACACAACACACACCCCCCCCCCCCCCCCCCCACACACCACACCACACACCACACACCACACTCAACAACACACACACACCGCACACCAGTATGGAACCCACCCTAGCCAAGCACGTGAAAGAACAGAAGAAACTAGAGAAAGTGCAAAGGTTTGGCAACAAAGACCTAGTCCCAGAGCTTAAGAGGTATGTCCTACGAGGAGAGGTTAAGGGAAAATCAACCTCGGACGGACACTGGAGGACAGGAGGAGATAGGGGGGCATGATATACGACATAAAAATATGAGAGGAATTGGACCAAGGTGGACAAAAGGACAGGATGTTCCAGAGATTGGACCATTAAAACAAGGGGACACAGTTGGGAAAGCTGAAGACACAGATGAATCAATGGATGTTTGGAAGTATTTCTTCAGCCACAAGGTAGTAGTTAAGTGAAATAGTTTGGGAAGCGATGCAGTGGAGGGCCAGGAATCCATTACATAGTTTAAGCAGAGGTTTATGATAAAGCTCACGGCTCAGGGAGAGTGACCTAGTACGTTCAGTGAAAGGGGGGCCCGGAGCTCGGACTCGACTCCCCCCAACCTAACTGGGATACACACACACACACAACCCAAAACACCCCCAAACCACTACACCACCACACACACCACACACACACCCCACACACACACAACACACACACCACAACCACACACAAAAACAACAATACACACAACCCACACAACATACACACCACAACAACACCATACACCACAACACCACTTACACAACAACATACACACACTACCCACACAATACACACACCACACATCACACACACACATACACACACACACATACCACACACATACACACACCCCATACAACATACACACATACAACCCCACACACACATACTACACACACACAACCACAAAACATACATAACACACACACACATCACACTACACACATCACCATACACACACACCACACAAACACACACCACCAAAACATCACACACAACACAAACACAAACACACACACACACACACACACACACACCACACACACACAACACACAACACACACACAAACCCCCACAACACATATATTATATATATATTATTATAAATTATATATTATATATAAATTAGTTGAGCCTTTCACACTGTTGTGGTTTTCTTCAGTTGCTTAAAAATTTTTATATGAGTGATTCAGACGTGTAGTTCTGATTTTTGGGCTGATTAGTATTCTGGTGCGTGGCGTTAAGGCACTTTTCCCATAATGGGGGTCAGATTTTTTGCTCCTTTCTGTGTATTTTTTTAAGGTTATTTATTATTATGAGTGGGGTGCAGGTGGTCAGGAAAACCCGG
>NC_069414.1:51001607-51029107 GCF_026875155.1 Cherax quadricarinatus
ACACACACACACACACCACACACAACACACACACACATACACAAAACAACACACCCCACACACACACACACACACACACACACACACACACACACACACACACACACACAATCACTATAAATACTTCAGTCACCTCAGTCTATTAATCAATAGACAGTCTACTCTCATTCATCTTCTCTCTCTTCCTCACTTACACTTCTCTTTGTTTCCTCTCTCACTTCTTTCACACAACTCTCACTTTCACACAACTCTCACTTTCACACAACTCTCACTTTCACACAGCTTTCACACTTTCACACACCACTCATACTTCTGAGAGAGAGTGAGACAGACTAACTTTCACCAATATGCCTCAATTACATAATAATAACAATGATAATAATAGATTCAGGCAGAGGGTAACTCTAATTCCTTGGATCAAGAGCCTCCCCCTCAAAATCCTCCAGAATATCTTTAACTCAAACTCTCTTTTCCTCTTTCTAACTTTTACTCTCTCTCTCTCTCTCTAACTCGAAAAATTACCCCAAAAAAATCGATTTTCAAAATTCCAAATTTAAAAATCCACAAGCGTCACCCAGCGAGGCGGAGTTGCCAGACGCTCCCCGAGGCTTCAATTATTGCTCAATTATTTTTGCATTTTCCTTGCAATTAGGGCGTTGCAAGTGACACTGGTTGCTAACGAGGTGATTAGAGGTGTTTCACGCAGTTAATATAGCAGTTTGCCAGGGTATAATTGCCTTGTTATGGGGGGGGGAAGATGTGGCACCGTTGGTGTTGTTGTGGTAGAGGCGGCAACGCCGCACTGACTCCGATAAATCAATGTCTTGACGCAGATGTGGCAACACTGTTGACTGTATTCTCCTATGGTTGTCTTATTTCGTGTCTTCTTTCATGGCTGCTTTCATGGCTTCTTTCATGGCTGCTTTCATGGCTTCTTTCATGGCTTCTTTCATGGCTTCTTTCATGGCTTCTTTCATGGCTTCTTTCATAGCTGCTTTCATAGCTGCTTTCATGGCTGCTTTCATGGCTGCTTTCATGGCTTCTTTCATGACAGCTTTCGTGGCTGCTTTCATGGCTGCTTTCATACCTACTTTCATGGCTTCTTTCATAGCTGCTTTTATGGCTTCTTTCATGGCTTTCATGGGTACTTTCATGGCTGCTTTCATGGCTGCTTTCATAGCTGCTTTCATAGCTGCTTTTATGGCTGCTTTCATAGCTGCTATCATGGCTGCTTTCATAGCTACTTTCATGGCTGCTATCATAGCTGTTTTAATGGCTGCTTTCATGGTTTCTTTCATAGCTGCTTTCATAGCTGTTTCCATGGCTGCTTTGATAGCTGCTTTCATGGCTGCTTTCATACCTGCTTTCATATTTCTTTCATACCTGCTTTCATAACTGCTTTCATAGCTGCTTTCATAGCTGCTTTCATAGCTGCTTTCATGGCTTCTTTCATGGCTGCTTTCATGGCTGCTTTCATAGCTGCTTTCATGGCTGCTTTCATAGCTTTCATAGCTGCTTTCATGTTTTTTTATAGGTGCTTTCATGGCTGCTTTCATACCTGTTTTAATAGCTGCTTTCATGGCTTCTTTCATAGCCGCTTTCATAGCTGCTTTCATGGCTACTTTCATAGCTGCTTTCATGGCTGCTATCATAGCTGTTTTAATGGCTGCTTTCATAGTTTCTTTCATAGCTGCTTTCATAGCTGTTTCCATGGCTGCTTTCATAGCTGCTTTCATGGCTGCTTTCATACCTGCTTTCATAGCTGCTTTCATGGTTTCTTTCATACCTGCTTTCATAACTGCTTTCATAGCTTTCATAGCTGCTTTCATAGCTGCTTTCATAGCGGCTTTCATGGCTGCTTTCATGGCTGCTTTCATAGCTGTTTTCATGGATGCTTTCATGGCTTCTTTCATAGCCGCTTTCATAGCTGCTTTCATAGCTGCTTTCATGGCTGCTTTCATAGCTGCTTTCATAGCTGCTTTCATAGCTGCTTTCATGGCTGCTTTCATAGCTGCTTTCATAGCTGCTTTCATAGCTGCTTTCATGGTTTTTTTATAGCTGCTTTCATGGCTGCTTTCATGGCTGCTTTCATGGTTTTTTTATAGCTGCTTTCATAGCTGCTTTCACGGCTGCTTTCATGGTTTTTTATAGCTGCTTTCATGGCTGCTTTCATACCTGTTTTAATAGCTGGTTTCATGGCTTCTTACATAGCCGCTTTCATAGCTGCTTTCATGGCTGCTTTCATGGCTTCTTTCATGGCTGCTTTCATAGCTGCTTTCATGGTTTCTTTCATACCTGCTTTCATAACTGCTTTCATAGCTTTCATAGCTGCTTTCATAGCTGCTTTCATAGCTGCTTTCATGGCTGCTTTCATGGCTGCTTTCATAGCTGTTTTCATGGCTGCTTTCATAGCTGCTTTCATGACTGCTTTCATAGCTGTTTTCATAGCTTTCATAGCTGCTTTCATAGCTGTTTTCATGGCTGCTTTCATAGCTGCTTTCATGGCTGCTTTCATAGCTGCTTTCATAGCTGCTTTCATGGCTGCTTTCATGGTTTCTTTCATAGCTGCTTTCATGACTGCTTTCATAGCTGTTTTAATAGCTGCTTTCATGGCTTCTTTCATAGATGCTTTCATAGCTGCTTCCATAGCTGCTTTCATAGCTGCTTTCAAAGCTGCTTTCATAGCTGCTTTCATGGCTGCTTTCATGGTTTCTTTCATAGCTGCTTTCATGGCTGCTTTCATAGCTGCTTTCATAGCTGCTTTCATGGTTTCTTTCATAGCTGCTTTCATAGCTGCTTTCATGGCTTCTTTCATAGCTGCTTTCATGGCTGCTTTCATAGCTGCTTTCATGGTTGCTTTCATAGCTGCTTTCATGGCTGCTTTCATAGCTGCTTTCATAGCTGCTTTCATGGGTGCTTTCATAGCTGCTTTCATAGCTGCTTTCATGGCTTCTTTCATACCTGCTTTCATGGCTTCTTTCATAGCTGCTTTCATGGCTGCTCTCATGGCTGCTTTTATGGCTGATTTCATAGCTGCTTACATGGCTGTTTTAATAGCTGCTTTCATGGCTTCTTTTATAGCTGCTTTCATGACTGCTTTCATAGCTGCTTTCATAGCTGGTTTCATAGCTGCTTTCATGGCTTCTTTCATAGTTGCTTTTATAGCTGCTTTTATGGCTGCTTTCATAGCTGCTTTCATGGCTGTTTTCATGGCTGCTTTCATGGCTGCTTTCATAGCTGGTTTCATAGCTGCTTTCATGGCTTCTTTCATGGCTGCTTTCATAGCTGCTTTCATAGCTGCTTTCAAAGCTGCTTTCATAGCTGCTTTCATAGTTGCTTTCATAGCTGCTTTCATGGTTTCTTTCATAGCTGCTTTCATAGCTGTTTCCATGGCTGCTTTGATAGCTGCTTTCATGGCTGCTTTCATACCTGCTTTCATGATTTGTTTCATACCTGCTTTCATAACTGCTTTCATAGCTGCTTTCATAGCTGCTTTCATAGCTGCTTTCATGGCTTCTTTCATGGCTGCTTTCATAGCTGTTTTCATGGCTGCTTTCATAGCTGCTTTCATGGCTGCTTTCATAGCTTTCATAGCTGCTTTCATGGTTTTTTATAGCTGCTTTCATGGCTGCTTTCATACCTGTTTTAATAGCTGCTTTCATGGCTTCTTTCATAGCCGCTTTCATAGCTGCTTTCATGGCTACTTTCATAGCTGCTTTCATGGCTGGTATCATAGCTGTTTTAATGGCTGCTTTCATAGTTTCTTTCATAGCTGCTTTCATAGCTGTTTCCATGGCTGCTTTCATAGCTGCTTTCATGGCTGCTTTCATACCTGCTTTCATTGCTGCTTTCATGGTTTCTTTCATACCTGCTTTCATAACTGCTTTCATAGCTTTCATAGCTGCTTTCATAGCTGCTTTCATAGCGGCTTTCATGGCTGCTTTCATGGCTGCTTTCATAGCTGTTTTCATGGATGCTTTCATGGCTTCTTTCATCGCCGCTTTCATAGCTGCTTTCATAGCTGCTTTCATGGCTGCTTTCATAGCTGCTTTCATAGCTGCTTTCATAGCTGCTTTCATGGCTGCTTTCATAGCTGCTTTCATAGCTGCTTTCATAGCTGCTTTCATGGTTTTTTTATAGCTGCTTTCATGGCTGCTTTCATGGCTGCTTTCATGGTTTTAGATAGCTGCTTTCATAGCTGCTTTCACGGCTGCTTTCATGGTTTTTTTATTGCTGCTTTCATGGCTGCTTTCATACCTGTTTTAATAGCTGCTTTCATGGCTTCTTTCATAGCCGCTTTCATAGCTGCTTTCATGGCTGCTTTCATGGCTTCTTTCACGGCTGCTTTCATAGCTGCTTTCATGGTTTTTTCATACCTGCTTTCATACTGCTTTCATTAGCTTTCATTAGCTGCTTTCATAGCTGCTTTCATAGCTGCTTTCATGGCTGCTTTCATGGCTGCTTTCATAGCTGTTTTCATGGCTGCTTTCATAGCTGCTTTCATGGCTGCTTTCATAGCTGTTTTCATAGCTTTCATAGCTGCTTTCATAGCTGTTTTCATGGCGCTTTCATAGCTGCTTTCATGGCTGCTTTCATAGCTGCTTTCATAGCTTTCCTAGCTGCTTTCATAGATGCTTTCATGGCTGCTTTCATGGCTGCTTTCATAGATGTTTTCATGGCTGCTTTCATAGCTGCTTTCATGGCTGCTTTCATAGCTGCTTTCATGGTTTCTTTCATAGCTGCTTTCGTTGGCTGCTTTAAATAGCTGTTTTAATAGCTGCTTTCATGGCTTCTTTCATAGATGCTTTCATAGCTGCTTCCATAGCTGCTTTCATAGCTGCTTTCAAAGCTGCTTTCATAGCTGCTTTCATGGCTGCTTTCATGGTTTCTTTCATAGCTGCTTTCATGGCTGCTTTCATAGCTGCTTTCATGGCTGCTTTCATGGTTTCTTTCGTAGCTGCTTTCATAGCTGCTTTCATGGTTTTCTTTCATAGCTGCTTTCATGGCTGCTTTCATAGCTGCTTTCATGGTTGCTTTCATAGCTGCTTTCATGGCTGCTTTCATAGCTGCTTTCATAGCTGCTTTCATGGGTGCTTTCATAGCTGCTTTCATAGCTGCTTTCATGGTTTCTTTCATGGCTTCTTTCATAGCTGCTTTCTTTGGCTTCTTTCATACTGCTTCCATGGCTGCTCTCATGGCTGCTTTTATGGCTGATTTCATAGCTGCTTACATGGTGTTTTAAATAGCTGTTTTCAGGGCTTCTTTTATAGCTGCTTTCATAGGGGCTTTTCATGACTGCTTTCATAGTTTGCTTTCATAGCTGGTTTCATAGCTGCTTTCATGGCTTCTTTCATAGTTGCTTTTATAGCTGCTTTTATTGCTGCTTTCATAGCTGTTTTCATGGCTGTTTTCATGGCTGCTTTCATGGCTGCTTTCATAGCTGGTTTCATAGCTGCTTTCATGGCTTTTTTCATGGCTGCTTTCATAGCTGCTTTCATAGCTGCTTTCAAAGCTGCTTTCATAGCTGCTTTCATAGTTGCTTTCATAGCTGCTTTCATGGTTTCTTTCATAGCTGCTTTCATAGCTGTTTCCGTGGCTGCTTTGATAGCTGCTTTCATGGCTGCTTTCATACCTGCTTTCATGATTTCTTTCATATCTGCTTTCATAACTGCTTTCATAGCTGCTTTCATAGCTGCTTTCATAGCTGCTTTCATGGCTTCTTTCATGGCTGCTTTCATAGCTGTTTTCATGGCTGCTTTCATAGCTGCTTTCATGGCTGCTTTCATAGCTTTCATAGCTGCTTTCATGGTTTCTTATAGCAGCTTTCATGGCTGCTTTCATACCTTTTTTAAATTTAGCTGCTTTCATGGCTTTTTCATAGCCGCTTTCATAGCTGCTTTCATGGCTACTTTCATAGCTGCTTTCATGGCTGCTTATCATAACTGTTTTAATGGCTGCTTTCATAGTTTCTTTCATAGCTGCTTTCATAGCTGTTTCCATGGCTGCTTTCATAGCTGCTTTCATGGCTGCTTTCATCCTGCTTTCATACTGCTTTCATGGTTTTTTTTCATACCTGCTTTCTAACTGCTTCATAGCTTTCATAGCTGCTTTCTAGCTGCTTTCATAGCGGCTTTCATGGCTGCTTTCATGGCTGCTTTCATAGCTGTTTTCATGGATGCTTTCATGGCTTCTTTCATAGCCGCTTTCATAGCTGCTTTCATAGCTGCTTTCATGGCTGCTTTCATAGCTGCTTTCATAGCTGCTTTCATAGCTGCTTTCATGGCTGCTTTCCATAGCTGCTTTCATAGCTGCTTTCATGCTGTTTTCATGGTTTTTTTTTTAGCTGCTTTCATGGCTGCTTTCATGGCTTGCTTTCAATGGTTTTTTTATAGCTGCTTTCATAGCTGCTTTCACGGCTGCTTTCATGGTTTTTTTATAGCTGCTTTCATGGCTGCTTTCATACCTGTTTTAATAGCTGCTTTCATGGCTTCTTTCATAGCCGCTTTCATAGCTGCTTTCATGGCTGCTTTCATGGCTTCTTTCATGGCTGCTTTCATAGCTGCTTTCATGGTTTCTTTCATACCTGCTTTCATAACTGCTTTCATAGCTTTCATAGCTGCTTTCATAGCTGCTTTCATAGCTGCTTTCATGGCTGCTTTCATGGCTGCTTTCATAGCTGTTTTCATGGCTGCTTTCATAGCTGCTTTCATGGCTGCTTTCATAGCTGTTTTCATAGCTTTCATAGCTGCTTTCATAGCTGTTTTCATGGCTGCTTTCATAGCTGCTTTCATGGCTGCTTTCATAGCTGCTTTCATAGCTTTCATAGCTGCTTTCATAGATGCTTTCATGGCTGCTTTCATGGCTGCTTTCATAGCTGTTTTCATGGCTGCTTTCATAGCTGCTTTCATGGCTGCTTTCATAGCTGCTTTCATAGCTGCTTTCATGGCTGCTTTCATGGTTTCTTTCATAGCTGCTTTCATGGCTGCTTTCATAGCTGTTTTAATAGCTGCTTTCATGGCTTCTTTCATAGATGCTTTCATAGCTGCTTCCATAGCTGCTTTCATAGCTGCTTTCATAGCTGCTTTCATAGCTGCTTTCATGGTTTCTTTCATAGCTGCTTTCATGGCTGCTTTCATAGCTGCTTTCATGGCTGCTTTCATGGTTTCTTTCATAGCTGCTTTCATAGCTGCTTTCATGGCTTCTTTCATAGCTGCTTTCTTGGCTGCTTTCATAGCTGCTTTCATGGTTGCTTTCTTTACCCTGCTTTCATGGCTGCTTTCATAGCTGCTTTCATAGCTGCTTTCATGGGTGCTTTCATAGCTGCTTTCATAGCTGCTTTCATGGTTTCTTTCATGGCTTCTTTCATAGCTGCTTTCATGGCTTCTTTCATAGCTGCTTTCATGGCTGCTCTCATGGCTGCTTTTATGGCTGATTTCATAGCTGCTTACATGGCTGCTTTAATAGCTGCTTTCATGGCTTCTTTTATAGCTGCTTTCATAGCGGCTTTCATGACTGCTTTCATAGCTGCTTTCATAGCTGGTTTCATAGCTGCTTTCATGGCTTCTTTCATAGTTGCTTTTATAGCTGCTTTTATGGCTGCTTTCATAGCTGCTTTCATGGCTGTTTTCATGGCTGCTTTCATGGCTGCTTTCATAGCTGGTTTCATAGCTGCTTTCATGGCTTCTTTCATGGCTGCTTTCATAGCTGCTTTCATAGCTGCTTTCAAAGCTGCTTTCATAGTTGCTTTCATAGCTGCTTTCATGGCTTCTTTCATAGCTGCTTTCATAGCTACTTTCATGGCTGCTTTCATAGCTGCTTCCATTGCCGTTTTCATGGCTGCTTTCATAGCTAGTTTCATAGCTGGTTTCATGGCTTCTTTCATAGCTGCTTTCATGGCTGCTTTCATAGCTGCTTTCATGACTGCTTCCATGACTGCTTTCATGGCTTCTTTCATAGCTGCTTTCGTATCTGCTTTCATGGCTGCTTTCATGGCTGCTTTCATACCTACTTTCATGGCTTCTTTCATAGCTGCTTTCATGGCTTCTTTCATGGCTTTCATGGCTACTTTTATGGCTGCTTTCATGGCTGTTTTCATAGCTGCTTTTATGGTGCTTTCATAGCTGCTATCATGGCTGCTTTTTTGTACTTTCAGGGCTGCTATCATAGCTTTTTAAAATGGTGCTTAATGGTTTCTTATAGTGCTTTCAAGCGTTTCCCTGGCTGCTTTGAAGTGTTTTTTGGGCTGTTTTTATCCTGCTTTCAAGCTGTTTCATGTTTTCTTTCAACCTGCTTTCAAAATGCTTTCTAGCGCTTTCATAGCTGCTTTCATAGTGCTTTCTGGGTTCTTTAATGGTGCTTTATTGCTGTTTTATGGCTGTTTCAAGCTGCTTTCGGGGCCCTTTAAGTTTTCTTTGAGCTTTCAGGGTTTTTTTATAGCTGTTTCATGGTGCTTCATAACCTTTTTTAATGCTGCTTTCATGGTTTTTTAAAGCCGCTTCTTTAAGCTGTTTTCATGGCTATTTATAGCTGTTTCATGGTGTATCATAGCTGTTTTAATGGGCTTTCATAGTTTTTTTCTTGCTGTTTTCATAGCTGTTTCCGGTGTTTTCATAGCTGTTTTCATGGCTGTTTCATCCCTGCTTTCTAGCTGCTTTCAGGTTTCTTTATCCCTGCTTTCTAATGCTTTCATGCTTTCATAGTGCTTTCATAGCGGTTTTCATGGTGTTTTCATGGGCTTTATAGCTTTTTCATGGTGTTTCAGGGGCTTCTTTCTAGCCGCTTTCATAGCTGCTTTCATGTGTTTCATGGCTGCTTTATGGCTGTTTTCATAGCTGTTTCATAGCTGTTTTTGGGCGTTTTCATAGCGTTTCTGTGCTTTCTGCGGCTTTCATGGTTTTTTTTTTGGCTTTCTGGCTGTTTCATGGTTTTTTATAGCTGCTTTCTGGTGCTTTCACGGATGCTTTATGGTTTTTTTAAGCGCTTTCAGGCTGCTTTCATACCTTTTTTAATAGCTGCTTTCATGGCTTTTTCATAGCGTTTTCATGGGTGCTTTCATGGCTGTTTTCTGGCTTCTTTCTTTGCTGCTTTATGTGTTTCAATGTTTCTTTATCCCTGCTTTCATAACTGCTTTATAGCTTTTTTTCGGGTGCTTTCATAGTGCTTTCATGGCTGCTTTCATCCCTGTTTTATAGCTTTCAATGCTTTCATAGCTGCTTTCAGGGTGTTTTCATGGTTTCTTTTTAGCTGCTTTCGGTGCTTTCATAGCTTTTTAATAGTGTTTTTCATGGCTTCTTTCTAGATGTTTTCATGCTGTTTCCCATGTGCTTTATAGCGCTTTCATAGTGCTTTATAGCTTTTCATGGCTAATTTATAGCTGCTTTAAAAGGCTTTCATAGTGCTTTCATAGTGCTTTCTGGCTGTTTCATAGTGCTTTCATGGCTGCTTTCATAGCTGTTTTCATAGCTTTATAGCTGCTTTCATGTGTTTTCATGGCTGCTTTCATAGCTCTTTCATGGCTGCTTTCATAGCTGCTTTCATAGCTTTCATAGCTGCTTTCATAGATGCTTTCATGGCTGCTTTCATGGCTGCTTTCATAGCTGTTTTCATGGCTGCTTTCATAGCTGCTTTCATGGCTGCTTTCATACCTGCTTTCATAGCTTTCATAGCTGCTTTCATAGCTGCTTTCATGGCTGCTTTCATGGTTTCTTTCATAGCTGCTTTCATGGCTGCTTTCATAGCTATTTTAATAGCTGCTTTCATGGCTTCTTTCATAGATGCTTTCATAGCTGCTTCCATAGCTGCTTTCATAGCTGCTTTCATAGCTGCTTTCATAGCTGCTTTCATGGCTAATTTCATGGCTGCTTTCATGGCTGCTTTCATGGCTGCATTCATGGCTGCTTTCATGCCTGCTTTCATGGGTTCTTTCATAGCTGCTTTCATAGCTGCTTTCATGACTGCTTTAATGGCTGCTTTCATGGCTTCTTTCATGGGTGCTTTCATGGCTTTTTTCATAGCTGCTTTCATGGCTTCTTTCATAGCTGCTTTCATGGGTTCTTTCATAGCTGCTTCCATGGCTGCTTTCATCGCTGCTTTCATGACTTTCATGGCTGCTTTCATGTCTTTCATAGCTGCTTTCATGACTTCTTTCATGGCTGATTTCATGGCTTCTTTCATGGCTTTCATGGCTGCTTTCATGGCTTCTATCATAGCTGCTTTCGTAGCTGCTTTCATAGCTGCTTTCATAGCTGCTTTCATGGCTGCTTTCATAGCTGTTTTTATAGCTGCTTTCAAAGCTGCTTTCATGGCTTCTTTTCATAGTTGCTTTCATATCTGCTTTCATGGCTGCTTTCATGGCTTTCATAGCTGCTCTCATACCTGCTTTCGTGGCTGCTTTCATGGCTGTTTTCATAGCTTCTTTCATGGCTGCTTTCTTGGCTTTCATAGCTGCTTTCATTGCTGCTTTCATGGCTTCTTTCATGGCTGCATTCATAGCTTTCATACCTGCTTTCATGGCTTCTTTCATAGCTGTTTTCATAGGTGCTTTCATAGGTGCTTTCATAGCTTTCATAGCTGCTTTCATGGCTGTTTTCGTAACTGCTTTCATAGCTGCTTTCATAGCTGCTTTCATGGCTGCTTTCATAGCTGCTTTCATAGCTGCTTTCATGGCTTCTTTCATAGGTGCTTTCATGGCTGCTTTCATAGCTGCTTTCATAGCTGCTTTCTTACCTGCTTTCATAGGTGCTTTCATGGCTTCTTTCACAGCTGCTTTCATGGCTTCTTTCATAGCTTCTTTCATGGCTGCTTTCACAGCTGCTTTCATCGTTTTCATGGCTTTCATAGCTGTTTTCATGGCTGCTTTCATAGCTTCTTTCATAGCTGCTTTCATAGCTGCTTTCATGGCTGCTTTCATGGCTTCTTTCATAGCTGCATTCATAGCTGTTTTCATAGCTGCTTTCATGGCTGCTTTCATATCTTCTTTCATGGCTTCTTTCATAGCTGCTTTCATAGCTGCTTTCATGGCTGCTTTCATTGCTGCTTTCATGGCTTCTTTCATAGCTGCTTTCATGGCTGCTTTCATAGCTGCTTTCATTGCTTTCATAGGTGCTTTCATAGCTGCTTTCATGGCTTCTTTCATAGCTGCTTTCATGGCTTCTTTCATAGCTGCTTTCATAGCTGCTTTCATGGCTTCTTTCATAGCTGCTTTCATGGCTTCTTTTATAGCTGCTTTCATAGCTGCTTTCATAGCTGCTTTCATGGCTTCTTTCATAGCTGCTTTCAAGGCTTCTTTTGTAGCTGCTTTCATAGCTGCTTTCATGGCTGCTTTCATGGCTGCTTTCATGGCTTCTTTCATAGCTGCTTTCATGGCTGCTTTCATAGCTGCTTTCATAGCTTTCATGGGTTTCATAGCTGCTTTCATAGCTGCTTTCATAGCTGCTTTCATAGCTGTTTTCATAGCTGCTTTCATAACTTCTTTCATAGCTGCTTTCATAGCTGCTTTCTTGTCTGCTTTCATGGCTTCTTTCATAGCTGCTTTCATAGCTGCTTTCGGCTGCTTTCATAGCTGCTTTCATGGCTGCTTTAATAGCTGCTTTCCTAGCTGCTTTCATGGCTTCTTTCATAGCTGCTTTCATAGCTGCTTTCATGGCTTCTTTTATAGCCGCTTTCATAGCTGCTTTCATGGATGCTTTCATGGCTTCTTTTATGGCTGCTTTCATGACTTCTTTCATGGCTGATTTCATGGCTTATTTCATGGCTTATTTCATGATTTTCATGGCTGATTTCATGTCTGTTTTCGTGGCTGATTTCGTGGTTGCTTTCTTGACTGATTGGCTAAAATCTTGCTAGGATAACCTCTGATTGGCTGCTCCTGATTGGTTGCTGGCCGCTGAATAGGTGTCTGTCATTGGCTGTCGTGTTTTGAATACCCGCCTGTCATTGGCTGTTGAGTTTGAATACTGAGCTGTCATTGGCTGGTGGGTGGCTTCCATGGACCAATCAGAAGGAGGATTATTTTGGGGGTTATTTCTCAAAATTTAAATGATCCGTGGAAGTATGCAGATTGTGGAGTGTGCACATTTAGTGCACACTGCGTGCACATTGCTTTTGTTTGCCAGTTATTGGTCAAGTAATCTTCCCTGGTGTATACCTGAAGTATTTTCTACGTCATGATTATATGCTCTCTCTACTCACCTTTTTTTGTGGCTACAGGGTTGGAATCCTAGCTCCTGGCACTCTACATTAACCCTCTCATACCTGTGTGTGTGAGAGAGGAAGGGAGGTTGGGAAGAAAAGAGGAGAGAGAGAGAGTGACAGAGTAGAGAACAGAGCAAGACGTCTCATCTCTCGCCTGGACCCATCCTGGATAGATCTGTCATTTCAGCAGAGCCTTCAATATAGGAGGGATGTGGGTGGCCTTACTGTTATGTACAAGGCCAATATTGTCAAAATACCACACTTGGATCCACTTCGAGGACAGCGTGAAACAAACTTTTATGCCACAAGACGGGCAGAAAGCAGCAACTTCACTCTGGCTGTAACCTTCTCCAGAACATCACTCCATCTGAGATCATACATACCCAGGATGACTCGAGTATGGAACACATTCGTACAGCATAATGATGTCAACGAGATAAAGTCAGTTGATCAAATGAAAATGCTGGCCCACAGATGGCTCCAACTTCATCCTGTTTCCTACTTGTATGTCTCATAACAATAAAAATGCTTTCAAATGAGCTGATGTAGGTAACAGCTCTTAGCTTGCCAAT
Organism: Cherax quadricarinatus; assembly: GCF_026875155.1. Lineage (NCBI taxonomy): Eukaryota > Metazoa > Arthropoda > Malacostraca > Decapoda > Parastacidae > Cherax > Cherax quadricarinatus. The sequence continues at coordinate 51,014,372 of NC_069414.1, forward strand.
AAAGTTAGGAATCCTTAACCTGTAAATAGCTGTCAATAAAGCTAGGGATCCTTAACCTTGTCAAACACTGTGTAAAGAGAGAGAGAGAGAGAGAGAGAGAGAGAGAGGGAAAGAGAGGGAGGGACACAGGAAATAAGATTCTCTTATTATCTTTCATTCTATCTTCTTCCAATTTACTTCTTCCCATTTCCTTTCCTCTCCCATTTCCATACTATTCTTGTCACCCCTTCCTTCCCTCTTTCTCTTCTCATCGTTTTCTCTCCTCTTCTCTCCCCTTCTCTCCTCTTTTATCCTCTTTTATCCTCTTCTCTCATTTTATCTTCTTTCTCTCCCCTTCCTTCTCTCGTCTTTCCTTCTTTTCCATCTCTTCCTTGTCTCCTCTTCCTTCTCTTCTTCTTCTCGTCTTCCTTCTCTTCTCTTCCTCCTCTCCTCTTCCCTTTTTTTTTATTATCACACTGGCCGATTCCCACCAAGGCAGGGTGGCCCGAAAAAGAAAAACTTTCACCATCATTCACCCCATCACTTTCTTGCCAGAAGGGTGCTTTACACTACATTTTTTTAAACTGCAACATTAACACCCCTCCTTCAGAGTGCAGGCACTGTACTTCCCATCTCCAGGACTCAAGTCCGGCCTGCCGGTTTCCCTGAACCCCTTCATAAATGTTACTTTGCTCACACTCCAACAGCACGTCAAGTATTAAAAACCATTTGTCTCCATTCACTCCTATCAAACACGCTCACGCATGCCTGCTGGAAGTCCAAGCCCCTCGCACACAAAACCTCCTTTACCCCCTCTCTCCAACCTTTCCTAGGCCGACCCCTACCCCGCCTTTCCCTTCCACTACAGACGATACACTCTTGAAGTTATTCTGTTTCGCCCATTCTCTCTACATGTCCGAACCACCCTCAACAACCTTCCCCCAGCCCTCTGGACAACATTTTTTGGTAATCCCGCACCTCCTCCTAACTTCCAAACTACGAATTCTCTGCATTATATTCACCCCACACATTGCCCTCAGACATGACATCTCCACTGCCCCCCAGCCTTCTCCTCGCTGCAACATTCATCCCCATGCTTCACACCCATAAAAGAGAGTTGGTAAAACTATACTCTCATACATTCCCCTCTTTGCCTCCAAGGACAAAGTTCTTTGTCTCCACAGACTCCTAAGTGCACCACTCACTTTTTCCCCTCATCAATTCTATGATTCACTTCATCTTTCATAGACCCATCCGCTGACACGTCCACTCCCAAATACTGAATACATTCACCTCCTCCATACTCTCTCCCTCCAATCTGATATTCAATCTTTCATCACCAAATCTTTTTGTTATCCTCATAACCTTACTCTTTCCTGTATTCACCTTTAATTTTCTTCTTTTGCACACCCTACCAAATTTTCATCCACCAATCTCTGCAACTTCTCTTCAGAATCTCCCAAGACCCACAGTGTCATCAGCAAAGAGCAGCTGTGGCAACTCCCACTTTGTGTGTGATTCTTTATCTTTTAAAATCCACACCTCTTGCCAAGACCCTCGCATTTACTTCTCTTACAACCCATCTATAAATTTTATTAAGCAACCACGGTGACATCACACATCCTTGTCTAAGGCCTACTTTTACTGGGGAAAAATTTCCCTCTTTCCTACATACTCTAACTTGAGCCTCACTATCCTCGTAAAACTCTTCACTGCTTTCAGTAACCTACCTCCTCACCATACACCTGCAACATCTGCCACATTGCCCCCCTATCCACCCTGTCATACGCCTTTTCCAATCCATAAAGCCACAAAACCCTCTTTAGCCTTATCTAAATACTGTTCACTTTTATGTTTCACTGTAAACACCTGGTCCACACACCCCCCCACCTTTCCTAAAGCCTCCTTTGTTCATCTGCTATCCTATTCTCCGTCTTACTCTTAATTCTTTCAATAATAACTCTACCATACACTTTACCAGGTATACTCAACAGACTTATCCCCCTATAATTTTTGTACTCTCTTTTGTCCCCTTTGCCTTTATACAAAGGAACTATGCATGCTCTCTGCCAATCCCTAGGTACCTTACCCTCTTCCATACATTTATTAAATAATTGCAACCAACCACTCCAAAACTATATCCCCACCTGCTTTTAACATTTCTATCTTTATCCCATCAATCCCGGCTGCCTTACCCCCTTTCATTTTACCTACTGCCTCACGAACTTCCCCCACACTCACAACTGGCTCTTCCTCACTCCTCTTCCTTTTCTCCTCTTCTTTCTCTCCTTTTATCTTCTTCTCTCCTCTTCTTCTTTCCTCTTCCTTCTCTCCTCTTCCTTCTCTCCTCTTCTCTTTCTTCTCTCCTCTTCCTTCTCTCCTCTTCTCTTCCTTCTCTCCTCTTCCTTCTCTCCTCTTCTCTTCCTTCTCTCCTCTTCCTTCTCTCCTCTTCTCTTCCTTCCTCTCCTCTTCCTTCTCTCCTCTTCTCTTCCTTCTCTCCTCTTCCTTCTCTCCTCTTCTCTTCCTTCTCTCCTCTTCCTTCTCTCCTCTTCTCTTCCTTCTCTCCTCTTCCTTCTCTCCTCTTCTCTTCCTTCTCCTCCTCTTCCTTCTCTCTTCTCTTCCTTTTCTCCTCTTCCTTCTCTCCTCTCCTCTTCCTTCTTTCCTCTTCCTTCTCTCCTCTTCTCTTCCTTCTCTCCCCTTCTCTTCCTTCTCTCCTCTTCGTTTCTTCTCTTCTCTATTTCTCTTCATATTTCCAATCAAGTTTTTTCTTCAATTTTTAATACAAAATTTTTCGAAAAATCATGAAAGTCAGAGATCAAAAATATTGTATTATTTCCTTCATTATTATGAAAACTGGAATGAAGGAAGGAATGGGAATGAAGGAAGTGGGAAGGAGTGGGAATGAAGGAAGGAGTGGGAATGAAGGAAGTGGGAAGGAATGGGAATGAAGGAAGGAGTGGGAATGAAGGAAGTGGGAAGGAATGGGAATGAAGGAAGGAGTGGGAATGAAGGAAGTGGGAAGGAATGGGAATGAAGGAAGAAGTGGGAAGGAATGGGAATGAAGGAAGGAGTGGGAATGAAGGAAGTGGGAAGGAATGGGAATGAAGGAGTGGGAATGAAGGAAGTGGGAAGGAATGGGAATGAAGGAAGGAGTGGGAATGAAGGAAGTGGGAAGGAATGGGAATGAAGGAAGGAGTGGGAATGAAGGAAGTGGGAAGGAATGGGAATGAAGGAAGGAGTGGGAATGACGAAGTGTGAATGAAAGAAGGAATGAGAATGAGGGAAGGAGTGATAGGGAATGGGAATGATGGAATAATAGAGAAAGAATAGATATGAAGTAATGGGAATGCAGGAATAGAATGAGTGGAGGAATGGGAATGAAAGTAGGAGTGAGAATGCAGGAATGGCAATTAAGGAAGTGATGGGAATGAAGGAAGGAATGGGAGTGAAGGAATGAAATAAAGGGAATGAAGGAAAATTGGAATGAAGATAGGGGTAGGAGTGAAGGAAGTGGGAATAAAGGAGTAGGAATGAAGGAAGGAATGGGAAGAAATAGGAACGAAGGAAGGAGTGAAGGAAAGTTGGAATGAAAGAAGGAGTGATAATAAAGGAATGAGTAGGAATGAAGGAGAACGTGGGGATGAAGGAAGGAATGAGTGAGGGAAGGAGTAATAGGGAATGGAATGAAGGAAGGACTGGGAATGAAAGAGTGGAATTGAAAGAATGGTAATGAAGGCAGGACTGGGAATGAAGGCAGGACTGGGAATGAACGAAGGACTGGGAATGAAGGCAGGACTGGGAATGAAGGAAGGACGGGGAATGAAGGCAGGACTGGAATGAAGGAAGGACTGGGAATGAAGGCAGGACTGGGAATGAAGGAAGGACTGGGAATGAAGGCAGGACTGGGAATGAAGGAAGGACTGGGAATGAAGGAAGGACTGGGAATGAAGGAAGGACTGGGAATGAAGGAAGGACTGGGAAAGAAGGCAGGACTGGGAATGAAGGCAGGACTGGGAATGAAGGAAGGACTGGGAATGAAGGAAGGACTGGGAATGAAAGAAGGACTGGGAATGAAGGCAGGAATGGGAATGAAGGTAGGACTGGGAATGAAGGAAGGACTGGGAATGAAGGAAGGACTGGGAATGAAGGAAGGACTGGGAATGAAGGAAGGACTGGGAATGAAGGCAGGAATGGGAATGAAGGAAGGACTGGGAATGAAGGCAGGAATGGGAATGAAGGAAGGACTGGGAATGAAGGAAGGACTGGGAATGAAGGAAGGACTGGGAATGAAGGAAGGACTGGGAATGAAGGAAGGACTGGGAATGAAGGAAGGACTGGGAATGAAGGACTGGGAATGAAGGAAGGACTGGGAATGAAGGAAGGACTGGGAATGAAGGAAGGACTGGGAATGAAGGAAGGACTGGGAATGAAGGACTGGGAATGAAGGACTGGGAATGAAGGAAGGACTGGGAATGAAGGACTGGGAATGAAGGAAGGACTGGGAATGAAGGAAGGACTGGGAATGAAGGAAGGACTGGGAATGAAGGACTGGGAATGAAGGAAGGACTGGGAATGAAGGACTGGGAATGAAGGAAGGACTGGGAATGAAGGACTGGGAATGAAGGAAGGACTGGGAATGAAGGAAGGACTGGGAATGAAGGAAGGACTGGGAATGAAGGAAGGACTGGGAATGAAGGACTGGGAATGAAGGAAGGACTGGGAATGAAGGAAGGACTGGGAATGAAGGACTGGGAATGAAGGACTGGGAATGAAGGAAGGACTGGGAATGAAGGACTGGGAATGAAGGAAGGACTGGGAATGAAGGACTGGGAATGAAGGAAGGACTGGGAATGAAGGACTGGGAATGAAGGAAGGACTGGGAATGAAGGACTGGGAATGAAGGAAGGACTGGGAATGAAGGACTGGGAATGAAGGACTGGGAATGAAGGAAGGACTGGGAATGAAGGACTGGGAATGAAGGAAGGACTGGGAATGAAGGAAGGACTGGGAATGAAGGACTGGGAATGAAGGAAGGACTGGGAATGAAGGAAGGACTGGGAATGAAGGACTGGGAATGAAGGACTGGGAATGAAGGAAGGACTGGGAATGAAGGACTGGGAATGAAGGAGGACTGGGAATGAAGGACTGGGAATGAAGGAAGGACTGGGAATGAAGGACTGGGAATGAAGGAAGGACTGGGAATGAAGGACTGGGAATGAAGGAAGGACTGGGAATGAAGGACTGGGAATGAAGGACTGGGAATGAAGGAAGGACTGGGAATGAAGGACTGGGAATGAAGGAAGGACTGGGAATGAAGGACTGGGAATGAAGGAAGGACTGGGAATGAAGGACTGGGAATGAAGGAAGGACTGGGAATGAAGGACTGGGAATGAAGGAAGGACTGGGAATGAAGGAAGGACTGGGAATGAAGGACTGGGAATGAAGGAAGGACTGGGAATGAAGGAAGGACTGGGAATGAAGGACTGGGAATGAAGGAAGGACTGGGAATGAAGGACTGGGAATGAAGGAAGGACTGGGAATGAAGGAAGGACTGGGAATGAAGGACTGGGAATGAAGGAAGGACTGGGAATGAAGGAAGGACTGGGAATGAAGGACTGGGAATGAAGGAAGGACTGGGAATGAAGGACTGGGAATGAAGGAAGGACTGGGAATGAAGGAAGGACTGGGAATGAAGGACTGGGAATGAAGGAAGGACTGGGAATGAAGGACTGGGAATGAAGGAAGGACTGGGAATGAAGGAAGGACTGGAATGAAGGACTGGGAATGAAGGAAGGACTGGGAATGAAGGAAGGAGTGGGAATGAAGGAAGGACTGGGAATGAAGGAAGGACTGGGAATGAAGGAAGGAGTGGAAGCTTAGAAAGAATGGGAACTTTGAAGGAGGAATAGAAATGATTATTGTCATTACCTAGCTGGCCCAGACCTGAACCAGCTGGCCAAGACCTGAACCAGCTGGCCCAGACCTGAACCAGCTGGCCAAGACCTGAACCAGCTGGCCCAGACCTGAACCAGCTGGCCAAGACCTGAACCAGCTGGCCCAGACCTGAACCAGCTGGCCAAGACCTGAACCAGCTGGCCAAGACCTGAACCAGCTGGCCCAGACCTGAACCAGCTGGCCAAGACCTGAACCAGCTGGCCCAGACCTGAACCAGCTGGCCAAGACCTGAACCAGCTGGCCAAGACCTCAACCAGCTAGCCCAGACCTCAACTTGTTGGCCCAGGCCTAAACCAGCTGGCCCAGTCCTGAAGCAGCTGGTGCTGACCTGAACCAGCTGGTCAAGATCTGAGGCAGCTGGTTCAGGTCTGGTGTGACGTAAAGTTTGACCTTGACCTCTCACTAGGAAAGGGTCAGTCTCAGCTAGTAATGCATTCCTGTACCGTACTTGTACCGTCCTTGTACCTTACGTGTAGCGTAGTTGTGCGCCGTTGAGAAGGGTCTGGAAGCCTTGCAATGTTCATTGACTTATTCAATGGAAAGGGACCCAGGGGAGAGAGATATTGGTGAAGGTGACAAGGGGTAACTTGCTGCTGGAGTGTGACCCTCAAGCTGAGAGGATGTACACAGTTTGGGAATGATGGATGACTGTGACCAGTTGCCAGGGCAGCTCCGGGCAGCCATCTTGAAGGTCAAGGACGCTCGAATGATTGAGGGAATTGAGGCCAGCGTTTATGATTGATGGAGAGGTCACACACACACACACACACACACACACACACACACACACACACACACACACACACACACACACACACACACACACACCTGGCCAAGCACATCAAGAAATTAGAGAGAGTGCAAAGGTTTGCAACAAGACTAGTCCCAGAGCTAAGAGGTATGTCCTACGAGGAGAGGTTAAGGGAAATCAACCTGACGACACTGGAGGACAGGAGAGATAGGGGGGACATGATAACGACATATAAAATACTGAGAGGAATTGGCAAGGTGGACAAAGACAGGATGTTCCAGAGATGTGACACAGTAACAAGGGGACACAGTTGGAAGTTGAAGACACAGATGAATCACAGGGATGTTAGGAAGTATTTCTTCAGCCACAGAGTAGTCAGTAAGTGGAACAATCTGGAGAGTGATACAGTGGAGGCAGGATCTATACAAAGCTTTAAGTAGAGGTATGATAAAGCTCATGGATCAGAGAGAGTGACCCAGTAGCGACCAATGAAGAGGTGGGGCCAGGAACTATGAATCGACCCTTGCAATCACAATTAGGTGAGTACACACGCAATCAAACAATAATCTCCACATTATCCTGTCAACATCCACATTATTCAACCTATATTATCCACATTATCCTGACTCATTATCCACATTATCCTGACCTATTATCTATATCATCCCAACAATAACATCTACACTATCCTGACGTATTATCCACATTATCCTGCCTATAGTATCCACATTATCCTGACGTATTATCCACATTATCCTGCTTATAGTATCCACATTATCCTGGCTTATCCATCAGCTTGCTGGTCTGACAGGGATAATCCTGGTAGAGAGTCCCAGTGTGTACTGGTAGGCAGGATAATCCTGCTAGTATAAATAATTCTAGCTGGTGATCCAGGATCATGGGGAAGAGGGAGGTAAATAATGGGGAGGATGAGGAGAGGCTATTAATTAACCTTTAGTGAATGAGGGAGAGCTAATGAGTTTCCATGGTAATGGGTTGCCATGGTAATGGGTTGTCATAGTAACGGGTTGCCATGGTAATGGTAGTCATGGTAATGGGTTGCCATGGTAATGGGTTGTCATGGTAATGGTAGTCATGGTAATGGGTTGCCATGGTAATGGGTTGTCATGGTAATGGGTTGTCATAGAAACGGGTTGCCATGGTAATGGGTTTTCATGGTAACGGGTTGCCATGGTAATGGTAGTCATGGTAATGGGTTGCCATGGTAATGGGTTGTCATGGTAATGGGTTGTCATAGAAACGGGTTGCCATGGTAATGGGTTGCCATGGTAATGGGTTGTAATGGGTTGCCATGGTAATGGGATGACATGGTAACGGATTGCCATGGTAATGAGTTCTCATGGTAATGGGTTGCCATGGTAATGGGTTGCCATGGTAATGAGTTCTCATGGTAATGGGTTGCCATGGTAATGGGTTGTAATGGTAATGGGTTGCCATGGTAATGGGATGACATGGTAACGGATTGCCATGGTAATGAGTTCTCATGGTAATGGGTTGCCATGGTAATGGGTTGCCATGGTAATGAGTTCTCATGGTAATGGGTTGCCATGGTAATGGGTTGTCATGGTAATGGGTTGTCATGGTAATGGGGTGTCATGGTAACAGGTTGTCATGGTAATGGGTTGTCATGGCAACGGATTGCCATGGTAATGGGATGGCATGGTAATGAGTTCTCATTGTAATGGGTTGTCATTGTAACGGGTTGTCATGGTAACGGGTTGTCATGGTAACGGGTTGTCATGGTAACGGGTTGTCATGGTAAAGAGGGAGCAAAGTTGAGCTTCAAGCTGGGAGTGTACCTGGGGGCGTTCCAGGGGTCAGCGCCCCCGCAGCCCGGTCCATGACCAGTCCTCGTGGTGGATCAGGGATTGATCAACCAGGTTGTTACTGCTCGCTGCATGTAAACCGTATTTCGAACCACACCCCAGCTGGTCAGGTAGTGACTGCTCAGGTCCCTCCTGATGACAATCAGGGGTCGTGAAGACAAACAGGGGTCTTGAAGACAAACAGGGGTCTTGAAGATAAACAGGGGTCTTGAAGACACACAGGGGTCTTGAAGACAAACAGGGGTCTTGAAGACAAACAGGGGTCTTGAAGACAACCAGGGGTCTTGAAGACAGGGGTCTTGAAGACAACCAGGGGTCTTGAAGACAGTCAGGGGTCTTGAAGACAACCAGGGGTTTTGAAGACAGCCAGGGGTCTTGAAAACAGCCAGGGGTCTTGAAGATAACCAGGGGTCTTGAAGACAACCAGGGGTCTTGAAGACAGCCAGGGGTTTTGAAGACAACCAGGGGTCGTGAAGACAACCAGGGGTCTTGAAGGCAGCCAGGGGTCTTGAAGATAACCAGGGGTCTTGAAGACAACCAGGGGTCGTGAAGACAGGGGTCTTCAAGACAACCAGTGGTCGTGAAGACAGCCAGGGGTCTTGAAGACAGCCAGGAGTCTTGAAGACAGTCAGGGTTCTTGAAGATAACCAGGGGTCTTGAAGACAACCAGGGGTCGTGAAGACAGGGGTCTTGAAAGCAACCATGGGTCGTGAAGACATCCAGGGGTCTTGAAGACAGCCAGGGGTCTTGAAGACACCCAGGGGTTTTGAAGACAGCCAGTGGTCTTGAAAACAGCCAGGGGTCTTGAAGGTAACCAGGGGTCTTGAAGACAACCAGGGGTCGTGAAGACAGCGAGGGGTCTTGAAGACAGCCAGGGATTTTGAAGACAGCCAGGGGTCTTGAAGACAGCCAGGAGTCTTGAAGACAGCCAGGGGTCTTGAAGATAACCAGGGGTCTTGAAGACAACCAGGGGTCGTGAAGACAACCAGGGGTCGTGAAGACAACCAGGGTTCTTGAAGACAGCCAGGGGTCTTGAAGACAGCCAGGAGTCTTGAAGACAACCAGGGGTCTTAAGACAGCCAGGGGTCTTGAAAACAGCCAGGGGTCTTGAAGATAACCAGGGGTCTTGAAGACAACCAGGGGTCGTGAAGACAGCCAGGGGTCTTGAAGACAGCCAGGGATCTTGAAGACAGCCTGGGGTCTTGAAGACAGCCAGGAGTCTTGAAGACAGCCAGGGGTCTTGAAGATAACCAGGGGTCTTGAAGGCAGTCAGGGGTCTTGAAGACAGCCAGGGGTCTTGAAGACAACCAGGGGTCTTAAGACAGCCAGGGGTCTTGAAAACAGCCAGGGGTCTTGAAGATAACCAGGGGTCTTGAAGACAACCAGGGGTTCGTGAAGACAGCCAGGGGTCTTGAAGACAGCCAGGGATCTTGAAGACAGCCTGGGGTCTTGAAGACAGCCAAGAGTCTTGAAGACAGCCAGGGGTCTTGAAGATAACCAGGGGTCTTGAAGACAACCAGGGGTCGTGAAGACAGGGGTCTTGAAGACATCCAGGGGTCGTGAAGACAACCAGGGGTCTTGAAGACAGCCAGGGGTCTTGAAGATAACCAGGGGTCTTGAAGACAACCAGGGGTCGTGAAAACAACCAGGGGTCTTGAAGACAGCCAGGGGTCTTGTAGGCAGCCAGGTGTCTTGAAGACAGCCAGGGGTCTTGAAGATAACAAGGGGTCTTGAAGACAACCAGGGGTCGTGAAGACAGCCAGGGGTCTTGAAGACACCCAGGGGTCTTGAAGACAGCCAGGGGTCTAGAAGACAACCAGGGGTCTTGAAGACAGGGGTCTTGAAGACAACCAGGGGTCGTGAAGACAGCCAGGGGTCTTGAAGACACCCAGGGGTCTTGAAGACAGCCAGGGGTCTAGAAGACAACCAGGGGTCTTGAAGACAGCCTGGGGTCTTGAAGACAGCCAGGGGTCTTGAAGACAGCCAGGGGTCTTGAAGACACCCTGGTGTCTTGAAGACAGCCAGGGGTCTTGAAGACAGCCAGGGGTCTAGAAGACAACCAGGGGTCTTGAAGACAGCCAAGGGTCTTGAAGACAGCCAGGGGTCTTGAAGACAGCCAGGGGTCTTGAAGACAGCCAGGGGTCTATTGATCATCATCCTTATGAATGATGGGAGACTGTTGAACAGTCTTGGGCTCCTAACATTTACATTGCTTTCTCATAGTGTACTCATGGTATTTCTGCTTCTCATAGAAGGAATGTTGCAATGTCTATCAAAGCTTTTTCGTAGGCAGTGATTTCTTTGTCAATATTTGGCACTAGTTCCTCTAGGATTTTCCAGATGTAAATTATGATGTATCTTTCTCGCCTGTGTTACGAGGAGTACAGTCAAGGAACTTCAAAAGTTCTCAGTAATTAAGTTGCTTGACTGAACTTATAGATACAGTGAAAGTTCTCTGTACATTCTCCAGATCTGGAATTGTACCTGTCATGAATGTTGCTGTTAATGTACAACAATGTTGCAGCCTAGAGAGAACACATGACTTAAGAAGCTCTGATGCTAGCCTGGTGTTTGTAAACAATAAAATGACTCGTTGTAAGTAACTTGGGAGGCTCAGACGCTAGCCTGGTGTTTGTAAACAATAAAATGACTCGTTGTAAGTAACTTGGGAGGCTCAGACGCTAGCCTGGTGTTTGTAAACAATAAAATGACTCGTTGTAAGTAGCTTGGGAGGCTCAGACGCTAGCCTGGTGTTTGTAAACATTTAAAAAACTTGATTTAAGTGGCTTGAGCGGCTCAGACGCTAGCCTGGTGTTTGTAAACAATAAAATGACTCGTTGTAAGTAACTTGGGAGGCTCAGACGCTAGCCTGATGTTTGTAACAATTAAAGACTCGTTTTATGAGGCTTGGGAGGCTCAGACGCTAGCCTGATGTTTGTAACAATTAAAGACTCGTTTTATGAGGCTTGGGAGGCTCAGACGCTAGCCTGGTGTTTGTAAACATTTAAAAAACTTGATTTAAGTAGCTTGAGCGGCTCAGACGCTAGCCTGGTGTTTGTAAACATTAAAGACTCGTTTTATGAGGCTTGGGAGGCTCAGATGCTAGCTTGATATTCGTAAAAATTAAAGACTCGTTTTAAGCAGCTTGGGAGACTCAGACCTTAGCCTGGTGTTTGTAAACATAACATTACTCGTTTGAGGAGGCTTTGGAGGCTCAGGCACTAGCCTGATGTTTGTAAACATTAAAAAGGCTCGTTTATAAGTGGAACATAAATGGCTTAACATCTCTTGTTTTGAAGGTTCTCATTATCCATCCTATCATTTTTCTCGCAGTTGTAACAATGACATTGTTAGGGTTTTTGCAGGTGAGATCCTCTTGCATTACCTCTATTAAGTGTCCCACTGGAAGCACTGTGCCCACTGGAACAACAGTGACCACTGGAACAAGTGACCACTGGAAACACTGTGGCCATTGGAACAACAGTGACCACTGGAACAATTGTGACCATAGAACCACACTGACCACTGGAAATGTGACCCGTAGAACCACATTGGCCACTGGAGCAACGGTGGTCACTGGAACAACAGTGAATACTGAAAAAGTGTCCATTCTAACAAGAGCGATCACTGAAACAGCAGTGACCACTGGAGCATCAGTGAGCACTGTGACCACCGCAACAGTGACCACTGTAACAGTGACCACTGGAACTGTGGCCACTGGAACAATGGCCACTGGAACAGTAACCACTGGAACATCTGTGATAAGTACAACTAGACTGACCACTGTAACTACAGCGAATAATGAAAGAGTGGCCACTGGAACAACAGTGTTCACTGAGTCAGTAACCACTGGAACATCATTGACCACTGCAACATGACCACTGGAACTGTGACCACTGCAACAAGTGACCACTGGAACAATACCGACCACTGGAACAACACTGACCACTGGAACGAACCACTGACCACTGGAACAATACCGACACTGCACACTGACATGAACAACGCAGGAACAACACTGACTACTGGAACAATACCGACCACTGGAGCAACACTGACCACTGGAACAATACCGGCCACTGGAACAACACTGACTACTGGAACAATACCGGCCACTGGAACAACACTGACCACTGGAACAACACTGACCACTGGAACCTCATCAAAGGCGTCTGTTTATTGACCGTTCTTAGAGACACCAGAGTCTGGCGCCATACTCCCCCCCCTTCCCCTCTACCCCTACCCCTTTATCCCAACCCGCTACCCTGTTCCCCTTACCCTTCACCCCTACCCCTTCACCCTAGCCCCTTCATCCCATACCCCTGCCCCTTACCCTCTATATGTCTCTTCTCTCCCTCCTCCCCTCCCTCTTCCCCCTTCACACATTGTCTCCCCTTCCCCTCTATCCTCTCCCCTCTCTCTCTACCCTTCTTCTTCTCTCCCCTCCCCTTCTATCCTTTCCACTCTCTTCCCTCTCACCCCTCTACCCTTCTTCACTCTACTCCGCTCCCCTCTTCCCCTCCGCCTCTATCGTCTCACCTTCCCTCCCCCTCCCTGTCTAGCCACTGTAAATCTTACTGCATCCACCGCAGGGGATAACACTGTAGGATGAATAACACTGAAAGATGTATAACACTGTAGGATGAGTAACAAGTGTAGGATGGATAATACTGTAGGATGAGTAATACGTGTAGGATGCATGATAACACTGTAGGATGAATAACATTGTTGGATGTAAAACACTGTAGGACTAACACGTGTAGGATGGATAATACTGTAGGATGAGTAACACGTGTAGGATGTATAACATTGTGGGATGAGTAACACTGTAGGATGAATAACACGTGTAGCATGTAGGATAACACTGTAGGATGTATAACACGTGTAGGATGAGTAACACTGTAGGATGAATAGCAGATGTAAGATGTATAACACTGTAGGATGAGTAACATTGTAGGATGAATAAGACCTATAGGATGGATAATACTGTAGGATGAGTAACAAGTGTAGGATGGATACTGCTGTAGGATGAGTAATAATTTAGGCTGAATAACACGTGTAGGATGAGTAACACTGTAGGATAAGTAACACTGTAGGATGAGTAACACTGTACGATGAATAACACTATAGGACGAGTAACACGTGTAGGATGGATAATACTGTAGGATGAGTAAAACTGTAGGATAACGTAGGATGAATAACGCTGTAGGGTGAATGACACTGTAGGACGAGTAACACGTGTAGGATGGATGATGACACTGCAGGATGAATAACATTGTAGGATAACATAGTAGGATCCCACCACATTTAGATAACATAGAACAGAACACAAGTCTTAGGTACCATAGAACAGAACACAGGTCTTAGGTACCATAGAACAGAACACAGGTCTTAGGTACCATAGAACAGAACACAAGTCTTAGGTACCATAGAACAGAACACAGGTCTTAGGTACCATAGAACAGAACACAGGTCTTAGATACCATAGAGCAGAACACAGGTCTTAGATACCATAGAACAGAACACAGGTCTTAGATACCAGAGCAGAACACAGGTCTTAGATACCATAGACAGAACACAGGTCTTAGATACCTAGAACAGAACACAGGTCTTAGATACCAGAGAACAGAACACAGGTCTTAGATACCATAGAACAGAACACAGGTCTTAGATACCAGAGAGCAGAACACAGGTCTTAGATACCATAGAACAGAACACAGGTCTTAGATACCATAGAACAGAACACAGGTCTTAGATACCATAGAACAGAACACAGGTCTTAGATACCATAGAACAGAACACAGGTCTTAGATACCATAGAACAGAACACAGGTCTTAGATACCATAGAACAGAACACAGGTCTTAGATACCATAGAACAGAACACAGGTCTTAGATACCATAGAACAGAACACAGGTCTTAGATACCAGAGAACAGAACACAGGTCTTAGATACCAGAGAACAGAACACAGGTCTTAGATACCATAGAACAGAACACAGGTCTTAGATACCATAGAACAGAACACAGGTCTTAGATACCATAGAGCATAACACAGGTCTTAGATACCATAGAACAGAACACAGGTCTTAGATACCAGAGAACAGAACACAGGTCTTAGATACCAGAGAACAGAACACAGGTCTTAGATACCATAGACAGAACACAGGTCTTAGATACCATAGAACAGAACACAGGTCTTAGAT
>NC_069414.1:51034107-51058776 GCF_026875155.1 Cherax quadricarinatus
CACTGTACACGGGCATACACAAAACACAGTAAACAACCAAAAGTAAACACACAGTACACAACACATCACAACACACAGCACAACACGTACAAAAACCACAGTACACAGCACCAGTACACAACCCCAAAAGTACACAACACATACCACAACACCGTACACAAAACAGTCACAACCACAGTACACAACACGGTACACAACACACAGTACACAGCACACAGTACACAACACACAGTACACAACACAGTACACAACAACACGCACAAAACACAGTGCACAACACACAGTACACAACACACACAGTACACAACACAGTATCAACACACCAGACAAACACACAAGTACACAACACCACATAAAACAACACGCACAGTACACAACACACACGTACACAACACTACAGTAAAAAACACACACATACCAACACACACAGTACACAACACACACAGTACACAACACATACTCACTACACACCGTACACAACACACACATACACAACACATACAGTACACACACACACAGTGCACAACCACACATACACAACACATACATTAAAACTTCACCACAGTACACAACACCCACAGTACACAACACATACAGTACACTACACACACAGTGCACAACACACGTAACAACACATACAACACACACACACAGTCACAACACACAGACCAACACAAACACGTACACAACCACACAGTGCACAACGCACAGTACACACAGTAAACAATACCGGGACACACAGTAAAAAACACACACATGCACAACGCACATACACCATAAACAATACCTCACACACTAAAACAACACAGTACACAACATACACAGTACATAACAACACACACATACATTACACAAACACACAGTAAAAGCAACCAGTACACAAACACGGTACCAGCACACGGTACACACAGTACACAACACACGGGAACACAACACACGGACACAAGAAAACACACGGGACACACGTACACAACAACGGTACCACACACGGGACACACAGTACACAACACACGGTACAACACACGGTACACACAGTAACCCCAAAACACAGTACCAACACTCGGTACGCAGCACACGGGACACACAGACACAACACACGGTCGGGGAACACACGGTACACACATTACACAACACACGGTATACAGCACACGGTACACACAGTACACAACACACGGTACACAACACACGGTACACAGCACACGGTACAAACAGTACACAACACACGGTACGCAGCACACGGTACACACAGTACACAACACACGGTACACAGCACACGGTACACACAGTACACAACACACGGTACACAACACACGGTACGCAGCACACGGTACACACAGTACACAACACACGGTACACAACACACGGTACGCAGCACACGGTACACACAGTACACAACACACGGTACGCAGCACACGGTACACACAGTACACAACACACGGTACGCAGCACACGGTACACACAGTACACAACACACGGTACGCAGCACATGGTACACACAGTACACAACACACGGTACGCAACACACGGTACACACAGTACACAACACATGGTACGCAGCACACGGTACACACGGTACACAACACACGGTACGCAGCACACGGTACACACAGTACACAACACACGGTACGCAGCACACGGTACACAACACACGGTACGCAGCACACGGTACACACAGTACACAACACACGGTACACAGCACACGGTACACACAGTATACAACACACGGTACACACAGTACACAACACACGGTACGCAGCACACGGTACACACGGTACACAACACACGGTACGCAGCACACGGTACACACAGTACACAACACACGGTACGCAGCACACGGTACACACGGTACACAACACACGGTACGCAGCACACGGTACACACAGTACACAACACACGGTACACAACACACGATACACACAGTATACAACACACGGTACACACAGTACACAACACAGTACACAGTACACTAGGCTGGCACCTTCCTGCTGGCTAGTGTTAAATTTCGTAAATTAAAATATATAGGCCTCATTATAGGCCTAATTAGCGGCGTATTATATCAGGTTTTCAGAAGAATTGTTGGGTAATTAGTGACTTTATAGGGAGAATAGGCAAGACAGGGAGGATAGAGAATAGGCAAGACAGGGAGGATAGAGAATAGGCAAGACAGGGAGGATAGAGAATAAGCAAGACAGGGAGGATAGATGGATGGAAGGAAAACTGGAGAAAACGAGAAGAGATGGAAATGAGAGAGAAAGGGAGAAGAGATTGAAGGGAGAGAGAAAGGGTGAAGAGCTGGGAGGGAGAATAGATGGAAAGGACTAACTGATGGCAGTGACAGACAAAGGGAGAATACCAAAAAGGAAACGGAGAATATACAGATAATAGGAAAATAATGTATAAAGGGAGACAAGGAAAAGGGAGAATATATGGAGAGAATAAAGGGGGAAAGGAAACAAGGGAGAAATGACACGTTAAAGAAAACGAAGAAGGAAAAATTAAATAATAAAAAGCTTGAAATTGTAGAGAGGAAAATAATAGATGAAAAAGTGAGAATAAAGGAGAGGTTTGGAAAGGGTAGGAAGAAGGGGGAGAACAAGGTAGGAAGAAGGAGGGGCCCACAAGGTAGGAAGAAGGAGGGAGAAACCAAGGTAGGAAAAGGAGGGAGCCCAAAAGGGTTGGGAAAGGGGGGGAGGGAGACAAAGGTAGGAAAAAGGAGGGGGGGGACAAAAGGGGGAAAGAAGGAGGGAGACAAAAAGGGTTTAGGGGGACGGGGGGAAAACAAAAGGGGTAGGAAGGGAGGGGACACAAGGTAAAAAGCCGGAGGGAGAAACAAGGTAGGAAGACGGGGGGAGACAAAAGGTTTAGGAAGAGGGGGGAGACAAAAGGTAGGAAGAAGGGGGGAAACACAAGGAAAGGAAGCGGAGGGGGGACAAAAGGGTTAGGAAGAAGGAGGGAGCCCACAAGGTGGGAAAAAAGGAGGGAGACACAAGGTAGGAAAAAGGGGAGGGAGCCCACAAGGTGGGCAAAAGGGGAGGGAGACACAAGGTAGGAAAGAAGGGGGGAGACACAAGGTAAAGGAAGAAGGGGGGAAAGGCCCAAAGGTAAAAAAAGAAGGGGGGGAGACAACAAGGTGGGAAAAAGGGGAGGGAGACAAAAGGTTTGGAAAAGAAGGAGGGAGACAAAAGGGTTTAGGAAGAAGGGGGGAACAAAAAGGGTTAGGAAGAGGGGAGGGAGACCAAGGTGGGGAAGAAGGAGGGAGACACAAGGTAGGAAGCCGGAGGGAGACCAAGGTGGGGAAGGGAAAGGGGAGACACAAGGTAGGAAGACGGGGGAACAAAAGGGTGGGGAAGAAGGGGGAAAACCAAGGTAGGAAGACGGAGGGAGACAAAAGGGTTTGGAAAAAAAGGAGGGAGACAAAAGGGTGGGAAAGAAGGAGGGGACACAAGGAAAGGAAAAAGGGGAGGGAGACCCCAAGGTAGGAAGAAGGGGGGGAGACAAAAAGGGAGGAAGAAGGAGGGAAAACACAAGGTAGGAAGAGGGAGGGAGACACAAGGTAGGAAAAAGGGAGGGGACAAAAGGGTGGGGAAGACGGGGGAGACAAAAGGGTTGGGAAGACGGAGGGGGGACAAAAGGTAGGAAGACGGAGGGGGGACCCCAAGGGGTAGGAAAAAGGGAGGGGGGGACAAAAAGGGGTAGGAAGAAGGAGGGAGACAAAAGGTGGGAAAAGACGGAGGGAGACCCCAAGGTAGGAAAGGGAAAGGGAGAAACAAGGTAGGAAAAAACGGAGGGGGGGACACAAGGTGGGAAGAAGGAGGGGGCAAAAAGGGTAGGAAGAAGGAAAGGGAGACACCGGTTTAGGAAGAAGGAGGGAGACACAAGGTGGGAAAGAAGGGGGGAGACAAAAAGGTAGGAAAAGGGGAGGGAGACCACAAGGTGGGAAGAAGGGGGGAGACACAAGGTAGGAAAAAAGGGGGGGAGACACAAGGTGGGAAAAGAAGGAGGGAGACCCCAAGGTGGAAAAAACGGGGGGAAAACAAGTAGGAAGAAGGAGGGAGACACAAAGGTAGGAAGACGGAGGGAGACACAAGGTAGGAAGAGGGGGGGGAGACAAAAGGTGGGAAGAGGGAGGGAGACAAAAAGGTTTAGGAAAAAAGGAGGGGGGACAAAAGGTGGGAAAAGACGGAGGGAACAAAAAGGAAAGGAAGAAGGGGGGAGACAAAAAGGGGTAGGAAAAAGGGAAAGGGGGGAGACAAAAAGGGTAGGAAGAAGGGGGGAGACACAAGGTAGGAAGAAGGAGGGGGGGCCACAAGGTAGGAAAAAAGGGGGGAGACACAAGGTAGGAAGAGGGAAAGGGAGACACAAGGTAGGAAGAAGGAGGGGGGGGAAAAAGGGTAGGAAGACGGAGGGGGGGGACCCCCGGTAGGAAGCGGAGGGAACCCCAAGGTAGGAAGACGGGGGGAGCCCAACAAGGTGGGAAAGAAGGGGGAGACACAAGGTAGGAAAAGGGGGAGACACAAGGTGGAAGAGGGGAGGGGGGACAAAAGGGGTGGGAAGAGGGAAAAGGGAGACAAAAGGGTAGGAAGACGGGGGGAGACACGGGGTGGAAAGGGAGGGGGGGGAAGACAAAAGGTGGGAAAGAGGGGAGGGAGACACAAGGGGGAAAGGGACGGAGGGAGACAAAAAGGGTAGGAAGAGGGAAAGGGAGACAAAAGGGTATTAAGAGGGAAAGGGAGACACAAGGTAGGAAACCCCGGGGGGAGACACAAGGGGGAAAAGACGGGGAACAAAAAGGTGGGAAAAACGGAGGGAGAAAAACAAGGTAGGAAGAAGGAGGGAGAAACACAGGTGGGAAAAAGGAGGGAGAAAACAAGGTGGGAAAGAAGGGGGGGGAGACAAAAGGGGAGGAAGAAGGAGGGAAAACACAAGGTAGGAAGACGGGGGGAGAACAAGGGGTGGGAAAAGACGGAGGGAGACAAAAGGTGGGAAGGGAGGGGAGACACAAGGTGGGAAGGGACGGGGGGAGACACAAGGGTGGGAAAGGGACGGAGGGGAGACACAAGGAAAGGAAAAAGGAGGGAGACACAAGGTAGGAAGAAGGGGGGGGAGACAAAAGGGGTAGGAAGAGGGGAGGGGACAAAAGGGTGGGAAAGACGGGGGAAAACAAAAGGGGTGGGAAAGGGACGGGGGGAAAGACACAAGGTAGGAAGAGGAGGGAGACAAAAGGGTAGGAAGACGGGGGGAGCCCAAAAGGGTTTAAAAGGGACGGGGGAGACACAAGGTAGGAAAAAGGGAAAGGGAAAACCAAGGTAGGAAAAGGAGGAGCAAAAGGGGAGGAAAAGGGGAACAAAAGGGGTGGAAAAAGGGAGGGAGAAAAAGGGTAGGAAGAAGGGGGGAGACACAATGGGAAAAAGGGAGGGAGAAAAAGGGAAAGGAAGAAGGAGGGAGACACAAGGTGGGAAAGGGAGGAGGGGCCCAAAAAAAGGTAGGAAACGGGGGGAAACCCACAAGGAGGAAAAAGGGGGAGCCCACAAGGTAGGAAAAAGGAGGGGGACAAAAGGGTGGGAAAGGGAGGGGGGGGGAGACACAAGGTAGGAAGAGGGGGGGGGACAAAAGGGTAGGAAGAAGGGGGGGAGACACAAGGTAGGAAGAAGGGGGAACAAAAGGGGAAAGGAAAAAGGGGGGAAACCCAAAAGGGGTGGGAAGAGGGGGGGGAAAGACACAAGGGGGAAAAGGGAAAGGGAGACAAAAGGGTAGGAAGAAGGAGGGAGACAAAAGGTAGGAAGACGGGGGAACACAAGGTGGGGAAAAAGGAGGGAGACAAAAGGGTAGGAAGAAGGGGGGACACAAGGTAGGAAGGGGGAAAGGGAGCCCAAAAGGGTGGGAAAAGGGGGAGGGGACAAAAGGGTGGAAAGGGAGGGAGCCCACAAGGTAGGAAGAGGGGGGGAGACAAAAGGTGGGAAAGGGAGGGGGGGAAAGACACAAGGTGGGAAAGAAGGGGGGAGACAAAGGTAGAAGAGGGGAGGGAGACACAAGGTAGGAAGAAGGAGGGAGACAAAAGGTAGGAAGAAGGAGGGGGGGACACAAGGTAAAAAGGGAGGGGAGGGAAAAAAAAACAAAGGTAGGAAAAAAGGAGGGAGAAAACAAGGTAGGAAGCGGAGGGAGACAAAGGTGGGAAAAGAGGGGAGGGAGACAAAGGTAGGAAGAAGGAGGGAGACCAAAGGTGGGGGAAAAGGAGGGGCCCAAAAGGGTAGGAAGAGGGGGGGAGACACAAGGTAGGAAGGGGAGGGAGACACAAGGTGGGAAAGAAGGAGGGAGACAAAAGGGTGGGAAAGGGAAGGAGGGGGGACAAAAGGGGTAGGAAGGGAGGGAGACAAAGGTAGGAAGACGGAGGGAGACACAAGGTGGGAAGAAGGAGGGGACAAAAGGGAAAGGAAAAAGGGAGGGAAAACAAAAGGGTAGGAAGACGGGGGGGAACAAAAGGGTGGGAAAAAGGGAGGGGGACACAAGGTAGGAAGAAAGGGGAGACACAAGGTGGAAGAGGGGGGGAGACCCCAAGGTGGGAAAAGGGGGGAGGGGCCCACAAGGTAGGAAGAGGGGGGGGAGCCCAAAAGGGTTTAGGAAGGGGGAGGGGGACAAAAGGGTAGGAAGAGGGGGGGGAGACAAAAGGGAAGGAAGAAGGAGGGAGAAAAAAGGAAAGGAAGAGGAGGGGAAAAAGGGTTTGGAAGAGGGAGGGAGAAAAAAGGTTTGGGAAGAGGGGGGGGACACGGTGGGAAAAGAGGGGGGGAAACCACAAGGTAGGAAGAGGGAGGGAAAACAAAAGGGTGGGAAGAGGGGGGGAGACAAAAGGGTTTGGAAAAGAGGGAGGAGACAAAAGGTAGGAAAGGGAGGGAAAACACAAGGAAGGAAAAAGGGAGGGAAAGACACAAGGTAGGAAGAAGGAGGGAACACAAGGTGGGAAAGGGAGGGAGGGGAGACAAAAGGGGTGGGAAGAAGGGGGGAAAAAGGGTAGGAAAAAGGGGAAGGGAAAACACAAGGTAGGAAGAGGGGGGGGAGACCCCAAGGTAGGAAGGGGGAGGGGGGACACAAGGTAGGAAAAAAGGGGGGGAAAGAACAAGGTGGGGAAGAGGGAGGGAGCCCAAAAGGGGTAGGAAAAAGGGAGGGAAACAAAAGGGTAGGAAGGGGGAAAGGGAGACACAAGGTAGGAAAAAGGGAGGGGGGGACCAAAAGGTAAAAGAGGAGGGAGACACAAGGTAGGAAGAGGGGGAGAAAACAAGGTGGGAAAGGGGGGGGGAAAGAACCAAGGTAGGAAGGGGGAGGGGGGACACAAGGTGGAAGAGGGGGGAGACACAAGGTAGGAAGAAGGAATGAAAACACAAGGTAGGAAGGGGGGAAGGAGACAAAAAGGTAGGAAGAAGGAGGGGCAAAAGGGTGGGAAAGAAGGAGGGAGACAAAAGGGTTAGGAAGAGGGGGGGAAAAACAAGGTAGGAAGAAGGGGGGGAGACACAGGTGGGAAGAGGGAGGGAGACACAAGGTAGGAAAAGGAGGGGGGAACACAAGGTAGGAAGAAGGAGGGAGACAAAAGGTGGGGAAAAAGGGGGGGGGAAAAAAGGGTTTGGGAAGAGGGAGGGAGACCCCAAGGTGGGAAAGGGGAGGGAGACACAAGGTGGGAAAGAGGGAGGGAGCACAAGGTGGGAAGAGGGAGGGAGACAAAAGGGTTTAGGAAGAGGGGGGGGAAGACAAAGGTAGGAAAAAAGGGGGGAGAACAAAGGTGGGGAAGAGGGGGGGGAGACACAAGGTGGGAAAGAGGGAGGGAGACCCCAAGGTGGGAAAGAGGGAGGGGGGGACACCAAGGGGGAAGGGGGTGGGGACACAAGGGGGAAAAGGAGGGGGGGAGACAAAAGGTAGGAAAAGGAGGGAGACACAAGGTAGGAAGAGGGGGGAGACACGGGAAAGGAAGGAAGGGGGAAAGACAAAAGGGTTTGGAAAAGGGGGGGGGACAAAAAGGTAGGAAGAGGGGGGGAAAGACAAAAGGTAGGAAGAGGGAGGGAGACACAAGGTAAAAAGGGGGAAGGGAGGGAACCAAGGTGGGAAAGGGGGAAAGGGAAAACCAAAAAAGGAAAGGAAGAGGGGGGAAAGACAAAAGGGGTGGGAAGAGGGAGGGAGACAAAGGTAGAAGAAAAAGGGGACAAAAGGTAGGAAGAGGGGGGGGAAACACAAGGTGGGAAGAGGGGGGGAGACAAAAGGTGGGAAGGGAGGGAGGGAGACCAAGGGTAGGAAGAGGGGGGGGGAAACACAAGGTAGGAAGAGGGAGGGGGGGACAAAAAGGTAGGAAGAAGGAGGGGGACAAAAGGGTGGGGAAAGAGGGGGGGAAAAAGGGACACAAGGTAGGAAGAAGGAGGGAGACACAAGGTAGGAAGAAGGAGGGAGACACAAGGTAGGAAGAGGGAGGGAGACACAAGGTAGGAAGAGGGAGGGAGACACAAGGTGGGGAAGAGGGAGGGAGACAAAAGGGTAGGAAGGGAGGGAAAACAAAAGGGTGGGAAGGGGGGGGGAGCCCACAAGGTGGGAAGGGGGAAAGGGAAAGACAAAAGGGTTTGGGAAAGGGAAGGAGGGAGAAAAACAAGGTGGGAAAAAGGGGGGAGGGAGACACAAGGTAGGAAAAGGGGGGAACAAAAGGTGGAAAGAAGGGGGGGAGCCCAAAAGGTAGGAAAGGGGGGGAACAAAGGTAGGAAGAGGGAGGGAGACAAAAGGTGGGAAGAGGGGGGAAACCCAAAAGGTGGGAAGAGGGGGGGAGACACAAGGTAGGAAGGGGGAGGGAGACACAAGGGAAGGAGGGGGGAGACACAAGGTGGGAAAAGAGGGAGGGGGGACAAAAGGAAAGGGAAGGGGAGGGAGACAAAAGGGTTAGGAAGAAGGGGGGGGAGACACAAGGTAGGAAAGGGGAGGGAGACAAAAGGAGGAAGAAGGGGGGAGACACAAGGTAGGAAGAAGGAGGGGGGACAAAAGGTGGGGAAGGGGGAGGGAGACAAAAGGGGTAGGAAGAGGGAGGGAGACAAAAAGGAAAGAAGAGGGGGGGGGGGGACACAAGGGTGGGAAAAGAGGGGGGGGAGACACAAGGAAAAGGAAAGGGGGGAGGGAGACACAAGGGGGGAAGAGGGAGGGAGACAAAAGGGGTAGGAAGAAGGAGGGAGACCAAGGTAGGAAAAACGGGGGGAGCCAAAAGGGTAGGAAGAAGGGGGGAGACACAAGGTAGGAAGAGGGAGGGGGGGGACACAAGGTAGGAAAGGGGAGGGAGACACAAGGTGGGAAAAAGAGGGAGGGGACACAAGGTAGGAAAAGGGAGGGAAAACACAAGGTAGGAAAAAGGAGGGAGACACAAGGTAGGAAAAAGGGGGAGACCAAGGTAGGAAGGGGGAGGGAGACACAAGGTGGGAAGAAGGAGGGAGACAAAAGGTAGGAAGAGGGGGGGAGACAAATTTAGGAAGAAGGAGGGAGACACAAGGTAGGAAGACGGAGGGGGACCAAGGTAGGAAAAAGGGGAGGGGACACAAGGTGGGAAAGGGGGAGGGAACAAAAGGGTAGGAAGAAGGGGGGAACACAAGGTAGGAAAAAGGGAGGGAGAACAAGGTGGGAAAGGGGGGGGGAAAGACAAAAGGAAAGGAAAAAGGGGGGAGCCCAAAAAGGTAGGAAGAGGGGGGGAGACAAAAGGGTTTGGGAAGAAGGAGGGAGACACAAGGTAGGAAGAAGGAGGGAGACAAAAGTGGGAAAAAGGGAGGGAGACACAAGGTAGGAAGAGGGAGGGAGAAAACAAGGTAGGAAGAGGGAGGGGGGAACACAAGGTAAAAGACGGAGGGGGGACCCCTTTTTTAGGAAGAAGGAGGGAGACAAAAAGGTAGGAAGGGGGAGGGGAACCCCAAGGTGGGAAAGGGACGGAGGGGGGACACAATGGGAAAGGGGGAGGGAGACACAAGGTGGGGAAGACGGAGGAAAACCCCAAGGTGGAAAAGGAGGGAGACACAAGGTGGAAGAAGGGGGGAGAAAACAAGGTGGGAAGAGGGAGGGGACCCCAAGGTGGGGAAAAGAGGGAGGGAGACACAAGGTAGGAAGGGGGAAGGGGGAACACAAGGTAAAAAAGCCCGGAAAGGGAGCCCACAAGGTGGGAAACGGAGGGGGGCACAAGGTAGGAAGGGGGAGGGAGACAAAAGGTAGGAAAGGGAAGGAGACACAAGGAAAGGAAGACGGAGGGAGACAAAAGGGGTGGGAAAGGGGGGACGGAGGGAGACACAAGGTAGGAAAGGGGGGGAGACACAAAAAGGGAATAAGGGGGGAAAGACACAAGGTGGAAGAAGGAGGGAGACACAAGGTGGGGAAGAGGGGGGAAAGACAAAGGTAGGAAAAGGAGTGAGACAAAGGTGGGAAAAGGGGGGGGAGGGAAAAACACAAGGAGGAAGAAGGAGGGGGGGACACAAGGTAGGAAGAAGGGGGGGAGAACAAGGTAGGAAGAAGGAGGGAGACAAAAGGTAGGAAAAAAGGGAGGAGACAAAAGGGTAGGAAGAAGGAGGGAGACAAAAGGTTTGGAAGGAGTGAGACACAAGGTAGGAAAGGGGGGGGGAAAACACAAGGTAGGAAGGGGGGGGAAAGACACAAGGTGGGAAAGAACGGGGGGGAGACACAAGGTAGGAAAAAAAGGGGGGGGAGACAAAGGTAGGAAGCCGGAGGGAGACACAAGGTGGGGAAAAAGGGGAGGGAGACAAAAAGGTGGGAAGAAGGGGGGGAGACAAAAGGGTGGGAAAGGGAAAGGGAGACAAAAGGGAGGAAAGAGGGAAAGGGGAACACAAGGTAGGAAGAAGGAGGGAGACACAAGGAAGGGAAAAAGGGGGAGGGAGCACAAGGTAGGAAGAAGGAGGGAGACAAAAGGGTTTGGAAGAAGGAGGGAGAAAACAAGGTGGGAAGGGGGGGGAGAAAACAAGGTAGGAAGAAGGAGGGAGACAAAAGGTAAAAAGAGGGGGGGAGACACAAGGTGGGAAAAGACGGAGGGAGAACAAGGAGGAAGAGGGAGGGGGGACAAAAGGGTAGGAAGAAGGGGGAGACCAAGGTGGGAAGGGGGAGGGGGGGACACAAGGTGGGAAAGAAGGGGGAACACAAGGTGGGAAGAGGGGGGGGGAACACAAGGTGGAAGAAGGGGTGAGACAAAAGGGTTTAGGAAGAGGGGGGGAGACACAAGGTGGGGAAGAAGGAGGGAGACAAAAGGGTAGGAAGAAGGAGGGAGACACAAGGTAGGAAGGGGGAGGGAGACCCCGGGGTAGGAAAAGGAGGGAGACAAAAGGTGGGGAAAGGGGGGAGACACAAGGTGGGAAAGGGAAGGGGGGAGACACAAGGTAGGAAGGGGGGGGGAGAAAACAGGAAGGAAGAGGGAGGGGGGACAAAAGGGTAGGAAAAACGGAGGGAGACACAAGGTGGGAAACGGAGGGAGACACAAGGAAAGGAAGGGGAGGGAGACACAAGGTAGGAAGGGGAGGGAGACACAAGGTGGGAAGAAGGGGGGGAGACACAAGGTAGGAAGGAGGGAACCCCAAGGTGGGGAAGAGGGGGGAGACAAAAGGGTGGGAAAAAAGGAGGGAGACAAAAGGGTAGGAAGAGGGGGGGGGACAAAAAAGGTGGGAAAGGGGAGGGGGAGACAAAAGGGTTTGGGGAAGAGGGGGGGAGACACAAGTAGGAAGAAGGGGGGAGACACAAGGTGGAAAAAGGGAGGGGCCCAAAAAGGTAGGGAAGAAAGGGAGGGAGACACGGGTAGGAAGACGGAGGGGGGGACAAAAAGGTAGGAAGAGGGAGGGAGACACAAGGTGGGGAAGAAGGAGGGGGGACACAAGGTAGGAAAGGGAGGGAGACACAAGGGTAGGAAAAAGGGGGGGGAGACCAAGGAAAGGAAAAGGAGGGGGGCACAAGGTAGGAAGAGGGGGGGGAGAAAAAGGTAAGGAAAAGGAGGGAGACACAAGGTAGGAAGAGGGAGGGAGACACAAGGTGGGGAAGAAGGGGGAGACAAAGGGTGGGAAAAAGGAGGGAGACAAAAGGGTGGGGAAGAGGGAGGGAGACCAAGGTGGGAAAAGAAGGGGGAGACACAAGGTAGGAAGAGGGAGGGAAACACAAGGTAGGAAAAGGGGGGGAGAACACAAGGAAAGGAAAGGGAGGGGGGGAGACACAAGGTGGGAAAGGGAGGGGAGGGAACAAAAGGTAGGAAGCCCGGGGGGGAAAACCAAGGTAGAAAAACGGGGGGAAAAGCCCAAAAGGTAGGAAAAAGGGAGGGAGACACAAGGTGGGGGAAGGAGGGAGGGAGACACAAGGTAGGAAGGGGGAAGGAACAAAAGGTGGGAAGAGGGAGGGAGAACAAAAGGGTAGGAAAGGGGGGGAGACACAAGTAGGAAGAGGGGAGGGAGACACAAAGTAGGAAGACGGGGGGAACAAAATGGGGAAGAGGAAGGGAGACCAAGGAAAGGAAGAGGGAGGGAGAAAAAAGGGTGGGAAGAGGGGGGGAAAGACACAAGGTAGGAAGGCGGGGGGAGACACGAGGTAGGAAGAGGGGAGGGGGGGACACAAGGTAGGAAGAGGGGGGGAGAAAACAAGGTGGGAAAGACGGAGGGAGACACAAGGTATTAAGATGGGGGGGGGGGAGACAAAAGGGGTGGGAAAAGACGGGGGGAGACAAAAAGGGTTAGGAAGAGGGAGGGGAACAAAGGTGGGGAAGACGGGGGGAAAAGACACAAGGTGGGAAAGACGGAGGGGACACAAGGTAGGAAGACGGAGGGAGACAAAGGTATAGAGGGAGGGAGCCCAAAATTTTTAGGAAGGGGGGGGACACCAAAAAGGAAATTTAAAACTTAAAAACCCCTAAAAAGGAGGAAATTGCAGGGGGGCCTGCGGGCCCCATACTAGGCAGGCCCTTTACAATTCTCCCACTAACAAAACTTTTTGACCAACCCAATTTTCCCAAAGCCACCCCAAAAAACAAGCTCCGATGTGCAAGTCCCACTCAAATCCCAAACCCCCCCCCACTCATGAAATTTCCAACCTTTAAATTTTAAACTCCCAAAGTCCTAGCCCAATAACCCCTAGGTAGACTTTCCACTCATCAAAATACCCTATTTCCAAACCCCAAAACTTTCCCATGTCCTTTCTAAATCTAAACTTAAACTAATTTAAATCCATTTTCTCGGGTTCTGCTTGGAGAATATTTCCCCCCAACCTTATTTAAAATCCCCTTTTTTTACCTATCTTCCCCTTAAACACCTTGATCAGGGCCCCCCCTCCTTCTTCGTCTAACAAGGGGAATGTAAAATTTAAAAGTCTTCATTTTTTCTTTCATTTAAAGGGAAAATTTCTAAAGATGTTTTTAAATTTTGTCATCCTACGCGAATGTTTTTAACGAATTTATGTCCCTTTTTGTAAAAAACGGAGACCCCAAACCCGAGCTGCCTAATCAAAGGGGAGGCCTTACAATGTTTTATAAAGCTGCAGGGAGACCTCTTTGGGCTTCTGTTGCTCACACTTCCCTTTATTTTTAAACCCAGTAATTTTATTTTTTCTTATTACGACCCCTTAAAGGCAAAAACCCCCAATCCTTTTCGCAATCTTTTGGCTAAGTTCTACATTATTTAACTTATAAGTACTAGGGTTTTGGACACTCCCCAAAATTCAGAACCTTGCATTTAATTTCATTTAACTGGGAAACTCCCCTTTTTTTGACCAAAAATAAGTTTGGGTTTTAAAACCCCCTGAAGTTCCCCCCTAATCTACGTTTGAATCAATTTTCCCCTATCTTTTGGTTTATCCCGGGGAATTTTTTTTTCC
This sequence comes from Cherax quadricarinatus, assembly GCF_026875155.1. NCBI lineage: Eukaryota > Metazoa > Arthropoda > Malacostraca > Decapoda > Parastacidae > Cherax > Cherax quadricarinatus. The sequence continues at coordinate 51,047,953 of NC_069414.1, forward strand.
CTATCACTAGTAATTTTTCCCCCATCAAGGTCATTGATATATATTAAAAAACAACAACGGGCTCAAGACTATCCCTGTGGGAAAAGCCACTTGTTACAGATCCCCACCGGATTTTTAAACCCCCTTTTTGGAAAACTCTCTGTTCCCGTCATTTAGCCATGGGCTCGAACCCGAGAGACTCCTTCCCCCAAAGCCATGAAACTGCTATTTCTTTTAAAAGTTTTTGGTCCGGGAAAATCTATCAAAGCCTTACTAAAAATCTAAGTAAATAAAAATCAAAAATTTTTTATCGTGGCAACAGCCCCAAAAAACCTTTTCTGAAGAAATTTAAAAATTAGTTAAAGGGAGGAAGAGGGGGGTGACACAAGGTAAGGGAAAAGGGAAAGGGGGGACACAAGGTAGGAAAAGGGGGGGGGGAGACACAAGGTAGGAAGAGGGGGGGGTGGCCCCAAGGTAGGAAAAAGGGAGGGGGACACAAGGTAGGAAGAGGGAGGGGGGGACAAAGGTAGGAAGAGGGAGGGAGAAACAAGGTTTGGAAAAAGGGAAAGGGGGACAACAAGGAAAGGGAAGAGGGGGCGAGACACAAGGTAGGAAACGGGGGGAGACACAAGGGAGGAAGAGGGGGGGAGGGTCAAGGGAGGAAAAAAGGGGGGGAACACCAAAAGGGAGGAAAAGGGAAAGGGGGACCCCAAGGTAGGGGAAAAGGGGGGGGTGACACAAGGGAGGGAAAAGGGGAGGGAAAACAAGGGGGAAGAGGGGGGGGTGACACAAAGGGAGGAAGAGGGAGGAGACACAAGGAGGAAGAGGGAGGGGGACCAAGGTAAAGGGAAAAGGGAGGGAGACACAAGGTAGGAAGACGTAGGGAGAACAAGGTAGGAAAAAGGGAGGGAGACACAAGGTAAAGGGGACCCGGAAAAGGGGGGGACACAAGGTGGGAAGGGGGGAGGAGACACAAATTGGAAGAAGGGGGGGAAAACACAAGGTAGGAAGAGGGATGGAGACACAAGGTAGGAAAGGGAGGGGACACAAGGTAGGGAAAAGGGAGGGAGACACAAGGGGAGGAAGGGCGAAGGGGAGACACAAGGTAGGAAGACGGAGGGAGACACAAGGTAGGAAGACGGAGGGAGACACAAGGTAGGAAGAGGAGGGAGACACAAGGTAGGAAGAGGGAGGGAGACGCCCAAAGGGAGGAAGACGGAGGGGGAAAAAAGGTAGGAAAGGGAGGGAGGGCACAAGGTTGGAAGACGGAGGGAGACACAAGGTAGGAAGACGGAGGGAGACACAAAAGGGAGGGGGAAAAAGGGGGGAGACACAATTTGGAAAAGGGATGGAGACACAAGGTAGGAAAGGGGGGAAAGGGGACACAAAGGGAGGAAGAGGGGGGGGAGACACAAGGGGAAGACGAAGGGGGACACAAGGTAAAGGGAAAACGGGGGGGAAACACAAGGTAGGAAAAACGGGGGGAGACACAAGGTAGGAAGAGGGGGGAGACACAAGGTAGGGAAAAGGGGGGGAGACGCAAGGGGAGGGAAAAAACCCGGGGGAAAACACAATAGGAAGAGGGAAAGGGGGACACCCAAGGGGGGGGAAACGGAGGGGGAAAACAAGGTAAAGGGAAAACGGAGGGGCACAAGGGGGAGTTAAAAAGAAAGGGGAAAGTTTTTAAAAGTGAGAATGTAGGTGATAACGTAGGGGGATGATTTGGAAAAGGGGGGAGTGAGAGGTTAACTTTTTCGCAGAGTGGAGTAACATTAAAACCCCCCCAGGGTAATATTAAACCCCCCAGGGTAAAATTAAACCCCCCCAGGGTAAATTTAAAACCCCCCCAGGGTAATAAATTTAAACCCCCAGGGTAATATTAACCCACCCGGATAATTTAAAAAACCCCTCCCCGGGGAAAAATTAACCCCCCAGGGTTAATATTAAAACCCCCCCAGGATAATTAAAACCCATCCCCGGGTAATAAAATTAAAACCCCCCCAGGGGAACAATTTAAACCCCCCCCCAGGGTTTAAATTTTAAACCCCCCCCAGGGTAAAAATTAACCCCCCCAGGGGTAATAATAAAACCCCTCCAGGGTAATTTTTAACCCCCCCAGGGGATATTAACCCCACCTAGGGGAATATTAACCCACCCAGGGGTAATAATAACCCCTCCCGGGTTAAAATTAAAACCCCCCCAGGGTAATTTTTAAACCACCAAGGGTTTAAAATTAAACCCCCCCAAAAATAATAACCCATCCAGGATTAAAATTAAACCCCCCCGGGTTTTATTAACCCAAACCAAATGTAATATTAACCCAGCCCTGTAATATTAAACCCCCCCAAGGGGGAAAATTTTAAACCCCCCAGGGTAATATTAACCCCCCAGGGGAATATTAACCCCCCGCAGGGGAATATTAAAAAACCCCCTAGGGGTTTAAAATTTTAATACCCAGGGTAATAAAAACCCCCCCAGGGTTAAAAATTAACCTACCCAGGGGAAAATTAACCCCCCCAGGGTAATATTAACCCACCCAGGGTAAAAATTTAAAACCCCCCCAAAGGTTTAAATTAAAACCCCCCCGGGGGAATATTAACCCACCCAAGGTAATATTAAAAAACCCAGTGTAATTTAAAACCCCCCCAGGGTAATATTAACAAACCCCGGATAAATTTTTTTTTTACCCAGGGTAACATTTAAAACCCCCCCAGGGTAATATTAACCCACCCCGGGTAATATTAATTTCCCCCCGGGTTTAAAATTAAATTACCCCCGGGAATAAAACCCCCCCAGGGTAATATTAAAAACCCCCCCCAGGGATAATATTAACCCACCCAGGTAAATTTTCCCCCCCCAGGGTAATAAATTTAACCCCCCCAGGGTAATATTAACCCGCCGAGGGGGGAATATTAACCCACCCCGGGTAAAAATTAACCCACCCCGGGTAATATTAACCCCCCGGGTAACCAAATTTCCCCCCCAGGGTAATATTAACCCCCCCAGGGTAAAAATTAACCCCCCCAAACGTAATAAAAACCCACCCCGGGGAACATTAACCCACCCAAAGGGGAATATTAAACCCCCCCGGGGAAAATTTAAACCCCCCCAGGGTAAGTTAACCCACCCCCCCTTTAAAATTTAAAGCACCCAAAGGGGATATTAAAACCCCCCCAGGATAATAATAAAACCCCTCCGGATAATATTAACCCCCCAGGGTAAAAATTTAAACCCCCCCAAGGTAACATTAACCCCCCCCGGATAATATTAACCCTTTCCCGGATAATATTAAAACCCCCCAGGGAAATATTAACCCACCCAGGGTAATATTAACCCACCCAGGGTAAAAAACCCATCCAGGTTTTAAAATTTAAACCCCCCCAGGGTAATATTAACCCACCCAGGGTAAGAATAACCCATCCAGGTAATATTAAACCCCACAGGGTAATATTACCCCCCCCAGGGGTAATATTAAAACCCCCCCAGGATAATTTAAACCTCCAGTTTAAAATTAACCCCCCCCAGATAATATTAACCCACCCAGGATAATAAAAAACCTATCCAGGGTAAAAATTTAACCCCCCCCCAGGGTAAAATTAACCCTCCCGGGTAAAAAAAAAACCCCCCGAGGAAATAAAAACCCCCTCCAGGAAATATTAACCCACCCAGGGGGTTTAAAAAAATTAACCACCCAAGAAAAATTTAAACCCCCCCAGGATAATAACCCCCTTTAGGATAATATTTAAACCCCCCCAGGGTAATATTTAAACCCCCCCAGGGGAATAATTTAAATCACCCAGGGTAATAAACCCCCCCAGGTATTTAACCCACCGAGGATAATAATAACCCATCCAGGATAATATTAACCCACCCGGGGGGAATATTAAACCCCCCCAAGGGGTAATATTAACCCACCCCGGATAAAAAACCCCTTCGGTTTAATATTAACCCCCCAGGGAAATTAACCCACCCAAAAAATATTAACCAAAACCCGGGAAAAATAATAACCCCATCCAGGGTAAAATTAAAACCCCCCCAGGGGAAAATTAACCCCCCCAGGATAATAATAAAACCCTTCCAGGGTAAAAAATTAGCCCACCCAGAATAATATTAAACCCCCCCAGGGTAATATTAAAAACCCCCCCAAGATAAAAAATAACCCATCCAGCATAATATTAACCCACCCAGAATAATATTAACCCACCCAGGGTAATATTAACCCACCCAGGATAATAACCCATCCAGGATAATATTAACCCACCCAGAATATTATTAACCAACCCATGGTAATATTAACCCACCCAGGATAATAACCCCTCCAGGATAATATTAACCCACCCATAATAATATTAACCCCCCCAGGGTAATATTAAAAACCCCCAAAAGGGGAAAATTAAACCCCCCCCGGGGTAAAAATTAACCCCCCCCGGGGTTTAAAATTAACCCCACAGGGTAATAACCCACCCACGGTAATAACCCACCCAGGGTAACATTAACCCACCCAGAACAATATTAACCCACCCAGGGTAATATTAACCCACCCTGGGTAATATTAACCCACCCAGGGTAATATTTAAACCTTTCCCCCTTTAAACCCCCCCCCGTAAATAACCCATCAACGGGGAATATTAACCCACCCAAAGGGTAATATTAACCAACCCAGGATAATAAAAACCCCTCCCGGATAATATTAACCCACCCAGGATAATACTAACCCACCCAGAATAATATTAACCCACTCTTGATAATATTAACCCACCCAGGGTAATATTAACCAAACCCAAGGGGGAATATTAAAACCACCCGGGGAATTTTAACCCACCCGGGTAATATTATCCCCCCCAGAGTAATATTAAATCACCCAGGGGTTTAAAAGTAAACCCCCCCCTTTTGGGAATATTAAAAAACCCCCCGGGTTTTATTAACCCCCCCAAAGGGGAAAATTTAAACCCCTCCACGGTAATATTAAGCCACCCAGGGTAATTTTAACCCACCCAGGGTAATATTAAACCCCCAGGGGAATATTTTAAACCCCAAACCCCGGGTAATATTAAACCCCCCTGGGTAATATTAAAACCCCCCCAGGGTAAAAAATTTAAACCCCCTAGGGAATTTAACCCCCCCGGGGTAAAATTAACCCCCAGGGTAATATTTAACCCCCCCCAGGGTAATATTAAAACCCCCCCAGGGTAATATTTTAAACCCCCCCCGGGTAAAATTAAAACCCCCCCAGGGTAAAATTAAACCCACCCAGGGTTTAATTAAAAGGGTAGTTTTTGATTCATTATTCTCCCAGTATTTTTAAAAAGGCTTTTTGCTGCCGGCCCCCCAGGCTTACAGTTCTCTGTTTCTAAGATAAAAAAATATTTCAATTCTATTATTTGGTATTTGTGGGGTAAAATGACCGGTCATTAGTGGGTGTGTGTGTGTGTGTGTGTGTGTGTGTGTGTGTGTGTGTGTGTGTGTGTGTGGGGTGGTGTGTGTGTGTGTGTGTGTGTGCCTACCTTTGTTTTAGGTTGGGGGGGGGTTTGATTTCCCAAACTTTCCCGGCCCCGCCTCTTCAATGGTCGACTAGGGCCCTCTCCCCCCAAAAACCCTGAGCTTTTTCGTACCTCTGGTTAAAGAAGGGATGGGTTCCCGCCTCCACTACAAACGCTTTTCCCAAACTATTCCCCTTACTGACCCACTCTGGGGTGAAGAAATACTTCCCCAACATCCCCGTGGGTTCATCTGTGTCTTCAACTTCCAACTGGTCCCCCTTTTTACTGGTCCCCAAACTCTGGAAAATCCTTTCTTTGTCCACCTTGTCAATTCCTCTCAGTATTTGTATTCGTTATCATGTCCCCCTATCTCTCCTGTCCCCCAAAGGGGTCGTCAGGTTGATTTCCCTTAACCTCTCCTCGTAGGACATACCTCTTAAGCTCTGGGACTAGTCTTGTTGCAACCTTTGCAATTTCTCTAGTTTCTTTACGTGCTTGGCTAGGTGTGGGTTCCAAACTGGTGCCGCATACTCCAATATGGGCCTAACGTACACGGTTTTACAGGGTCCTGAACGATTCCTTATTAAGATGTCGGAATGCTGTTCTGAGGTTTGCTAGGCGCCCATATGTTTGCAGCAGTTATTTGGTTGATTTGCGCTTCAGGAGATGTGCCTGGTGTTATACTCACCCCAAGATCTTTTTCCTTGAGTGAGGTTTGTAGTCTCTGGCCCCCTAGACTGTACTTCGTCTGCGTTCTTCTTTGCCCTTCCCCAATCTTCATGACTTTGCACCTGGTGGGATTGAACTCCAGGAGCCAATTCTTGCAGCCTGTCCAGATCCCTTTGTAGTTCTGCCTGGTCTTCGATCGAGTGAATTCTTCTCATCAACTTCACGTCATCAGCAAACAGGGACACCTCAGAGTCTATTCCTTCCGTCATGTCGTTCACAAATACCAGAAACAGCACTGGTCCTAGGACTGACCCCTGTGGGACCCCGCTGGTCACAGGTGCCCACTCTGGCACCTCGCCACGTACCATCACTCGCTGCTTTCTTCCTGACAAGTATTCCCTGATCCATTGTAGTGCCTTCCCTATTATCCCTGCTTGGTCCTCCAGTTTTTTCACCAATCTCTTGTGTGGACTGTGTCAAACCCTTCTTGCATCCAAGAAAATGCAATCCACCCAACCCCTCCCTTTGTTTACTGTTTGTCACTGTCTAGAACTCCAGTGTTTGACACAGGATTTCCCATCCCTGAAACCATTTTGGATGCTGTTTGATAAGATCATTTTTTCTAGGTCTTCACCACTCTTCTCCTGAAATCTCTCCTGATTTTGCAAATACTTGTCAGTGACACTGGTCTGTATTTAATGCTTAATGTCTGTCTCCTTTTTTAAAGATTGGGACTACATTTGCTGTCTTCCATGCCTCAGGCAATCTCCCTGTTTAGATAATGTATTGAATATTGTTGTTAGGGGTACACACAGCGCCTCTCCTCCCTCCTCTCAAAAACCCAGGGGGAGATGTTATCTGGCCCCATTGCCTTGAGGTATCTAGCTCACTCAGAAGGCTCTTCACTTCTTCCTCGGTTGTGTGTACTGTGTCCAGCACTTGGTGGTGTGCCCCACCTCTCCGTCTTTCTGGAGCCCCTTCTGTCCCCTCTGTGAACACTTCTTTGAATCTCTTATTGAGTTCCTCACATACTTCACGGTCATTTTTGTTGTCTCTCTCCCCTTTCCCTTTTCCTAGCCTGATTACCTGGTCCTTGACTGTTGTTTTTCCTCCTGATGTGGCTGTACAACAGTTTCGGGTCAGATTTGGCTTTCGCTGCTATGTCATTTTCATATTGTCTTTGGGCCTCCCTTCTTATCTGTGCATATTTCGTTTCTGGCTCTACGACTGCTCTCCTTATTCTCCTGGGTCCTTTGCCTTCTATATTTCTTCCATTCCCTAGCGAAACTTGGTTTTGCTCCCTGCACCTTTGGGAAAAACCAGGGGCTCATCCTGGCTTTTTCATTTTTCCTGTTACCCTTGGGTAAAATCCTCTCCTCAGCCTCCTTGCATTTTGTTGCTAAATATTCCATCATCTCATTAACTGACTTCCCTGCCAGTTCTCTGTCCCACTGAACCCCGTTCAGGAAGTTTTTTCATTCCTGTGTAGTCCCCTTTCTTGTAGTTTGGCTTCATTCGTCCTGGCCTTCCTGTTTTCTCCCTCCACTTATAGCTCTACTGTGTATTCGAAGCTTAAAACCAAATGGTCACTGGCCCCAAGGGTCTTTCATATATGATGTCCTCTATATCTCCCACTACCCCAAGGTGAATACTAAGTCCAGCCTTGCTGGTTCATCCTCTCCTCTCTCTCTTGTAGGTCCCTTACGTGTTGGTACATAAATTTTTCCAGTACACCTCCGTCATCTTAGCCCTCCTGTATCTTCGCCCCCATGCGGGTCCAAGTTCTCCCAATCGATCTCCTTTTTGTGGTTAAAGTCACCCCTGATCAGGAGATTTGCCCTGCATGCATGAGCTGTTCTGGCCAGTGTAGCCGTGTGTCAACCATCGCTCTATTGCTCCGTCGTACTCTTGCCTTGGCCCCCTGCTGTTCTGTGGCGGGTTATACATCACTGCATTACCCACCTTGGGACCCCCCAGAGTGAAGCGCTCCCGCTATGTAATCACTTTCTCTCCGCTGTCTCCCTTTTTCCAGCTCATCAAAACTCCAGCGATTTTTGATCAGCAATGCCACTTCCTCCCCCCCCCCTGTTCCCTCTGTCTTTCCTCGGATTTGGTATCCCCTTGGAAAGATGGCATCTGTTATCATACCTGTAAGCTTGGTTTCTGTGAGAGCTATGATGTCCGGTGATGCCTCTTTGACTCTTTCATGGCACTCCTCCCACTTATTTGTTATTCCATCAGCGTTTGTGTTTCCCTACCTTCAGTTTTTCCCTTTTCCCAAAACGTGGTTTGGGGGCCTGTGAGGGTGGGAGACCTGGTAGCATACTGTGGGGTTCTATAGCTCGGTGTTGGGTGGAGGCTGTGGGTATGGATTGTAGTGTGTGTTGGGATGGTGTGATAGGTTGTATGGTTCTGAGAATAGTTGTGTGTGTGCTTGCCCTTGCTGTTCTGTTCTGCTCTGACTGACCTCTGCTGGTTCCCTCCTTGTCTCTTTTCCTAGCTTTCCTGTGGGGTGTGTGTGTGTGTGTGTATGTGTGTGTGTGGTATGTATGTATGTGTGTGTGTGTATGTGTGTGTGTATATGTATGTTGTGTGTGTGTGTGTGTGTATGGTGTGTGTATGTGTGTGTGTGTGTTGTGTGAATGTGTGTGTGTACTCACCTAGTTTTACTCACCTAGTTGAGGTTGCGGGGGGTCGATTTCCCAGCTCCTGGCCCGCCTCTTCAATGATCGCTACTAGGTCACTCTCCCTGAGCCGTGAGCCTTTATCATACCTCTGCTTAAAGCTATGTATGGATCCTGCCTCCACTACATCACTTCCCAAACTATTCCCACTTTCTGACTACTCTGTGGCTGAAGAAATACTTCCTAAAATCCCTGTGATTCATCTGTGTCTTCAGCTTCCAACTGTGTCCCTTGTTACTGTGTCCAATCTCTGGAACATCCTGTCTTGTCCACCCTTGTCAATTCCTCTCAGTATTTTGTATGTCGTTATCATGTCCCCCCTATCTCTCCTTTTCCTCCAGTGTCGTCAGGTTGATTTCCCTTAACCTCTCCTCGTAGGACATACTCTTAGCTCTGGGACTAGTCTTGTTGCAAACCTTTGCACTTTCTCTAGTTTCTTTACGTGCTTTGGGTAGGTGTGGGGTTTCCCAAAATGGTGCCGCTACTCCAATATGGGCCTAAACGTACACGGTGTACAGGGTCCTGAACGATTCCTTATTAAGAAAGTCGGAATGCTGTTCTGAGGTTTGCTAGGGGGCCATATGCTGCAGCAGTTTTTTTTGGTTGAAATGCGCTTCAGGAGATGTGCCTGGTGTTATACTCACCCAAGATCTTTTTCCTTGAGTGAGGTTTGTAGTCTCTGGCCCCCTAGACTGTACTCCGTCTGCGGTCTTCTTTGCCCTTCCACAATCTTCATGACTGTGCACTTGGTAGGATTTGAACTCCAGGGGCCAGTTGCTGGACCAGGTCTGCAGCCTGTCCAGATCCCTTTGTAGTTCTGCCTGGCTTCGATTCGAATGTATTCTTCTCATCAACTTCACGTCATCAGCAAACAAAGGGGCACCTCGGAGTTTATTCCTTCCGTCTTTTTTCGTTCACAAATACCAGAAGCAGCAATGGTCCTAGGACTGACTCTGTGGGACCCCGCTGGTCCCCAGGTGCCCACTTGACACCTCGCCACGTACCTTACTCGCTGATTTTTTTCCTGACAAGTATTTCCCTGATCCATTGTAGTGCCTTCCCTGTTATCCCTGCTTGGTCCTCCAGTTTTTTTCACCAATCTCTTGTGTGGAACTGTGTCAAACGCCTTCTTGCAGTCCAAGAAAATGCAATCCACCCACCCCTCTCTCTCTTGTCTTACTGCTGTCACCATGTCATAGAACTCCAGTAGGTTTATGGCACAGGATTTCCCGTCCCTGAAACCATGTTGGCTGCTGTTGATGAGATCGTTCCTTTCTAGGTGTTCCACCACTCTTCTCCTGTGTGTACTCACCTAATTGTACTCACCTAATTGTGGTTGCAGGGGTCGAGACTCAGCTCCTGGCCCCGCCTCTTCACTGATCGCTACTGGATCCTCTCTCTCTCTGCTTCCTGAGCTTTGTCATACCTCTTCTTAAAACTATGTATGGTTCCTGCCTCCATTACTTCACTTGCTAGGCTATTCCACTTGCTAGGCTATTCCACTTGCTGTGTGTGTGTGTGTGTGTGTGTGTGTGTGTGTGTGTGTGTGTGTGTGTGTGTGTGTTTGTGCAATACAAAACAAGCCACAGTGAAGAGGTTCAACTGCTCGAGACGTTTCGCCCGGTTGTCACTACCTCTTCAGGAGCAGCACAGTACAAAATAGCTGCTAAACAGCAATGTAACTGGGAGTGCCAGCCACCACCACCACCACCACAAGGTGCCACACTGTCTGGCACAGGCACTCTGGACACCTACCAGGAAAGATTTCACGAGTAAAAGAAAATGAGGAGTAAAATTATAATCTCCACTGAAATTTCCATATAATAACAGATCAGGACACTCGGTGTTTGGTTGTGTGAACACTCTGGAGTGTAGATAAACGCCTATATAAGCCTATAGGCCTGATATACCTCCATCTGTGACTTTTTTAAGGGGGCGCCCCTACCAAGCTTACCCGTGACTTTTTCAAGGTACGCCCCTACCACTGCTTCCCTGTGACTTTTTCCAAGGTT
>NC_069414.1:51071776-51111776 GCF_026875155.1 Cherax quadricarinatus
CCGCCACTACTATTACCACCACCAACACCACCACCACTATCACTACCACCGCCGACACTATCACCACCACCATTTCCACAATCTTGCTGTATGCAGGTACCAGGGGCTGGTGACACAGATTAATTAGGTGTTTAGGAAGATGGTGGAGAGGAGGAGAAGAAGGGGGAGGTGGAGGAGGAGGAGGAGGTGGAGGAAGAGGGGGAAAAAGAGGAGGAGGAGGAGGAGAAGGAAGAAGAGGAGGAGGAGGAAGAAGAACAAGAGGAGGAGAGGAGGAGGAGGAGGAGGAGGAGGAGGAGGAGAGGAGGAGGAGGAGGAGGGGAGGAGGAGGAAGAGGAGAAGGAAGACAAGGAGGAGGAGGAAGAGGAGGAGGAAGAGGAGGGTGGGAGAGGAGAAAGAAGAGGAGGAAGAGGAGGAGGAAGACGAGGAGGAGGAGGAGGAGGAGGAAGAGGAGGAGGATGTTTCTAGATACAACACTAACAATACAAAACTTGCAAGTGAATATCAGGACAGTGTTGTAGTGTTGCAGTGTTGTAGTGTTGTAGTGTTGTAGTGTTGTAGTGTTGTAGTGTTGTAGTGTTGTAGTGTTGTAGTGTTGCAGTGTTGTAGTGTTGTAGTGTTGTCAGTGTTGTAGGTGTAGTGTTAGTGTTGTAGTGTTGTAGTGTGTTGTTAGTGTTGTAGTGTTGAGTGTTGTAGTGTTGAGTGTTGCAGTGTTGTAGTGTTATGTTGTTTGTAGTGTTGCAGTGTGCTGTTGTAGTGTTGTTGTTAGTGTTGCAGTGTGTTGTAGTTTGAGTGTTAGTTTGAGTGTTGAGGTTGTGTGTTGCATGTGTGTTTGTAGTGTTGTATGTGTAGTGTTGCAGTGTAGTGTTGCAGTGTTGTAGTGTTGTAGTGTTAGTGTTAGTGTGCGTTGTATGTTGCAGGTTTAGTGTTGTAGTGTTGTAGTGTTGTAGTTTGCAGTGTTGCAGTGTTGCAGTGTTGTAGTGTTTGTAGTGTGTAGTGTAGTAGTGTTGCAGTGTTGTAGTGTTGTAGTGTTGTATTGTTTGCAGTGTGTGTTAGTGTTGCGTTAGTGTTGTAGTGTTGTAGTGTTGTAGTGTTGCAGTGTTGTAGTGTTGCAGTTGATTGTAGTGTTTGTAGTGTTGTAGTGTTGAGTGTTGTAGTGTTGCAGTGTTGTAGTGTTGCAGTGTTGTAGTGTTGTCAGTGTTGTGTGTTGTGTTGTAGTGTTGCAGTGTTGCAGTGTTGTATGTTGCAGTGTTGTATGTTGCATGTTGTAGTGTTGTAGTGTAGTGTTGTAGTGGTTGCAGTGTTGTAGTGTTGCAGTGTTTAGTAGTGTTGTAGTGTTGTAGTGTTGTAGTGTTGAGTGTTGTAGTGTTGTAGTTTATGTTGTAGTGTTGTAGTGTTGCAGTGTTGAGTGTTGTAGTGTTGTAGTGTTGTAGGTTGTGTTAGTGTTGCAGTGTTGTAGTGTTGTATGTGTATGTATTTGTAGTGTTGCAGTGTTGTATGTTGTTGTAGTGTTGTAGTGTTGAGTGTTTGTAGTGTTGTAGTGTTGTAGTGTTGTGTCAGTGTTGAGTGTTGTAGTGTTGTAGTGTTTAGTGTGCAGTGTTGAGTGTTGCAGTGTTGTAGTGTTTGTTGCATGGAGTGTTGTAGTGTTTGTTAGTGTTGCAGTGTTGTCAGTGTTGAGTGGCAGTGTTGTAGTGTTGCAGTGTGCAGTGTTGTAGTGTTGCAGTGTTGCAGTGTTGTAGTGTTGTAGTGTTGCAGTGTTGTAGTGTTGTAGTGTTGTAGTGTTGCAGGTGTTGTTGTAGTGTTGTAGTGTTGTAGTGTTGTAGTGTTTGCAGTGTTGTAGTTGTTGTAGTGTTGTAGTGTTGAGTGTGTAGTGTTGTAGTGTTGCAGTGTTGTAGTGTTGTAGGTTGAGTGTGCAGTGTTGTAGTGTTTTGTAGTGTTGTAGTGTTGTAGTGTTGGTGTGATGTTGCAGTTGTTGCAGTGTTGTAGTGTTGTAGTGTATGCAGTGTTGTAGTGTATGTGTGTTGCAGTGTTGTAGTGTTGCAGTGTTGTAGTGTTGCAGTGTTGTAGTTAGTATGTCAGTGTTGTAGTGTTGTAGTGTTGCTGTGTAGTGTTGAGTGTGCAGTGTTGTAGTGTTGTAGTGTTGATGTAGTGTTGTAGTGTTGCAGTGTTAGTGTTGCAGTGTTGTAGTGTTGTCAGTGTGCAGTGGTTTGTAGTGTTGCAGTGTTGTGTGCAGTGTTGTAGTGTTGCAGTGTTGTGTGTTAGTGTTGCAGTGTTGTAGTGTTGTATGTTCAGTGTTGAGTTGTAGTGTTGTAGTGTTGTTTGAGTGTTGTAGTGTTGCAGTGTTGCAGTGTTGCAGTGTTGCTGTGTAGTGTTGTAGTGTTGCAGTGTTGTAGTGTTGTAGTGTTGTAGTGTTGCAGTGTTGTATGTTGCAGTGTTGTAGTGTTGCAGTGTTGCAGGTTGCAGTGTTATGTTGTAGTTGTTGTTAGTGTTGCGAGTGTGCTTGTAGTGTTGTAGTGTTGCAGTGTTGATGTGTTTGTTGCAGTGTTGATGTTGTAGTGTTGCAGTGTTGCAGTGTTGTAGTGTTGTAGTGTTGTAGTGTGCGTGTTAGTGTGCAGTGTGCAGTGTTGTAGTGTTGTCAGTGTTGGTGTGCAGTGTGTAGTGTTGTGTGTTGCAGTGTTGTAGTGTTGCAGTGTTGCAGTGTTGCAGTGTTGCAGTGTTGTATTGTTGCAGTGTTGTAGTGTTGCAGTGTTGCAGTGTTGCAGTGTTGCAATGTTGTAGTGTTGTACTGTTGTAGTGTGGCAGTGTTGTAGTGTTGCAGTGTTGTAGTGTTGCAGTGTTGCAGTGTTGCAGTGTTGTAGTGTTGCAGTGTTGCAGTGTTGTAGTGTTGTAGTGTTGCAGTGTTGTAGTGTTGTAGTGTTGTAGTGTTGCAGTGTTGTAGTGTTGTAGTGTTGTAGTGTTGAGTTTGCAGTGTTGCAGTGTTGCAGTGTTGCAGTGTTGTAGTGTTGTAGTGTTGCAGTGTTGTAGTGTTGTAGTGTTGTAGTGTTGCAGTGTTGTAGTGTTGCAGTGTTGTAGTGTTGCAGTGTTGCAGTGTTGCAGTGTATTGTAGTGTTGTAGTGTTGTAGTGTTTTTGTAGGTTGTAGTGCTGCAGTGTTGTATTGTTTGTAGTGTTGCAGTGTTGTAGTGTTGGTTGTAGTGTTGCAGTGTTGCAGTGTTGTAGTGTTGTAGTGTTGCAGTGTTGTAGTGTTGTAGTGTTGTAGTGTTGCAGTGTTGTAGTGTTGCAGTGTTTGCAGTGTTGTAGGTTGTGTTGCAGTATGTTGTAGTGTTGCAGTGTTGTCAGTGTTTGAGTGTTGCAGTGTTGTAGTGTTGCAGTGTTGTAGTGTTGCAGTGTTGCAGTGGTTGTATTGTTGCAGTGTGTGCGTTAGTTTGCGTGTTGCAGTGTTTGAGTGTATGCAGTGTTGCAAGTGTTGCTAGTGTTGTATGTTGTAGTGTTGCAGTGTTGTAGTGTGTAGCAGTGTTGTAGTGTTGCAGTGTTGCAGGTGTGTGCAGTGTTGTTGTTGTAGTTGCAGTGTTGCAGTGTTGAGTGTTGTATGTTAGTTTGCAGTGTTGAGTGTTGTAGTGTTGTAGTGTTGCAGTGTTGTAGTGTTGTAGTGTATGTAGTGGTTGCAGTGTTGTAGTGTTGCAGTGTTGCAGTGTTGCAGTGTTGTAGTGTTGCAGTGTTGCAGTGTTGTAGTGTTGTAGTGTTGTAGTGTTGCAGTGTTGTAGTGTTGCAGTGTTGTAGTGTTGCAGTGTTGCAGTGTTGCAGTGTTGTAGTGTTGCAGTGTTGTAGTGTTGTCAGTGTTGTAGTGTTGTAGTGTTGTAGTGCTGCAGTGTTGTATTGTATGTAGTGTTGCAGTGTTTAGTGTGTTGCAGTGTTGTAGTGTTGTAGTGTTGCAGTGTTGCAGTGTTGAGTGTGATTGTTGCAGTGTTGTAGTGTTGCAGTGTTGCAGTGTTGCAATGTTGTAGTGCTGTTGTGTTGCAGTGTTGTAGTGTTGCAGTGTTGCACTGTTGCAGTGTAGCAGTGTTGCAGTGTTGCAATGTTGCAGTGTTGCAGTGTTGTAGTGCTGCTGTTCAGTGTTGCAATGTTGCAGTGTTGCAGTATTGTAGTGTTGCAGTGTTGCAGTGTTGTAGCGTTGTAGTGTTGCAGTGTTGCAGTGTTGTAGTGTTGTAGTGTTGTAGAGTTGCAGTGTTGCAGTGTTGCAGTGTTGTAGTGTTGTAGTGTTGCAGTGTTGCAGTGTTGTAGTGTTTAGTGTTTCAGTGGTGTAGCATGTTGTAAGTTGCAGTTTGTTGTTGTAAGTGTTGTAGTGTTAGCAGTGTTGCAGTTGGTGTGCAGATGTTGTAGTGTGCAGTGTTGCAGTGTTGCAGTGTGTAGATGTTGCAGTGATGCAACAGTGTTGCAGTGTTGTAGCTGTTGTAGTGTTGCAGTGTTGACTAGTGAGCAGTGTTGACTAGTGGTTGCAGTGTTGCCAGTGTTACAGTATTTAAGTTTTCAGTTTGTAGTGCTGCAGTGTTGTATGATGACAGTGTTGCAGTGTGCAGTTCGTAATGTTGTAGGTTGCAGTGTTGGAGTGTTTAGTATGAAGTGATTGCAGTGTGTAGGTTGCAGTGTTGCAGTGTTGGAAGTGTTGTAGTGTTGCAGGTGTTGCAGTGTTGCAGTGTTGCAGTGATGTAGATTGCAGTGTGCAGTAGTTGTAGATGTTTGTAGTGATTGTAGTGTTTAGTAGTTTGCAGTGTTGCATGTTGTAGAT
The DNA here is from genome assembly GCF_026875155.1 of Cherax quadricarinatus. NCBI lineage: Eukaryota > Metazoa > Arthropoda > Malacostraca > Decapoda > Parastacidae > Cherax > Cherax quadricarinatus. The sequence goes on from NC_069414.1 coordinate 51,076,558, forward strand.
GTTGTAGTGTTGCAGTGTTGTAGTGTTGTAGTGTTGTAGTGTTGTAGTGTTGCAGTGTTGCAGTTTTTGTAGTTTTGCAGTGTTGCAGTGTTGCATTTGTAGTGTTGCAGTGTTTGTAGTGTTGCAGTGTTGCAGTGTTGCAGTGTTGTAGTGTTGTAGTGTTGCAGTGTTGCAGTGTTGTAGTGTTGTAGTGTTGCAGTGTTACAGTGTTGCAGTGTTGCAGTGTTGCAGTGTTGTAGTGTTGTAGTGTTGCAGTGTTGTAGTGTTGCAGTGTTGTAGTGTTGCAGTGTTGTAGTGTTGTAGTGTTGCAGTGTTGCAGTGGAAGATAACATGATGTTCAGTGCTGAACATGTGGAAATATTGCTGTGGAAATTTTGAAGAACAATAAGTGAGCACAGTGTACAGAACACAGGAGCTGTGACTCGACCCCTGCAACCACAAAGAGGTGAGTACAAACCAACTCCTCTCTCTCTCTCGTCCCCTCATCACAACAGTGACCAGTGGCAGGACCAGGAGCTATGAATCGACCCCTGCAATCACAATTAGGTGAGTACACACACACAGTTTATAACCCGGAAAAGCTAGCATATCCTACCCAGGATAAAAAAAAATGGGATCCCAAAATGCAGGAGTAAAAGGCAGGGAATTGAGAAAGATTAGTCTGAGAATGAAGCGTGGAGAGCAAGGTTCAAGAGAGATGGAACAATAGTGGGACAAAATGTTTAACAAGATTTGTAGAAAACTTGAGGAGGAGGTGTCTGCGGAGAACAAGGAACGGGAGAGACGAATTGCAGCTGCTAAAACAAAGCTACAGACCTGGAGGAGATATTTAAAAAAATGCAACATTTTATTTTAGACAATTGGATTCAGTAGGATAACTATGTGATGTATGCTTGGTGTTGAAAGACATTGACAAACTTGAAGAAGGTACGAAGGGCCTTTAGTCTTTTCATGGACCTTTCGTTGATAATTTTGAGTCAAGACTCCTCAGATTTCCTACTGAGCTCCAAATTCAGATGGGAGGTTAGAGGGAGTCTGACCCCGAGAAAACCCATCAACTCTAGTACCACCCTCCCACTCTAGCACCCCAACCTCAAGTTCAGCTTGGAGGTTAGTAGACAATGTGGGAACTGAGTGGGAAAAGTGGAGACAAAGAAGGAATAAGCAAGAATGGGAAACAGGGAACAGCATAGCCTGTGAAGAGACTGAAGAAAGTGCTATCAGGCCCACCAGCAGGTCCATGGGAATACGGAAAACAATAAGTCAGACAAATCAGATCTGAAGATACGAGGGGAAAAGAAAATGAGAAGAGGAGAGGAAGAAGTAACTGATTATTCACGGGCTTCAGGAAGCTGAAAGAAGGACTTACAATGAAAGACAGCAAAGGGGAAAAAAAAACAATTGAAAAACTCACCACAATAACAGCGAGAGAAAGGACCATTCCCAGCTGACAATTTTCAGACTTGGGGAGTTTCCCAGGGAAAAAATTTTGCCCAGTTCAATTAACATTCATAACAGAAATGTAGGACAAGACAATGTATTTGAAACCATGGTTAAAGGACTCCGAAAAATACCAGCCGGCGTACTTCTACCACAACAGAATAAGAAAAGAATGAGAGTAACTAAGAGAAAGGACATAAAGATGTCAGAGGCAGGAAGGAGAGAAAAGGCATGAATTGAACTCAAGAATTTAGCTAAAGGACGACAGGGGGAAAGCACAACCACCCACACAACCACCAATACAACCACTCATAAACACCACCCAACCACAACCACACACACAAAACCACCTACACAACAACCCAACACAACCAACCACAGAACCCCATTAAACCCTCTAGTACCACCTCCCCACCTAGCACAATAACCACAACATTCCACAACTCCACATCCAAATCTTCCTCTGCCACAAACACCATCTTACATACCACACACACACACACACAAAACACACACACCCCACACACACACACACACAAAACACACACACAAACACACACCCTAAACCCTCCCCACCCTCCCCACTCAGCTCCCACATAGCCACAGTTCCTCCATTACTTCCCCCCCCCCACACTCTGACATACACACTACTAACCTAACATACAGAACTACATAGGTTTCCCACTCTGAGGCAATCAGGATAAAACAAAAAATGGGTTGCCAGAGAGCAACAAGAAAAACCAAGGGACAGGAGGAGGAAAATGCAAAGGAAGATTGGGCAGCGGAGCTCATAAAAAGGGATCATGAATGGGAAAAGAAACTAGAAGAACTTAGCATGAGAATGGAAGAGAGGATAGATATGGAAAGCAGGAAGTGGGAGGTGCATGTCAAAGCAGCAGAAGCTAGGATACAGAGTTTAGAAGAGGAATTGAAAAATCTGAAACAGCCAAAAGAACTAAAGAACATTTTGGGATTGACAACAGAGACTGCTACCTCAGCCACAAAAAAGGGGACTGTAGGGAAAGAACGGGCACAACTGCATGGAGATGCTCTATCAGAGGAGACTATAGCAAATGAAAGAGCTAAGCTCTATGTGGAGGCCCTAACAGATAACAACAGAGCCCAAGGAAAGCCTAGAAGGGAAAATGACAGGCCACTGAGCCCAAGTACATTAGCCAGTGAAACTAATGAAAGGAAAGCTGCAGTGGAGGAAACCAAATTAAATGAGGGGATACACAGGGATATGCAGTGGGAGAATGAAAGGGTGAGGTCAGTCTTTGTGTATGGGCTCCAGGAAGTCGAAGGGGAAACATATGAAGCAAGAAAACAAGGGGAAAAAAAGCAATTGAAAGCATCATGAAAGCAATAGGAGAAGACGATATGACCCAGCTGGAAAATTTTCGGAGAATAGGGGGGTTTGTAAAAAAAAGAGCCCGGCCAGTGAGAGTGACCTTCAAGGCAGAAGCGACTCGGACCAGGATCCTGCAGGAGAAAGCACGATTAAGGGACATGACGGCATACAGGAAGGTGTATCTCGACCGTGACAGAACACAAGAAGAAAGGAAGAAACTGAGAGAGATGGTACAAAGGCGAAAGGAGGAAAGAGAGTGGATGGAGAACACAGACAGGAGATCCCAGACCCAGGAAGAAGATCAAATACAGCCTCCCTCACAACTTCCTATAGAAGCCTCCCAACCAGGTCAACCCCAGTGCAACCAAACACTCTAAATCAAAACACCCATGCCACATCCAATGCCCCCACCCACTACATTACAAACTTCACCCCCACAGCAACCACCCATAGTTCCTTACCAGGTCTCCCACTTCCCCAACCCCAATATACTTCCCAGAGCACAGTCTTAGAAAAGAAGTTGAAGGTGTGGTATACAAATGCAGATGGAATAACAAACAAGTATGAGGAGTGGCACGAAAGAATCAAAGAGACATCCCCAGACATAATAGCACTCACAGAAACAAAACTCACCAGAATAATAACAGATTCAATCTTTCCATCCGGATATCAAATCCTCAGGAAAGACAGAGGGAGGAGAGGGGGAGGAGGAGTTGCACTGCTCATTAAAAACCAGTGGGTTTTGAGAAAATGGAAGGAATGGATGGCTTGGGCGAAAGGGACTACTTAGTAGGAACAATCCAGTCTGAGGGACATAAGGTGATAATTGCAGTAATGTAACAACCCACCACAGAACTGCAGGAGGCCAAGAGAAGAATACGATGAGAGCAACAGAGCAATGATCGACACACTAGCCGAGGTGGCCAGGAGAGCACACATGGGGGAGCAAAGTTACTAGTTATGGGTGATTTCAATCACAAGGAGAATTGACTGGGAAATCCTGGAGCCCCATGGGGGTCCCGAAAAAATGGAGACCCAAGAGTGATGGATGTGGTACTGGAGAACCTCTTTGCATCAACATGTTAGAGACACTACCAGAGAGACAGGAGAGGATGAACCAGTAAGGTTGGACCTTGTATTCACCATGAGTAGTTCGGACATCGAGGTATCATGTTTGAAAGGCCCCTGGGAGCTAGTGATCATGTGGTTCTGTGCTTCGACTACATAGTTGAGCTCCAAGTGGAGAGAGTAGCAGGAACAGCTGGGAAAAACCAAACTACAAAAGGGGGAACTACTCAGGCATGAGGAACTTCCTTCAAGACATTCAGTGGGAGAGGGAACTGACAGGAAAACCAGTACAAAAAATGATGGACTATGTAGCAACAAAATGCAAGGAGGCAGAGGAGAGGTTTGTTCCCAGGGAAACAGAAATAATGGGAAGAACAGAACGAGTCCTGGTTCACCCAAAGGTGTAGGGAGGCAAAAACTAGGTGTACTAGAGAATGGAAAAGGTACAGAAGACAGAGAACTCAGGAAAATAAAGAAATCAGCCGAAGAGCCAGAAACGAATATGCACAGATAAGAAGGGAGGCTCAGAGACAACATGAAAATGACATAGCATCAAAAGTAAAGACTGACCCGAAGCTGTTGTACAGCCACATCAGGAGGAAAACAACAGTCAAGGACCAGGTAATCAGACTGAGGAAGGGTGATGGGGAATTCACAAGAAACGACCGAGAGGTATGTCAGGAGCTCAACACAAGATTTAAAGAGGTATTTACAGTGGAAACCAGTAGGACTCCAAGAAATCAGAACAGGGGGGCACACCAGCAAGGAGGAGGTGAAGAAGCTGCTATGCGAACTTGACACCTCAAAGGCGGTGGGACCAGACAACATCTCTCCATGGGTCCTTAAAGAGGGAGCAGAGATATTGTGTGAGCCATTAACAAAGATCTTCAACACATCATTTGAAACTGGGCAACTCCCTGAGGTATGGAAAATGGCAAATGTAGTCCCAATTATTAAAAAGGGAGACAGACATGAGGCACTAAACTACAGACCTGTATCACTAACGTGTATAGTATCCAAGGTCATGGAGAAGATCATCAGGAGGAGAGTGGTGGGGCACCTGGAAAGAAACAAGTGTATAATTGACAACCAGCACGGTTTCAGGGAAGGAAAATCCTGTGTCACAAACCTACTAGAGTTTTTATGACAAAGGTGACAGAAGTAAGACAAGAGAGAGAGGGGTGGATCGACTGCATATTTTTGGACTGCAAGAAGGCCTTCGACACAGTTCCTCACAAGAGGTTACTGCAAAAGCTAGAGGACCAGGCACACATAACAGGAAAGGCACTGCAATGGATCAGAGAATATCTGACAGGAAGGCAACAACGAGTCATGGTACGTGACGAGGTGTCAGAGTGGGCGCCTGTGACAAGCGGGGTTCCACAGGGGTCAGTCCTAGGACCTGTGCTGTTCTTAGTATACGTGAACGACATAACGGAAGGGATAGACTCAGAAGTGTCCTTGTTTGCAGATGATGTGAAGTTAATGAGAAGAATCAAATCGGACGAGGATCAGGCAGGACTACAAAGAGACCTGGACAGGCTACAAGCCTGGTCCAGCAACTGGCTCCTTGAATTTAACCCTGCCAAATGCAAAGTCATGAAGATTGGGGAAGGGCAAAGAAGACCGTAGACACAATATAGTTTAGATGGCCAAAGACTGCAAACCTCACTCAAGGAAAAAGATCTGGGGGTGAGTATAACACCGAGCATATCTCCTGAGGCGCACATCAATCAGATAACTGCTGCAGCATCGGGCGCCTGGCAAACCTACGGATAGCGTTCCGATACCTCAGTAAGGATTCGTTTAAGACTCTGTATACCATCTACGTCAGGCCCATACTGGAGTATGCAGCACCAGTTTGGAATCCACACCTAGTCAAGCACGTCAAGAAATTAGAGAAAGTGCAAAGGTTTGCAACAAGACTAGTCCCAGAGCTAAGGGGATTGTCCTATGAAGAAAGGTTGAGGGAAATCGGCCTGACGACACTGGAGGCCAGGAGGGTCAGGGAGACATGATAACGACATATAAAATACTGCGCGAATAGACGAGGTGGACAAAGACGGGATGTTCCAGAGATGGGACACAGACACAAGAGGTCACAATTGGAAGTTGAAGACTCAGATGAATCAAAGGGATGTTAGGAAGTATTTCTTCAGTCATAGAGTAGTCAGGCCATGGAATAGCCTAGAAAGTGATGTGGTGGAGGCAGGAACCATACATAGTTTTAAGGCGAGGTATGATAGAGCTCATGGGGCAGGGAGAGAGAGGACCTAGTAGCAATCACGAAGAGGCGGGGCCAGGAGCTGTGAATCGACCCCTGCAACCACAATAGGTGAGTACAAATAGGTGAGTACACACACACACACACACACACACACACATCACTCACACACACACACACACACAAACACAACACACACACACACACACACACACACACACACACACACACACACTCACACCACACAGACACCACACACACACACCACACAACACACACACAACACACACACACACACACACACACACTCACAACACACAAACACACACACACACACACACACACACACACACACACACACACACACACACAAACCACACACACACACAAACACACACACACACACACACACACACACACACCACACACAACACACACACACACACAACACACACAACAAAAACACCAACACACACAACAAAAACCACACACACACCACAGACACTACACACACCACAACAGACAACACACACACACTAACACACACACACGACCACACACACACACACACACACAAACACACCACAGAACACAACACACACAACACACACACAGCAAAACACACACACACTGCAACACACACACACACACAAACACACCAACCACACACACACACACACACACTACACACCACCACTACACACACACACACACCATCACACACATCAATACAAACTTCACACACAACACCATACACAAAAACACACACAGGAAACAACGGTACATAATTGTTATCTTCCCGATGTCAGCGCAGCGGCTCTGTACCACCTGTTATCTTGAGGTAACACTAGCCTACCTTCTTAGTATAGTGAGGGTTGCTTGTGTTATCTTAGTATTGTGTATGTATACTTACTGTTATCTTAGTATAGCATATGTAAACTTACTGTTGTCTTAGCATAGTGTATGTACGTATACTAACTGTTATCTTAGTAATAGTGTATGCATACTTACTGTTATCTTAGTAATAGTGTATGTATACTTACTGTTATCTTAGTAATAGTGTATGTATACTTACTATTATGTCTTAGAATAGTGTATGTAACTTACTGTTATCTTAAGTAATAGTGTAATGTAACTTACTGTTATCTAGTAATAGTGTATGTATACTTACTGTTATCTTAGTAATAGTGTATGTATACTTACTGTTATCTTAGTAATAGTGTATGTATACTTACTGTTATCTTAGTAATAGTGTATGTATAACTTATGTATCTTAGTAAATAGTGTATGTATACTTACTGTTAATAGGAGGTAACCTCATGTTATCGTGGGGAAAGGGGGCAGTAGCTCACCCCTCTCTACTCAGATCAACCTGATCACCCAAACACCCTCCAACCTTCCAGTACACCCATCCCTAGCAAAGGCCCATACGATCTAGCGCTTAGCATCGAGGGGGAGGGAGAGAGGGAGAAGGAGGGAGGACATGGTGCGACGCCCCCTCTCTAAACCTGCAAAATCTCTCCCTCTCCCCCCTCAAACTCCCCTTTAAAAGTGTATTGATTTAGAGGGATGAGGGAGGGGGAAGAGGGGGATGAGAGAGAGGGAGGAGAGAGGAGGGAAGAAAGAGAGGGAGGGGAGGGGAGGGAAGATGGAAGGAAAAAGGGAGGGGAAGGAAGGAAAGGAGGGGAGGTGAGTGGGAGGGAAGGAAGGAAAGGAGGGAGTGGAGTGGGAGGTTGAGGGAAGGGGAGAAGGGGAGAAGGCAGGAGAGGGATGGTGAGAAGAGGGAGATGCAACGGGGAATGGATTAGGATGGTAGGAGAAGGGGAGGGAGGGAGTGGGGAGGTGAAGGGGGATGGGAGCGGAGGGGAGGGAAGGGAGGGGGATGGGAGAAGGGTAATCACCTCAGGCCCGGACTCGTCTCTCACTCTCTCACCAGAGCCCTACGGGCTTAGAGCCCCACCATGGGTAACTGGAGGGGTGACAATGGTGGTGGTTGGTAGTCAGCTCTGCACTCACCTATTTGTGGTTGCAAGGGTCAAGTGACAGCTCCTGGGCTCCTCCTCTGGTTACTACTGTGTCTACTCTCTCCCTACTCCATGACCTTTATCATACCTCTTCCTAAAGCTATGTATGGATCCTGCCTCCACTACATCACTTTCCAGATTGTTCCACTTCCTGACAACTCTATGGCTAAAGAAATACTTCCTAACATCTCTGTGACTCATCACAGTCTTCAGCTTCCAGTGGTGACCCCTTGTTGGTGTCAGATCTCTGGAACATTCTGTCTCTGTCCTCTCGGTATTTTATATGTCGTGATCATGTCTCTCCATCCCTCCTGTCCTCCAGTGTGTGTAGGTATGTGTGTTGCACAACAAAGTACTGGTGAGTTGTGTAGCAGCAAATACACTGCTTGTGTACTACCCAAGTTTGTTGAGTGTGTTAGTGATAGTACAACCACTACCACCAGGCTGGTACAACCACTACCACCAGGCTGGTACAAGCACTACCACCAGGCTAGTACAACCACTACCACCAGGCTGGTGCAACCACTACCACCAGGCTGGTACAACCACTACCACCAGGCTGGTACAACCACTACCACCCTGCTGGTACAACCACTACCACCAAGCTGGTACAACCACTACCACCAGGCTGGTGCAACCACTACCACCAGGCTGGTACAACCACTACCACCAGGCTGGTACAACCACCACCACCAGGCTGGTACAACCACTACCACCAGGCTGGTACAACCACTACCACCAGGCTGGTATAACCACTACCACCAGGCTGGTACAACCACTACCACCCGGCTGGTACAACCACTACCACCAAGCTGGTACAACCACTATCACCAGGCTGGTATAACCACTACCACCAGGTTGGTACAACCACTACCACCAGGTTGGTACAACCACTACCACCCGGCTGGTATAACCACTACCACCAGGCTGGTACAACCACTCCGACCAGGCTGGTACAACCACTACCACCAGGCTGGTAAAACCGCTACCACCAGGCTGGTACAACCACTACCACCAGGCTGGTACAACCACTACCACCAGGCTGGTACAACCACTACCACAACCCTGGTACAACAACCATCCTGGTACAACCACCACCCTGGTACAACCACCACCCTGGTACAACAACCATCCTGGTACAACCACCACCCTGGTACAACCACCACCCTGGTACAACCACCATGGTACAACAACCATCCTGGTACAACCACCACCCTGGTACAACCACCCTGGTACAACAACCATCCTGGTACAACCACCAACCTGGTACAACCACCATCCAGGTACAACCACCACCCTGGTACAACAACCATCCTGGTACAACCACCACCCTGGTACAACCACCCTGGTACAACAACCATCCTGGTACAACCACCACCTTGGTACAACAACCATCCTGGTACAACCACCACCCTGGTACAACAACCATCCTGGTACAACCACCACCCTGGTACAACAACCATCCTGGTACAACCACCACCCTGGTACAAACACCCTGGTACAACAACCATCCTGGTACAACCACCATCCTGGTACAACCACCCTGGTACATCAACCATCCTGGTACAACCACCACCCTGGTACAACCACCTCCATGGTACAACAACCATCCTGGTGCAACCACCACCCTGGTACAACCACCCTGGTACATCAACCATCCTGGTACAACCACCACCCTGGTACAATCACCACCCTGGTACAACAACCATCCTGGTACAACCACCACCCTGGTACAATCACCACCCTGGTACAACAACCATCCTGGTGCAACCACCACCCTGGCACAATCACCACCCTGGTACAACAACCATCCTGGTACAACCATCGCCCTGGTACAATCACCATCCTGGTACAACAATCATCCTGGTACAACCACCACCCTGGTACAATCACCACCCTGGTACAACAACCATCCTGGTACAACCACCACCTTGGTACAACAACCATCCTGGTACAACCACCACCCTGGTACATCAACCATCCTGGTACAACCACCACCCTGGTACATCAACCATCCTGGTGCAACCACCCTGGTACATCAACCATCCTGGTACAACCACCACCCTGGTACATCAACCATCCTGGTGCAACCACCCTGGTACATCAACCATCCTGGTACAACCACCACCCTGGTACATCAACCATCCTGGTACAACCACCCTGGTACATCAACCATCCTGGTACAACCACCACCCTGGTACAATCACCACCCTGGTACAACAACCATCCTGGTACAACCATCACCCTGGTACAACAACCTCCCTGTTACAACAGGTACATTAACGGGTCATAAATTTCATGTACTGTTTTTCCCCCGTTAGTGCCTCTGTTTAGAAAAAAATCTCTGTTAATAATTAAGTACTGGAACATTACCCTGGAATATTACCAAGGAATATTACCTTGGAGTATTACATTAGAATATTACCCGTATTATAGTAGTGAATAATTCTAATAATAATTCTAATTCTAATAATAATAATGTTCATAATAATAATAATAATAATAATAATAATAATAATAATAATAATAATAATAATAATAATAATAATAATAATAATAATAATAATAATAATAATAATAACATCCTGACTCATCCTTCAGAGTACAGGCACTGTATCTCGTGAATCCCTTCACAACTGTTATCTTGCTCGCACTCCAACAGCACGTGAAATCCTTCGAAGCACTTGTCTTTGCTCCTGTTTATTATTCTCACACAAACATTTTAAATGAAGAAGATCGCTTAGTATTTAGAATCTCCTTCCCATTCTTTCTTCCATCTCTTATTTATACACTCTATTGGTCATCCTATTCTGTTCTATTGTATCTAATCTCTCAAACCACCTCAACAACCCTTCCTCAGTTCTCTGGAAAATACTTTTAGAGACGCCGCACTTTTTAATGTCCAAGCTATGGATTCTCTGCATAATATTCACAACACACATTGCCCTCAGACATGACATCTCTGCCTCAGCCAACTCTTTGCTGCAACGTTAACAACCCATGTTTCACACCCATATAAGAGTGCTGGTACCACTATACTCTCATAAATTCAGTTCTTTGCTTCCATGGATAACATTCTTTGTCTCCACAGACCCCTCAGTGCACCACTCACCTCTCCCCCCCCCCTCGTCAATTCTATGATTTACCTCGTCTTTCATAAACCTGACACGTCCACTCCCAAACATTCGTCTCTTCCATACTCCTTTTCTCTAATCTGAAATCCAGTCTTTCATTATCTAAACTTATTGTTATCCTCATCACCCTTCTCTTTCCTAAGTTCACTTTTAATTTCCTTCTTTTGCATACCCTTCCAAACTCGTCCACCAACCTCTGCAACTTCTCTTAAGAATCTACCAAAAACATCAGCAAAAAGCAACTATGATAATATATATATATATATATATATATATATATATATATATATATATATATATATATATATATATATATATATATATATTATATATATATATATATATATATATATATATATATATATATTATATATATATATATATATATATATATTATATATTAAAATATATATATATATATATAAAATATAATATATATATATATAATATATATATATATATATATATATATATATATATATATATATTTTTTTTTTTTTTTTATTATTATCACACTGGCCGATTCCCACCAAGGCAGGGTGGCCCGAAAAAGAAAAACTTTCACCATCATTCACTCCATCACTGTCTTGCCAGAAGGGTGCTTTACACTACAGTTTTTAAACTGCAACATTAACACCCCTCCTTCAGAGTGCAGGCACTGTACTTCCCATCTCCAGGACTCAAGTCCGGCCTGCCGGTTTCCCTGAACCCCTTCATAAATGTTACTTTGCTCACACTCCAACAGCACGTCAAGTATTAAAAACCATTTGTCTCCATTCACTCCTATCAAACACGCTCACGCATGCCTGCTGGAAGTCCAAGCCCCTCGCACACAAAACCTCCTTTACCCCCTCCCTCCAACCTTTCCTAGGCCGACCACTACCCCGCCTTCCTTCCACTACAGACTGATACACTCTTGAAGTCATTCTGTTTCGCTCCATTCTCTCTACATGTCCGAACCACCTCAACAACCCTTCATCAGCCCTCTGGACAACAGTTTTGGTAATCCCGCACCTCCTCCTAACTTCCAAACTACGAATTCTCTGCATTATATTCACACCACACATTGCCCTCAGACATGACATCTCCACTGCCTCCAGCCTTCTCCTCGCTGCAACATTCATCACCCATGCTTCACACCCATATAAGAGCGTTGGTAAAACTATACTCTCATACATTCCCCTCTTTGCCTCCAAGGACAAAGTTCTTTGTCTCCACAGACTCCTAAGTGCACCACTCACCCTTTTCCCCTCATCAATTCTATGATTCACTTCATCTTTCATAGACCCATCCGCTGACACGTCCACTCCCAAATATCTGAATACATTCACCTCCTCTATACTCTCTCCCTCCAATCTGATATCCAATCTTTCATCACCTAATCTTTTTGTTATCCTCATAACCTTACTCTTTCCTGTATTCACCTTTAATTTTCTTCTTTTGCACACCCTACCAAATTCATCCACCAATCTCTGCAACTTCTCTTCAGAATCTCCCAAGAGCACAGTGTCATCAGCAAAGAGCAACTGTGACAACTCCCACTTTGAGTGTGATTCTTTATCTTTTAACTCCACGCCTCTTGCCAAGACCCTCGCATTCACTTCTCTTACAACCCCATCTATAAATATATTAAACAACCACGGTGACATCACACATCCTTGTCTAAGGCCTACTTTTACTGGGAAGTAATTTCCCTCTTTCCTACATACTCTAACTTGAGCCTCACTATCCTCGTAAAAACTCTTCACTGCTTTCAGTAACCTACCTCCTACACCATACACCTGCAACATCTACCACATTGCCCCCCTATCCACCCTGTCATACGCCTTTTCCAAATCCATAAATGCCACAAAGACCTCTTTAGCCTTATCTAAATACTGTTCACTTATATGTTTCACTGTAAACACCTGGTCCACACACCCCCTACCTTTCTTAAAGCCTCCTTGTTCATCTGCTATCCTATTCTCCGTCTTACTCTTAATTCTTTCAATAATAACTCTACCATACACTTTACCAGGTATACTCAACAGACTTATCCCCCTATAATTTTTGCACTCTCTTTTATCCTCTTTGCCTTTATACAAAGGAACTATGCATGCTCTCTGCCAATCCCTAGGTACCTTATCCTCTTCCATACATTTATTAAATAATTGCACCAACCACTCCAAAACTATATCCCCACCTGCTTTTAACATTTCTATCTTTATCCCATCAATCCCGGCTGCCTTACCCCCTTTCATTTTACCTACTGCCTCACGAACTTCCCCTACACTCACAACTGGCTCTTCCTCACTTTTACAAGATGTTGTTCCTCCTTGCCCTATACACGAAATCACAGCTTCCCTATCTTCATCAACATTTAACAATTCCTCAAAATATTCCCTCCATCTTCCCAATACCTCTAACTCTCCATTTAATAACTCTCCCTCTCCTATTTTTAACTGACAAATCCATTTGTTCTCTAGGCTTCCTTAACTTGTTAATCTCACTCCAAAACTTTTTCTTATTTTCAACAAAATTTGTTGATAACATCTCACCCACTCTCTCATTTGCTCTCTTTTTATATTGCTTCACCACTCTCTTAACCTCTCTCTTTTTCTCCATATACTCTTCCCTCCTTGCATCACTTCTACTTTGTAAAAACTTCTCATATGCTAACTTTTTCTCCCTTACTACTCTCTTTACATCATCATTCAACCAATCGCTCCTCTTCCTCCCGTACCCACTTTCCTGTAACCACAAACTTCTGCTGAACACTCTAACACTACATTTTTAAACCTACCCCATACCTCTTCGACCCCATGCCTATGCTCTCATTTGCCCATCTATCCTCCAATAGCTTTTTTATTCTTACCCTAACTGCCTCCTTTTTTATTTATAAACCTTCACCTCTCTCTTCCCTGATGCTTCTATTCTCCTTGTACCCATCTACCTTATACTCTCAGTGTAGCTACAACAGAAAGTGATCTGATATATCTGTGGCCCCTCTATAAACATGTACTTTCCTAAAGTCTACTCAACAGTTTTTTATCTACCAATACATAATCCAATAAACTACTGTCATTTCGCCTACATCAAAATCTTGTAAATTTAAATATATATATATATATAATATATATATATAATATATATATATATAAATATATTATATAATATTATATATATATAATATATATATATATAATAATAATATAAAATATATATACCCTGCGTATGCCCCAGAGACACATGGAGAAGATTATCAGGAGGAGAGTGGTGGAGCACCTGGAACGGAACAAGTTTATAAACGACAACCAGCACGGATTCATGGAAGGCAAATCCTGTGTCACAAACCTTCTGGAGTTTTATGACAAGATGACAGAAGACAAGAGAGAGGGAGGTGGGTTGATTGCATTTTCCTGGACTGCAGGAAGGCCTTCGACATAGTTCCTCACAAGAGATTAGTGCAGAAGCTAGAGGATCAGGCGCGTATAACAGGAAGGGCACTGCAATGGATCAGGGAATACCTGACAGGGAGGCAACAACGAGTCATGGTACGTGATGAGGTATCACAGTGGGCGCCTGTGACGAGCGGGGTCCCAAAGGGGTCAGTCCTAGGACCAGTGCTATTTTTCATATATGTGAATGACATGATGGAAGGGATAGACTCAGAAGTGTCTTTGTTCGCGGATGATATGAAATTAATGAGGAAGATTAAATCGGATGAGGATCAAGCAGGACTACAAAGAGATCTGGACAGATTGGACACCTGGTCCAGCAACTGACTTCTCGAATTCAACCCTGCCAAATGCAAAGTCATGAAGATTGGGGAAGGGCAAAGATGCCCGCAGACAGAGTATAAGCTAGGTGGACAAAGACTACAAACCTCACTCAAGGAGACAGATCTTGGAGTGACCATAACACCGAGCACATCTCCGGAGGCACACATCAGCCAGATAACTGCTGCAGCATATGAGCGCCTGGCAAACCTGAGAATAGCGTTCCGATACCTTAGTAAGGAATCGTTCAAGACACTGTACTGTGTACGTCTGGCCCATACCGGAGTATGCAGCACCAGTTTGGAACCTACACCTGGTCAACCACGTGAAGAAATTAGAGAAAGTACAAAGCTTTGCAACAAAGCTAGTTCCGGAGCTCAGGGTAATGTCCTACGAAGAAAGGTTGAGGGAAATCGGACTGACGACACTGGAGGACAGGAGGGTCAGGGGAGACATGATAACAACATACAAAATACTGCGTGAAAAGACAAGGTGGACAGAGACAAGATGTTCCAGAGAGGGGACACAGAAACAAGGGGTCATAATTGGAAGCTGAAGACTCAGACGAGTCACAGGGATGTGATAATCACGAGTCACAGGGATGTTAAGAAGTACTTCTTCAGTCATAGAGTCGTCAGGAAGTGGAATAGCCTAGCAAGTGAAGTAGTGGAGGCAGGAACCATACCTAGCTTTAAGACGAGGTATGACAAAGCTCAGAAAGCAGAGAGAGAGAGGACCTAGTAGCGATCAGTGAAGAGGCGGGACCAGGAGCTGAGTCTCGACCCCTGCAACCACAATTAGGTGAGTTCACTTAGGTGAGTACACCTCTGAGTATACACAGATAGATATATACACATCTTTGAGTATACACAGAGAGACATATTCACATCTCAGTGTATACACAGATAGATATATTCACATCTGAGTATAAACAGAGACATATACACCTCTTTGTATACACAGGGATATATACACACCTCTGAGTATGCACAGAAAGACATATACACCCCTGAGTATACACAGAGAGACATATACACCTCTGAATATACACAAAACTAATATATATTTTATATATATTATATATATATATATTATATATATATTAAATATATATATATAATATAAATATATATATATATATATATATAATATATATATATATTATAAATATATATATAATATATATATATATATATATATATATATATATATATATATATATATGCAAAACAACCACTCTGAAAAAATAGAGAAATTCCAAGCGCTTTCTGGGCTACTCACATTATCAAGGAACTAAAGAAAAATAAAGCATACAAGGAAGGTATATAAGGGGGTTTGGGCCCGCAACCTCACTATCAGATCCCACAACGGTTAAACACCCGACGCGCGCCGACCCCAACTTGGATAGGTCCCTTTGCACAACTCACCCCACAAACTATTCTACCCAAGAAAATTTAAAATTATTTGTCCAGTGTATTATAAAATTTTTTCCCAAATTCTATTTAAAAAAAAAAATGGGTCTAATTTAATAAACCAAAAAAAAATATTTATATTATTGTCAAAACTGCTTTTTTTGAAACAAATTAATTATATTCCTGTCGACCATGGACTTGCCTTTATACTCTTTCCAAATTTTTTAAAATCAATTGGGAAAGGTTTTAAAAACCTTACATGAAAAAATAGAGCATTTGGAAAACTTTTTTCCCCCCTTTTTTTAAAGCAATTTTTGGGCAAATTCCAATCCTATTTTTTTCATGAAGAGATTTAACCACCAATTTGGGTTTTCAAAAAGTTGAGAAAGTTTAAACAAGCAAGTCCAAGGCGACAGGAAAAAAAATTAATCTTGTTTCATAAAAAGCATTTTGACAATAAAAATGAATATTTTTCCCTTTTGGGTTTTTATAAATTTGATCCATTTTTTAAAAAAAAAAAATCGGGAAGAAAATTTTTTTTAAAACTTGGGCAAATTAATTTTTTAAAATTTTCCCGGGGAGAATGTTTTTTGGGGTGAGTTGTGCAAAGGACCTATTTCCAAATTGGGGTCGCGCGCGGGCAGGGGTTTTTAAACCCTTGTTGGGGCCTGATAGTGAGGTGCCGGGCCCGACCCCTTATTACCTTTCCCTTTTTATGCTTTAAATTTCCCAAATTTTCCCTTTATAATTTTGAGTAGTCCCCGAAAGCGCCCTTTGGAAATTTTTCTATTTTTTTAGAGTGGTTGTTTTTCATATTCCGAAATCACCTGTTTACTGGGGATCTTATTGCAAAATAATTTTAAAAATATAAATATATATAAAAAATTTTATATTAAATATATATAAAAATATATATAAAATATAAAATATATATATATAAAATATATATATATATATTTTATATTTATATATAAAATATATATATTTTATATATATACAAATACATTCCCCTGAGTATACACAGACAAAATACACCTTGAGTATACAAAGATACATATATACACCCTTAGTATACACAACATATATAAAACCTCGGGGATACACAGAAAGTATTTACACATGTGATATACACAACATAGCCACCTTTGGGGTATACAAAAGACATATAAAACATCTGGGGAGAATTTCACAGACATATATACACCTTGAGTAACACAGACATATATAACCTGTGATAAAAACATACACACATAAACACCTCGAGTTTTACCATATACACCTGTGAGGGATACACAGACATTTAAACACCTGTGAGTATACACAACAATATCCCCCTCGGGGGGTACACAACATATAAAAACACCCTCTGATTTAAAACAGACATATAAAAAACCGTGAGTATACCAAACCCTATATACACCCGTGAGTATGCCCAGAGAAATAACACCTCTGATATACAGGGCACATATACACCTCTGAGTAAACACAGACAAATAACACCTCAGAGTATACACAGACATATATTTATCAAAACCTCTGAGCATACACAGACAAATACACCCCTGAATATATACAAAGACATAAAATTTCACCTGTGAGTATACACAGACATAAATTTCACCTCTGAGTAAAAACAGACCCTAAAAAACACCTTAGTATACACAGACATAAAAACACCCGGATAAACCCCAGACATTTATACCCTGTGAAATATACCAGACATATATCCCCCTGTGAGTATACACAGAAATACCTAAAACCTTAGTATACACAGACAAAATTACACCTGTGAGTTACACAGACATATATAAAACCTGTGAGGGGTACACAGACATTATACATCTTTGGGGATAAAACAGACAAATACACCTGTAAGCTACACAAACATATATACAAACCCGTGAAAATACACAGACATAAACAAACCGGGGGGTAAACACAAAAAATATATACACCTGTAGTATACACAGACAAAATACACCTGTGATATACCAGACATATATACACCTGTTAGTGGACACAGACATATAACATCCGTGAGTATACACCCGACATATATACACCGTAAAACATACACAGACATAATACAACCTTGATTAAAACAGACATAAAAATTCCCTGTGAGTATACACAACATATAAACCCTGTGAGATACACAGACATTAAACCCCCTTTTATTATACACAGCATAAAACCCCTGGTTTACCCCAGACATAAATCACCTGTGATTAACACGAAAATATAACAAACCCTTTTTATTATAACACAGGCATATATACAAACCCTGATTTTACACAGCATGTATACCCCCGTGAGTATACCAAAAAAAATAAAATATAAAACCTGTGTATACACAGACATATATACACCTGTGAGTATTTCACAACATAAAACATCTCTGAGTATATACAGACAAAAAATTTTACCTGTGATATACCCCGACCCTATAACACCTTGGGGAGTATACAAAGACAAAATATCCACCTGTAGGGATACAAAAGACATAAATACACCTCTGAGTATACACTGACATACATACACCTGGAGTTTTAACCAGACCAAAGTAAAACACCTGTGAGTAAAACACATACAATATTTTCAAAGTGAGTAAAAACAGACATAATACACCGTGAGTTACACAGACATATAAAAAACCCTTTATATACACAGGCCCTATATTTCAAACCTTTTGGGGTATACACAGACATATATACACCCCCTGAGAATACAAAAAGACATAAAATAAAACCCCGGGGTAACACAACTCAAACAAAATGGGAGTATACACAGACCCTAATACACCCGTGGGGTATAAAACAGACATAAAACAAACCCGGGTAAACACAGACCCTAAACCCTGTGAAATATACACAGACATATATACACCTGTGAGTATACACAGACATATATACACCTGTGAGTATACACAGACATATATACACCTGTGAGTATACACAGACATATATACACCTGTGAGTATACACAGACATATAAACACCTGTGGGGAAAACACAGACATAATACACCTTGAGTATAACCAACAATATTTCACCTGTGAGTATTTTTCAGACATATTACACCTGGGATATTTTTTCCCGACACATATAAACCTGTGATTTTACCAGACATATATTCACCGGGGAGTTTCACAGCAAATTACCCCCTGTTTAGTATACCAGAAAAAATTTTAAACCCCTTTGAGTAAACACAACTTAATACCCTGTGGGGTAACACCCGCAAATAAACACCTTTTGGGGTATACCGACATATATACCCGTGGGGTATACACAACAAAAAATTACAACCCCGGTTTGTATTTCACAACTTATTTAAAAACCGTAGTAAAACCCAAAATATTTTAAAACCGTGATTTACACAACAAAATAAACACCTTTAGTAAACACAAAACATATTTTTCCCGGGAGTAAAAAACAACATATAAACACCTTGAATATTCAAACTTTTTATTTTTGTTTTTCCAAATTTTCCCAAATCACTTTTTTTCTTCTACGTTGTTAATCCTTTTCCTCCCCTTTTTCTTCTTGCTCGTTCTCCCCCTCTTCCCTTTTTCTTGCTCGGGCCCCTCCTCTTCTTTTTCTTTCTCGGCCTCCTTTCCTTCCATTACGTGGAAATTTAAGGGGGAGAGAAGTAAGAGGTAAGACCCAGGGGGAGAATCTTGGGCCCCCTCTGACTCTCAAAATTTCCTGCCCCAAGAAAAAGATTTTTAACACTAACCTTTTTTAAAGTTTAATTTTCCCTCAAAACCCTTTTAAAAAAATCAGCCTTAAAACCCCACCCAAATGGGGTGTGGGGTGTGTGTTGTGGTGTGTGTGTGTGTGTGTGTGGTGTGTGGGTGTTGTATCACCCTATTTGTGGTTTCAAGGGCCCAGTCCCTAATTTCCCGAAACCCCCCCCTTTACTGAAAAGCTACAGGTCCCTCCCTCCCTGCCCGTGGGGCTTTTTCATACTTTCCCTCCAAAACTATTTTGGGAAAACCGCCCCACTAAAGGGCCCCTTTCTAGGGTAAAACCAAGGGTTGCAACTCATGGAAAAGAAGAAATACTTCCTAACCTCCCTTTGATTTAACTGAGTTCCTTTACCTTTCCCTTTTTGCCCCCTTTTTCAGGGGTCCCAAACTTTGGAACATCTTCCTTTGTCTACCTTTTTTATTCCCCGCAGTATTTTATAAAAAACGTTTTTCATGTCTTTCCCCGAAACCCCCCGGCCTCCAATTGGGGCCCTCAAAGGGCCCATTTCCCTTTACCTAACTTCGTAGGCCCAAACCCCGTAGCTCGGGGTTAGTCTTATTGCAAAACCTTTTCACTTTCCAATTTTCCCTTTACGTGCTTTACCAGGTGTGGATTCCAAGCTGGGCCCGCATACTCCCAGTATGGGCCGACGTAAAAAGGGGGTTTCAGAGGGTTTTAACAATTCCTTACTGAGGTACCGGGAAACTACCCCTTTAAATTTTCCCGAACCCCCCCGTACGCCCGCAGCAGTTATCTGATTTATTTTGCCCTCAGGAGAGGGGCTCGGTTTTAAATGACCCCCCCAAAAAATTTTTTCCCTTTATAAAGGGTTTGGGATCCCCCCCTTTTGGGCCCCCTATACTAAAACTGTGTCTGCGGCCTTTTTTGCCCCCCCAATCTTCAGTTTTGCACTTGGCAGGGGTTAAAAATCAAGGGGGCCCGTTTCGGGCCAGGGATGTGAAAGTTTCCCGGGCCCCTTTTTTAGCCTGCCGATTCTCGAAACCCATTTGGGTTCTTTTCATTAACTTTACATCATCTGCAAACAGGGACACTTTTGAGGGCCTATCCCCTTTCCCTTATATCCTACAAACACCAAAAACAGCACAGGTCTTAGGGGCTGACCCCCCGTGGAACCCCGCTTGTCACAGGCCCCCCACTCGGGCAAAACCCCGTCCCCGTACCAATTACCGTTGTTGCCCCCCCTGGCAGGTATTCTTTATCCCCTTGGGGTGCCTTTTTTCCCTTTTTGTGTGTTTTGTGTGTGTTCTCACCTAGTTTTTACTCACCAAATTGAGGGTTTCGGGGGTCGAGTTCCCCAGCTCCTGGCCCCCCCCCCTTTTACTGATCGCTACTAGGTCACTCTCCCTGAGCCGTGAGCTTTTTCAAACCTCTGCTTAAAGCTATGTATGGATCCTGCCTCCACTACATCGCTTCCCAAACTATTCCACTTACTGACTACTCTGTGGCTGAAGAAATACTTCCTAAACTCCCTGTGATTCATCTGTGTCTTCAGCTTCCAACTGTGTCCCCTTGTTACTGTGCCAATCTCTGGAACATCCTGCTTTGTCCACCTTGTCAATTCCTCTCAGTTTTTGTATGTCGTTATCATGTCCCCCCTATCTCTCCTGTCCTCCAGTGTCGAAAGGGTTTGATTTCCCTTAACCTCTCCTCGTGGGACATACCTCTTAGCTCGGGACAAAGTCTTGTTGCAAACCTTTGCACTTTCTCTAGTTTCTTTCACGTGCTTTGGCTAGGTGTGGTTCCAAACGGGTCCCGCATACTCCAATATGGGCCTAACATACACGGTGTAAAGGTCCTGAATGATTCCTTATTAAGATGTCGGAATGCTGTTCTGGGGTTTGCTAGGCGCCATATGCTGCAGCAGTTATTTGGTTGATGTGCGCTTCAGGAGATGTGCCTGGTTATACTCACCCCCAAGATCTTTTTCCTTGAGTGAGGTTTGTAGTCTCTGACCCCCTAGACTGTACCCCGTCTGCGGCCTTCTTTGCCCTTCCCCAATCTTCATGACTTTGCACTTGGGCAGGATTAAATTCGAGAAGCCATTTGCTGGACCAGGTGTCCAGTCTGTCCAGGTCTCTTTGAAGTCCTGCCTGGTCCTCATCAGATTTAATTCTCCTCATTAACTTCACATAAACTGCAAACAGGGACACTTCTGAGTCTAACCCATCCGTCATGTCGTTCAAAATATACCAAAAATAGCACGGGCCCCTAGGACCGACCCCTGGGGGACCCCGCTCGTCACAGGTGCCCACTGTGATACATCATTACGTCCCATGACTCGTTGTTGCCTCCCTGTCAGGTATTCCTGACCCCATTGCAGTGCTCTTCCTGTTATTGCGCCTGATGCTCTAGCTTCTGCACTAATCTCTTGTGAGGAACTGTGCCCAAAGGCCTTCTTGCAGTCCAAGAAGATGCAATCAACCCCACCCCTCTCTCTCTTGTCTTACTTCTGTTATTTTAAATCGTAAAACTCCAAAAGGGTTTGTGACACAGGATTTGCCTTCCGGAATCCGTGCTGGTTGGCATTTATACTCCTGTTCCGTTCCAGGTGCTCCACCACTCTCCTCCTGATAATCTTCTCCAAAAATTTGCATACTATACACGTCAATGACACAGGTCTATATTTTAGTGCCTCTTTCTGTCTCCTTTTTTGAAAATGGGAACTACATTTGCCGTCTTCCATACCTCAGGTAGTTGCCCAGTTTCCAGGGTTTGTTGAAGATTGTGGTAAGTGGTACGCACAACATATCTGCTCCCTCTCTAAGGACCCAGGGAGAGATGTTTCCGGTCCCATTGCCTTTGAGGTATCGATGTCCCTTAGCTTTCTTCACCTCCTCCTCATCTGTATGTATGTCGCCCCAACACTTTTTGGTGTATTCCTTGTTGGTGTCCCCATCGGGTCTGTCCCCCCCAGCGTCCTTCCTGTCTCTACTGTAAATACTTCCTTAAATCTCGTGTGAGCTCCTCACATACCTCTTGATCGTTTCTTGTGAGTTCTCCACCTTCTTTTCCTCACCCTTTATCACCTGGTCCTTGACTGTTGTCTTCCTCCTAATGTGGCTAAAACAGCAGTTTCGGGTCAATTGATTTTCGGATGCTATTTTCGTTTTCATACTGTCGCTGGGCCTCCCTCCTTATCTGCGCATACTCTTTTCTGGCTCTTCTACTAATCTCCTTGTTTCCTGGGTCCTATGCCCCTGTCCCTTTTTCCCCATCTCTGTTGCACTTAGTTTTTGCCTCCCTACACCTTGGGGTGTGTGTGGGGTGTGTGTGTGTGTGTGTGTGTGTTGGTGAGTGTGTGTGTGTGTGTGTGTGCTCACCTAATTGTACCCCACCTAATTGTGGTTGCGGGGGTCGAAAACTCACTCCTGGCCCCGCCTCTTCACTGATCGCTACTGGACCCCTCTCTCTCTCTCTTCCTGAGCTTTGTCATACCTCTTCTTAAAACTATGTATGGTTCCCTGCCTCCACTACTTCACTTGCAGGCTATTCCACTTACTGACAACTCTATGACGAAGAAATACTTCCTAACGTCCCTGTGACTCGTCTGAGTCTTCACTTCCAGTTGTGACCCCTTTTTCCCGTGTCCCCTCTCTGGAACATCCTATCTCTGTCCACCTTGTCTATTCCCCGCAGTACTGTATGTCTTATCATGTCTCCCCTGACCCTTCTGTCCTCCAGTGTCGTCAGTCCGATTTCCCTTAACCTTTCTCGTACGACTTTCCCCTTGAGCTCTGGGACTAGCCTTGTTGCAAACCTTTTGGTACTTTTCCTCTAACTTCTTGACGTGCCTGACCAGGTGTGGGTTCCAACGGGTGCGAAATACTCCAGTATGGCCTAACATCCCACAGTGACAGTGTCTTGAACGATTCCTTATTAAGGTATCGGAACGCTATTCTCAGGTTTGCCAGGGGCCCGTATGCTGCAGGCGGTTATTTTGGGTTTATTGTGCCTCCGGTGATGTGCTCGGTGTTATGGTCACCCCAAGGTCTTTCCCCCCTGAGTGAGGGCTGTAGTCTTTGTCCACCTAGCCTATACTCTGTCCTGCGGTCTTCTTTGCCCCCCCCAATCTTTATGACTTTGCATTTGGCTGGATTGAATTCGAGAAGCCAGTTTGCTGGACCCACATGTCCAGCCTGTCCAGGTCCTCTTGCAGTCCCCGCCTCATCCTCTCCGATTTAAATTTTTCTCATCAACTTCACGTCATCTGCGAACAGGGGCACTTCAGAGTTCATTCCTTCCATCATGTCGTTCACATATATCAAAAATAGCACTGGTCCTAGAACGGGCCCCTGGGGACCCCCCCTCGTAACAGGCGCCCACTGTGATACCTCTTCACGTACCAGACTCGTTGCTGCCTCCCTGTCAGGTATTCCCTTATCCATTGCAGTGCCCTCCTTTTACGTGCGCCTGATCCTCCAGCTTCTGCACTAATCTCTTGTGGGGAACTGTGTCAAAGGCCTTCCTGCAGTCTAGGAAAACGCAATCTACCCACCCCCTCTCTCGTGTCTTTCTTCTGTTACCTTGTCAAAAACTCCAGGGGTTTGTGATACAAGATTTGCCTTCCATGAACCATGCTGGTTTTCATTTATAATCTTTTTCCTTTCCAGGTGTCGACCACTCTCCTCCTGAAATCTCTCCATGACTTTGCCACAATACATGTCAGAGACACAGGTCTGTAGTTTTTGTGCCTCGTTTCTGTTTCCTTTTTTAAATATGGGACTACATTAGCTGTCTTCCATTTCTCAGGTAGTTGCCCAGTTTCAAGGATGGTTGAAGATTGTGGTTAGAGCACGCACAGCATCTCTGCTCCTTCTCTAAGGACCCCCTGGAGAGATGTGTTCGGTCCCATCGCCTTTTAGGGGTCAAGGTCACTTAAAGCTTCTTCACCTCCTCCCATTGTTCGTATGTCATCCAACACTTGTTGGTATATTCCCTCTTGATGTTCCCTTCTGTGGGTGTCTTCCCCACAGCCCTTCCGTCTCTACTGTAAAAACTTCCTTAAATCCCTGTTCACTCCTCACATACCTCCTGATCATTTCTTGTGAGTTCTCCACCTTCTGTCCTTAATCTGATCACTGTCTTTGACTGTTGTCTTCCTCCTGATGTGGCTATACAACAGTTTCGGTCAGTCTTGTTCTCGATGCTATGTCATTTTTATACTGTCGCTGGCCTCCCTCCTTACCTGTGGGATACTCCCTTCCCCGGCTCTGCGACTGATCTCCCTATTTTCGTGTTTTCTCTGCCTTCTGTACTTTTTCCCTTCTCTATTGCATTTTTGGTTTTTGCCTCCTTACAACCGTCGGGTAAACCAGGGGCCGGGCTGGTCTTCCCGTTTTTACTGTTGCCCTTGGGAATAAACCTTTCCACGCCTCCTTGCACTTTGTTGTTACATATTCCATCATTTCATTTACTGGCTTTCCTGCCAGTTCACTGTCCCACTGGACCTCCCGCAGGGAAATTTCTTCAACACTATGTAGTCCCCCTTTTATAGTCAGGCTTTTCCCCTTCAACCCTGTTATTCTCTCCACTTGCAGTTCAAATATGTATTCAAAGCACCAGAAAACCACGTGGTCGCTAGCTCCTAGGGGACTCTCATACTTGATGTCCTCAATATCTGAGCTGCCCAGGGGGAACACAAGGTCCAATCTTGCTGGTTCGTCCGCCCCTCTCACTCGGTAGGTCCTTAACATTTGGGCATGAGGTTTTCCCAGCACCACGGTGGTGTGTGTGCTTTGGGGAGTAAAAGCGTGTGTGGTGTGGGGCATGGTTGCATGTGTGTGTTGTGTGGGGCGTGAGTGTGTGTTGTGTGTTTGGGGTGTGTAATATGTGTGTGTGTGGTGTGTGTGTGCATTTTTGTGTGTGTGTGTGTGTGGTGTGGGGTGTGTGTGTGTGTGTGTGGTGTGTGTGTGTGTGTGTGTGTGTGGTTGTGTGTGTGTGTGTGTGTGTGGTGTGTGTTTTGTGGGGTATGTGTTTTTGTGGAGAGTGTTTTTGTTGTGGTATGTGTGTGCACGTGGTGTGTGTGTGTGTGTGTGTATGTGTGTTGTGCATGGTGTGTGTGTGTGTGTTATTGTGTGTGTGTATGTGTGGTGTGTATGGTGTGTGGTGTGTGTGTTGTGTGTGTGTGTTGTGTGTGTGTGTGTGTGTGTGTGTATGGTGCGGGAGCTGAATAATAGCCCTAGCCTATCGTATTGCCATCAACACGTACATAAGAGCACAGCTGTCACCATCACAACACTGTCACCATCACAACACTGTCACCATCACAACACTGTCACCATTACAACACTGTCACCATCACAACACTGTCACTACTACAACACTGTCACCATCACAACACTGCCACCATCACAACACTGTCACCATCAGAACACTGTCACCATCACAACACTGTCACCATCACAACACTGTCACCATCAGAACACTGTCACCACAACACTGTCACTACCACAACACTGTCATCATCACAACACTGTCACCATCACAACACTGTCACCATCACAACACTGTCATCATCACAACAATGTCACTACCACAACACTGTCATCATCACAACACTGTCATCATCACAACACTGTCATCATCACAACACTGTCATCATCACAACACTGTCATCATCACAACACTGTCATCATCACAACACCGTCACTACCACAACACTGTTACCATCACAACACTGTCACTAACACAACACTGTCATCCTCACAACACTGTCATCATCACAACACTGCCATCATTAATACACTGTCATCATGACAACACTGTCAACATGACAACACTGCCACCATCAAAACACTGTCACCATCACAACACTGTCACCATCACAACACTGTCACTACCACAACACTTTCATCATCACAACACTGTCACTACATCAACACTGTCACCATCACAACACTGTCATCATCACAACACTGTCACTACCACAACACTGTCACTACCACAACACTGTCACCATTACAACACTGTCACTAGCACAACACTGTCACCATCACAACACTGTCACTATCACAACACTGTCATCATCACAACACTGTCATCATCACAACACTGTCAATACCACAACACTGTCACCATCACAACACAGTCACAACCACAACACTGTCATCATTACAACACTGTCATCATCACAACACTGTCACCATCACAACACCGTCACCATCACAACACTGTCACTTCCACAACACAGTCATCACCACAACACTGTCAACATCACAACACTGTCACCATCACAATACTGTCACCATCACAACACTGTCACCATCACAACACTGTCACCATCACAACACTGTCATCATCACAGCACTGTCACCATCACAACACCATCACCATCACAACACTGTCACTACCACAACACTGTCATCATCACAACACTGTCACCATCACAACACTGTTACCATCACTACACTGTCATCATCACAACACTGTCACAATCACAACACTGTCACCATAACAACACTGTCACCGTCACAACACTGTCACCATCACAACACTGTCACCGTCACAACACTGTCACTACCACAACACTGTCACTACCACAACATTGTCACCATCACAACACTGTCACTACCACAACACTGTCACTACCACAACACTGTCACTACCTCAACACTGTCATCATCACAACACTGTCATCATGACAACACTGTCATCATCACAACACTGTCACTAGCACAACATTGTCATCATCACAACACTGTCACCATCACAACACTGTTACCATCACAACACTGTCACTTCCATAGCACTGTCATCATCACAACACTGTCACCATCACAACACTGTCACTACCACAACACTGTCACCATCACAACACTGTCACTACCACAACACTGTCACCATCACAACACTGTCACTACCACAACACTGTCACCATCACAACACTGTCACTAGCACAACACTGTCATTATCACAACACTGTCACTATTAGAACACTCTCACCATCACAACACTGTCACCATCAGAACACTGTCACTACCACAACTCTGTCATCATCACAACACTGTCACTACCACAACTCTGTCATCATCACAACACTGTCACTACCACAACACTGTCATCATCACAACACTGTCACTACCACAACACTGTCACCATCACAAAACTATCACCATCACAACACTGTCACTACCACAACACTGTCACCATCACAACACTGTCACTACCACAACACTGTCACCATCACAACACTGACACTACCACAACACTGTCACAATCACAACACTGTCACTACCGCAACACTGTCACCATCACAATACTGTCACTACCAAAGCACTGTCACTACCACAACACTGTCATGATCACAACATTGTCACCATCACAAGACTGTCACCATAACAACACTGTCACCATCACAACACTGTCACTATCACGTCACTCTGGCACCTGATTGGCTGATGAGACACTAGTAGTAACAATTAGGTACACAGGTGTACCTAATATAGTGGCCACTGACTATACACGCAAGCTGACTTTTTTAAGATTACAAAGTCGGTTTTCACCTTTGACTTGCTTTGTGCACGTCTACATACATTCCTATACCTTCGTATATATTTATACACCTTTGTATACACTCATGTATCTTTTCATGCATGTGTATAGACAGGCCTTGGTAGCTTTGTATGAGTCGCGGATTGTATGGCTACAAAGGTGCTCAGATCAACAATGGTATGTAAGGAAGGATGCTTGCAACAAGGCGCTCCCTTCCCTGTGATCATACCTTCTTGTACTCCCTTCACTGTGATCATACCTGCTTGTACTCCCTTCAGTGATCATACCTACTTGTACTCCCTTCAGTGATCATACCTACTTGTACTCCCTTCAGTGATCATACCTGCTTGTACTCCCTTCCCTGTGATCATACCTGCTTGTACTCCCTTCCCCGTGATCATACCTGCCTGTACTCCCTTCCCTGTGATCATACCTGCTTGTACTCCCTTCCCTGTGATCATACTTGCTTGTACTCCCTTCACTGTGATCATCCCTGCTTGTACTCCCTTTCCTGTGATCATACCTGCTTGTACTCCCTTCACTGTGATCATACCTGCTTGTACTCCCTTCCTTGTGATCATACCTGCTTGTACTCCCTTCCCTGTGATCATACCTGCTTGTACTCCCTTCACTGTGATCATACCTGCTTGTACTCCCTTCCCTGTGATCATACCTGCTTGTACTCTCTTCACTGTGATCATACCTGCTTGTACTCCCTTCCCTGTGATCATACCTGCTTGTACTCCCTTAACTGTGATCATACCTGCTTGTACTCCCTTCACTGTGGTCATACCTGCTTGTTCTTCCATCCATGTGATCATACCTGCTTGTACTCCCTTCCTTGTGATCATACCTGCTAGTACTCCCTTCCCTGTGATCATACCTGCTTGTACTCCCTTCCTTGTGATCATACCTGCTTGTTCTTCCTTCCCTGTGATCATACCTGCTTGTCCTCCCTTCCTTGTGATCATACCTGCTAGTACTCTTTTCCCTGTGATCATACCTGCTTGTACTCCCTTCAGTGATCATACCTGCTTGTACTCCCTTCCCTGTGATCATACCTGCATGTACTCCCTTCCCTGTGATCATACCTGCTTGTACTTCCTTCCCTGTGATCATACCTGCTTGTACTCCCCTCACTGTGATCATACCTGCTAGTACTCCCTTTCCTGTGATCATACCTGCTTGTACTCCTTTCCCTGTGATCATACCTGCTTGTACTCCCTTCGCTGTGATCATACTTGCTTGTACTTTTTTCCCTGTGATCATACCTGCTTGTACTCCCCTCCCTGTGATCATACCTGCTAGTACTCCCTTCCCTGTGATCATACCTGCTTGTACTCCTTTCCCTGTGATCATACCCGCTTGTACTCCCTTCCCTGTGATCATACCTGCTTGTACTCCCTTTCCTGTGATCATACCTGCTTGCACTCCCTTCCCTGTGATCCTACCTGCTTGTACTTCCTTCACTGTGATCATACGTGCTTGTACTCTTTTCCCTGTGATCATACCTGCTTGTACTCCCTTCCCTCTGATCATACCTGCTTGTACTTCCTTCCCTGTGATCTTACCTGCTTGTACTTCCTTCCCTGTGATCATACCTGCTTGTACTCCCTTCCCTGTGATCACACCTGCTTGTACTCTCTTCCCTGTGATCATACCTGCTTGTACTTCCTTCCCTGTGATCATACCTGTTTGTACTTCCTTCAATGTGATCATACCTGCTTGTACTCCCTTCCCTGAGATCATACCTGCTTGCACTCCCTTCCCTGTGATCCTACCTGCTTGTACTCCCGTCCCTGTGATCATAGCTGGTTGTACTCCCTTCCCTGTGATCATACCTACTTGTACTCCCTTCCCTGTGATCATACTTGCTTGTACTTCGTTCCCTGTGATCATACCTGCTTGTATTTCCTTCCCAGTGATCATACCTGCTTGTACTACCTTCCCTGTGATCATACCTGCTTGTAGTCCCATCCCTGTGATCATACCTGCTTGTACTATATTCCCTGTGATCATACCTGCTTGTACTTCCTTCGCTGTGATCATACCTGCTTGTACGTCCTTCCCTGTGATCATACTTGCTTGTACTTCCTTCCCTGAGATCATACCTGCTTGTACTCCCTTCCCTGTGATCATACCTGCTTGTTCTCCCTTCCCTGTGATCATACCTGCTTGTACTCCCTTCCCTGTGATCATACCTGCTTGTACTTCCTTTCCTGTGATCATACCTGCTTGTACTCGCTTCCTTGTGATCATACCTGCTTGTTCTTCCTTCCTTGTGATCATACCTGCTTGTTCTTCCTTCCCTGTGATCATACCTGCTTGTTCTCCCTTCCTGTGACCATTCCTGCTTGTGCACCCTTCCTTGTGATCATACATGCTTGTACTTCCTTTCCTGTGATCATACCTGCTTGTTCTTCCTTCCTTGTAATCATACCTGCGTGTTCTTCCTTCCCTGTGATCATACCTGCTTGTACTTCCTTCCCTGAGATCATACCTGCTCGTACTCCCTTCCCTTTGATCATACCTGCTTGCACTCCCATCGCTGTGATCATACCTGTTTGTACTTCCTTCCCTGTGATCATACCTGCTTGTATTTCCTTCCCTGTGATCATACCTGCTTGTAGTACCTTCCCTGTGATCATACCTGCTTGTAGTCCTTTCCCTGTGATCATACCTGCTTGTACTTCCGTCCCTGTGATCATACCTGCTTGTACGTCCTTCCCAGTGATCATACCTGCTTGTACTTCCTTCCCTGTGATCATACCTGCTTGTACTATATTCCCTGTGATCATACCTGCTTGTACTTCCTTCCCTGTGATCATACCTGCTTGTACTCCCTTCCCCGTGATCATACCTGCTTGTCCATTGTGCACCCTTTCCCTTGTGATCATACCTGCTTGTACTTCCTTTTCCTGTGATCATACCTCTTGTCTTTCCTTCCTTTGATCATACTGCTTGTCTTCCTTCCCTGTGATCCATACCTGCTTGTATCCTCTTCCCCGTGATCATACCTCTTGTACTCCCTTCCCTGTGATCATACCTGCTTTACTCCTTTCCCTTTTATCATACCTCTTGTACTTCCTTTCCTTGATCATAACTGCTTTGTACTCCCTTCCTTGTGATCATACCTGTTGTTCTTCCTTCCTTGTGATCATACCTGCTTGTTCTTCCCTTTTCCTGTGATCATACCTGCTTGTACCCCTTCCCCCGTGACAACTGCTTGTCTCCTTCCCTTGATCATACCTGCTTGTACTTCCCCTTTTCCCGTGATCATACCTGCCTTGTACTCCCTTCCTGTGATCAACCTGCTTGTTCTCCCCTTTCCCGTGATCATACCTGCTTGTTCTCCTTCCTGTTTACATTCCGCTTGTCCCCTTCCTTTGATCATACCTGCTTGACTTCCTTCCTGTGATCATAACCCGCTTGTTCTTCTTCCTTTTAAACATACCTTTCTTTTCTTCCTTCCCTGGATCAACCTGCTTGTACTTCCTTCCCTGAATCAACCCGCTTGTATCCCCTTCCTTTGATCATACCTGCTTGTACCCCTTTTTCCTGGATCATACCTGCTTGTATCCCTTCCCTGTGATCATACCTGCTTGTACTTCTTCCCTTTCCTGTGATCATCCTTTCTTGTACCTCTTCCCGGATCATACCTGCTTTGTACTATCCCTTCCCGTTGTCATACCTGCTTGTCTCTCTTCCCTTGAAACAATACCTGCTTTACTCCTTTCCTGTGATCATACCTGCTTGTACTCTTTCCCCGTGATCATACGCTTGTGCTCCTTTTCTGTGAATCGTAAATGCTTGTACCCCTTCCTGTGATCATACCTGCTTTTTAAATTCTTTCTGTGATCAAACCTGCTTGATTCCTTCCTGTATCATAAATGCTTGTACTCCTTTCCTGTGATCAAAACCTCCTTGTACACTTTTCCCTGGTCATACTGCTTGTACTTCCTTTCTTTGGGTCATTACCTGCTTGTACTCCTTCCTGTGATCATACCTGCTTGTTCTTCTTTCCCTGTGATCATACCTGCTTGTACTCCCTTTCCTGTGATCATACCTGCTTGTACTCCTTCCGTATGATCATCCTGTTGTCTTCTCCCTGTGATCATACTTGCTTGTACTCCCTTTCTTGTGATCATACCTGCTTGAACTCCCTTCCCTGTGATCATACCTGCTTGTTCTTCCTTCCCTATGATCATACCTGCTTGTTCTTTTTTCCTTGTGATCATACCTGCTTGAACTCCCTTCCTTACGTCATACCTCTGTACTTCATTCCTGTATCATAACCTGCTGTATCCCTTTCCTGTGATCATACCTTTGCTTGTTCTTCCTTTCCCTGTGATCATACCTGCTTTTCTTTTTCCCCGTGATCATAACCTTGCTTTTTCTTCCTTCCCTGTATCATACCTGCTTGAACCTTCCTCGTAATTATCGTTTTTGCCAAGGACTGTTACCTTCGTAAATTTTAATGGTAGTAAACTGTCCATCCTGTAATTACTGGTGTTATCTGGTATTATCATGGTAGTTCATTTGGAATTATCTTGGTTCATCATTTGTTTGTTGTTTGTTTATCTGGATCAAGGACTGTATCATGGTATTATCTGTACTATCCCGGTAGTTATCCCTGGATCCCTCATGTAGAATCATCGTAGTTATCCTGGTATTTATCCTGGTAATTTTTCTGGTATTATGACGGGAAGTATCATTGTAGTTTATCATGGTAGTTATCATGTATTATCCCGGAAGTATCCTGCGTTATCCTGGTAGTTTCATTATTTATCCTGTAGTTATCATTGCAGTTATCATGGTATTATCATGGTATTATCATGGTACCCTTTTCATGTGTATAATCCTTGGGATTTTCTGGTAGTTATCATTTTGGAAGGAACTTTTTATCATGGTAGTTATCATGGTATCAATGGCTGTTATCATGTAGTTATCATTGTAGTTATCAAATAGTATTATCATGGTAAGTTATCATGGGTTTATCATGGTAGTTATCATAGTATTATCATGGGAGTTATCTGGTAGTTATCATGGTTATTATCATGGTATTATCATGGTATTTGTTTTATGGAAACAAGGGACTTTTCATGTAGTATCAATGTAGTTATCATGTAGTTATCATGGTAGTTAATCATTGGTAGTTTCATGTTAGTTATCATGTAGTTATCATGGTGTTATCATGGTATTAACATGGTAGTTTTATCATGGTAGTTATCATGGTAGTTTCATTGGGAGCAAGGGACTGTTTTTCATGGTATTATCATGGTAAGTTATCATAGTAGTTATCATTGGGAGTTATCATGGTAGTTATCATGGTAGTTATCATGGTAGTTTTTATCAATGGTAGCTGACAAGGGACTTTTTATCATGTAGGGTTTATCATGGGTTTGTATCATAGGTAGTAATCATGTAGTTATCCATGGTAGTTATCATGGTAAGTTTATCATGGTAGTTATCATTGTATCAAGGGACTGGGGTTATCATGGTAGTTATCATTGTATTATCTGGTAGTTTCATGGAGTTTTTCATGGTAGTTATCATGGTAGTTATCATGGTAGTTATCATGGTAGTTATCATGGTAGTTATCATGGTAGCAAGGGACTGTTATCATGGTAGTTATCATAGTAGTTATCATGGTAGTTTTCATGGTAGTTGTAGTTATCATGGTAGTTATCATGGTAGTTATCATGGATACAAAAGGACTGGATTATCGTGGTAGTTATCATGGTAAGTTTCATAGTAGTTATCTGGGAAATTATCCCTGGGAGTTATCATGGTAGTTATCATAGTAGTTATCATGGTAGTTATCATGGTAGTTATCAAGGTAGTTATCATGGTAGTTATCATGGTAGTTATAGTAGTTATCATGGTAATTATCATGGGAGTTATCATTGAGTATCATGGTAGTTATCATAGGGAGTTATCATGGGAATTATCATGGTAAATTATCAATTTAGTATCTAGGGAGTTATCATGGTAGTTATCATGGTATTATCATGTACAAGGACTGTTATCATGGGAGTTACCCTGGTATTATCATAGTAGTTTTCATGGTAGTTAAACATGGTAGTTATCAGGGTAGTTATCAAGTAGTTTTTCAGTAATCAAGGAGTTTATCAGGTATTATCATTGTTTATTTATTGTATTATCATTAGTTTTAAGGTAGTTATTATGTGTTATCTGGTAGTTATCATAGTAGTTACATGGAGTTTCACAATGGGTGTTTCATGTATCATGGGGCAAGGGAGTTTTTTATGGTAGTTACATGGAGTTATATGGTAGTTATCATGGGGAGTTATCGTATTACATTTTAGTTTCAAAGGGATTATCTGGGATTATCATTGTAGTTATCAAGGGATTATCATTAGTTATCTGGGATTTTTCATGGGGTTTCATGGGAGTTTTTCATGGAATTATCATGGGAGTTTATAATAAGGGTTATCAGGTTTATCATGGTAGTTATCATGGTTTCAAGGGAGTTTCGGTAGTTATATGGTAGTTATCAAATTTGTTTCATAGTAGTTATCATGGGT
>NC_069414.1:51116776-51149540 GCF_026875155.1 Cherax quadricarinatus
TTCCATCTTCACCTTTGTACAATTTATTCCAAATTGTTGTATTAGTCTCGTTTTTCTCATTTGTTCCATTTGCACAATTTGTTCCGTTTGTCACAGTTTTCCATTTGCACAATTTGTCCCATTTGTTTCATTTGTATAAAGTTTGTCCCAGGTGTTGTACTGTTGACAGTTTGTCCCAGGAGTTGTATTGTTCACAGTTTGTCCCAGGTGTTGTATTGTTCACAGTTTGTCCCAGGTGTTGTATTGTTCACAGTTTGTCCCAGGTGTTGTATTGTTCACAGTTTGACCCAAGTGTTGCATTGTTCACAGTTTGTCCCAGGTGTTGTATTGCTGACAGTTTGTCCCAGTGTTGTTGTCATAGTTGTCACAGTGTGTATTGTTGCATTTCCCAGGTGTTGTATTGTTGACAGTTTGTCCTAGGTGTATTGTTCCTTTGTCAAGTTGTATTGTTGACAGTTTGTCCTAGGTGTTGTATTGTTCACAGTTTGTCCAGGTGTTGTATTGTTGAGAGTTTGTCCTAGGTGTTGTATTGTTCACAGTTTGTCCCAGGTGTTGTATTGTTGAGAGTTTGTCAAGGTGTTGTTTGTATTCGTTGTCCTACAGGTGTATTGTTCAGTTCCAGGTGTTGTATTGTTCACAGTTTGTCCCAGGTGTTGTATTGTTGACAGTTTGTCCTAGGTGTTGTATTGTTCACAGTTTGTCCTAGGTGTTGTATTGTTCACAGTTTGTCCTAGGTGTTGTATTGTTCACAGTTTGTCCTAGGTGTTGTATTGTTCACAGTTTGTCCTAGGTGTTGTATTGTTCACAGTTTGTCCCAGGTGTTGAATTGTTGACTGTTTGTCCCAGGTGTTGTATTGTTGACAGTTTGTCCCAGGTGTTGTATTGTTCACAGTTTGTCCCAAGTGTTGTATTGTTTACAGTTGTATTGTTCACAGTTGTATTGTTCACAGTCGTATTGTTCACAGTTGTATTGTTCACAGTTGTATTGTTCACAGTTGTATTGTTCACATTAGTATTGTTCACAGTTGTATTGTTCACAGTTGTATTATTCACAGTTGTATTGTTCACAGTTGTATTGTTCACAGTTGTGTTGTTCACAGTTGTATTGTTCACAGTTGCGTTGTTCACAGTAGTATTGTTCACAGTTGTATTGTTCACAGTTGTATTGTTCACAGTTGTATTGTTCACAGTTGTATTGTTCACAATTGTATTGTTCACAGTTGTATTGATCACAGTTGTATTGTTCACAGTTGTATTGTTCACAGTTTATTGTTCACAGTTGTTTGTTCACAGTTGTTTGTTCACAGTTGTGTTGTTCACAGTTGTGTTGTTCACAGTTGTGTTGTTCACAGTTTATTGTTACGTTGTATTGTTCACAGTTGTTTGTTCACAGTTGTATTGTTCACAGTTGTGTTGTTCACAGTTTTGTTCAAGTATTGTTCACAGTTGTTTGTTCACAGTTGTATTGTTCACAGTTGTGTTGTTCACAGTTGTGTTGTTCACAGTTATATTGTTCACAGTTGTATTGTTCACAGTTGTGTTGTTCACAGTTGTATTGTTCACAGTTGTATTGTTCACAGTTGTGTTGTTCACATTAGTTGAGTTATTGTTCACGTGTATGTTCAAGTTGTATTGTTCACAGTTGTGTTGTTCACAGTTGTATTGTTCACGGTTGTATTGTTCACAGTTGTGTTGTTCACAGTTTGTATTGTTCAGAGTTGTATTGTTCACAGTTGTATTGTTCACAGTTGTATTGTTCACAGTTGTGTTGTTCACAGTTGTGTTGTTCACAGTTGTATTGTTCACAGTTGTGTTGTTCACAGTTGTATTGTTCACAGTTGTATTGTTCACAGTTGTATTGTTCACAGTTGTATGTTCACGTTGTTTGTCAGATTGTATTGTTCCAGAGTTGTGTATTGTTCACAGTTGTATTGTTCACAGTTGTGTTGTTCACAGTTGTATTGTTCAGTAGTTGTAGTTGTTTCACAGTTTTAGTTGTTCAGTGTTTGTTCACAGTTGTATTGTTCACAGTTGTATTGTTCACAGTTGTATGTCGTTTTTCAAGTTGTAGTTGTTCACAGTTGTATTGTTCACAGTTGTGTTGTTCACAGTTGTATTGTTCACAGTTGTGTTGTTCACAGTTTTATTGTTCACAGTTGTATTGTTCACAGTTGTATTGTTCACAATTGTATTGTTCACAGTTGTGTTGTTCACAGCTGTGTTGTTCACAGTTGTATTGATCACAGTTGTATTGTTCATAGTTGTATTGTTCACAGTTGTATTGTTCACAGTTGTATTGTTCACAGTTGTATTGTTCACAGTTGTATTGTTACAGTTGTATTGTATCACAGTTGTTTGTTCACAGTTGTATTGTTCACAGTTGTATTGTTCACAGTTGTATTGTTCACAGTTGTATTGTTCACAGTTGTATTGTTCACAGTTGTATTGTTCACAGTTGTATTGTTCACAGTTGTATTGTTCACAGTTGTATTGTTCACAGTTGTGTTGTTCACAGTTGTATTGTTCACAGTTGTATTGTTCACAGTTGTGTTGTTCACAGTTGTTTGTTATTGTTCACAGTTTGTATTGTTCACAGTTGTATTGTTCACAGTTGTGTTGTTCACATTGTTGTTCAATTGTGTTCACAGTTGTAGTTGTTCACAGTTGTATTGTTCACAGTTGTATTGTTCACAGTTGTATTGTTCACAGTTGTGTTGTTCACAGTTGTATTGTTCAGAGTTGTATTGTTCACAGTTGTATTGTTCACAGTTGTGTTGTTCACAGTTGTATTGTTCACAGTTGTATTGTTCACAGTTGTGTTGTTCACAGTTGTATTGTTCACAGTTGTATTGTTCACAGTTGTTGTTCACAGTTGTGTTGTTCACATTGTATTGTTCACAGTTGTATTGTTCACAGTTGTATTGTTCACAGTTGTATTGTTCACAGTTGTATTGTTCACAGTTGTATTGTTCACAGTTGTATTGTTCACAGTTGTGTTGTTTCACAGATTGTATTGTTCACAGTTTGTATTGTTCACAGTTGTTTGTTCACAGTTGTATATGTTCACAGTTGTATGTCCTTGTTGTTCACAGTTGTGTTGTTCACAGTTGTATTGTTCACATGTTTATTGTGTTTCACAGTTGTGTTGTTCACAGTTGTATTGTTCACAGTTGTGTTGTTCACAGTTGTGTTGTTCACAGTTGTATTGTTCACAGTTGTATTGTTCACAGTTGTATTGTTCACAGTTGTATTGTTCACAGTTGTATTGTTCACAGTTGTTGTTGTTCACAGTTGTATTGTTCACAGTTGTATTTGTTCACAGTTGTATTGTTCACGAGTTGTATTGTTCACAGTTGATTTGTTCACAGTTGTATTGTTCACAGTTGTATTGTTCACAGTTGTATTGTTCACAGTTGTATTGTTCACAGTTGTATTGTTCACAGTTGTATTGTTCACAGTTGTGTTGTTCACAGTTGTATTGTTCACAGTTGTATTGTTCACAGTTGTATTGTTCACAGTTGTATTGTTCACAGTTGTATTGTTCACATTGTTGTTCCAGTTGTTTCACAGTTGTTTGTTCACAGTTGTATTGTTCCAGTTGTATTGTTCACAGTTGTATTGTTCACAGTTGTATTGTTCACAGTTGTATTGTTCACAGTGTGTTGTTCACAGTTGTGTTGTTCACAGTTGTATTGTTCACAGTTGTATTGTTCACAGTTGTATTGTTCACAGTTGTGTTGTTCACAGTTGTGTTGTTCACAGTTGTGTTGTTCACAGTTGTATTGTTCACAGTTGTATTGTTCACAGTTGTGTTGTTCACAGTTGTGTTGTTCACAGTTGTATTGTTCACAATTGTATTGTTCACAGTTGTGTTGTTCACAGTTGTATTGTTCACAGTTGTGTTGTTCACAGTTGTGTTGTTCACAGTTGTGTTGTTCACAGTTGTATTGTTCACAGTTGTATTGTTCACAGTTGTATTGTTCACAGTTGTATTGTTCACAGTTGTATTGTTCACAGTTGTGTTGTTCACAGTTGTATTGTTCACAGTTGTATTGTTCACAGTTGTATTGTTCACAGTTGTGATTGTTCACAGTTGTATTGTTCACAGTTGTTGTTGTTCACAGTTGTATTGTTCACAGTTGTATTGTTCACAGTTGTATTGTTCACAGTTGTGATTGTTCACAGTTGTAGTTGTCACCAGTTGTATTGTTCACAGTTGTGTTGTTCACAGTTGTATTGTTCACAGTTGTATTGTTCACAGTTGTATTGTTCACAAGTTGTATTGTTCCACAGTTGTATTGTTCACAGTTGTATTGTCACAGTTGTATTGTTCACAGTTGTGTATTGTTCACAGTTGTATTGTTCACAGTTGTATTGTTCACAGTTGTGTTGTTCACAGTTGTATTGTTCACAGTTGTATTGTTCACAGTTGTATTGTTCACAGTTGTATTGTTCACAGTTGTATTGTTCACTAGTTGTGATTGTTCACAGTTGTTTGTTCACAGTTGTATTGTTTCACAGTGTATTGTTCACAGTTGTATTGTTCACAGTTTGTATGTGTTCACAGTTGATTGTTCACAGTTGTATGTTCACAGTTTGTATTGTACCAGTGTATTGTTCACGTTGTATTGTTACTGTGTTGTATTGTGACACAGTTGTATTGTTTCAAGTTGTGTTGTGTTCACAGTGTATAGGTTACCGAGTTGTATATGTTCAGCAGTTGGTGATCATGCGTCACAGTTGTACTGTGTTCAAGTAGATGTGTTGTATCACAGTTAGTATGTTACCTAGTGTGTTCATATTTTTGGTAATATTTTCTTTGTATTTTTCTTGTGTTTTATTTGATGACAACAATGTTGAGTGAGGAAGTTAGGTGACCCAGCAGTAAGTAGGTACCTGGGTGTTAGTGAGGGAGTTAGGTGACCCAGCAGTAAGTAGGTACCTGGGTGTTAGTGAGGGAGTTAGGTGACCCAGCAGTAAGTAGGTACCTGGGTGTTAGTGAGGAAGTTAGGTGACCCAGCAGTAAGGAGGTACCTGGGTGTTAGTGAGGGAGTTAGGTGACCCAGCAGTAAGGAGGTACCTGGGTGTTAGTGAGGGAGTTAGGTGACCCAGCAGTAAGGAGGTACCTGGGTGTTAGTGAGGGAGTTAGGTGACCCAGCAGTAAGGAGGTACCTGGGTGTTAGTGAGGAAGTTAGGTGACCCAGCAGTAAGGAGGTACCTGGGTGTTCGTGAGGGAGTTAGGTGACCCAGTGTATCCTGGGTGTCACTCTTCACCTAGCAGTAAGTAGGTACCTGGGTGTTAGTGAGGGAGTTAGGTGACCCAGCAGTAAGTAGGTACCTGGGTGTTAGTGAGGGAGTTAGGTGACTCAGCAGTAAGGAGGTACCTGGGTGTTAGTGAGGGAGTTAGGTGACCCAGTGTATCCTGGGTGTCACTCTTCACCTAGCAGTAAGTAGGTACCTGGGTGTTAGTGAGGGAGTTATGTGACCCAGCAGTAAGTAGGTACTTGGGTGTTAGTGAGGGAGTTAGGTGACCCAGCAGTAAGGAGGTACCTGGGTGTTAGTGAGGGAGTTAGGTGACCCAGCAGTAAGGAGGTACCTGGGTGTTAGTGAGGGAGTTAGGTGACCCAGCAGTAAGGAGGTACCTGGGTGTTAGTGAGGGAGTTAGGTGACCCAGTGTATCCTGGGTGTCACTCTTCACCTAGCAGTAAATAGGTACCTGGGTGTTAGTGAGGGAGTTAGGTGACCCAGCAGTAAGTAGGTACCTGGGTGTTAGTGAGGGAGTTAGGTGACCCAGCAGTAAATAGGTACCTGGGTGTTAGTGAGGGAGTTAGGTGACCCAGTGTATCCTGGGTGTCACTCTTCACCTAGCAGTAAGTAGGTACCTGGGTGTTAGTGAGGGAGTTAGGTGACCCAGTGTATCCTGGGTGTCACTCTTCACCTAGCAGTAAGTAGGTACCTGGGTGTTAGTGAGGGAGTTAGGTGACCCAGTGTATCCTGGGTGTCACTCTTCACCTAGCAGTAAGTAGGTACCTGGGTGTTAGTCACACTACACCTGTTGTCACTCGTCACCTAGCAGTAAGTAGGTACCTGGGTGTTAGCCACCTTACACCTGCTGTCACTGTTTAACTAGCAGTAAGTAGGTACCTGGGTGTTAATCACCTTACACCTGCTGTCACTGTTTAACTAGTAGTAAGTAGGTACCTGGGTGTTAGCCACCTTACACCTGCTGTCACTGTTTAACTAGCAGTAACTAGGTACCTGGGTGTTAGTCACACTACACCTGCTGTCACTGTTTAACTAGCAGTAAGTAGGTACCTGGGTGTTAGTC
The DNA here is from genome assembly GCF_026875155.1 of Cherax quadricarinatus. NCBI lineage: Eukaryota > Metazoa > Arthropoda > Malacostraca > Decapoda > Parastacidae > Cherax > Cherax quadricarinatus. The sequence goes on from NC_069414.1 coordinate 51,123,105, forward strand.
ACACTACATCTGCTGTCACTGTTTAACTAGCAGTAAGTAGGTACCTGGGTGTTAGTCACCTTACACCTGCTGTCACTGTTTAACTAGCAGTAAGTTGGTACCTGGGTGTTAGTCACCTTGTAACTGTTGTCACGGTTCACCTAGAAGTAAGTAGGTACCTGGGTTTTAGTCACCTTACACGTGTTGTCACTGTTCACCTAGCAGTAAGTAGGTACCAGGGCGTTAGTCACACTACACCTGCTATCACTGTTCACCTAGCAGTAAGTTGGTACCTGGGTGTTAGTCACTTTATACCTGTTGTCACTGTTCACCTAGCAGTAAGTAGGTACCTAGGTGTTAGTCACACTACACCTGCTGTCACTCTTCATTTAGCAGTAAGTAGGTACCAGGATGTTAGTCACCTTACACCTGGTATCACTGTTCACCTAGCAGTAAGTAGGTACCTGGGTGTTAGACACCTTACACCTGCTATCACTGTTCACCTAGCAGTAAGTAGGTACCTAGGTGTTAGTCACACTACACCTGCTGTCACTGTTCACCTAGCAGTAAGTAGGTACCTGGGTGTTAGTCACCTTACACCTGCTGTCACTGTTCACCTAGCAGTAGGTAGGTTCCTGGGTGTTAGTCACCTTACACCTGCTGTCACTGTTCACCTAGCAGTAGGTAGGTTCCTGGGTGTTTGTCACCTTACACCTGCTGTCACTGTTCACCTAGCAGTAGGTAGGTTCCTGGGTGTTAGTCACCTTACACCTGCTGTCCCCTACTGTTCAACCTAGCAAGATAAGTAGGTACCTAGGTGTTAATCACCTTACACCTGCTGTCACTATTCACCTAGCAGTAAGTAGGTACCTAGGTGTTAATCACCTTACACCTGCTGTGTTGTTCACCTAGCAGTAAGTAGGTTCCTGGGTGTTAGTCACCTTACACCTGCTGTCGCTATTCACCTAGCAGTAAGCACCAGATCATCCTACCTTGCAGAATTAACATATTTAGTGACCTTGAAGATATTATAGTTATCTTACCTTGCAGTAGTTATCAGAGGCTGGGCACTGGGTATAATCCTCGGCTTTAATACCAAAGCAAGGGTTGACCGTGGACATCCCCTCGCTCAGGGTACCACACTGGTAGCACCACAACGCCTCTCCTACTACCGCTAGCCCTGCAACGACCAGTTGAAAATGGCATATAATTCCGACAAGTTGAATAATAAGACACACGTGAGCTGATGAGACGTTTCGCACACACAGTAGGATTCTTCAGTCTAATACAGAGAGAGGCAGCTCCAAGGAACTGATCTTTTCTCCAGGCTGGGAGACTGACTACCTCAAATACTGTGTTTGAGGTGCCTCTGTATTTGACCGAAGAAACGTAGTGTGTAGGCGAAACGTTCCATCAGTAACACCCAGCTGTTGCACAGGTATTTTAATCTTCAACAAGCAGTTAGAGTGGCATCGAAAAAACGCGTTCTAGACTAGTCCACATCTGGTTATTAGTGGGATAATTAGTGAGGGAAGTTTGTCAGCTATGCCTGGAAGTTACGATGTATATACCGTATATGTATATATATGTGTATACCTCAATATCTGGTAGGTACAGTGTGTATACCTCAACATCTGGTATACACAGTGTGTATACCTCAACATCTGGTATACACAGTGTGTATACCTCAACATCTGGTATACACAGTGTGTATACCTCAACATCTGGTATACACAGTGTGTATACCTCAACATCTGGTATACACAGTGTGTATACCTCAACATCTGGTATACACAGTGTGTATACCTCAACATCTGGTATACACAGTGTGTATACCTCAACATCTGGTATACACAGTGTGTATACCTCAACATCTGGTATACACAGTGTGTATACCTCAACATCTGGTATACACAGTGTGTATACCTCAACATATGGTATACACAGTGTGTATACCTCAACATCTGGTATACACAGTGTGTATACCTCAACATCTGGTATACACAGTGTGTATACCTCAACATCTGGTATACACAGTGTGTATACCTCAACATCTGGTATACACAGTGTGTATACCTCAACATCTGGTATACACAGTGTGTATACCTCAACATCTGGTATACACAGTGTGTATACCTCAACATCTGGTATACACAGTGTGTATACCTCAACATCTGGTATACACAGTGTGTATACATCAACATCTGGTATACACAGTGTGTATACCTCAACATCTGGTATACACAGTGTGTATACCTCAACATCTGGTATACACAGTGTGTATACATCAACATCTGGTATACACAGTGTGTATACCTCAACATCTGGTATACACAGTGTGTATACCTCAACATCTGGTATACACAGTGTGTATACCTCAACATCTGGTATACACAGTGTGTATACCTCAACATCTGGTATACACAGTGTGTATACCTCAACATATGGTATACACAGTGTGTATACCTCAACATCTGGTATACACAGTGTGTATACCTCAACATTGGTATACACAGTGTGTATACCTCAACATCTGGTATACACAGTGTGTATACCTCAACATCTGGTATACACAGTGTGTATACCTCAACATCTGGTATACACAGTGTGTATACCTCAACATCTGGTATACACAGTGTGTATACCTCAACATCTGGTATACACAGTGTGTATACCTCAACATCTGGTATACACAGTGTGTATACCTCAACATCTGGTATACACAGTGTGTATACCTCAACATCTGGTATACACAGTGTGTATACCTCAACATCTGGTATACACAGTGTGTATACCTCAACATCTGGTATACACAGTGTGTATACCTCAACATATGGTATACACAGTGTGTATACCTGAATATCGTTTCTAAAAGCGATTGTAAACAGGAAATTGAGCTGAAAACTCAAGTGCCTGAGTGTGTGTGTGTACTCACCTATTTGTGGTTGCTGGGGTCGAGTCACAGCTCCTGGCCCCGCCTCTTCACTGGTTGCTACTAGGTCCTCTCTCTCCCTGCTCCATGAGCTTTATCATACCTCGCCTTAAAACTATGTATGGTTCCCGCCTCCACTACTTCACTTTCTAGGCTATTCCACGGCTTAACTACTCTATGACTGAAGAAATACTTCCTAACATCCCTTTGATTCACCTGAGTCTTCAACTTCCAATTGTGACCTCTTGTGTCTGTGTCCCATCTCTGGAACATCCCGTCTTTGTCCACCTCGTCTATTCCGCGCAGTATTTTATATGTCGTTATCATGTCTCCCCTGACCCTCCTGGCCTCCAGTGTCGTCAGGCCGATTTCCGTCAACCTTTCTTCGTAGGACAATCCCCGTAGCTCTGGGACTAGTCTTGTTGCAAACCTTTGCACTTTCTCTAATTTCTTGACGTGCTTGACTAGGTGTGGATTCCAAACTGGTGCTGCGTACTCCAGTATGGGCCTGACGTAAATGGTATACAGAGTCTTGAACGAATCCTTACTGAGGTATCGGAACGCTATCCGTAGGTTTGCCAGGCGCCAGTATGCTGCAGCAGTTTTCTGATTGATGTGCGCCTCAGGAGATATGCTCGGTGTTATACTCACCCCTAGATCTTTTTCCTTGAGTGAGGTTTGCAGACTTTGGCCATCTAAACTATATTGTGTCTGCGGTCTTCTTTGCCCTTCCCAATCTTCATGACTTTGCATTTGGCAGGGTTAAACTCAAGGAGCCAGTTGCTGGACCAGGCTTGTAGCCTGTCCAGGTCTCTTTGTAGTCCTGCCTGATCCTCGTCCGATTTGATTCTTCTCATTAACTTCACCTCCTCCTTGGTTATATGTACCTCATCCAGCACTTGCTGGTGCACCCCCTGCTCTGATTTCCTGGAGTTCTACTGGTTTCCACTGTAAATACTTCTTTAAATCTTGTGTTGAGCTCCTGACATACCTCCCGGTCGTTTCTTGTGAATTCTCCATCACCCTTCCTCAGTCTGATTACCTGGTCCTTGACTGTTGTTTTCCTCCTGATGTGGCTGTACAACAGCTTCGGGTCAGTCTTGACTTTGGATGCTATGTCATTTTCATATTGCCGCTGAGCCTCCCTTCTTATCTGTGCATATTTTTTTCTGTGTGTGTGTGTGTGTGTGTGTGTGTGTGTGTGTGTGTGTGTGTGTGTGTGTGTGTGTGTACTCACCTAGTTGAGGTTGCGGGGGTCGAGTCCGAGCTCCTGGCCCCGCCTCTTCACTGATCGCTACTAGGTCACTCTCCCTGAGCCGTGAGCTTTATCATACCTCTGCTTAAAGCTATGTATGGATCCTGCCTCCACTACATCGCTTCCCAAACTATTCCACTTACTGACTACTCTGTGGCTGAAGAAATACTTCCTAACATCCCTGTGATTCATCTGTGTCTTCAGCTTCCAACTGTGTCCCCTTGTTACTGTGTCCAATCTCTGGAACATCCTGTCTTTGTCCACCTTGTCAATTCCTCTCAGTATTTTGTATGTCGTTATCATGTCCCCCCTATCTCTCCTGTCCTCCAGTGTCGTCAGGTTGATTTCCCTTAACCTCTCCTCGTAGGACATACCACTTAGCTCTGGGACTAGTCTTGTTGCAAACCTTTGCACTTTCTCTAGTTTCTTTACGTGCTTGGCTAGGTGTGGGTTCCAAACTGGTGCCGCATACTCCAATATGGGCCTAACGTATACGGTGTACAGGGTCCTGAACGATTCCTTATTAAGATGTCGGAATGCTGTTCTGAGGTTTGCTAGGCGCCCATATGCTGCAGCAGTTATTTGGTTGATGTGCGCTTCAGGAGATGTGCCTGGTGTTATACTCACCCCAAGATCTTTTTCCTTGAGTGAGGTTTGTAGTCTCTGACCCCCTAGACTGTACTCTGTCTGCGGCCTTCTTTGCCCTTCCCCAATCTTCATGACTTTGCACTTGGTGGGATTGAACTCCAGGAGCCATTTGCTGGACCAGGTCTGCAGCCTGTCCAGATCCCTTTGTAGTTCTGCCTGGTCTTCGATCGAGTGTATTCTTCTCATCAACTTCACGTCATCTGCAAACGGGGACACCTCAGAGTCTATTCCTTCCGTCATGTCGTTCACAAATACCAGAAACAGCACTGGTCCTAGGACTGACCCCTGCGGGACCCCGCTGGTCACAGGTGCCCACTCTGACACCTCGCCACGTACCATGACTCGCTGCTGTCTTCCTGACAAGTATTCCCTGATCCATTGTAGTGCCTTCCCTGTTATCCCTGCTTGGTCCTCCAGTTTTTGCACCAATCTCTTGTGTGGAACTGTGTCAAACGCCTTCTTGCAGTCCAAGAAAATGCAAATGTGTGTGTGTGTGTGTGTGTGTGTGTGTGTGTGTGTGTGTGTGTGTGTGTGTGTGTGTGTGTGTGTGTGTGTGTGTGTGTGTGTGTGTGTGTGCGTGTGTATGTGTGTGTGTGCGTGTGTGTGTATGTGTGTGTGTGTGTATGTGTGTGTCTGTGTGTATGTGTGTGTGTATGTGTGTGTGTGTGTGTGTGCGTGTGTGTGTGTGTGTGTGTGTGTGTGTGTGTGTGTGTGTGTGTGTGTGTGTGTGTGTGTGTGTGTGTGTGTATTCACCTATTTGTACTCACCTATTTGTGGTTGCTGGGGTCGAGTCATAGCTCCTGGCCCCGCCTCTTCACTGGTTGCTACTAGGTCCTCTCTCTCCCTGCTCCATGAGCTTTATCATACCTCACCTTAAAACTATGTATGGTTTCCGCCTCCACTACGTCACTTTCTAGGCTATTCCACGGCTTAACTACTCTATGACTGAAGAAATACTTCCTAACATCTCTTTGATTCACCTGAGTCTTCAACTTCCAATTGTGACCTCTTGTGTCTGTGTCCCATCTCTGGAACATCCCGTCTTTGTTCACCTTGTCTATTCCGCGCACTATTTTATATGTCGTTATCATGTCTCCCCTGACCCTCCTGTCCTCCAGTGTCGTCAGGCCGATTTCCCTCAACCTTTCTTCGTAGGACAATTCCCTTAGCTCTGGGACTAGTCTTGTTGCAAACCTTTGCACTTTCTCTAATTTCTTGACGTGCTTGACCAGGTGTGGATTCCAAACTGGTGCTGCATACTCCAGTATGGGCCTGACGTAAATGGTAGACAGAGTCTTGAACGATTCCTTACTGAGGTATCGGAACGCTATCCGTTGGCTTGCCAGGCGCCCGTATGCTGCAGCAGTTATCTGATTGATGTGCGCCTCAGGAGATGTGCTCGGTGTTATACTCACCCCCAGATCTTTTTCCTTGAGTTAGGTTTGCAGTCTTTGGCCAACTAGACTATATTGTGTCTGCGGTCTTCTTTGCCCTTCCCCAAACTTCAAAACTTTGCACTTGGCAGGGTTAAACTCAAGGAGGCAGTTGCTGGACCAGGCTTGTAGCCTGTGCATGTCTCTTTGTAGTCCTGCCTGATCCTCGTCCGATTTGATTCTTCTCATTAACTTCACATCACCTGTGAACAAGGACACTTCTGAGTCTATCCCTTCCGTTATATCGTTCACATACACTAAAAACAGCACAGGTCCTAGGACTGACCCCTGTGGAACCCCGCTTGTCACAGGCGCCCACTCTGACTCCTCGTCACGTACCATGACTCGTTGTTGCCTCCCTGTCAGGTATTCTGTGATCCATTGCAGTGCCTTTCCTGTTATGTGTGCCTGATCCTCTAGCTTTTGCAGTAACCTCTTGCGAGGAACTGTGTCGAAGGCCTTCTTGCAGTCCCAAAAAATGCAGTCGATCCACCCCTCTCTCTCTTGTCTTACTTTTGTCACCTTGTCATAAAACTCCAGTAGGTTTGTGACATAGGATTTTCCTTCCCTGAAACCGTGCTGGTTGTCGATTATACACTTGTTTTTTTCCAGGTGCTCCACCACTCTCCATCATGCCTCATGTCTGTCTCCTTTTTTAAAAATTGGGACTACATTTGCCATCTTCCATACCTCAGCGAGTTGCCCACTTTCAATGGATGTGTTGAAGAACTTTGTTAATGGCACACACAGCATCTCTGCTCCCTCTCTAAGAACCCAGGGAGAGATGTTGTCTGGTCCCACCGCCTTTGTGGTGTCAAGTTTACATAGCAGCTTCTTCACCTCCTCCTCGGTTATGTGTTCCTCATCCAGCACTTGTTGGTGTATTCCCCCTGTGTGTGTGTGTGTGTGTGTTACTCACCTAGTTGTACTCACCTAGTTGAGGTTGCGGGGGTCGAGTCCGAGCTCCTGGCCCCGCCTCTTCACTGATCGCTACTAGGTCACTCTCCCTGAGCCGTGAGCTTTATCATACCTCTGCTTAAAGCTATGTATGGATCCTGCCTCCACTACATCGCTTCCCAAACTATTCTACTTACTGACTACTCTGTGGCTGAAGAAATACTTCCTAACATCCCTGTGATTCATCTGTGTCTTCAGCTTCCAACTGTGTCCCCTTGTTACTGTGTCCAATCTCTGGAACATCCTGTCTTTGTCCACCTTGTCAATTCCTCTCAGTATTTTGTATGTCATTATCATGTACCCCCTATCTCTCCTGTCCTCCAGTGTCGTCAGGTTGATTTCCCTTAACCTCTCCTCGTAGGACATACCTCTTAGCTCTGGGACTAGTCTTGTTGCAAACCTTTGCACTTTCTCTAGTTTCTTCACGTGCTTGGCTAGGTGTGGGTTCCAAACTGGTGCCGCATACTCCAATATGGGCCTAACGTACACGGTGTACAGGGTCCTGAATGATTCCTTATTAAGATGTCGGAATGCTGTTCTGAGGTTTGCTAGGCGCCCATATGCTGCAGCAGTTATTTGGTTGATGTGCGCTTCAGGAGATGTGCCTGGTGTTATACTCACCCCAAGATCTTTTTCCTTGAGTGAGGTTTGTAGTCTCTGACCCCCTAGACTGTACTCCGTCTGCGGCCTTCTTTGCCCTTCCCCAATCTTGCTGGTTCAGCCTCCACTACGTCACTTTCTAGGCTATTCCACGGCTTAACTACTCTATGACTGAAGAAATACTTCCTAACATCTCTTTGATTCACCTGAGTCTTCAACTTCCAATTGTGACCTCTTGTGTCTGTGTCCCATCTCTGGAACATCCCGTCTTTGTTCACCTTGTCTATTCCCCGCAGTATCTTGTATGTCGTTATCATGTCTTCCCTGACCCTTCTGTCCTCTAGTGTCGCCAGTCCGATTTCCCTCAACCTTTCCTAGTACGACATTTCCCTGAGCTCTGGAACTAGCCTTGTTGCAAACCTTTGTACTTTCTCTAACTTCTTGACGTGCTTGACCAGGTGTGGATTCCAGAGTGGTACTCCATACTCCAGTATGGGCCTAACATACACAGTGTACAGTGTCTTGAACGTTTCCTTATTAAGGTATCGGAACGCTATTCTCAGGTTTGCCAGGCGCCCGTATGCTGCAGCAGTTATTTGGTTGATGTGTGCCTCCGGTGACGTGCTCGGTGTTATGGTCACCCCAAGATCTTTCTCCCTGAGTGTGGTCTGTAGTCTTTGCCCACCTAGCCTATACTCTGTCTGCGGTCTTCTTTGCCCCTCCCCAATCTTCATGACTTTGCATTTGGCAGGGTTGAATTCGAGAAGCCAGTTTCTGGACCACGTGTCCAGCCTGTCCAGGTCTCTTTGCAGTCCTGCCTCATCCTCATCCGATTTAATTCTTCTCATCAACTTCACATCATCTGCGAATAGGGACACTTCAGAGTCTATTCCTTCCATCATGTCGTTCGCATATATCAAAAATAGCACTGGTCCAAGAACTGACCCCTGTGGGACCCCGCTCGTCACAGGCGCCCACTGTGATACCTCTTCATGTACCATGACTCGTTGTTGCCTCCCTGTCAGGTATTTCCTGATCCATTGCAGTGCCCTCCCTGTTACATGCGCCTGATCCTCCAGCTTCTGCACTAATCTCTTGTGAGGAACTGTGTCAAAGGCCTTCCTGCAGCCCAGGAAAATGCAGTCAACCCACCCCTCTCTCTCGTGTCTTGCTTCTGTTACCTTATCATAAAACTTCAGAAGGTTTGTGACACAGGATTTGCTTTCCATGAATCCATGATGGTTTTCATTTATAATCTTGTTCCGTTCCAGGTGTTCCACCACTCTCCTCCTGATAATCTTCTCCATGACTTTGCATACTATTCATGTCAGAGACACAGGTCTGTAGTTTAGTGCCTCGTTTCTGTCTCCTTTCTTAAATATGGGGACTACATTTGCCGTCTTCCGTATCTCAGGTAGTTGCCCAGTTTCAAGGGATGTGTTGAAGATTGTGGTTAGGGGCACGCACAGCATCTCTGCTCCTTCTCTAAGGACCCACGGGGAGATGTTGTCCGGTCCCATCGCCTTTGAGGTATCAAGGTCTCTTAGCAGCTTCTGCACCTCCTCCTCGGTTGTTCGTATGTCATCCAACACTTGTTCGTATATTCCCTCTTGATGTTCCCTTCTGTGCTGTCATCCCACAGCCCTTCCTGTCTCTACTGTAAAAACTTCCTTAAATCTTCTGTTTAGCTCCTCACATATCTCCTGATCATTTCTTGTGAGTTCTCCACCTTCTGTCCTCGGTCTGATCACCTGGTCTTTGACTGTTGTCTTCCTCCTGATGTGGCTATACAACAGTTTCGGGTCAGTCTTGACTTTCGATGCTATGTTATTTTCATACTGTCGCTGGGGCTCCCTCCTTACCTGTGCATACTCGTTCCTGGCTCTGCGACTAATCTCCCTATTTTCATGTGTTCTCTGCCTTCTGTACTTTTTCCATTCTCTATTGCACTTAGTTTTTGCCTCCTTACACCGTCGGACAAACCAGGGGCTCGTTCTGGTCTTCCCATTGTTTCTGTTGCCTTTGGGAATAAACCTTTCCACTGCCTCCTTGTATTTTGTTGTTACATATTCCATCATTTCATTTACTGGCTTTTCTGCCAGTTCTCTGTCCCACGGAACCTCTTGCAGGAAGTTCCTCAACCCTATGTAGTCCCCTCTTTTATAGTCTGGCTTTTTCCATTCAACTCCTGTTACTCTCTCCACTTGCAACTCTACTATATATTCAAAGCACAAAACCACGTGGTCACTAGCTCCTAGGGGACTCTCATATGTGATGTCCTCAATGTCTGAACTGCCCAGGGTAAACACAAGGTCCAATCTTGCTGGTTCGCCCTCCCCTCTCACTCTGGTAGTGTCCTTAACATGTTGGTGCATGAGGTTTTCCAGCACCACATCCAACATCTTGGCTCTCCATGTTTCGGGACCCCCATGTGGCTCCAGGTTTTCCCAGTCAATCTCCCTGTGGTTGAAATCCCCCATAACCAGCAACTTTGCTCTGCTGGAGTGAGCTCTTCTTGCCACCTCAGCAAGTGTGCCCACCATTGCTCTGTTGCTCTCTTCATATTCCTCTCTTGTCCTCCTGCAGTTCTGTGGTGGATTATGCATCACTGCAATGACCACCTAGTGCTCCCCAGACTGAAGTATACCTACTATGTAGTCTCTTTCTACAGTCTCGTCTATGCCTCCCATTTTCTCGAATTTCCATCGGTTTTTTTACGAGCAGTGCAACCCCTCCTCCCCCTCTGCCCCTTCTATCTTTCCTCATGATCTGATATCCTGGTGGGAAAATTGCATCTGTTATTGTCTCCGTGAGTTTTGTTTCTGTAACTGCTATGATGTCTGGGGACTTCTCATTGATTCTTTATTGCCATTCCTCATATTTATTCGTTAATCCATCCGCATTTGCGTACCAAACCTTCAACTTCTGTTCTATTACTGTAACTGTGGTCCTGGGGGAATACTGGGGTTGGGAGAGCAGGAACCCTGGTGGGGGCCTGTGGGGGGTTGCTGTGGGGGTGGAGGAAGAGCTCCCATAGGGGGTTGCTGTAATGGTAGGGTTCGTGGTGCGGGGGTTGGGAACAGAGGGATCGGTGTGTGATTGTTGATTTAGATTGTTCAGTTGCCTTGGGGGTGTCGTGGTTGGAGTCCTTCTGCAGGTGTTTCTGGGGGGTGTGCTTGCCCTTCCACCTGTTCCTGGGTTATTCTGCTCTTTGTCATTTTCTCCCATTCCTCCTTTCGTTTTTGCACTCTCTCTTTCAGTATCATCCTTTCCTCCTGTGCTCTGTCTCGATTGAGGTACACACTCATGAACTCCTGTTTGCCTCTCATCCATGCTTTCTCCTGCAGGATCATGTTCGAGTTGATTCTGCCTTGAAAATTACTTTGAGAGGCCGTTCCCTTCTCTTTGTGAACCACCCGATTCTCCGAAAATTTGCCACCTGGGTCATGTCTCCCTCGCCTATCACATTCATGATACCTTCAATCGCTTTTTTCTCCTCCTGTTTTCTTTCATCATAGGTTTCCCCTTCAGCTTTGTCTAGCCCATAGACAAAAACTGATCTCTCCTTTTCCTCCTCCTACCACTGTGACTCCCATTGCATCCTCTGAGGTGTTTTAGTTCCTTCCCGTGGAGTGTTCCTTCCTTCAATCCCTTCCCTAGCTGTGGCCCCTATGCTCATTGGTTTGTCCTTCCTGCTCACCTGTTCTTGGCCCCCACAAGTGTCTGGTAAAGTCCCTGCATATGCCCTAGTTCCTTCAATGTCTTCCAACCTCTCATGCTGTCCTAGTGCGCTCCCTGTCTTTGTTTTGGCCCCATGTGTGTTTAACAGGACCTTTGCATACAGTTTAGCTTCCATGCTCCCTCCAGACCCTTTGTCTGTGTCTGATGTAAACATTGCTGATGCTACTTCTGTATTATCTTTATCTCTAGGCTGTTTTAGATTTCTCAGCTACTCTTCTAATCTCTGTATCTTGGCTTCTGCTACTGTGGAATGTTACTCCCACCTTCTGCACGCTGCTGCTAACCTCTCCTCCATCTTCCTTGCAAGCTCATGTGCGTGTGTGTGTGTGTGTGTGTGTGTGTGTGTGTGTGTGTGTGTGTGTGTGTGTGTGTGTGTGTGTGTGTGTGTGTGAGTGTACTCACCTATTTGTACTCACCTATTTGTGGTTGCAGGGGTCGAGTCTTAGCTCCTGGCCCCGCCTCTTCACCTGTTGCTACTGGGCCCTCTCTCTCCCCACTCCATGAGCTTTATCAAACCTCGTCTTAAAACTGTGTATGGTTCCTGCCTCCACTACGTCATTTTCTAGGCTATTCCACTGCCTTACAACTCTATGACTGAAGAAATACTTCCTAATATCTCTCTGACTCATTTGTGTCTTCAACTTCCAATTGTGGCCTCTTTTTTCTGTGTCCCCTCCCTGGAACATCCTGTCTTTGTCCACCTTGTCTATTCCACGCAGTATTTTATATGTCGTTATCATGTCTCCCCTGACCCTCCTGTCCTCCAGTGTCGTCAGGCCGATTTCCCTTAATCTTTCTTCATAGGACATTCCCCTTAGCTCTGGAACTAACCTTGTGGCAAACCTTTGTACATTCTCTAGTTTCTTGACGTGCTTTATCAAGTGCGGGTTCCAAACAGGTGCTGCATACTCCAGTATGGGCCTGACATACACGGTGTACAGTGTCTTGAACGATTCCTTACTAAGGTAATCGGAATGCTGTTCTCAGGTTTGCCAGGCGCCCATATGCTGCAGCAGTTATCTGATTGATGTGTGCTTCCGGAGACATGCTCGGTGTTATACTCACCCCATGATCTTTCTCCTTGAGTGAGGTTTGCAGTCTTTGGCCACCTAGCCTATACTCTGTCTGTGGTCTTCTGTGCCCTTCCCCTATCTTCATGACTTTGCATTTGGCAGAAATTCGAGAAGCCATTTGCTGGACCAGGTGTCCAGTCTGTCCAGGTCTCTTTGAAGTCCTGCCTGGTCCTCATCAGATTTAATTCTCCTCAGTAACTTCACATCATCTGCAAACAGGGACACTTCTGAGTCTAACCCTTCCATCATGTCGTTCACATATACCAAAAATAGCACTGGTCCTAGGACCGACCCCTGTGGGACCCCGCTCGTCACAGGTGCCCACTGTGATACATCATTACGTACCATGACTCGTTGTTGCCTCCCTGTCAGGTATTCTCTGATCCATTGCAGTGCCCTTCCTGTTATATGCGCCTGATGCTCTAGCTTCTGCACTAATCTCTTGTGAGGAACTGTGTCAAAGGCCTTCTTGCAGTCCAAGAAGATGCAATCAACCCACCTCTCTCTCTCGTGTCTTACTTCTGTTATTTTATCATAAAACTCCAGAAGGTTTGTGACACAGGATTTGCCTTCCGTGAATCCGTGCTGCTTGGCATTTATACTCTTGTTCCGTTCCAGGTGCTCCACCACTCTCCTCCTGATAATCTTCCCCATAATTTTGCATACTATACACGTCAATGACACAGGTCTATAGTTTAGTGCCTCTTTTCTGTCTCCTTTTTTAAAAATGGGAACTACATTTGCGTCTCTATACTCAGGTAGTTGCCCAGTTTCCAGGACGTGTTGAAGATGTGGTAAGTGGCACACACAACATATCTGCTCCCTCTCTAAGGACCCACGGGGAGATGTTGTCCGGTCCCATTGCCTTGAGGTATCGATGTCCCTTAGCAGTTTCTTCACCTCCTCATCTGTATGTATGTCGTCCAACACTTGTTGGTGTATTCCTTGCTGGTGTCCCCATCTGGTCTGTCCCCCCAGAGTCCTTCCTGTCTCTACTGTAAATACTTCCTTTAAAACTCGTGTTGAGCTCCTCACATACCTCTTGATCGTTTCTTGTGAGTTCTCCACCTTCTTTCCTCAGCCTTATCACCTGGTCCTTGACTGTTGTCTTCCTCCTAATGTGGCTATACAGCAGTTTTGGGTCAGATTTGACTTTCGATGCTATGTCGTTTTCATACTGTCGCTGGGCCTCCCTCCTTATCTGTGCATACTCGTTTCTGGCTCTTCTACTAATCTCCTTGTTTTCCTGGGTCCTATGCCTCCTGTACCTTTTCCATTCTCTGTTGCACTTAGTTTTTGCCGCCCTACAACCTTGGGGTAAACCAAGGACTCGTTTTGGTCTTCCTATTATTTCAGTTTCCCTTGGGAACAAAACTTTCCTCTGCCTCCTTGCACTTTGTTGCCACATATTCCATCATCTCGTTTACCGATTTTCCTACCATTTCTCTGTCCCACTGACCTCCTGCAGGAAGTTTCTCATACCTGTGTAGTCCCCCCTTTTATAGTTTGGCCTGTCCCCTTCAGTTCCTGTTACCTTCTCCACTTGTAACTCTACTATATAATCAAAACTCAGAACCACGTGATCGCTAGCTCCAAGGGGCCTCTCGTAAGTGATGTCTTCAATGTCTGAACTGCTCAGGGTGAACACAAGATCCAGTCTTGCTGGCTCATCCTCCCCTCTCTCTCTGGTTTTGGTCCCTGACATGTTGATGCATGAGGTTTTCAAGTACCACATCCATCATCTTGGCTCTCCATGTTTCGGGACCCCCATGTGGCTCCAGGTTTTCCCAGTCGATCTCCCTGTGGTTGAAATCGCCCATTACCAGTAACTTTGCTCTGCTCGAGTGAGCTCTTCTTGCCACCTCAGCCATGGTGTCCACCATCACCCTGTTGTTTTCTTCGTACTCCTCTCTTGGCCTCCTGCAGTTCTGTGGTGGGTTATACATCACTCCAATGACTACTTTATGTTCTCTGGACTGAATTGTACCTACAATGTAGTCTCTTTCTCCAATCATGTCCATGCCTTCCATTTCCTCAAATCCCCATCGGTGTTTTATGAGCAGTGCAACCCCTCCTCCCCCTCTACTCCTTCTATCTTTCCTCAGGATCTGATATCCCGTTGGGAAGATTGTGTCTGTTATTGTCTCAGCGAGTTTTGTTTCTGTGACTGCTATGATGTCTGGGGATTTTTCACTGATTCTTTCGTTCCACTCCTCATGTTTATTCATTATTCCATCCGCGTTTGTGTACCAAACTTTCAGTTTCTTTTCTATCATTGTGGTCATGCAAGAATATTGGGGTTGGGGGAGCGAGAGCCTTGGTGGGGGCCTATATGGGGCTGTGGTGTTGGTGGGGTTTGTGATGATGGGGGGTGGGGTCAGAATGCCCATAAGGGACAGCTGTTGGGGTGGGGTTTTTGATATGGGGGTTGGTGGCAGAGGGAACAGTGAGTGGGTTGTAGTATAGGTTGCTCAGTTGCGTTGGGAATGTCGCGGTTGGAGTCTTTTGGTGGGGGATTCTGTGGGGTGTGTTTGCCCTTCCTCCTGTGTCTGGGTCCTGCTCATTTTCGTCATTGCCTCTCGTTCCTCCTTGCGTCTCTGTACCCTCTCTTTCAGTGTAGTCCTTTCTTCTTGTGTTCTGTCGCGGTCGAGGTATACTCTCTGGTACCCCTGTTTGTCTCTCAGTCTTGCTTTCTCTTGCAGAATCCTGGTTCGAACTGATTCTTCCTTGAAAGTTACTCTGACAGGCCGTATCCTTCCACTCGCAAACCACCCAATTCTCTGAAAATTTGTCACCTGGGTCATATCGCCCTCACCTATTGTTTTCATGATGCCTTCAATCATTTTTTTCTCCTCCTGTTTTATTTCTTCAAAGTTGTCCCCCTTGGCTTCTTGGAGCCCGTACACAAAAACTGACCTCGCCCTTTCCTCCTCCCACTGAGTCTCCATCTGCTTCCTCTGAGGCATTTTATTTCCTTCCATGACCAGCTGTCCCTTGCTACTGCAGTTGGTTGTTAGAATCTGTGCATATAGCATACCTTCATTGTCTTCGGACCTGTCATTTGATCTTAGTGTGCTCCTCGTCTTTTCCCTGGCCCCACGTGGGTCTGATAGGGCCTTCGTGTACGTCATGTCTCCGTTGTTGCTTACCGTCCCCTTGTCTGCGCCTGACATTGAATTTCCTGATGTCACATCTGAATTGTCATTTGTCTCTCTAATCTGTTTCAGGCTTTGCAGTTTCTCTTCTAAGCACTGTATCCTAGCTTCTGCTGCTAAGACCTGTACTTCCCACTTCCTGCACTCTTCAGCTATCCGCTCCTCCATTTTCTTACCAAGCTCTACTATCTTCCTTTCCCACTCTTCCTCCCTTTTTTGGAGCTCTAACTCCCAGTCTTTCCTCCCTGGTTCGTCTACCAGATCTCTGGTTTTCCGTCCTCTAGGGCCACCCATGTGTGTGTGTGTGTGTGTGCTCACCTAATTTTACTTACCTATTTGTAGTTCCAAGGGTCGAGTCATAGCTCCTGGCCCTGCCTTTTCACTGATTGCTGCTAGGTCCTCTCTCTCCCTGCTCCATGAACTTTATCATACCTCGTCTAAAAACTATGTATGGTTCCTGCCTGTACTAAGTCACTTTCTAGGCTATTCCACTTCCTGACAACTCTATGACTGAAGAAATATTTCCTAACATCCCTTTGTCTCATTGGAGTCTTCAACTTCCCATTGTAACCCTTTGTTTCTCTGGGACATCCTGTCTTTGTCCACCTTGTCAATTCCTCGCAATATTTTATATGTTGTTATCATGTCTCCCCTAAGCCTCCTGTCCTCCAGTGTCGTCAGGCCGATTTCTCTTAACCTTTCTTAATAGGATAGTCCCTTTATCTCTGGGACTAGTCTTGTTGCAAACTTTTGCACCTTCTTTAATTTCTTGACGTGCTTGACCAGGTGTGGATTCCAAACTGGTGCTGCATGCTCCATTATGGGCCTGACGTACGCGGTGTACAGAGTCTTTAACAATTCCTTACTGAGGTATCAGAACGTTATTCTCAGCTTTGCTAGGCGCCCATATGCTGCAGCAGTTATCTGGTTGATGTGAGCCTCAGGAGATGTGCTCGGTATTATACTTACCCCAAGATCTTTCTCTTTAAGTGAGGTTTGCAGTCTTTGGCTGCCTAGACTATACTCTGACTGCAGTCTTCTTTGCCCTTTCCCGATCTTCATGACTTTGCATTTGGTGGGGTTAAATTAAAGAAGGCAGTTCCTGGACCAGGCTTATAGCCCATCCAGGTGTCTTTGTAGTTCTGCCTGATCCTCATCCTATTTAATTCTCCTCATTAACTTCACATCATCTGCAAACAAGGACACTTTTGAGTCATTCACATATACCAAAAATATCACAGGTCCTAGGATTGACCCTTGTGAAACCCCGCTCGTCACAGGCGCCCACTTTGACACCTTCGAGATGCGCCATGACTCGTTGTTGCCTCCCTGTCAGTTATTTTCTGGTACATTGTAGTGCTTTTCCTGTTATGCGTGCCTGATCCTCTGTCTTCTTCATTAACCTTATGTGAGGACTGTGTCAAAGGCCATCTTAAGTCCAAGATAATGTAATCTACCCACCCCTCTCTCTCGTGTCTTACTTCCGTTGCCTTGTCATAAAACTCCAGTAGGTTTGTGACACAGGATTTTCCTTCCCTGAAACTGTACTGCTTGTCGTTTACACGCTTCTTTATTTCCAGGTGCTCCACCACTCTCCTCCTGATAATCTTCTCCATGACTTTGCATACTATACACGTCAGTAAAACAGGTCTGTAGTTTAATGCCTCGTGTCTATCTCCTTTCTTAAAAATTGAGACTATATTTGCAATCTTCCATACCTCAGGTAACTACCTAGTTTCAGTGGATGTGTTGAAGATTTTTGATAGTGGCACACACAGCATCTCTGTTCCCTTTCTATGGTCCCACGGAGAGATGTTGTCCGGTCTTCGCCTCCTCTTCGGTTCTGTGCATTTCATCCAGTACTTGTTGGCATATCCCTTGTTGGTGTACCTCCCTATTCTGACTTCTTGGAGTCCTTCCTATCTCCACTATAAATACTTCTTTAAATCTCATGTTGAGCGCCTCACAAACTTCTTGGTCACTTCTTGTGAACGTCCCACCTTCCTTCCTCAGTCTGATTACCTGGTCCTTGACTGTTGTTTTCCTTCTGATGTGGCTATACAAGTGCTTCGGGTCAGACTTGATTTTCGATGCTGTTGTATGGCCTCCTTTCTTATCTGTGAATATTCTTTTCTGGCTCTTTGGCTAATCTCTGTATTTTCCTAGGTCCTTTGACTTCTGTACTTTTCCCATTCTCTAGTGCACTTAGTTTTTGCCTCCTTACACATTTGGGTGAACCAAGGACACGTTCTGGTATGTGTGAGTGTGTATGTGTGTGTGTGTGTTTGTTTGTGTGTGTGTGTGTGTGTGTGTGTGTGTGTGTGTGTGTGTGTGTGTGTGTGTGTGTGTGTGTGTGTGTAGGTCTGTATGTGTGTGTGTGTGTGTGTGTGTGTGTGTTGTGTGTGTGTGTGTGTGTGTGTGTGTAGACTTCAGTATCCCACCCATGTCATTTAAATATTAAAATCATATTATCTCTGAATTCTTGAAGGGAAGGGGGGGGGGTGAGGGGTAAATAGGCTCTTTTTGCCTGCCCCTTAATGGTTCTTGCCCTCAATATTGCCCCTTGGAACCTCCCTTACTCATGAATGGGTCACTAAAAGCAGTGGTCACTCTATAACGAATTTCATAAAGTGTAACTTTGTTATCTCAGGGATCAACCAGCAGACTGTATTGACACTTTCACAGTGGGTAGTGTGTATGTTACCCACTATCTTACACAGTGGGTAGTGTGTGTGTTACCCACTATCTTACACAGTGGGTAGTGTGTATGTTACCCACTATTTTACACAGTGGGTAGTGTGTGTGTTACCCACTATCTTACACAGTGGGTAGTGTGTGTGTTACCCACTATCTTACACAGTGGGTAGTGTGTGTGTTACCCACTGTCTTTCACAGTGGGTAGTGTGTGTCTTACCCACTGTCTTACACAGTGGGTAGTGTGTGTGTTACCCACTGTCTTACACAGTGGGTAGTGTGTGTGTGTTACCCACTGTCTTACACAGTGGGTATGTGTGTGTGTTACCCACTGTCTTACACAGTGGGTAGTGTGTGTGTTACCACTGTCTTTCACAGTGGGTAGTGTGTGTGTTACCCACTGTCTTACACAGTGGGTAGTGTGTGTGTTACCCACTGTCTTTCACAGTGGGTAGTGTGTGTGTTACCCACTGTCTTACACAGTGGGTAGTGTGTGTTACCCACTGTCTTACACAGTGGGTAGTGTGTGTGTTACCCACTGCCTTACACAGTGGGTAGTGTGTGTGTTACCCAGTGCTGTCTTACACAGTGGGTAGTGTGTGTGTTACCCACTGTCTTACACAGTGGGTAGTGTGTGTGTTACCCACTGTCTTACACAGTGTGTAGTGTGTGTGTTACCCACTGTCTTACACAGTGAGTAGTGTGTGTTTTACCCACTGCTGTCTTACACAGTGGGTAGTGTGTGTGTTACCCACTGTCTTACACAGTGGGTAGTGTGTGTGTTGCCCACTGTCTTACACAGTGGGTAGTGTGTGTGTTACCCACTGTCTTAAACAGTGGGTAGTGTGTGTGTTACCCACTGTCTTACACAGTGGGTAGTGTGTGTGTTAACCACTGCTGTCTTAGACAGTGGGTAGTGTGTGTGTTACCCACTGTCTTAGTACATATTGGGTAGCGTGTGTGTTACCCACTGTCTTACACAGTGGGTATGTGTGTGTTACCACTGCTGTCTTACACAGTGGGTAGTGTGTGTGTTACCCACTGTCTTACACAGTGGGTATGTGTGTGTTACCACTGCTGTCTTACACAGTGGGTAGTGTGTGTGTTACCCACTGTCTTACACAGTGGATAGTGTGTGTGCTACCTACTCTCTTACACACAGGGTAGTGTGTGTTACCACTGCTGTCTTACACAGTGGGTAGTGTGTGTGTTACTCACTGTCTTACACAGTGAGTAGGGTGTGAGTTACCCACTGTCTTACACAGTGGGTAGTGTGTGTGTTACCCACTGTCTTACACAGTGGGTAGTGTGTGTGTTACCCTCTGTCTTACACAGTGGGTAGTGTGTGTGTTACCCACTGTCTTACACAGTGGGTAGTGTGTGTGTTACCCACTGTCTTACACAGTGGGTAGTGTGTGTGTTTCCCATTGCTGTCTTACACAGTGGGTAGTGTGTGTGTTACCCACTGCTGTCTTACACAGTGGGCAGTGTGTGTGTTACCCACTATCTTACACAGAGGGAAGTGTGTGTGCTACCTACTGTCTTATACAGTGGGTATTTTGTGTGTTACCCACTGTCTTGCACAGTGGGTAGTGTGTGTTTTACCCACTGTCTTACACAGTGGGTAGTGTGTGTGTTACTGTTTCACACAGTAGGTAGTGTGTGTGTGTTACCCACTGTCTTATACAGTGGGTATTGTGTGTGTTACCCACTGTCTTACACAGTGGGTAGTGTGTGTGTTACCCATTGCTGTCTTGCACAGTGGGAAGTGTGTGTTTTACCCACTGTCTTACACAGTGGATACTGTGTGTGTTACCCACTGTCTTACACAGTGGGTAGTGTGTGTGTTTCCCATTGCTGTCTTACACAGTGGGTAGTGTGTGTGTTACCCACTGCTGTCTTACACAGTGGGCAGTGTGTGTGTTACCCACTATCTTACACAGAGAGAAGTGTGTGTGCTACCTACTGTCTTATACAGTGGGTATTTTGTGTGTTACCCACTGTCTTGCACAGTGGGTAATGTGTGTGTTACCCACTGTCTTACACAGTAGGTAGTTTGTGTGTTACCCACTGTCTTACACAGTGGGTAGTGTGTGTTACCCACTGTCTTACACAGTGGATAGTGTGTGTCTCCCAGTGTCTTACACAGTGGGTTGTGTGTGTGTCACTCACTGTTTTACACAGTGGGTAGTGTGTGTGTCACTCACTGTCTTACACAGTGGATAGTGTGTGTGTTACCCACTGTCTTACACAGTGGGTAGTGTGTGTGTTACTGTCTTACACAGTGGGTAATGTGTGTTTTATTCACTGTCTTACACAGTGGGTAGTGTGTGTGTTATCCACTGTCTTACACAGTGGGTATTGTGTGTGTTACCCACTGTCTTACACAGTGGGTAGTGTGTGTTACCCACTGTCTTACACAGTGGGTAGTGTGTGTGTTACCCACTGTCTTACACAGTGGGTAGTGTGTGTGTTACTCACTGTTTTACACAGTGGGTAGTGTGTGTGTTACCCACTGTCTTACACAGTGGGTAGTGTGCGTGTTACCCATTGTCTTACGCAGTGTTAGTGTGTGTGTTACCCACTGTCTTACACAGTGGGTAGTGTGTGTGTTACTCACTGTCTTACACAGTGGGTAGTGTGTGTGTTGCCCACTGTCTTACAGAGGGGGTAGTGTGCGTGTTACCCATTGTCTTACACAGTGGTAGTGTGTGTTACCCACTGTCTTACGCAATGGTAGTGTTGTGTGCTACTGTCTTACACAGTGGGTGTGGTGTAGTTTTACCCACTGTCTTACACAGTGGGTAGTGTGTGTGTTACCCACTGTCTTACCAGTGGGTAGTGTGTGTGTTACCCACTGTCTTACACAGTGGGTAGTGTGTGTTTTACCCATTGTCTTACAGAGTGGGTAGTGTCTGTGTTACCCACTGTCTTACACAGTGGGTAGTGTGTGTGTATTACCCACTGTCTTACACAGTGGTTAGTGTGTGTGTTACGACTGCTGTCTTACACAGTGGGTTGTGTGTGTGTTACCCAATGTCTTACACAGTGGGTAGTGTGTGTGTTACTCACTGTCTTACACAGTGGGTAGTGTGTGTGTTACTCATTGTCTTACACAGTGGGTAGTGTGTGTTTTAATAACTGTCTTACACAGTGGGTAGTGTGTGTGTTACCCACTGTCTTACACAGTGGGTAGTGTGTGTGTTACCCACTGTCTTACACGGTGGGTAGTGTGTGTGTTACCCACTGTCTTACACAGTGGGTAGTGTGTGTGTTACCCACTGTCTTACACGGTGGGTAGTGTGTGTGTTACCCACTGTCTTACACAGTGGGTAGTGTGTGTGTATACCACTGCTGTCTTACACAGAGGGTAGTGTGTGTGTTACCCACTGTCTTACACAGTGGGTAGTGTGTGTGTTACCCACTGTCTTACACAGTGGGTAGTGTGTTTGTTACTGTCTTACACAGTGGGTAGTGTGTGTTTTACCCACTGTCTTACACAGTGGGTAGTGTGTGTGATACCCACTGTCTTTCACAGTGGGTAGTGTGTCACTCACTGTCTTGCACAGTGGGTAGTGTGTGTGACACTCACTGTCTTACACAGTGGGTAGTGATGTGTCACTCACTGTCTTACACAGTGGGTAGTGTGTGTGGCACTCACTGTCTTACACAGTGGGTAGTGTGTGTGTCACTCACTGTCTTACACAGTGGGTTGTGTGTGTCACCCACTTTCTTACACAGTAGGTAGTGTGTGTGTTACCCACTATCTGACAGAGTGGGTAGTGTGTGTGTCACTCACTGTTTTACACAGTGGGTAGTGTGTGTGTTACCCACTTCTGTCTTACACAGAGGGTAGCGTGTGTGTTACCCACTGTCTTGTACAGTGGGTAGTGTGTGTGTTACCCACTGCTGTCTTACACAGTGAGTAGTGTGTATGTTACCCACTGTCTTACACAGTGGGTAGTGTGTGTGTTACCCACTCTCTTAAACAGTTTGTAGTGTGTGTTACCCACTGTCTTACACAGTGGGTAGTGTGTGTGTTACCCACTGTCTTACACAGTGGGTAGTGTGTGTGTTACCCACTGTCTTACACAGTGAGTAGTGTGTGTGTCGCTCACTGTCTTACACAGTGTGTAGTGTGTGTGACACCGTCTTACACAGTGGGTATTGTGTGTGTCACTGTCTTACTCAGTGGGTAGTGTGTGTGTCACTCACTGTTTTACACAGTGGGTAGTGTGAGTGTCACCCACTGTCTTACACAGTGGGTAGTGTGCGTGTTACCCATTGTCTTACACAGTGTTAGTGTGTGTGTTACCCACTGTCTTACACAGTGGGTAGTGTGTGTTACCCACTGTCTTACACAGTGGGTAGTGTGTGTGTTACCCACTGTCTTACACAGTGGGTAGTGTGTGTGTTACTCACTGTTTTACACAGTGGGTAGTGTGTGTGTTACCCACTGTCTTACACAGTGGGTAGTGTGCGTGTTACCCATTGTCTTACACAGTGTTAGTGTGTGTGTTACCCACTGTCTTACACAGTGGGTAGTGTGTGTGTTACTCACTGTCTTACACAGTGGGTAGTGTGTGTGTTGCCCACTGTCTTACAGAGGGGGTTGTGTGCGTGTTACCCATTGTCTTACACAGTGGTAGTGTGTGTTACCCACTGTCTTACGCAATGGGTAGTGTGTGTGCTACTGTCTTACACAGTGGGTAGTGTGTGTTTTACCCACTGTCTTACACAGTGGGTAGTGTGTGTGTTACCCACTGTCTTACACAGTGGGTAGTGTGTGTGTTACCCACTGTCTTACACAGTGGGTAGTGTGTGTTTTACCCATTGTCTTACAGAGTGGGTAGTGTCTGTGTTACCCACTGTCTTACACAGTGGGTAGTGTGTGTGTATTACCCACTGTCTTACACAGTGGTTAGTGTGTGTGTTACGACTGCTGTCTTACACAGTGGGTTGTGTGTGTGTTACCCAATGTCTTACACAGTGGGTAGTGTGTGTGTTACTCACTGTCTTACACAGTGGGTAGTGTGTGTGTTACTCATTGTCTTACACAGTGGGTAGTGTGTGTTTAATACTGTCTTACACAGTGGGTAGTGTGTGTGTTACCCACTGTCTTACACAGTGGGTAGTGTGTGTGTTACCCACTGTCTTACACGGTGGGTAGTGTGTGTGTTACCCACTGTCTTACACAGTGGGTAGTGTGTGTGTTACCCACTGTCTTACACGGTGGGTAGTGTGTGTGTTACCCACTGTCTTACACAGTGGGTAGTGTGTGTGTATACCACGCTGTCTTACACAGGGGTAGTGTGTGTGTTACCCACTGTCTTACACAGTGGGTAGTGTGTGTGTTACCCACTGTCTTACACAGTGGGTAGTGTGTTTGTTACCCACTATCTTACACAGTGGGTAGTGTGTGTTTACCCACTGTCTTACACAGTGGGGAGTGTGTGTGATACCACTGTCTTTCACTGGTAGTGTGTCATCACTGTCTGCACAGTGGTAGTGTGTGTGACACTCACTGTCTTACACAGTGGGTAGTGTGTGTACCACTGTCTTACACAGTGGGTAGTGTGTGTGGCACTCACTGTCTTACACAGTGGGTAGTGTGTGTGTCACTCACTGTCTTACACAGTGGGTTGTGTGTGTCACCCACTTTCTTACACAGTAGGTAGTGTGTGTGTTTACCCACTATCTGACAGAGTGGGAAGTGTGTGTTTCACTCACTGTTTTACACAGTGGGTAGTGTGTGTGTTACCCACTTCTGTCTTACACAGAGGGTAGCGTGTGTGTTACCCACTGTCTTGTACAGTGGGTAGTGTGTGTGTTACCCACTGCTGTCTTACACAGTGAGTAGTGTGTATGTTACCCACTGTCTTACACAGTGGGTAGTGTGTGTGTTACCCACTCTCTTAAACAGTTTGTAGTGTGTGTTACCCACTGTCTTACACAGTGGGTAGTGTGTGTGTTACCCACTGTCTTACACAGTGGGTAGTGTGTGTGTTACCCACTGTCTTACACAGTGAGTAGTGTGTGTGTCGCTCACTGTCTTACACAGTGTGTAGTGTGTGTGACACCGTCTTACACAGTGGGTATTGTGTGTGTCACTGTCTTACTCAGTGGGTAGTGTGTGTGTCACTCACTGTTTTACACAGTGGGTAGTGTGTGTGTCACCCACTGTCTTACACAGTGGGTAGTGTGTGTGTCACCCACTGTCTTACACAGTAGGTAGTGCGTCACCCACTGTCTTACACAGTGGGTAGTGTGTGTGTCACTCACTGTCTTACACAGTGGGTAGTGTGTGTGTCACTCGCTGTCTTACACAGTGGGTAGTGTTTGTGTGTCACTGTCTTACACAGTGGGTAGTGTGTGTGTTACCCACTATCTGACACAGTGGGTAGTGTGTGTGTTACCCACTATCTGACACAGTGGGTAGTGTGTGTGTCACTCACTGTCTTACACAGTGGGTAGTGTTTGTGTGTCACTGTCTTACACAGTGGGTAGTGTGTTACCCACTGTCTTACACAGTGGGTAGTGTGTGTGTCGCTCACTGTCTTACACAGTGGGTAGAGTGTGTGTCACTCGCTGTCTTACACAGTGGGTATTGTGAGTGTCACTGTCTTACACAGTGGGTAGTGTGTGTGTGTCACTCACTGTTTTACACAGTGGGTAGTGTGTGTGTCGCTCACTGTCTTACACAGTGGGTAATGTGTGTGTCACCGTCTTACACAGTGGGTATTGTGTGTGTCACTGTCTTACACAGTGGGTAGTGTGTGTGTCACTCACTGTCTTGCACAGTGGGTAGTGTGTGTGTCACCCACTGTCTTACACAGTGGGTAGTGTGTGTGTCACTCACTGTCTTGCACAGTGGGTAGTGTGTGTGTCACCCACTGTCTTACACAGTGGGTAGTGTGTGTGTCACTCACTGTCTTGCACAGTGGGTAGTGTGTGTGTCACCCACTGTCTTACACAGTGGGTAGTGTGTGTCACCCACTGTCTTACACAGTGGGTAGTGTGCTACCCACTGTCTTGCACAGTGGGTAGTGTGTGTGCCACTCACTGTCTTACACAGTGGGTAGTGTTTGTGTCACTGTCTTACGCAGTGGGTAGTGTGTGTGTCACTCACTGTCTTACACAGTGGGTAGTGTTTGTGTCACTGTCTTACGCAGTGGGTAGTGTGTGTGTCACTCGCTGTCTTACACAGTGGTAGTGTGTGTGTCACTCACTGTCTTACACAGTGGGTAGTGTGTGTGTCACTGTCTTACACAGTGCGTAATGTGTGTGTCACTGTCTTACACAGTGGGTAGTGTGTGTGTCACTGTCTACACAGTGGGTAGTGTGTGTGTCACTGTGTTACACAGTGGGTAGTGTGTGTGTCACTGTCTTACACAGTGGGTAGTGTGTGTGTCACTGTCTTACACAGTGCGTAGTGTGTGTGTCACTGTCTTACACAGTGGGTAGTGTGTGTGTGTCACTGTCTTACACAGTGGGTAGTGTGTGTGTCACTCACAGTCTTGCACAGTGGTCACAGTAGTGTGTCACTGTCTCACTAAAGGGATAGGTGTGGTAGATAGGTAGACAGGTATGGTGTATATGTAGAGATGTATGGTAGACAGACTTAAATAGATGTGGTAGATAAACAGGTTTGGTAGATAGGTAAACAGGTTTGGTAGATAGGTAAACAGGTTTGGTAGATATTTAAACATGTAGTGTAGATAGGTAGACAGGTATGGCAGATAGGTGCACAGGTGTTGTGTATGGACGTAGACAGGTATGATGCGCACCTGATGTCCTAGAGAGAGAGAGAGAGAGAGAGAGAGAGGGAGCAGAGAGAGAGAGAAGAAGAGGAGAGAGAGGAGAGATGAGGAGAGACAGAGGAGGGTGAGAGAAGAGTGAAGAGGAGAGAGAGAGGAGCCAGAAAGAGGAGGAGTGGGGTAAAAGTTAACAAGGAGGAAGGCGTGGAGAG
>NC_069414.1:51150040-51177328 GCF_026875155.1 Cherax quadricarinatus
TTTGTGTGTGTGTGTGTGTGTGTGGTGTTGTGTGTGTGTGTGTGTGTGTGTGCCCCACTTTAAGTATTCATACTGCTAATAAATACCGGTAGATACCAGTAATTCTAAGCTTACCAATACTTGTAACACTTATCGATTTACTTCTAAAATTCAGAAAGTAGCTAGGTTGTAAAATTTAGCTTGTCTCAGCTTAAGTGTGTATGTGTATGTGTGTGTGTGTGTATGTGTGTGTGTGTGTGTGTGTGTGTGTGTGTGTGTGTGTGTGTGTGTGTGTGTGTGTGTGTGTGTGTGTGTGTGTGTGTGTTTTGTGTGTGCTCGTGTGTATGTGTGCCCCACTTCTAAGTTTTTCATACTGCTAATAAATATCAGTAGTAATACCCGTATTTCTAAAACTACCAACAGTGATTCTAGCACTTATCACTTCTACTTATAAAACACAGAAAGTAATTAGGTTGTAAAATTTAGCTTGTCTGAGCTTCTAGGAGTGTCTGACGTCACCCTCACTAGGCTTCCCCTCGCTAGGCTGCTCCTCAATAGTCAACCCTATCTTCACCTTATCTATGCTATTTCTGCTCTAATTCTGGTAATAGCTTGCAGGAGTGAGTGACCAGTATCTAACAGTGACTCAAGGCAGGATTCAGAACCCCCAAAAAACAACCCCAACAGGTGAGTGATACTTAAGCTGGCAGTGATGCGATGACAAGTTGCCAGATGCTGATGACGTAGCCTTCTATCACTATTTTGAAAATTCTTCACCTGTGATCTTTATAACCGTATATGCTCATGCATCCCGCATCCCTCAGTGTCACTTATGATAGAGTACACTTCACTTATATTGGAATACACTTCACATTCGGTGTTACACTTTATATGTATAATGTCACACAACTGTTGTGACGTCACTGTTTCAGCAGGCCTAATGCCACCTTCCCTTGTTATATATTATATTTTTTATTTCTACATTTGCTTATTAACTTTTTCACTCTCACTGTATGGTGCCCCACATTTCACTTGTTATCCAATCTCTCGAAATTCTTGAACACCCGCTTCCACACTCACTTGAATCTTTGTATATTTGAATCTGTGTAGCAACAGAAGCCTACTAGCCACTAACGGTTTGACACTTTGAAATATTAAAGATTTCAGGCTTCCTCTCGACTTTTTTTAACTAATAACTCTGGTTATCACTCGTAGGATTGTTCACTGACGTTGTCACTACCGCTGATTACTGCTAGCAGTTGTTGCACGCCTTAAAAACCACTAAAGATCTCGGAGCCTTGTGACCCACGTCTGCTGACTGACTGTGTGTGTGTATGTGTGTCTGTGACTGACTGACTGTGTGTGTGTATGTGTGTGTGTGTTTGTGTGTTTGTGTGTGTGTGTGTGTGTGTGTGTGTGTGTGTGTGTGTGTGTGTGTGTGTGTGTGTGTGTGTGTGTATGTGTGTGTGTGTGTATGTGTGTGTGTGTGTGTGTGTGTGTGTGTGTGTGTGTGTGTGTGTGTGTGTGTTGTATGTGTGTGTGTGTTTGTGTGTTTGTGTGTGTGTGTGTGTGTGTGTGTGTGTATGTGTGTGTGTGTTTGTGTGTTTGTGTGTGTGTGTGTGTGAGCATTCTAGTTGCCGGTAGTTCAGTCTAGATATAGTCATGATTAAACTAGTATACCAGAAGGCTCTCTTCCCACTCTTCACTCCCTACAGTCAACGTCAGTCAGAGGAAAGTTGACTTTTTTGCTGACCTTTTTGCTGCCAAGATACAAGTTGCTGGTCTAGCAAGGTAACCTGCTTGGCTATCAGCAAAAATTATGTCAGCGCTGTCAGTTGTGACAGCGTGGCAGGAAGACGTGTGTCTTCTTGAATGCCTGTAACAAGAAGGGACTGATAAGTTGAGTCCACGACTGCTGAGTACATGTGCGGACTAGCTAGCATCACCTCTAACTAGCCTCTATCAGCACTGTCTAGTACAGTGTACAGATCAGCTAGCATCACCTCTAACTAGCATCTATCAGCACCTCTTGTACAATGTACAGATAAGCTAGCATCACCTCTAACTAGCATCTACCAGCACCTCTTGTACAATGTACAGATAA
Source organism: Cherax quadricarinatus (assembly GCF_026875155.1). Classification (NCBI taxonomy): domain Eukaryota; kingdom Metazoa; phylum Arthropoda; class Malacostraca; order Decapoda; family Parastacidae; genus Cherax; species Cherax quadricarinatus. The sequence goes on from NC_069414.1 coordinate 51,152,124, forward strand.
GCTAGCATCACCTCTAACTAGCATCTATCAGCACTGTCTAGTACAGTGTACTGATCAGCTAGCATCACCTCTAACTAGCCTCTATCAGCACTGTCTAGTACAGTGTACTGATCAGCTAGCATCACCTCTAACTAGCCTCTATCAGCACTGTCTAGTACAGTGTACTGATCAGCTAGCATCACCTCTAACTAGCGTCTATCAGCACTGTCTAGTACAATGTACTGATCAGCTAGCATCACCTCTAACTAGCCTCTATCAGCACTGTCTAGTACAGTGTACTGATCAGCTAGCATCACCTCTAACTAGCATCTAGCAGCACTGTCTAGTACAGTGTACTGATCAGCTAGCATCACCTCTAACTAGCATCTATCAGCACTGTCTAGTACAGTGTACTGATCAGCTAGCATCACCTCTAACTAGCATCTATCAGCATTGTCTAGTACAGTGTACTGATCAGCTAGCATCACATCTAACTAGCATCTATCAGCACCTCTTGTACAATGTACAGATCAGCTAGCATCACCTCTAACTAGCATCTATCAGCACTGTCTAGTAAAGTGCACAGATCAGCTAGCATCACCTCTAACTAGCATCTAGCAACACTGTCTAGTACAGTGTACTGATCAGCTAGCATCACCTCTAACTAGCATCTATCAGCACTATCTAGTACAGTGTACTGATCAGCTAGCATCACCTCTAACTAGCATCTAGCAAAAACTGTCTAGTACAGTGTACTGATAGCTAGCATCACCTCTAACTAGCATCTAGCAGCACTGTCTAGTACAGTGTACTGATCAGCTAGCATCACCTCTAACTAGCCTCTATCAGCACTGTCTAGTACAGTGTACAGATCAGCTAGCATCACCTCTAACTAGCATCTAGCAACACTGTCTAGTACAGTGTACTGATCAGCTAGCATCACCTCTAACTAGCATCTATCAGCACTATCTAGTACAGTGTACTGATCAGCTAGCATCACCTCTAACTAGCATCTAGCAACACTGTCTAGTACAGTGTACTGATCAGCTAGCATCACCTCTAACTAGCATCTAGCAGCACTGTCTAGTACAGTGTACTGATCAGCTAGCATCACCTCTAACTAGCCTCTATCAGCACTGTCTAGTACAGTGTACAGATCAGCTAGCATCACCTCTAACTAGCATCTATCAGCACTGTCTAGTACAGTGTACAGATCAGCTAGCATCACCTCTAACTAGCCTCTATCAGCACTGTCTAGTACAGTGTACAGATCAGCTAGCATCACCTCTAACTAGCATCTAGCAGCACTGTCTAGTACAGTGTACTGATCAGCTAGCAACACCTCTAACTAGCATCTAGCAACACTGTCTAGTACAGTGTACTGATCAGCTAGCATCACCTCTAACTAGCATCTAGCAACACTGTCCAGTACAGTGTACAGATCAGCTAGCATCACCTCTAACTAGCATCTATCAGCACCTCTTGTACAATGTACAGATCAGCTAGCATCACCTCTAACTAGCATCTATCAGCACTGTTTAGTAAAGTGCACAGATAAGCTAGCATCACCTCTAACTAGCATCTAGCAACACTGTCTAGTACAGTGTACTGATCAGCTAGCATCACCTTTAACTAGTATATATCAGCACTGTCTAGTACAGTGTACAGATCAGCTAGCATCACCTCTAACTAGCATCTATCAGCACCTCTTGTACATTGTACAGATCAGCTAGCATCACCTCTAACTAGCATCTATCAGCACCTCTTGTACAATGTACAGATCAGCTAGCATCACCTCTAACTAGTATCTATCAGCACTCTCTAGTACAGTGTACTGATCAGCTAGCATCACCTCTAACTAGCATCTATCAGCACCTCTTGTACAATGTACAGATCAGCTAGCATCACCTCTAACTAGCATCTATCAGCACTGTCTAGTAAAGTGCACAGATAAGCTAGCATCACCTCTAACTAGCATCTAGCAACACTGTCTAGTACAGTGTACTGATCAGCTAGCATCACCTCTAACTAGCATCTATCAGCACCTCTTGTACAATGTACAGATCAGCTAGCATCACCTCTAACTAGCATCTATCAGCACTGTCTAGTAAAGTGCACAGATAAGCTAGCATCACCTCTAACTAGCATCTAGCAACACTGTCTAGTACAGTGTACTGATCAGCTAGCATCACCTCTAACTAGCATCTATCAGCACCTCTTGTACAATGTACAGATCAGCTAGCATCACCTCTAACTAGCATCTATCAGCACTGTTCTAGTAAAGTGCACAGATAAGCTAGCATCACCTCTAACTAGCATCTAGCAACACTATCTAGTACAGTGTACAGATCAGCTAGCATCACCTCTAACTAGCATCTAGCAACACTGTCCAGTACAGTGTACAGATCAGCTAGCATCACCTCTAACTAGCATCTAGCAACACTGTCTAGTACAATGTACAGATAATCAGCTAGCACCCTCTAACTAGCATCTAGCAACACTGTCTAGTACAATGTACAGATCAGCTAGCATCACCTCTAACTAGCATCTAGCAACACTGTCTAGTACAATGTACAGATCAGCTAGCATCACCTCTAACTAGCATCTAGCAACACTGTCTAGTACAGTGTACAGATCAGCTAGCATCACCTCTAACTAGCATCTAGCAACACTGTCTAGTACAGTGTACAGATCAGCTAGCATCACCTCTAACTAGCATATACAACACTGTCTAGTACAAATGTACAGATCAGCTAGCATCACCTCTAACTAGTATATCAGCACTGTCTAGTACAGTGTACTAGATCAGCTAGCATCACCTCTAACTAGTATATATCAGCACTGTCTAGTACAGTGTATAGACCAGCTAGCATCACCTCTAACTAGTATATATCAGCACTGTCTAGTACAGTGTACAGACCAGCTAGCATCACCTCTAACTAGTATATATCAGCACTGTCTAGTACAGTGTATAGGATCAGCTGCATACTCTAACTAGTATTATATCAGCAGTCTAGTACAGTCTACAGATCCTCACAATCCGCAATTCTGCTCTAGATCTATCAGCATGGCTAGAAAGGTATGATCAGCTATGCATTAACGTCTAACTAGAGCACAGCATCAGACCCAGGTCAGTGTGTTTACATTACTATTATTATTATAACAAGGGCACGCGCCAAACCGTAGGATTATACAGCGCCTTTTGGGGGGGATGTGGAAGGTATTCAGGCATAATGAGGCACTGGAGACACCTCCAGAGTCAATGCCAAATGCCCTCACCAACATCAAGGAACCTTCTTGAGGGGCCTAGTGAGTTTACAGAGGGTGTTTACTACTCCCAATCGCAAAACAAATCTCACGCTTAGCTGGGCAGTATGGCATCAGAGAAGTCACTACTGTGATCTGCTGTTAAATGTTTCACTAAGAGGCCAAGGCATGGCGATCCACGGTCAGTGTGTAATGGCACTGGACATTTTCTGTGTTTTCCCCTTTTGGGCCTTTTGGGACTCTTGCCACAAATGTGGGCACTAGTAATCTCTGACTCTAGACTGTGTCTCTTTAGTGACTACCTTCAAGGTAGATGAGTGAGAGTAGTAGTTATTGTATCAGAGTGATGCACTACGCAGTGACTACCCTCCAGGGAGGTCACTGAGACCAATTCTCAATAGGAGAGAGTCATCAAGACCTCTATTGGTGCAGGCGTTCCACAGTAATAACCACACACAGTAGTGGTCACACACAGTAGTGGTCACACACAGTAGTGGTCACACACAGCCGTGGTCACATACAGTAATGATAAGACACAGTAGTGGTCACACACAGCAGTGGTCGCACACAGCAGTGGTCACAGATAGTAGTGGTCACACACAGTAGTGGTCACACAGTAGTGGTCACAGGCAGTAATGATCACACGCAGCAGTGGTCACACACAGTAGTGGTCGTACAAAGCGGTGGTCACACACAGTAGTTGTCACACACAGTAGTGATCACACACAGTAGTGGTCACACAGTAGTGGTCACACACAGTAGTGGTCACACACAGTAGTGATCACACACAGTAGTGGTCACACAGTAGTGGTCACACACAGTAGTGGTTACACAGTAGTGGTCACACACAGTAGTGGTCATACACAGTAGTGGTCACACACAGTAGTGGTCACACAGTAGTGATCACACACAGCAGTGATCACACACAGTAGTGGTCACACACAGTAGTGGTCACACACAGCAGTGGTCGCACACAGCAGTGGTCACAGATAGTAGTAGTCACGCACAGCAGTGGTCACACACAGTAGTGATCACACACAGTAGTGGTCACACAGTAGTGGTCACACACAGTAGTGGTCACACACAGTAGTGATCACACACAGTAGTGGTCACACACAGTAGTGGTCACACACAGCAGTGGTCGCACACAGCAGTGGTCACAGATAGTAGTGGTCACACACTGTAGTGCTCACAGCAATGGTCACACACAGTAGTTGTCACACACAGTAGTGGTCTCACACAGTAGTGGTCACACAGTAGTGGTCACAGGCAGTAATGATCACACGCTGCAGTGGTCACACACAGTAGTCGTCACACACAGTAGTTGTCACACGCAGTAGTGGCCACACACAGTAGTGGACACACACAGTAGATACACACACAGTAGTGGTGACACACAGTAGTGGTGACACACAGTAGTGGTGACACACAGCAGTGGTGACACACAGTAGTGGTCACACACAGTAGTGGTCACACACAGTAGTGGTCACACACAGTAGTGGTGACACACAGCAGTGGTCGCACACAGCAGTGGTCACAGATAGTAGTGGTCACACACTGTAGTGCTCACAGCAATGGTCACACACAGTAGTGGTCTCAAAGAGTAGTAGTCACACAGTAGTGGTCACAGGCAGTAATGGTCACACGCAGCAGTGGTCACACACAGTAATGGTCGTACACAGCGGTGGTCACACACAGTAGTTGTCACGCACAGTAGTGGTCACACACAGTAGTGGTCACACACAGCAGTGGTCACACACAGTAGTTGTCACATACAGTAGAGGTCATAGGTAGTAGTGGTCACACACAGCAGTGGATACACACAGTAGCGGTCACACACAGCAGTGGTCACACACAGTAGTGGTCATAGGCAGTAGTGGTCACACACAGCAGTGGATACACACAGTAGTGGTCACACACAGTAGTGGTCACACACAGTAGTCACACAGTAGTGATCATACACAGTAATGATCACGCACAGTAGTGGTCACACACAGCAGTTGTCACACACAGTAGTGGTCACAGGCAGTAATGGTCACACGCAGCAGTGGTCACACACAGTAGTGGTCGTACACAGCGGTGGTCACACACAGTAGTTTTCACACACAGTAGTGGTCGCACACAGTAGTGGTCACACACAGTAGTGGTCATAGGCAGTAGTGGTCACTCACAGCAGTGGACACATACAGTAGTTGTCACACACAGTAGTGGTCACACACAGTAGTCACACAGTAGTGGTCACACACAGTAATGGTCACACACAGTAGTGGTCACACACAGTAGTGGTCACACACATTAGTGGTTACATGCACCAATGGTCACACACAGTAGTGATCACACACAGTAGTGGTCACACACATTAGTGGTCACACACAGTAGTGGTCACACAGCATTGGTCACACACAGTAGTTGTCGCACACAGTAGTGGTCATAGGCAGTAGTGGTCACACACAGTAGTGGTCACACACAGTAGTGGTCACACACAGTAGTTGTCACACACAATAGTGGTCATAGGCAGCAGTGGTCACACACAGCAGTGGATACACACAGTAGTGGTCACACACAGTAGTGGTCACACACAGTAGTCACACAGTAGTGGTCACACACACAGTAGTGGTCACACACAGTGATCATGCACAGTAGTGGTCACTCACAGTAGTGGTCACACACAATAGTTGTCGCACACAGTAGTGGTCATAGGCAGTAGTGGCCACACACAGTAGTTGTCACACAGTAGTAGTCGCACACAGCAGTGGTCACACACAGTAGTCACACAGCAGTGGTCACACACAGTAATGTTCACACACAGTGATCATACACAGTAGTGGTCACTCACAGTAGAGGTCACACACAGTAGTGGTCACGCAGTAGTGGTCACTCACAGTAGTGGTCACGCAGTAGTGGTCACACACAGTAGTGGCCACACACAGTATTGGTTACACACAGTAGTCACACAGCAGTGGTCACACACAGTAATGTTCACACACAGTGATCATACACAGTAGTGGTCACGAAGTAGTGGTCACACACAGTAGTGGTCACACACAGTAGTGGTCACACAGTAGTGGTCATAGGCAGTAGTGGTCACACACAGCAGTGGACACACACAGTAGTGGTCACACACAGTAGTGGTTACACACAGTAGTCACACAGCAGTGGTCACACATAGTAGTGGTCACGCAGTAGTGGTCACTCGCAATAGTGGTCACGCAGTAGTGGTCACACACAGTAGTGGTCGACACACAGTAGTGGTCACACAGTAGTGGTCATAGGCAGTACTGGTCACACAGTAGTGGTCACACACAGTAGTGGTCACACACAGTAGTGGTCACACACAGTAGTGGTCACATAGTAGTGGTCACACACAGTAGTGATCACACATAGTAGTGGTCACACAGTAGCGGTCACACACAGTAGTGGTCACACACAGTAGTGGTCACAGTAGTGGTCACTCACAGCAGTGGTCACACACAGTAGTGGTCACACACAGTAGTGGTCACAGTAGTAGTCACACACAGTAGTGGTCACAGTAGTGGTCACACACAGTAGTGGTCACACAGTAGTGGTCACACACAGTAGTGGTCACACACAGTAGTGGTCATACACAGTAGTGGTCACACACAGTAGTGGTCACAGTAGTGGTCACACACAGTAGTGGTCACAGTAGTGGTCACACACAGTAGTGATCACACAGTAGTGGTCACACACAGTAGTGATCACACACAGTAGTGGTCACGCAGTAGTGGTCACACACAGTAGTGGTCACACACAGTAGTGGTCACACAGTAGTGGTCATAGGCAGTAGTGGTCACACAGTAGTGGTCACACACAGTAGTGGTCACACACAGTAGTGGTCACAGTAGTGGTCACACACAGTAGTGGTCACAGTAGTGGTCACAGTAGTGGTCACACACAGTAGTGGTCACAGTAGAGGTCACACACAGTAGTGGTCACAGTAGTGGTCACACACAGTAGTGGTCACACACAGTAGTGGTCACAGTAGTGGTCACACAGTAGTGGTCACACACAGTAGTGGTCACAGTAGAGGTCACACACAGTAGTGGTCACAGTAGTGGTCACACACAGTAGTGGTCACACACAGTAGTGGTCACAGTAGTGGTCACACACAGTAGTGGTCACACACAGTAGTGGTCACAGTAGTGGTCACAGTAGTGGTCACACACAGTAGAGGTCACACACAGTAGTGGTCACACACAGTAGTGGTCACAGTAGAGGTCACACATAGTAGTGGTCACAGTAGTGGTCACACACAGTAGTGGTCACACACAGTAGTGGTCACAGTAGTGGTCACAGTAGAGGTCACACACAGTAGTGGTCACAGTAGAGGTCACACACAGTAGTGGTCACAGTAGAGGTCACACACAGTAGTGGTCACAGTAGTGGTCACACACAGTAGTGGTCACAGTAGTGGTCACACACAGTAGTGGTCACACACAGCAGTGGTCACCTGGGAGTATGTAGACAAATATACACATGAATAACTAATATACATAACTTTCCCTTGTATACCTGAAAGTATACATGAATGTATTACCCAGTGCACTCTACTGAGTGTATGTAGTGGGGACTTCTGGAAGCGGGGACTGTCGGTAGTGGTGACTACTGGGAGTGGGAACTGCTGGTAGTGGGGACTGCTGGTAGTGGGGGCTGCTGGTTGTGGGGGTTGCTGGTAGTGGGCACTACTGATAGTGGGGACTGCTGGAAGTGGGGGACTGTTGGTAGTGGGGGACTGCTGGTAGTGGGCACTATTGATAGTGGGGGCTGCTGTTGCGGGCCTGCTAGTAGTGGGCACTACTGAGAGTGGGGACTGCTGGTAGTGGGGGACTGCTGGTAGTGGGGGACTGCTGGTAGTGGGCACTACTGATAGTGGGACTGCTGGTAGTGGGCGCTGCTGGTATGGGCACTACTGATAGTGGGGACTGCTGGTAGTGGGGGACTGCTGGTAGTGGGCTCTACTGATAGTGGGGACTGCTGGTAGTGGGAGCTGCTGGTAGTGGGGGACTGCTGGTAGTGGGGGACTGCTGGTAGTGGGCACTACTGATAGTGGGGACTGCTGGTAGTGGGCGCTGCTGGTAGTGGGCACTACTGATAGTGGGGACAGCTGGTAGTGGGGGACTGCTGGTAGTAGGCTTTACTGATAGTGGAAACTGCTGGTAGTGGGGACTGCTGGTAGTGGGGGACTGCTGGTAGTGGGCTCTACTGATAGTGGGGACTGCTGGTAGTGGGGGCTGCTGGTAGTGGGCACTACTGGTAGTGGGGACTGCTGGTAGTGGGGGCTGCTGGTTGTGGGGGCTGCTGGCAGTGGGCATTACTGATAGTGGGGACTGCTGGTAGTGGGGGACTGCTGGTAGTGGGCACTACTGATAGTGGGGACTGCTGGTAGTGGGGGACTGCTGGTAGTGGGCACTACTGATAGTGGGGACTGCTGGTAGTGGGGGACTGCTGGTAGTAGGCTCTACTGATAGTGGGGACTGCGGTAGTGGGGACTGCTGGTAGTGGGGACTGCTGGTAGTGGGGGACTGCTGGTAGTGGGCTCTACTGATATGGGGACTGCTGGTAGTGGGGCTGCTGGTAGTGGGAACTACTGGTAGTGGGGACTGCTGGTAGTGGGGGCTGCTGTTGTGGGGGCTGCTGGCAGTGGGCATTACTGATAGTGGGGACTGCTGGTAGTGGGGGACTGCTGGTAGTGGGCACTACTGATAGTGGGACTGCTGGTAGTGGGGGACTGCTGGTAGTGGGCACTACTGATAGTGGGGACTGCTGGTAGTTGGGGACTGCTGGTAGTAGCTCTACTGATAGTGGGGACTGCTGGTAGTGAGGGTTGCTGGTTGTGGGGTTGCTGGTAGTGGGGGACTGCTGGTAGTGGGGGACTGCTGGTAGTGGGCTCTACTGATAGTGGGGAGTGCTGGTAGGGGGCTGCTGGTAGTGGGCACTACTGGTAGTGGGGAAGGCTGGTAGTGGGGGCTGCTGGTTGTGGGGGCTGCTGGCAGTGGGCATTACTGATAGTGGGGACTGCTGGTAGTGGGGGACTGCTGGTAGTGGGGGACTGCTGGTAGTGGGCACTACTGATAGTGGGGACTGCTATAGTGGGGGACTGCTGGTATTGGGCACTACTGATAGTGGGGACTGCTGGTAGTGGGGGACTGCTGGTAGTAGGCTCTACTGATAGTGGGGACTGCTGTAGTGGGGGACTGCTGGTTAGTGGGTAACTGCTGTAGTGGGCTCTACTGATAGTGGGGACTGCTGGTAGTGGGGGCTGCTGGTAGTGGGCACATACTGGTAGTGGGGACTGCTGGTAGTGGGGCTGCTGGTTGTGGGGGCTGCTGGCAGTGGGCATTACTGATAGTGGGGACTGCTGGTAGTGGGGAACTGCTGGTAGTGGCACTACTGATAGTGGGGACTGCTGGTAGTGGGGACTGCGTAGTGGGCACTACTGATAGTGGGGACTGCTGGTAGTGGGGGACTGCTGGTAGTGGGCACTACTGATAGTGGGGACTGCTGGTAGTGGGGCACTGCTGGTAGTGGGCACTACTGATAGTGGGGACTGCTGGTAGTGGCGGACTGCTGGTAGTGGGGTACTGCTGGTAGTGGGCACTACTGATAGTGGGGACTGCTGGTAGTGGCGGACTGCTGGTAGTGGGGTACTGCTGGTAATGCGCACTACTGATAGTGGGGACTGCTGGTAGTGGGGGCTGTTGGTAGTGGGCACTACTGATAGTGGGGACTGCTGGTAGTGAGGGTTGCTGGTTGTGGGGGCTGCTGGTAGTGGGCATTACTGAAAGTGGGGACTGCTGGTAGTGGGGGTCTGCTGGTAGTGGGCACTACTGATAGTGGGGACTGCTGGTAGTGGGGGCTGCTGCAGTGGGCACTACTGATAGTGGGGACTGCTGGTAGTGGGGGTTGCTGGTAGTGGGCACTACTGATAGTGGGACTGCTGGTAGTGGGGTACTGCTGGTAGTGGGGACTGCTGGTAGTGGGGGACTGCTGGTAGTGGGGGAATGCTGTAGTGGGGGACTGCTGGTAGTGGGGGAATGCTGGTAGTGTGGGAATGCTGGTAGTGGGGGACTGCTGGTAGTGGGGAATGCTGGTAGTGGGGAATGCTGTGAGTGGGAGTGTAGACTGCTGCTAGTGGGACTACTGGTAGTAGGGACTGCTGGTGTGGGGACTGCTGGGATGGGGACTGCTGGGAATGGGGGATTGCTGGGAGAGGGGAACTGGCGACAGTGGGGACCAGTTACAGTGGGGACTGCTGACAATGGGAGACTGCTGATGCTGGGGATTGCTGACTGTGGGGACTCACCTGCCAGGTACATCAGGACAGCAGCAACAGTCACCTTGTTCATCTTCATATGTACAGGAAGGCTGAATGTACACGTGTACACGCACAAGGTGCAGAGGAGCCAGTCTATGTGCACAGAGTTGTGTGTACACCAGCGTGTTGTGTAAACACACACGCACACAGCAGGTTACGTACACATGTAGTGTGCACAATCAGGAGAATCTGTGTGCACAATAAGAGTTAAAATACACACGTGTCTCACCTTTCAGTTGTACTATAGTGTGTTTTATCTCTCTGGTGCACTCTAATGTGTCTCACCTCTCAAGTGCACTCTGGAGTGTCTCACGTCTCAGGTGCACTCTAGTGTGTGTTATCTCTCAGGTGCACTCTAATGTGTCTCACCTCTCAAGTGCACTCTGGAGTGTCTCACCTCTCAGGTGCACTCTAGTGTGTGTTATCTCTCAGGTGCACTCTAATGTGTCTCACCTCTCAAGTGCACTCTGGAGTGTCTCACCTCTCGGGTGCACTCTAGTGTGTGTTATCTCTCAGGTGCACTCTGATGTGTCTCACCTCTCAAGTGCACTCTGGAGTGTCTCACCTCTCAGGTGCACTCTAGTGTGTGTTATCTCTCAGGTGCACTCTAGTGTGTGTTATCTCTCAGGTGCACTCTAGTGTGTGTTATCTCTCAGGTGCACTCTAGTGTGTGTTATCTCTCAGGTGCACTCTAGTGTGTGTTATCTCTCAGTGCACTCTAGTGTGTGTTATCTCTCAGGTGCACTCTAGTGTGTGTTACCTCTCAGTGCACTCTAGTGTGTGTTATCTCTCAGGTGCACTCTAGTGTGTGTTATCTCTCAGGTGCACATAGTGTGTGTATCTCTCAGGTGCACTCTAGTGTGTGTTATCTCTCAGGTGCACTCTAGTGTGTGTTATCTCTCAGGTGCACTCTAATGTGTCTCACCTCTCAAGTGCACTCTGGAGTGTCTCAGCTCTCAGGTGCACTCTAGTGTGTGTTATCTCTCAGGTGCACTCTAGTGTGTGTTATCTCTCAGGTGCACTCTAGTGTGTGTTATCTCTCAGGTGCACTCTAGTGTGTGTTATCTCTCAGGTGCACTCTAGGTGTGTTATCTCTCAGGTGCACTCTAGTGTGTGTTTCTCTCAGGTGCACTCTAGTGTGTGTTATCTCTCAGTGCACTCTAGTGTGTGTATCTCTCAGGTACATTCTAGTGTGTGTTATCTCTCAGGTGCACTCTAATGTGTTATCTCTCAGTGCACTCTAGTGTGTGTTATCTCTCAGGTGCACTCTAGTGTGTGTTATCTCTCAGGCATACTCTAGTGTGTCTCACCACTCAGTTGCACTCTAGTGTGTCTCACCTCTCAGTTGCACTCTAGTGTGTCTCACCACTCAATCGCACTCTAGTACGTCTCACCACTCAGTTGCACTCTAGTGTGTCTCACTTCTCTATTGCACTCTAGTGTGTATAGTAGTATGTATTATCTTTCAGATGCACTCAAGTGTGTCTTATCTCTCAAGTGCACTCTAATGTGTCTTACTCTCAAGTGCACTCTAGTGTGGTTTCACCTCTCAGTTGCACTTTAGTGTGTCTCACCTCTCACTTGCATTCTAATGTGTCTCACCCCTCAGACTCTAGTGTACCTCACCTCTCACTTGCACTCTAGTGTGCCTCAACTATCACTTGCACTCTAGTTTGTCTTACCTCTCACTTGCACTCTAGTGTGTCTCACCTATCACTTGCACTCTAGTTTGTCTCACCTCTCATTTGCACTCCAGTGTGTCTCACCTCTCAGTTACATTCTAGAGTGTCTTACCTCTCACTTGCACTCTAATGTGTCTCACCTCTCACTTGGACTCTAGTATGTCTCACCTCTCATTTGCACTCTAGTGTGTCTCACCTCTCATTTGCACTCTAATGTGTCTCACCTCTCACTTGCACTCTAGTGTGTCTCACCTCTCACTAGGACTCTAGTGTGTCTCACCTCTCAGTAGCATTCTAGTGTGTCTCACCTCTCAGTAGCACTCTAGTGTGTATAACCTCTCACTTTCACTCTAGTGTGTCTCACCTCTCACTTGCACTCTAATGTGTCTCACCTCTCACTTGGACTCTAGCGTGTCTCACCTCTCAGTAGCACTCTAGTGTGTCTCACCTCGCACTTGCACTCTAGTTTGTCTCACCTCTCACTTGCACTCTAGTGTGACTCATCTCTCACTTGCACTCTAGTGTGCCTCGCTTCTCACTTGCACTCTAGTTTGTCTCACCTATCACTTGCACTCTAGTGTGTCTCACCTCTTACTTGCACTCTAGTGTGTCTCACCTTTCACTTGCACTCTAATGTGTCTCACCTCTCACTTGGACTCTAGTGTGTCTCACCTCTCAGTAGCACTCTAGTGTCTCACCTCTCAGCAGCACTCTAGTTTGTCTCACCTATCAATTGCACTCTAGTTTGTCTCACCTCTCAATTGCACTCCCCAGCTCCACCAACATTGTTCTTTCTCGGAAGGAAGCAATGAGAGTGTCCGAGTGGGAGTTATATGAGTGGGAGAGTGCCTGAGTAGGAGCTAGGTGAGGGGGAGCTAGATGAGGGAGAGAGTACCTGAGTGAGAGCTACGTGAGTGGGAGAATGCCTGAGTAGGAGCTACGTGAATGAGAGACTGCCTGAGTGGGAGCTACGTGAGTGGAAGAGTGCTTGGGAGCAGGTCCGGATGCTAACTGAGGCACTGGATGCTGCATCTCCCATCCTGCTTGGCATCCCTCCCTCTCCCTCCTTTTCCCCACCCCGGCACTCGTCTCCCCCACCTTCTCCCTCTCCCCCCCTCCCCCTCCCACCCCACCCACAAATTTCTTCCCCCGCCTCCCACTCCGGAAAAGCAATCACTGTTAAGTACCTAAGTTAGCAAGCCTGTACGTTAGTAAGCCAGTAAGTTAGTAAGCCAGTAAGTTAGCAAGCTAGTAAGTTAGCAAGCTAGTAAGTTAGCAAGCTAGTAAGTTAGCAAGCTAGTAGTTAACAATCAGTAGGTTAGTAAGCCAGTAAGTTAGCAAGCCAGTAAGTTCGTAAGCCAGTAAGTTAGCAAGCTAGTAAGTTAGCAAGCTAGTAAGTTAGCAAGCTAGTAGCTAACAATTAGTAGGTTAGTAAGCCAGTAAGTTAGCAAGCCAGTAAGTTAGCAAGCCAGTAAGTTAGCAAGCCAGTAAGTTACCAAACCAATAAGTTAGCAAGCCAATAAGTTAGCAAGCCAGTAAGTTAGCAAGCTAGTAAGTTAGCAAGCTAGTAAGTTAGCAAGCTAGTAGTTAACAATCAGTAGGTTAGTAAGCCAGTAAGTTCGTAAGCCAGTAAGTTAGCAAGCCAGTAAGTTACCAAATCAATAAGTTAGCAAGCCAATAAGTTAGCAAGCCAATAAGTTAGCAAGCCGGTAAGTTAGCAAGCTAGTAAGTTAGCAATCAGTAAGTTAGCAAGCCAGTAAGTTAGTAAGCCAGTAAGTTAGCAAGCCAGTAAGTTAGCAAGCCAGTAAGTTAGCAAGCCCTGGTGGTCCGGGTGGTTCTAGTGGTCCCGGTGGTCTTGGTGGTTCTAGTCGTCCTGGTGGTCCAGGTGGTCCGGGTGGTCCTAGTGGTCCTAGTTGTCCTGATGGTCCTGGTGGTCATAGTGGCCCTAGTAGTCCTGGTGGTCCTGGCGGTCCTAGTGGTCCTGGTGGTCCTAGTGGTCCTGATGGTCCTGGTGGTCCTGGTGGTCTTGGTGGTGCTGGTGGTTCTAGTGGTCCTGGTGATCCTAGTGGTCTTGGTGGTTCTGGTGGTCGTGGGGGGCCATGGGGGCCCTGGTGGTCCTGGTGGCCCTGTTGGTCCTCTTGGTCCTGGTGGACCTGGTGGTCCTGGTGGTCCTGGTGGTCCTAGTGGTCCTGGTGGTCCTGGTGATCCTAGTGGTGCTGGTGGTCCTAGTGGTCCTGGTGGTCCTGGTGATCCTAGTGGTGCTGGTGGTCCTGGTGGTTCTAGTGGTCCTGGTGGTCCTGGTGGTCCTGGAGGTCCTAGTGGTCCTGGTAGTCCTAGTGGTCCTGGTGGTCCTAGTGGTCCTAGTGGTCCTGGTGGTCCTAGTGGTCCTGGTGGTCCTGGTGGTCCTAGTGGTCCTGGTGGTCCTAGTGGTCCTGGTGGTCCTAGTGGCCCTGGTGGTCCTAGTGGTCCTAGTGGTCCTGCTGGTCCTGGTGGTCCTAGTTTTCTTGGTGGTCCTGGTGGTCCTAGTGGTCATGGTGGTCCTGATGGTTCTTGTGGTCCTGGTGGTTCTAGTGGTCCTGGTGGTCCTGGTGGTTCTAGTGGTCCTGGTGGTCGTGGGGGTCCTGGTGGTCCTGGTGGTCCTGTTGGTCCTAGTGGTCCTGGTGGACCTGGTGGTCCTGGTGTTCCTGGTGGTCCTGGTGATCCTAGTGGTCCTGGTGGCCCTGGTGATCCTAGTGGTGCTGGTGGTCCTAGTGGTCCTGGTGATCTTAGTGGTCCTCCTGATGGTCCTAGTGGTCCTGGTGGTCCTGGTGGTCTTAGTGGTCCTAGTGGTCCTAGTGGTTCTTGTGGTCCTAGTGGTCCTGGTGGTCCTAATAGTCCTGGTGGTTCTAGTGGCCCTAGTGGTCCTGGTGGTCCTAGTGGTCCTGGTGGTTCTAGTGGTCCTAGTGGTTCTGGTGGTCCTGGTGGTCCTAGTGGTCCGATGGTTCTGGTGGTCCTGGTGGTCCTAGTGGTCCTAGTGGTCCTGGTGGTCTTGATGGTCCTAGTGGTCCTAGTGGTCCTGGTGGTCCTGGTGGTCCTTGTGGTCCTGGTGGTCCTGGTGATCCTAATGGTCCTGGTAGTCCTGGTAGTCCTAGTGGTCCTGGTGGTCCTGGTGGTCCTAGTGGTCCTAGTGGTCCTAGTGGTTCTGGTGGTCCTGGTGGTCCTAGTGATCCTGGTGGTCCTAGTGGTCCTGGTGGTCTGGGTGGTCCTTGTGGCTCTAGTGGTCCTGGTGGTCCTCCCCAAAACTCCTCACACTTTCACTTCGAAAATATTTGCTGAGTCAACAAAACTGCTTTTACACAGTGTGTGGTGATGTGTGGTGGTGTGTGGTGATGTGTGGTGGTGTGTGGTGATGTGTGTGTCAGTGTGTGGTGATGTGTGTGTCAGTGTGTGGTGATGTGTGTGTCAGTGTGTGGTGATATGTGTGTCAGTGTGTGGTGATGTGTTGTGATATGTGTGTCAGTCTGTGGTGATGTGTGTGGTGATGTGTGGTGATGTGTGGTGATGTGTGGTGATGTGTGTGTCAGTGTGTAGTGATGTGTGGTGATGTGTGTCTCAGTGTGTGGTGATATGTGGTGATGTGTGTGTCAGTGTGTGATGATGTGTGTGACAATGTGTGGTGATGTGTGGTGATGTGTGGAGATGTACGCTGAGGTCAGTGGTCACGTGTGGTCATATCTGCCTAAGCTCTTGGGAGTTAGGGTGGGCTGTTACCAAGCACCATGGCTTGTTGTAGTGTTTTAGAATCTGAGGTTCAGGTGTTGAAGAATGAGATTCTACTTCTTCAGGAGGAAAATTAGAGGCTGTAGCTCCACATAGATGAGTTTGGGAGTGTGAGAAGGATTTAGCTGGTAAGGAGGAAATGGTCACCAGCAGTGATGGTGGCAGCCGCTTTAAGTGGCAAGTAGTTCACAGTTCAGGAAGAAGGAAGATGAGGAGAGTTCATAGAGAAGATGTGAAGGTAGGAAATCGATTCTCTGTTTTTCAAGACGAGTGTACTTCAGTGGTTAGTGAGGTTGAAGGTACCACTGATTCCCCTGCTAATCAACTTAAGAGTATTTTAATAGTAAGCGATTCTCAGGTAAGATATATGGACCGTGCATTTTGTAACAAAGACAGAAAGATGAGACAGAGAGTGTGCCTTCCTGGAGCTGGTGTTGGTGACATAGTCAGCAGGTTGGATAATATTATGGCAGGTAATGGGAAAAAGCCCATTATCTGTCTTAGTGCTGGGGGTAATGACATTGGGAAGGGCAGGAGAGAGGAGCTGCTGGATAAGTACAGGTCAGCCATAGAAGTAGTTAGGTCTAAGGGAGGGATCCCAGTCATATGTAGCATCTTGCCTAGAAAGGGAGTGGGCAATGAATGGATGTCTAGGGCAATTGGTATAAATTGCTGGCTAGACAGGTACTGCAAGGAACTTGCAATCCCATTCATTGATAACTAGGACCTATTCTTTGGCAAACGTGATATGTATGCAAGGGATGGGGTTCATCTCTCTGGGGATGGAGTGGTTGCATTAGCCAATTCGATTGAGAGGGTAATTGATGACTTGTCTAGGAATTTAAACTGATAGATTATAGAGGTATGGGTGTTTGTGGGAAACAATCAGGCTGCAGCATTAGGGTTAAAAACAGCAGTTATTACCGGGATACCTCAAGGATATGTTTAAAAGACAATATTCAAAATAAAGTTGCTGGTAATGGCAAATTAATTGATCAACAAACAAAGAGAGATAGTAGAGGGCAACGAGTGACTAGCTCCCTTAAGGTTTACTATACAAATAGTAGGAGTCTAAGAAATAAGATAGATGAGCTAAGATTACTTGCAAGTGTAGGTAATATAGATATTATTGGTATAACAGAGACCTGGTTCAACCTGAAAGATAGAGAAATGCCTTCTGAATGCAACATACAAGGCTATAAACTATTCCACACTGATAGGGTCAACAGGAAGGGTGGTGGGGTGGCGATGTATGTCAGAGAAAATTGAAATTGTTGTCTTAGACATGATATAAGATTAGAAACATCGAACGCAGAATCTGTTTGGCTACAGTTTCTCGAAGGACGTGACAAATTAATTTTGGGTGTGATTTATAGGCCCCCAAACCTTGATAAAGAGTGCAGTAAGCTGTTATGGGACGAAATTCATAAGACATCTAGAAATGAAAATGTTGTGATAATGGGAGATTTTTAACTTTAGACAAATTGATTGGAACAATATGACAAGAAATCTTGAGTCTAGTGACTTTCTTGATACGGTTCAGGATTGCTTTTTAGAACAGGTTGTGACAGAACCAACTAGTGGAAACAATCTGCTTGACTTGGTTCTTGCCAACAAAGATTCACTAATTAATAATCTTGAGGTTAATGATGAGCTTGGGGAAAGTGATCACAAATCACTTAGTTTCAATATATCATGGAATTACCCAGATAACTGCAATCAAATCTCTGTCCCAGATTTTTACTTGGCCGACTTCATGGGACTGAAAAATTACCTGGGTGGGCTAAACTGGGATGTCCTGACTATGGATCAGGTAGGTGATCTTGGTTGCCAAAATGACGTTTTTCAAAGCATAGTTCTAGCTGATCAGACAACTTTTGTTCCGAGTAGGGAAATTAGATCTAACAAAAATGATCCCAAATGGATGAACAAGAGATTTAAACATCTCATTGGTCAAAAGAGAGGAATATATAGGTGTATCAAAAGAGGGGATGGGCAGTTAAGAAATCAATATATTCAATTAAAGAGAGAAATAAATAAAGGAATAAGAAAAGCAAAAAGGGAATATGAGGAGGCTAAGGTCGCAAGGGATTCAAAGATTAACCCGAAAGGGTTCTTTCAGATATACATAAGTAAGATTAGGGACAAGATTGGCCCACTTAAGAGTAACTCTGGTCAGATCGTTGACAGTGATAAGGATATGTGAAAATTCTCAATACCTACTTCCTCTCAGTTTTCACCCAGGAAAATACTAGCGATATTTTTGAAATAATAGATTATCTAGAACAGGATAATAAACTAAGAACGATTGCGGTAACTAGTGGCATGGTCCTCAGACAAGTAAACTAAAACCTAACAAATCCCCAGGTCCTGATGAACTGTTTGCAAGGGTGTTAAAGGAATGTAAAGAGGAACTTAGCATACCTTTGGCTAATCTTTTTAACATATCACTACAAACTGGCATAGTGCCTGATAAGTGGAAAATGGCAAATGTAATACCTGTTTACAATGCAGGTGACAGGTCCTTGGCTTCGAACTATAGACCAATAAGCCTTACCTCCTTAGTGGGAAAATTTATGGAATCAATAATTGCCAAAGCAATTCGTAGCCATCTTGAAAGACTGTAGAGTGTCTTGTAAGACTGTAGTGTGTCTTGTAAGACTAAAATGTGCCTTGTAAGACGGTAGTGAGTCTTGTAAGCCTGTAGTATGTCTTGTAAGACTGTAGCATGTCTTGTAAGACTACAGTGAATCTTGTAAGACTGTAGTGTGTCTTGTAAGACTGTAGTGTGTCTTGTAAGACTGTAGTGAGTCTTTTAAGACTGTAGTGCGTCTTGAAAGACTGTAATGTGTCTTGCAAGACGGTAGTGTGTCTTGTAAGACTGTAGTGTGTCTTGTAAGACTGTAGTGTGTCTTGAAAGACAGCAGTGTGTCTTGTAAGACTGCAATGTGTCTTGTAAGACTATAGTGTGTCTTGTAAGACTGTAGTGTGTCTTGTAAGACTAGAGTGTGTCTTGTGACACTAAAGAATGTCTTGTAAGACTGAAGGACGCTGTAGGGCAATTTTCCGCGCGCGCTGACCGAAAAATCGAAAAAATATGGAAATTGAGTTATGTATACTGAAAAATAGCTCAACTCTTTGGCAACACAATGGTACCAGAATGAATGTTCTACGACGTTTCTACAAGAAATTATAGTCATTTATATCAGGTATGGTGACGGCGATGTTGGTACCGAGTCTGCTCACGGCCTATATATTTTTTGGAGTTATTTTCTTGTTTTTTATCGCCTTTTCTTGCATTATTCTTTCTAATATAATAACTGACTATTTGGCATCATAAAACAGTAGGCGGGACTTATCCGGAGACTTAGTGACTACCAGGAACCAGACGGGAATGGTCGGCAGTGTTCCACCGCTCGAGGTGCCAGCCAGGAATCACCCATTATTACGCTTATATCAGCTTATATATCAACTCTACGGCTTATTTGTCTATCAGAATTGATCTAATATGATATAATAAACACTCTAAATAACATACAAACATGTTATATACTCTAGGCTGAATAAAATAGGCCATAATATGACGAAAGATTATCGGGAATATTTCGATAAATATCGAGTTACTCCACTCCATGTCCCATTCTTTAGTCTCTGAGTAAGAGAAAACGGTGTTTTGAAGAGGATAACTGCACTAGAACATCAGTTTACTAAGAAATACACCCAAACAAACGCGATTTTCGCGAATTTTTTTTTTTTTTTTTTTGAGACGGGGGCCGGCCGGCATTCCCGGCCGATATCTCGGAAGTAACTTATTCAACAATTGTTCAACTTTCTCCCTTTATTACTGAATTAAATGGAATATAATACTCACAAAAGTTGTAGAATAATGATTTCTCTAATTTTCTGTGAACAAATTTTGGAAATATTCCAAATACTTTGGGAGTTATGTGGGAGTAAAGGGCAGATTTTTTTGCAATATTCCAGGAACTAACAAACTTTATTTTTTTGTGAAATAAAGAAACGTTCATTTAATGAAAAGTGGTCACAGAAAATAAGAATAAGCATTGTTCTCTCGGCACCAAGTGTCCAAACATCCTCACGTAGTCCCATATAGGATAAAAGTTTAACACTATGGCATTTTCAGTAAATCAGTCATTTCTCAGTTGTTGTTTGAGGTATATTTTTGATAAATATTTTCAAGAAAGAGTGAAACGACTTTGTCTTGTGTACCAAAACTGGAGAAAATCGGACAGTAAACAACGGAGTTACAGATTTTGCCCTACAGCGTCCAGAAGTGTGTCTTGTAAGACTGTAGAGTGTCTTGCAAGACTGAAGTGTGTTTTGTAAGACTGTAGTGTGTCTTATAAGACTACAGTGTGTCTTGTAAGATTGTAGTGCGTTTTGAAAGACTGTAGTGTGTCTTGTAAGACTAGAGTGTGTCTTGTAAGACTGCAGAGTGTCTTGTAAGATTGTAGTGCGTTTTGAAAGACTGTAGTGTGTCTTGTAAGACTAGAGTGTGTCTTGTAAGACTGCAGAGTGTCTTGTAGGACTAAAGTGTGTCTTGTAAGACTGGTGTGTGTCTTGTAAGACTGTAGTGCCTTGTAAGACGGTAGTGTGTCTTGCAAGGCTGTAGTGCGTCTTGTAAGACTGTAGTGTGTCTTGTAAGACTGTAGTGTGTCTTGTAAGACTACAGTGTGTCTTGTAAGACTGTAGTGTGTCTTGTAAGACTAAAGTTTGCTAGTAAGACTGGTGTGTGTCTTGTAAGACTGTAGTGTGTCTTGTAAGACTGTAGTGTGTCTTGCAAGGCTGCAGGGTATCTTGTGAGACTGAAGACTGTCTTGTAAGACTAGTGTGTCTTGAAAGACTGTAGTGTGTCTTGTAAGACGGAAGTGTGTCTTGTAAGGCTATAGTGTGTCTTGTAAGACTGTAGTGTGTCTTGTAAGACTGTAGTGTGTCTTGTAAGACTAAAGTGTGTCTTGCAAGACTGGTGTGTGTCTTGTAAGACTGTAGTGTGTCTTGAAAGACTCTAGTGTGTCTTATAAGACTACACTGTATCTTGTAAGACTGAAGTGTGTCTTGTAAGACTGTAGTGTGTTTTGTAAGACTGTAGTGTGTCTTGTTAGACTACAGTGTGTCTTGTATGACTGTAGTGTGTCTTGTAAGACTGTAGTGTGCATTGTAAGACTGTAGTGTGTCTTGTAAGACTACAGTGTGTCTTTAAGACTGTTGTGTGTCTTGTAAGACTGTAGTGTGTCTTTTAAGATTTGACTGTCTTGTAAGATTAGGCTGTGTCTTGTAAGACTGTAGTGTGTAGTGTAGGACTGGAGTGTGTCTTGTAACACTACAGTGTGTCTTGTAGGACTGTAGTGTGTCTAGCAAGAATTTAGTGTGTCTTGCAAGACTGTAGTGTGTCTTGCAAAACTGTAGAGTGTCTTGTAAGACTACAGTGTGTATTTTAAGACTGTAGTGTGTCTCGTAAGACGGTAGTGTGTCTTGTAAGACTAGACTCTGTCTTGTAAGACTAAAGTGTGTCTTGTAAGACTGTAGCGTGTCTTGCAAGACATCAATATATCTAGTAAGACTGCAGTGTGTCTTGTAAGACTGTAGTGTGTCTTGTAAGACTGTAGTGTGCATTGTAAGACTGTAGTGTGTCTTGTAAGACTACAGTGTGTCTTTAAGACTGTTGTGTGTCTTGTAAGACTGTAGTGTGTCTTTTAAGATTTGACTGTCTTGTAAGATTAGGCTGTGTCTTGTAAGACTGTAGTGTGTAGTGTAGGACTGGAGTGTGTCTTGTAAGACTGTAGTGTGTCTTGTAAGACTGTAGTGTGTCTTGTAAGACTACAGAGTGTCTTGTAAGACAGTAGTGTGTCTTGTAGGACTAAAGTGTGTCTTGTAAGACTGGTGTGTGACTTGTAAGACTGTACTGTGTCTTGTAAGACTACAGTGTGTCTTGTAAGACTGTAGTGTGTCTTGTAAGACTACAGTGTGTCTTGTAAGACTGTAGTGTGTCTTGTAAGACTAAAGTGCGTCTTGTAAAACTGGTGTGTGTCTTGTAAGACTGTAGTGTGTCTTGAAAGACTGTATTGTGCCTTGTAAGACTACAGTATATCTTGAAAGACTGAAGTGTGTCTTGTAAGACTCTAGTGTGTCTTGTAAGACTGTAGTGTGTCTTGTAAGACTAAAGTGTGTCTTGTAAGACTGGTGTGTGTCTTGTAAGACTGT
Source organism: Cherax quadricarinatus (assembly GCF_026875155.1). NCBI lineage: Eukaryota > Metazoa > Arthropoda > Malacostraca > Decapoda > Parastacidae > Cherax > Cherax quadricarinatus. The sequence goes on from NC_069414.1 coordinate 51,174,366, forward strand.
AGTGTGTCTTGAAAGACTGTATTGTGCCTTGTAAGACTACAGTATATCTTGAAAGACTGAAGTGTGTCTTGTAAGACTCTAGTGTGTCTTGTAAGACTGAAGTGTGTCTTGTAAGATGGTAGTGTGTCTTGCAAAGCAGTAGTGTGTCTTGTAAGACTGTAGTGTGACTCGTAAGACTGGTGTTTGTCTTGTAAGACTGGTGAGTGTCTTGTAAGACTGTAGTGTGTCCTGTAAGACTGTAGTGTGTCCTGTAAGACTGTAGTGTGTCTTGTAAGACTACAGTGTATCTTGTAAGACTGCAGTGTGTCTTCTAAGACTGCAGTGTGTCTTGTAACACTGAAGTGTGTCTTGAAAGACTGTAGTGTGTCTTGTAACACTGTAGTTTGTCTTGTAAGACTGCAGTGTGTCTTGTAAGACTGTACTGTGCCTTGTAAGACTAGTCTGTGTCTTGTAAGACTGTTGTGTGTCTTGTAAGACTGTAGGTGTCCCTTTAAGGGGCTGTAGTGTGTCTTGTAAGCTGGAGTTGTTTTTGAAAGAGTGCAGTGTGTCCTTTTAAGACTAAAGTGTCCCTTTTAAGGCGTAGTTTTTTCTTGTAAGACTGCGTGTGGGCTTGTAAGTCTGTAGTGGGCCCTTTTAAGAATGTAGTGTGTCTTGGGAAGACTTTGTAGTCCCTTTTAAGGGCTGTTTTGTGTTTTTTTTTAAAACTAGAGAAGGGGTCTTGTAAACTGTAGTGTGTCTTGTAAAACTAAAATGTTTTTTTGTAAGGCTGGTGTGTGTCTTGGGAAATGTAGTGTGGGCTTGTAAGGTTTTTTTTTTTTTTGGTCTTGTAAAGGGTGCGGGTAACTTGTGAGGGCTGTAGAGTGTTTTGTAAGACTAGTGTGTCCCTTTAAAGACTTTTAGTGTGGGCTTGTAAGACGGAGGTGTCTTTAAGGGTATAGTGGTCTTTTTAAAACTGGTGTGTCCCTTTTAAGAAATGTAGTGGGGGTCTTGTAAGACTAAAGTGTGTCTTGCAAAACGGGGTGTGTCTTGTAAGGGTGTAAAGGGGGCTTGAAAGGGCTCTAGTGTGTCTTTTAAGACTACCCTGATCTTTTAAGGGGCCTTAAAATTTTGTCTTGTAAAAACTGAATGTGTCTTGTAAAACTTAGTGCGTCCTTTTAAGACTAAAGTGTGTCTTGGGATGCTTTAGTGGGTCTTGTAAGCTGTAGTCTGTTTTGGGAAGATTAGGCTGTGTTTTTGTAAGACCGTAGGTGTCTTTTAAGAATGCAGTTTGGGCTTGTAAGATTGTAGTGTGTCTTTTAAGATAATGTGTCTTGTATGACTGTAGTGTGTATTTTAAGCCCACGTGTGTTTGTAAGACACCGTGTGTCTTGTAAGACGTAGTGTGTTTGTAAGACTGTAGTGTGTTTGCAAGATGCTTTGTATCTTTAAAGACTGTAGTGTTTTTGTAGCTGTAGTGTGTCTTTTAAGATTGTAGGTGTCTTTTAAGACTGTAGTGTGTCTTGTAAAAACGTAGTTGTCTTGGGGACTAATGGTGTCTTGTAAGACTGTAGTGTGTCTTGTAAGCTGTAGGGTTCTTGTAGTATTAGGGTGTTTTGTAAGCTAAGTGTGGTTGTAAAACTGTAGTGTGTCTTGTAAGCTGTATTGTGCCCGTAAGTGTGTGTGTCTTGAAAGACTGTGTGTGTCTTGTAAAAACGAGGTGTCTTTTAGTACAGTGTGCTTGAAAAACTACAGTGGTCTTGTAAGACTGTGTGTCTTGTAAAACTGTAGTGAGTCTTGCAAGACTGTAGTGTGTCTTGTAGACTGTAGTGTGTCTTTTAAGGGGCTAAAGTGTGTCTTGTAAGGATGGGTGTGTCTTGTAAGACTGTAGGGATTTGTGAGCTGTAGTGTGTCTTGTAAGACTGATGTGTCTTTTAAGACTGTAGTTGTTTGTAAGACATGAGTGTGTCTTTTAAGACTGTGTGTGTCTTGTAAAACTGTAGTGTGTTTGAAAAACGTATTGTGTCTTGTAAGACTGTAGGTGTCTTGTAAAAACTAGAGTGTTTCTTGTAACCTACGTGTGTCTTGTAGGACTGTAGTGTGTCTAGTAAGAATTTAGTGTGTCTTGCAAGATGTAGTTGTCTTGCAAGACTGTTGGTGTTTGTAAGCTGTGTGTCTTTTAAGACTGAAGTGTGTTTGTAAGATACGTGTGTTTGCAAGACTGTAGTGTGTCTTGTAAAACTACGTGTGTCTTGTAAGACTGAGTGTGTGTTTAAAAACTACAGAGTGTTGAAAGGGGTTAGTGTGTCTTGTAAGACTAAAAGGGGTTTGTAAGATGGGGTGTCTTTAAGACTGTAGGTGTCTTGAAAAACTGTATTGTGCCTTTTAAGACTCGTATATTTTAAAGAGAAGTGTGTCTTGAAAGCGGCAGTGTGTTTGTAACACAGTAGTGTGTTTGTAAGACTGCGTTTGTCTTGTAGCGTAGTGTGCCTTGTAAGTAGTTTTTGGGCTTGTAGATTTGTGTGTCTTGTGCTGTAGGTGCTTTAAGACTGTAGTGTGTCTTGTAAAAAAGTAGTGTGCTTGTAAAATGAAGTGTCTTGTAAGACGTAGTTTGTTTTTTAAGACTGCGTGGTCTTGTAAGACTGTGTGTGTCTTTTAAAACTGTAATTTGTCTTGTAAGACTGTAGTGAGTTTTAGACTGTAGTGCGTTAGTAAAACTAGAGTGCTTGTGCGTAGGTGTCTTGTAAGTGTAATGTGCTGTAGACTGAAAGTGTTTGTAAGAGTAGGGTCTTGTAAAACTAAAGTGTGTCTTTAAAAAGTGGTTTTGTGTCTTGAAAATCTGAGGGTTTACTAGACCACTATAGTCTTACAAGACAATTTCAAACTTACAAGACCATACAGTTTACAAGACACACTCGTTTACAAGACAGCTACAGTCTTTCAAAACACACTACGTTTACGAGACACGCTCGTTTAAAACAAAAAAC
>NC_069414.1:51177828-51187828 GCF_026875155.1 Cherax quadricarinatus
TCCCTTCTCTGAACATCCCGTCTTTGTCCACCTCGTCTATTCCGCGCAAAAATTTTATATGTCGTTATCGTGTCCCCCTGACCCCCTTTCCCCCCTGTTGTCGGCCGATTTCCCTAAACCTTTCTTCGTAGGAAAAACCCTACTCGGGGACTAGTCTTGTTGAAAACCTTTGCTTTTTCCCTTTAATTTCTTGCGTGCTTGCGGGTTGGATTCCAAACGGGGTCGCAAACCCTAGGGGCCCTGACGTAAAGGTAACAGAGTTTTAAACAAATCCTTACGAGGTATCGGACGAAACCTGGGTTTTCCCAGGCGCCCGATCTGCAGCATTTTATCTGATTGATGTGCGCCTCAGGAATATCCTCGTGTTACTCACCCCCAGATTTTTTTCCTTGGGGGGGTTTGCAGTCTTTTGGCCTCTAAACTATATGTTCTGCGGCTTCTTTCCCCTTCCCCAATTTTCATGACTTTGCATTTGCAGGGTTAAAATCAAGGACCATTTGCGGACCAGGTTTGAGCCGTCCAGGTCTCTTTGTAGTCCGCCTGACCCTCTCCGTTTATTCTTCTCATTAATTTCGCATCACTGCAAACAAGGACACTTCTGAGTCTATCCCTTCCGTTGTCTTTCACATATCCAAGAACCACGGTCCTGGGCTGACCCCTGTGGAACCCCGCTTTCACAGGCCCCCTCGACACCCCCGTACCATGACTCGTTGTTGCCTCCCTGTCAGGTATTCTTTTAACCATGAGTGCCTTTTCTGTTATGTGTCCGATCCTCTAGCTTTTGCAGTAACCTCTTGTAGGAACTTTGTCAAACCCTTTTTGAGCCCAAAAAAAAGCAGTCGATCCACCCCTTCCTCTTGCTTACTTCTGTCACCTTGTCAAAAAAACTCAGTAGGTTTGTGACCAGGATTTTCCTTCCCAAAACCCAAACTGGTTGAAATTTATACACTTATTTCTTTCCCCCAGTCCCCCCACCTCCTCCTGATGATTTTCTCCAGACCTTGCTACTAACAGTTAGTGATACAGGCTAATTTAGTGCCTCATGTCTGTCCCCCCTTTTTAAAAATTGGGGGACTACATTCCTTTTTCCCCCCATCCTCAGGATTCCCATTTAAATGAGTGTTAAATTTTTGTTAATGGCTCACACAATATCTCGCTCCCTCTTTAAGGACCCAAGAAGAGTTTCTGTTGTTGTTGGTTTTGGGGTGTGTGTGTGTGTGTGTGGTGGTGTGTTTGTGGGGGTGTGGTGTGTGTGTTTGTGTGTGGTGTTGTGTATTAACGGGGCATGAAAAAGACACTAGGATCATCTGCAAACTACACAAACGAAGAAATGTTACATCAGCAATGTGACTTTTATGAGGTACACCAGTTTTTAATTCCCGTCATCAACGCCCCTTTTTTTAAACATTATCTTACTGCGACCTATCAACCCCCCACCACCACCACAACACCCCCACAAACCCCCACTACCATCACGACACCCGCACCCCACCACACCACCAAAAACCCCCACCATCACCACCACACCCCACCACCAGCACCACCACCACCACCACCACCAGACCCACCACACCACCAGTACCACCACCCAGCACCACCGCTAGTCCTCCTTTTATAACTGACATCAATGAATAATAACAACAAAATAATTATAATAATAATAATAAAAAAATAATAAAATAATAATAATAATAATAATTACTTATTATTATTATATTATTATTATTAAAGGGGAAAAGCAAAAAGTGCGGGGGTCATAGAGCGTCGGGGAAAAAGGGGGGTAATCAAGTTTTAACTGAAAAAAGAAAGATTTAAATCTATTTTCTTTGGGTCAAAAGCCCCTTGAGGCATTGACCCTTCCCTTTTTCATTCTTGTTTATTATTTAAAAATAACTTCCTTCCCTTTTGTCTTTACCTCTTCCCTTTTTTCACTCTTTGTCATCCACAACATTCCAGCCACTGTCAGAAACCTTGTTTGTAACCAAATAATTTTTTGACAAACCCGACACACATACACCACACACACACACACACATACACCCCAAAACAAAAACACACACACCACCAACAACACCACACACACCCACACAACACACACACACACACACACAACACCGCACACACAACACACACACAACACAACACACAACACCACCAACACACACCCACACATACACAAACACACACACACACCACACACACACACACAACCCAAAAACACACAAACCACACACACACACAAACACCCCACAAAACACACACACACACAAACACACACACACACACACACACACAACACACACACCCCACACACACACACACACAAACCCCACACAAACACACACACACACCACACACACACACACACACAAACACACACAAACCACACACAACCAAAACACCCCAACACACACACACACACACACACACACACACACACACAACACACACACCAAAAAACACCAAACAACACACACACACAAAAAACACAACACACACAACACCAAACCCCAACACACACACACACACACACACCAACCCCCAAACACACACCCACACACCAACACACACATACACACACACCACACACACACACCAAAACACACACCCACACACACACACACACAACCCCACACACACACACAGAAGCACTAAACACCATATACGCAGGCCCAAAATTTTGGAGATGCAGCACCATTTTGGGAAACCCCCACCTTGTTAAGCCGTCAAGAAAAAGATAAAGTGCAAAATTTGCAAAAAGACTAGTCCCCGGAGCTAAGGGGAATAAGTTTAAAAATCATGTACATTTTACCTACTCCAATTAATACACCAAAAATACTCTGCTGCGTTAGGCGGTGAGGAAAAACCCTGTGATTGTAAAGCTGTACTTGATGCAGTAATCAAGGAAAGGTGTGTGATTGTATTCTGTAAAATCTTCCGCCTCAGTGATCATCCTACACTGATGCACCTCACTAACAGCAATCATAATAGTGTTCAGTCCATATGTCTTATAGAAAAGTGTTCAGTTCCCTCAAAGCCTTGATAGGTGTTCAGTCCTGAACCTGATAGGTTTTCAGTCCCTGGACATTGATAGGTGTTTGTCCTGTAACCTTATATGTTGTACAGTCCCTCAGCCTTGATAGGTGTTCAGTCCTGAAACACTTGATAGGTGTTCAGTCCATCCACCTTGATTAGAATTTTCAGTCCTCTGAACCTTGGATGTGTTCGTCCTCAGCCCTTGAGAGTGTCAGGTCCTGAACCGTGTAGGTGTTCAGTCCATGATACCTTGATAGGTGTTCAGTCCTGAACCTTGATAGATGTCAGTCCCTGAACCATGCATAGGTGTTCGGTCCCCTGGAACCCCTCGATAGGTGTTCAGTCCCTGAACCTTGATATGGTGTTTCATGTCCCTGAACCTCCGTTAGGTTTCTGTCCCTCAACTTGTAGGTGTTCAGTCCCTCAATCTTGATATGTGTTCAGGCCCTGAACCTTAGATAGGTGTTCAGTCCATGAACCTTGATAGCGTGTTCAGTCCTGAACCTTGAATAGGTGTTTCAGGCCTTGAACCTTGATACGGGGTCAGTCCCTCAACCTTGATAGGTGTCAGTCCCTGTGAACCTTGATTGATAGGTGTTAAGTACCTGCAACCTTGTTAGGTGTTTCCGTCCCTGAACCGTGATAGGTGGTCAGTGATCTACAGCATCACCTCAGATCAACAGTAACATCACTCCACTTCAGTCACATGCTCAGGCTGATCAGTGAATTTTCTTGAATATTTATAACTGGTTACTGAAGGGATGTGGGATGAACGGGGATACTATCACTAGGTACTATCCACTAGGTACGTATCCTAGGTACTATCCATACCGGTTACTATCCCTTATGGTACTATCCCTAGGTACTATCCCCAGGTACTATCCCAAGGTACTATCCCGGTACTAGTCCAGGTACTATCACCAGCGTATAGTACCTGGACTAGCCCAAGGTACTAGCCCCAGGTTACTAGGCTCAGGTTACTAGCCAAAGGTACTATCCCCAGGTACTAGTCTAGGTACTAGTCTCTGGTACTAGCCCAGGTACTAGTCAAGGTACTAGCCCCAGGTTACACGCCCCAGGTTATCTAGCCCCAGGTACCTAGTCTCCGGTACAATCACCAGGTACTAGCCCCAGGGACTTGTCCCTAGGTACTGTCCCACGGTACTAGTCCCAGGTACTAGTCCCACGTATAGTCCTCGGTACTATCTCAAGGTAATAGCCTCAGGCACTAGACCCATGATACTAGTCCATCTACTATCCCCAGGTACTAGTTCCAAGGGTTACTAGTGTCATTTGGTTCGTTAACGTGGATGGCGGTAAAAATACTCACGTAGGCGGTTAGTACGTATAATTATAACGGAAAGTATGGAAAGGACCACTCAGCGACCTGCCATTCTTCTGACTCCGTATCTCAGGGCTGACTCACCAGTGCCTAGAGGAGGTGAGCTGTGTTTGACCACATGCTTGGTCTGCAGCAAACGTGAATAAAAGTCAGTGATTTCACACAGACGGTGGTTGTGAGTCTATCTACTGGTAAATCGAGTAATTATTAGCTCCGGCGGTCCCGCTAACGTATGTCGTCCCGACATACAGCTAATACCAAAATAGAACGGCAGGCTGTTCGGCTTGGGCTGATTTCTATACATTGTCAAATTACACATCAGTTGGGAACATTTATAACATAAGGAGGAATATTGGAATGGAAAGGCTTACGTAATGACATAATGAAAATGTAATACCAAACTGCTGATGAAACTGTAATGCAATACAATGTTATATGATATAACAACAACTCATCGAGCAGTACTCAACATTTGGATTACACAATAGAAATGATTTAAAAAAAATTTGATCGATCGATCTGTATTCATGTGATTCGGATTTAGAGGGAAGAAATTCGATACAAACGAAAGAGAGTAGTTTAACAGAAAGCAGATCGGTTGCACTCAAATCTAGCCCAGACTGTTAAATCTCAGAATTCGGAGTGAACGTGAAACACACAAAAATAATTCATTGGAATACTGATAAGTAAGATACTGTAATTTTCATCTTTACTTGTTATTTACATTTAATCCCCACTCTGCTAGGGGTGTAGTTTCGCATATGCAGAATGGGTGTTCATCTCTGGAAGGATCAACTCTGTTGCACTGGCTAAACTCATGCTGTATTTGAGGCAAATATGGAAGTTGGTAAGAGGTAACAAAATGATACTTGAGGATGCTAAATATCTGTCGATGTACGTATGGGAATAACGACATTCACAATTGATCGTCAGTTTGAGATAGGTAGCGAGCAGTAGAGGTCAGGGCGGCTGATGGTGCTTCCATTCTTTCCGTTTTTATTATACGTACTCACCAGCCTAAGTGAGTGTTTTTTACCCCAATCACGTTATCAGAACCCACATACACTCTGCCATAAGTGTAGATCCACAGGTAGCTAGTATCACGCGTACTATGTCCCAGGTACATTTTCACCAGGTACTAGGCAGTCCCAGGTACAAGTCCCGGTTAAGACAGTCCCAGGTTTAAGAGTCCACAGAGTCCACCCCAGGTACCTAAGTCCAATCTAATCTATCCCCAGGTTACTTGTCCTGGATACCTAAACAACAAAACAAACAACAGGGGCAGGTCTGTCACTCTGGCCCACCTGACATTTCACGACAAATTTATCCAGGGGGTAGGACATTATGGACAGTTCACTGGACTTCTTAATGGACCGTTAGAAGACAGCTTGAATGTTAGGGATGTGAGGGAGGCAGGAAGGCAGCATGGGAGCGGCTAGGGTAGTGGATGCAGCAAGGGAAGGGAGGGGTTGGAGGCAGCAAGGGAAGGGAGGGTTAGGAGGCAGCGAGGGAGGGAGGGTAGGACGGCAGCAAAAGGGATGGGAGGGTAGGACGGCTGCAAGGGAGGGAGGGTAGGAGGAGCGAAGGGAAGGAGGGAGGGAGGGGGGGCCAGGAGGCAGCGAGGGCGTGGAGGGTAGGAGGCAGCGGGGAGGGAGGGAGGGCAGGACGGCGCGAGGAGGGAGGGTTGGAGGGCCAGCGAGGGATGAGAGGCAGGAGCGGCAGCGAGGGAGGGAGGGTTAGGAACAGCAGCGAGGGAGGGAGGGAGGGAGGAGGGCAGCAGGCCGCGAGGGAGGGAGGGTAGGAAGGCAGCGAGGGGCGGGAGGGTAGGAGGCAGCGAGGAGGGAGGGAGGGGTAGGAGGCCGTGGGGGGGGACAGCGACGAGGATGGGTAGGAGGCAGAGGGGAGGGAGGGAGGGCAGGTAGGCCGCCGACGGGAGGGAGGGAGGGTAGGAGGCAGCGAGGGGGAGGGTAGGGGCAGCGCGGGAGGGAGGGTAGGAGGCAGCGGAGGGAAGGGAGGGAGGGCAAGGGAGGCAGCGAGGGAGGGCGGCGGAGGGCAGGATGCCGCGAGGGAAGGGGAGGGTGTAGGAGGCAAGGGAGGGAGGGAAGGGAGGGCAGGAGGCCACAGCGGGGAGGGAAGGTTAGGAACGACGGCACGCCGAGGGAGGGAGGGGAGGCAGGAGGGCGCGAGGGTGGAGGTAGGACGGCAGCGGAGGGAGGGAGGGAGGGCAGGGACGGCCGCGGGGAGGGAGGGGTAGGAGGCAGCGATGGGAGTGAGGGTAGGAGGAAGGCGGGGAGGGAGGGTTACGGACGGCTAGCGACATGAGGGAAGGGGCGGTTAGGAGGCCAGCGAGGGAGGGTCGGGAGGGCAGGAGGCAGACGAGGGAGGGAGGGTAGGAGGCAGCGAGGGAGTAGCGGGTAGGAGGCAGCGAGGGAGGGAGGTAGGAGGCAGCGAGGGATGGGGAAAAGGGTAGGAGGCCGCGAGGGAGGGGAGGGTAGGAGGCCACGTGGGAGGGGAGGGTAGGAGGCAGCGAGGGAGGGAGGGGTAGAGGCAGTCGAGGGAGGGAGGGAGGGCAGGAGCCCCCGAGGGAGGGAGGTAGGAGGCAGCGAGGGAGGGGAGGACGGGCAGGGAAGGCCAGCGCAGGGAGGGAGGGTAGGAGGCAGCGAGGGAGGGAGGGAGCGGCAGGAGGCCGCGAGGGAGGGTTGGGTAGGAGGCCAGCGAGGGAGGGAGGGGTAGGAGGCAGCGAAGGGAGGGAGGGTAGGAGGCAAGCGAGGGAGGGAGGGTAGGGGAGGCAAGCGAGGGGGGAGGAGGGAGGGCAGGAGGCAGCGAGGAGGGTGGGAGGACCCGGCAGCGAGGGAGTGAGGGTAGGAGGCAGCGGGGAGGGAGGGTAGGACCCCGGCAGAGAAGGGAGGGAGGGTAGGATGCCGCGACAGGGAGGGAGGGTAGGAGGGGCAGCGGAGGGAGGGAGGGTATAGGAGGCAGCGGGGAGGGAGGGGATAGGAGGCAGCGAGGGGAGGCGAGGGTAGGAGGCAGCGAGGGAGGGAGGGTAGGAGGGCAGCGAGGGAGGGAGGGAGGGCAGGAAGGCAGCGAGGGAGGGGAGGGGTAGGAGGCAGCGAGGGTGGCGAGGGTAGGAGGGCAGCGAGGGAGGGAGGGTTAGGTGGCTGCGAGGGAGGGAGGAAGGAGGCAGCGAGGGAGGGTGGTTATATGGAGGCAGCGAGGGAGGGAGGGTTAGGACGGCCGCGAGGGCAGGAGGGTAGGAGGCAGCGAGGAGGCTAGGAGGGTACGGGAGGGCAGCGGGGAGGGAGGGTAGGAGGCAGCGAGGGAGGGAGGGTAGGAGCAGCGAGGGAGGGAGGTAGGAGGCAGCGACGGGAGGGAGGGAGGTAGGGCAGGAGGGCAGCCGAGGGAGGGAGGGTAGGAGGCAGGCGAGGGTGGAGGGTAGGAGGCAGCGAGGGAGGGCGGGTTTGGAGGCTGCGAGGGAGGGAGGGAAGAGGCAGGCGAGGGAATGGAGGGCAGGACGGCCAGCGAGGGAGCGGAGGGTAGGGGGCAGGGAGGGTGGGTAGGAGGCTGCGAGAGGGAGGGAGGGGTAGGAGCGCAGCGATGGGACCGTTGAGGGAGGTCAGGAGGGCAGGAGGGAGAGCAGAGGGAGGGGGGACGTGAGGAATGGAGAGAGGTAGGGAGGGAATTAGTGAGTCAGATGGACGGCAGAAAGGGAGCGGAGGATCTTAGGGATATAGGGGATTCTTAGGGATACAGGAGGTTCTTAGGGACTATAGGACGGATCTTAGGGATATAGGGAGGATATAGAGATATAGGGAGGATTTTAGGGAGTATAGGGAGGATCTTAGGGATCATAGGAGAGGATCTTACGGGATATTAGGGAGCCCCATATTAGCAGCTATAGGGAGGATCTTAGGGATCATAGGGAGATTTCCGCTTTAGGAGATATCTATTGGGAGGATCTTAGGGACTATAGGGAGGATCTTAGGATATAGGGAGGAATCTTAGGAGAAATGGAGGAAGTGAGGGAGGGCAATGGTAGACAGGTAAGGATGGAGAGAGCAGCAAAGATGAAGGATGAAAAAGAGGTGAAAGAAGGGAGAGAGGAATGAAGAGAGGAAGGATGGAAAAGACGAGGACGGGAAGGAAAAGACGAAAAGCGGGCCGAGGTAAAGAGAGAGGAAGAACGAAAAGTAGAGAAGGAGGAAGGATTAGAAAGAGGAAGGACATCTGAGATAGACTAACAGTAAAACCATCTTACAGACTTTACACAAGATATATGCAATCTATCTAACCTTCAACCTATAGAAGCACTGAAAAAAGATAGCAATTTCTAATCGATAGGGACTGAGGTCAGGACTAGATCTAGCAGAAGACTCCTCCTCAATGTTGAGTTTAGGCTCTGGGAGCTTCTCTATGGGATTATCTTCTATGGCATACCTGGTGATTGAGCAAGGATATCTCCTAGGATCACTGGAGACACAGACAAGGATATCTCCTAGGTTGTATGCGAGACTTCCTGTCATACAGGTCTTTTATGACTCTGGAAGATTTGCACATGTAGGACACTGTGAGCACCTCTCACAGGTAGAGATTTCTCGGTGCTTAGTGACATACGTGATAACCATTAGGAGACCCAAAAGCACAAGATGATAGGTCCTGTGAGGGACATGATTGTTAGCCGGTCGAAGCAGTGTCTACTAGCGACCGGCCCAACCCAGCAACTCGCACAGCCAAACTGCAGCTCCAATCCACAAGAACCTTATGATATTGCCTCTTTTAAACCACCATCAGCAACAGCACACCATCCAACACTACTCCACCAATATACACCCAAGCATAGAACAGCTACACAAAGGCGACCACAAGCAATGTGCAAACCCAAAGACGAAGGAAAACTAATCATTAGTACGGCACACATTGTCTCAGTACATAATCTCAATAAGCTCATATCTCGATCTGATGAAAGCCAGACCATGCGAATCCTCCCCTTTCATATTCCCATGTGCAATGAGCAGCACCAGAGGAAATCTCCGACCACAGGGCATGGCCTTTGTCGGGTCTACTGCAGCAGCTGCAGCAGCTGCAGCCAGCAGCAGCAGCTGCAAAAACCCAACCGCAGCAGCACAACAACGTGCAGCTGCAGCAACAGCAGCATGCAGCAGCAGCAGCCAGCAAGCAGCAAGCAGCAGCAGCAGCAGCAAACAGCAGCAACACACAACAACAACAAACAGCAGCAGCAACAGCAGCAGCAAGCAGCAGCAAAAAAAAAAGGCGCAGCACAACACAACAGCAGCAGCTGCATACCTGCAGCAGCGCAGCAGCAGCCTGCAGCAGCAGCAGCAGCAGCAGCAGCAGCAGGCAGTGAAGCAGCACGCCAGCAAACAACAGCAGCTACAACAACAGCAACGCAGCACAGCAGCAGCAGCAGCAGCAGCAGCGCAGCACAGCCGCAGCAGCAGCAGCAGCAAGCAGCAGCAGCAGCAGCAGCACAGCAGCCAGCAAGCAAGCCAGCAGCAGCAGCAACAACAGCCAGCAAACAACAACAGCAACAGCAGCAACAGCAGACAGCAGCAGCAGCTGCAGCAGCAGCAGCAGCAGCAAGCAGCATGCAGCAGCAGCAGCAGC
>NC_069414.1:51192828-51206596 GCF_026875155.1 Cherax quadricarinatus
TAATAGCCAGCTGCAGTAGTAATAATAGTAGTAGTTGCAGCAGTTATCGCAGCAACAGTAGAAGTCAGTAGGAGTAGTAGTAGTAGTACATAGTAGTAGCAGTAGTAGTCGTAGTAGTGGTTGAGTCGGGTTGGGTTGGGGAAAGGACCTGTTAACATCTTCTACCGTGATCTCCAGAATGAGTAAGATCCTGATGTTTAGCAATTTGGATATAGGTGTAACTTCCGCCGGGTCACAAACTGGGAGAGACCCGGACCCAGTCTACACGACGAACTCCACGGCACTCTAATTTCCTGGACGTATGATGAATTGTAGTGTTTCTGACAGCTGTTAAGGGGCAGTTCTATACACTTCCGCCCGTCTTAATATTCTTCCTTAATGGTCTAATCTATCATCACTGAATCTTCAAGAGTTGTACAAATCTTCCAAGTTGAACACGCATTTTTACGGTTATCCAGAGGTTTAGCTGTTTCAACCACACATAAATCATCCGCACATAAAAGAGAGAAGCTACGACGACGTTTCGGTCGACTTGCGACCATTGACAAAGTCACAGTTGTGACGGTGTCTTTGGTCCAAGTCCCTGACCGAAAACGTCGTCGTAAGCTTTCTCTCTTTTACTTGTGCGGTGTTATTTGTGTTATCGTTCCAGTAACGGTATGTGCCTTTTCGTCCATTATTTATTTAGCTGTTGGTTTCACATTATTTTTTGTTTACATAGTGCGCTCTCTGACATCGCGGGGCTCAAATGTTTTTAGTGCTATATTTTATGTAAATTGGATGATATATATTTACCCTTTTCATATAATTGTATTTTGCCGATGTTTTCATTAATAGCTAAAACGAAAATATCTTGCTTTATATATTTGAGTTATTATATTAGCTTGAATGTAGGTAGGATGTGATATATTACACTTCTCACTGTGCTTACTGTTAAAGTTTAAAGATTGTTATGGCTGCATCGCCGTCGAAAACTGTCTTGTACTACGCTCGTTTGCTTGATGTCAGGTGTACCTTGCGCCCCGTGCTGGTCCCCCCCCCCCAGTCCCCCATCCCCCCCCCCCCCCCCCCCCATCCCCCCCCCCGCGCCCCCCCCGCCGCCAACTACCCCACCTCCCCCGCCTCCTAATCACTTGAATGTGAGGCCTGTAGACGAGAAATCGCTCTCTCTTTCCACAGTTGGTATCGTTCGACCAGACCCATTTTTTCCATCTCCTTATGGTCTGGGTAGCAGTCTATCGTCTCTGTCTGTTTGTTTAGTTATTTAGTGTCTGTTTAGTAGAGTATGGTTTTGCTGGTGGTCGACACATACTTCTTGTAAATCCTGTGTAACTCTGTCCATAGAGCATAGTTCAGATTTAGTGAGGTTTTGGACGTTTTTACTGAGGTTGTCGTCTCGTACCGGCACTCTAGTCAACACAAGGGTCCGCAACTTACAGCTCCTGACCTAGTTCTGTGGCAACTCGCACCGTCGTAGTCGGCGGATTCTCTTATGCTGAACTTAGATTCAATCTTAAGGGAGTTTTATAACTTTTATGGGAGGATCTGATGGTGGCCCCAGTTAGGGTCGTTATTTTGGACTCCTTTTTCCTTACCGCTGGTGCTGACTGCTTGTGTTTATTAGTTGCTGTTGGCGAATGATTCGTAATATTATTCAAACAAGCGGTTTTGTTTGCCTTGTTGGTAAATGAAGGAAGATTTTTTGAGGATGTTCAGTCAGTCACTTTTTAAGTCTAAGTCGTGTCTTGTCTTACTGAGAAAGAACGAGCACTTTGAGCACACACGCACACACATACTTGTATCTTACTAGTATTTTCATACTTGACCAGTAAACGTACCAGAACGGTACTTAAGTGCGTACCTGTTGCAAAAATGTTCCATTCAGGTACTTTACTACTCTATGTACAATTTAACTTTGCACTACCAGAGAAGTGTAGGAGCTTATATCTTAAATTATAATACAAATTCGTTTCTTTGATTTTGTCCACCTAGATCAACTTTGTTTAATAAACATCTCAATTGATATTTCGTTAGTTAGTGTCCTATACTAATAGACTATTAAAATGTATCACCAATTTTAAAGGATAACCTGAACACAGAATATTTTTATGGCGACTTGTTTCAAAAGCCAGACACAAGGCTGAATGTTAGAGGGGGAGACCTCGATATTCTCTCGCAGATGGGTTTCTTACTTATAGATTTCACCTTTTCTTTTTTGTAACATTACACTACCCCACATGGTATTGTGTACATTTCCTGCAGAGTCATTTTTGTGATTTTTTTTTCAACTGGGTTGCTAATGGTAACTGAAGACTTGGTATTAGCTCTGAAGAAACCATAGTGGCGAAGCCGTCTCCCTTATAAAATTATCCCTGCAACGTTGTATCTTTTTTCCACATGAGGCCAAGAGGATAGGCATAGAAAATGAAAGGGAGAGAGGTGTAGGAATAAGGGAGATCAGGGATGGACCCTGAATTGGCAAATCTGGAAGGAAGGGCCAAGAGTTTTCCTCCGTTTTGGGGAAATTAAAAAAAAGGCATGATTAAATCAACCAGTCCAGGAACTGGTTGGGTCACCAGTCAAGGACCTGGTCAAATCAACCAGTTCCGGAACTGGTTGACCAATCACCCAGGCCGGGAACTGGTTGATTCACCCAGTCCAGGGAAAAATGCTTGAATCACCAGTCAAGGAGCTGGGCTGACTCTCCAGTTCAGAAACGGTTGATTGATCATCAGTCCTGGAAACCGGTCGAATCACCAGTCTAGGAAACTTGTCGCAATAATTACCACGTTCAGGATACTGGTTGACATCACCAGCTCATGGACACTCGTCGAATCACCAGTCAAACGGAATGGTGAATCAGCAGTCTAGGAACTGCTTGAATACAGGTCAGGGACCTGTCGAATTTTAACCCGTCAGGTCTGCACGTTGAATTACCAAGTTGATGTTTCTGATACTCTAAACCAAGTTGAATGTTGCAGGTATCATGAGAGCTCCCCCTTTTTCTAATGAGAAGTTACCCACTCCTGGTGAGCGAAAAGTCTCTAAAGTTCTCCATATATTAACTAATGTTCTACGATGCGAAATGTTGGGATATAGAGACACTGGCAGAAGAATAAACTCTTCATTACAAAGTTTCGCCATGGATGTGGTTTCATCGAATTACCAGTCTTGGACGATACGTTGTTACTGAATAGTATTCTTAGGCTTCCATCAAGTACCAGTATTCTGTGAAATACTGTATTTAAAGAATTTCTGGCTTATAACGTATTAGCCTTGGCGCGACCGAAACAGCTGTACTGAAAGGATTCTTGGACTTTATTATGACTACACAGCCTTGGCGGCAACCGTCCTATTAAAAGATTCCTTAGGTTTTTATAACTACCCAACATTGGGCGAAAAGTCGTTTTTATCAGGGATCCTTAGGTTTTTATCAAGTACAGCCTTGAGCGAAAAGTCCTATTAAAAGGGATCCTTAGGTTTTATCAAGCACTAGTATTGGGCGAAACGCTCTCCTGAAAGAAGTCGGGCTTCGGCAAGCACCAACCCTCGCGCGAAAACGTTGCTTAAAAATCTGCCAGTGTGTACAAATTTCCCCTGACCTCGTCCCAAGTATTCCGTATTTTTTTCAGCGGTTTTGTTTAGTGGGGATGATTGGCCAGTACGTGCTGCACTATAATCCGGACTCGGCGGCTAATACAGGCCAAAAAATCCTCCTTGCCATACGCGGTTACTGTGTATGTAACCTGTAATTACCAGCTAGAGAATGGCGATATACGGGCCGCTATAAGCAGGGAAAATCGAGCAATTCATGCACACGAACTACGCGTGGTCATGAATATGAGAGGTTGATTTGTTTAAATGTCGTTCCTATTGGTACCTTGTGTGTGTGTGAGTGTGTGTGTGTGTGTCGTGTGTGTGTGTGTTGTGTGTGTGTGTGTGTGTGTGTGTGTGTGTGTGTGTGTGTGTGTGTGTGGTGTCGTGAACATATATGGTATGTGTCTGGGGGGGTCGAGAAGAATCGTTACCTCGTCCACTTCTGCTTCTCGCTCCAGGACACAATCATACCTAGTCTTCAAACTGTGTATGAAGTGATCCTCCACCATCCTTCTCATCTCTATCACTCCACCTGTTTTACCCTCCTAACACCTCCCCTATTTCCTAACCAATAAGTTTAAAAATCATGTACATTTTACCTACTCCAATTAATACACCAAAAATACTCTGCTGCGTTAGGCGGTGAGGAAAAACCCTGTGATTGTAAAGCTGTACTTGATGCAGTAATCAAGGAAAGGTGTGTGATTGTATTCTGTAAAATCTTCCGCCTCAGTGATCATCCTACACTGATGCACCTCACTAACAGCAATCATAATAGTGTTCAGTCCATATGTCTTATAGAAAAGTGTTCAGTTCCCTCAAAGCCTTGATAGGTGTTCAGTCCTGAACCTGATAGGTTTTCAGTCCCTGGACATTGATAGGTGTTTGTCCTGTAACCTTATATGTTGTACAGTCCCTCAGCCTTGATAGGTGTTCAGTCCTGAAACACTTGATAGGTGTTCAGTCCATCCACCTTGATTAGAATTTTCAGTCCTCTGAACCTTGGATGTGTTCGTCCTCAGCCCTTGAGAGTGTCAGGTCCTGAACCGTGTAGGTGTTCAGTCCATGATACCTTGATAGGTGTTCAGTCCTGAACCTTGATAGATGTCAGTCCCTGAACCATGCATAGGTGTTCGGTCCCCTGGAACCCCTCGATAGGTGTTCAGTCCCTGAACCTTGATATGGTGTTTCATGTCCCTGAACCTCCGTTAGGTTTCTGTCCCTCAACTTGTAGGTGTTCAGTCCCTCAATCTTGATATGTGTTCAGGCCCTGAACCTTAGATAGGTGTTCAGTCCATGAACCTTGATAGCGTGTTCAGTCCTGAACCTTGAATAGGTGTTTCAGGCCTTGAACCTTGATACGGGGTCAGTCCCTCAACCTTGATAGGTGTCAGTCCCTGTGAACCTTGATTGATAGGTGTTAAGTACCTGCAACCTTGTTAGGTGTTTCCGTCCCTGAACCGTGATAGGTGGTCAGTGATCTACAGCATCACCTCAGATCAACAGTAACATCACTCCACTTCAGTCACATGCTCAGGCTGATCAGTGAATTTTCTTGAATATTTATAACTGGTTACTGAAGGGATGTGGGATGAACGGGGATACTATCACTAGGTACTATCCACTAGGTACGTATCCTAGGTACTATCCATACCGGTTACTATCCCTTATGGTACTATCCCTAGGTACTATCCCCAGGTACTATCCCAAGGTACTATCCCGGTACTAGTCCAGGTACTATCACCAGCGTATAGTACCTGGACTAGCCCAAGGTACTAGCCCCAGGTTACTAGGCTCAGGTTACTAGCCAAAGGTACTATCCCCAGGTACTAGTCTAGGTACTAGTCTCTGGTACTAGCCCAGGTACTAGTCAAGGTACTAGCCCCAGGTTACACGCCCCAGGTTATCTAGCCCCAGGTACCTAGTCTCCGGTACAATCACCAGGTACTAGCCCCAGGGACTTGTCCCTAGGTACTGTCCCACGGTACTAGTCCCAGGTACTAGTCCCACGTATAGTCCTCGGTACTATCTCAAGGTAATAGCCTCAGGCACTAGACCCATGATACTAGTCCATCTACTATCCCCAGGTACTAGTTCCAAGGGTTACTAGTGTCATTTGGTTCGTTAACGTGGATGGCGGTAAAAATACTCACGTAGGCGGTTAGTACGTATAATTATAACGGAAAGTATGGAAAGGACCACTCAGCGACCTGCCATTCTTCTGACTCCGTATCTCAGGGCTGACTCACCAGTGCCTAGAGGAGGTGAGCTGTGTTTGACCACATGCTTGGTCTGCAGCAAACGTGAATAAAAGTCAGTGATTTCACACAGACGGTGGTTGTGAGTCTATCTACTGGTAAATCGAGTAATTATTAGCTCCGGCGGTCCCGCTAACGTATGTCGTCCCGACATACAGCTAATACCAAAATAGAACGGCAGGCTGTTCGGCTTGGGCTGATTTCTATACATTGTCAAATTACACATCAGTTGGGAACATTTATAACATAAGGAGGAATATTGGAATGGAAAGGCTTACGTAATGACATAATGAAAATGTAATACCAAACTGCTGATGAAACTGTAATGCAATACAATGTTATATGATATAACAACAACTCATCGAGCAGTACTCAACATTTGGATTACACAATAGAAATGATTTAAAAAAAATTTGATCGATCGATCTGTATTCATGTGATTCGGATTTAGAGGGAAGAAATTCGATACAAACGAAAGAGAGTAGTTTAACAGAAAGCAGATCGGTTGCACTCAAATCTAGCCCAGACTGTTAAATCTCAGAATTCGGAGTGAACGTGAAACACACAAAAATAATTCATTGGAATACTGATAAGTAAGATACTGTAATTTTCATCTTTACTTGTTATTTACATTTAATCCCCACTCTGCTAGGGGTGTAGTTTCGCATATGCAGAATGGGTGTTCATCTCTGGAAGGATCAACTCTGTTGCACTGGCTAAACTCATGCTGTATTTGAGGCAAATATGGAAGTTGGTAAGAGGTAACAAAATGATACTTGAGGATGCTAAATATCTGTCGATGTACGTATGGGAATAACGACATTCACAATTGATCGTCAGTTTGAGATAGGTAGCGAGCAGTAGAGGTCAGGGCGGCTGATGGTGCTTCCATTCTTTCCGTTTTTATTATACGTACTCACCAGCCTAAGTGAGTGTTTTTTACCCCAATCACGTTATCAGAACCCACATACACTCTGCCATAAGTGTAGATCCACAGGTAGCTAGTATCACGCGTACTATGTCCCAGGTACATTTTCACCAGGTACTAGGCAGTCCCAGGTACAAGTCCCGGTTAAGACAGTCCCAGGTTTAAGAGTCCACAGAGTCCACCCCAGGTACCTAAGTCCAATCTAATCTATCCCCAGGTTACTTGTCCTGGATACCTAAACAACAAAACAAACAACAGGGGCAGGTCTGTCACTCTGGCCCACCTGACATTTCACGACAAATTTATCCAGGGGGTAGGACATTATGGACAGTTCACTGGACTTCTTAATGGACCGTTAGAAGACAGCTTGAATGTTAGGGATGTGAGGGAGGCAGGAAGGCAGCATGGGAGCGGCTAGGGTAGTGGATGCAGCAAGGGAAGGGAGGGGTTGGAGGCAGCAAGGGAAGGGAGGGTTAGGAGGCAGCGAGGGAGGGAGGGTAGGACGGCAGCAAAAGGGATGGGAGGGTAGGACGGCTGCAAGGGAGG
Organism: Cherax quadricarinatus; assembly: GCF_026875155.1. Lineage (NCBI taxonomy): Eukaryota > Metazoa > Arthropoda > Malacostraca > Decapoda > Parastacidae > Cherax > Cherax quadricarinatus. The sequence goes on from NC_069414.1 coordinate 51,200,158, forward strand.
GAGGGTAGGAGGAGCGAAGGGAAGGAGGGAGGGAGGGGGGGCCAGGAGGCAGCGAGGGCGTGGAGGGTAGGAGGCAGCGGGGAGGGAGGGAGGGCAGGACGGCGCGAGGAGGGAGGGTTGGAGGGCCAGCGAGGGATGAGAGGCAGGAGCGGCAGCGAGGGAGGGAGGGTTAGGAACAGCAGCGAGGGAGGGAGGGAGGGAGGAGGGCAGCAGGCCGCGAGGGAGGGAGGGTAGGAAGGCAGCGAGGGGCGGGAGGGTAGGAGGCAGCGAGGAGGGAGGGAGGGGTAGGAGGCCGTGGGGGGGGACAGCGACGAGGATGGGTAGGAGGCAGAGGGGAGGGAGGGAGGGCAGGTAGGCCGCCGACGGGAGGGAGGGAGGGTAGGAGGCAGCGAGGGGGAGGGTAGGGGCAGCGCGGGAGGGAGGGTAGGAGGCAGCGGAGGGAAGGGAGGGAGGGCAAGGGAGGCAGCGAGGGAGGGCGGCGGAGGGCAGGATGCCGCGAGGGAAGGGGAGGGTGTAGGAGGCAAGGGAGGGAGGGAAGGGAGGGCAGGAGGCCACAGCGGGGAGGGAAGGTTAGGAACGACGGCACGCCGAGGGAGGGAGGGGAGGCAGGAGGGCGCGAGGGTGGAGGTAGGACGGCAGCGGAGGGAGGGAGGGAGGGCAGGGACGGCCGCGGGGAGGGAGGGGTAGGAGGCAGCGATGGGAGTGAGGGTAGGAGGAAGGCGGGGAGGGAGGGTTACGGACGGCTAGCGACATGAGGGAAGGGGCGGTTAGGAGGCCAGCGAGGGAGGGTCGGGAGGGCAGGAGGCAGACGAGGGAGGGAGGGTAGGAGGCAGCGAGGGAGTAGCGGGTAGGAGGCAGCGAGGGAGGGAGGTAGGAGGCAGCGAGGGATGGGGAAAAGGGTAGGAGGCCGCGAGGGAGGGGAGGGTAGGAGGCCACGTGGGAGGGGAGGGTAGGAGGCAGCGAGGGAGGGAGGGGTAGAGGCAGTCGAGGGAGGGAGGGAGGGCAGGAGCCCCCGAGGGAGGGAGGTAGGAGGCAGCGAGGGAGGGGAGGACGGGCAGGGAAGGCCAGCGCAGGGAGGGAGGGTAGGAGGCAGCGAGGGAGGGAGGGAGCGGCAGGAGGCCGCGAGGGAGGGTTGGGTAGGAGGCCAGCGAGGGAGGGAGGGGTAGGAGGCAGCGAAGGGAGGGAGGGTAGGAGGCAAGCGAGGGAGGGAGGGTAGGGGAGGCAAGCGAGGGGGGAGGAGGGAGGGCAGGAGGCAGCGAGGAGGGTGGGAGGACCCGGCAGCGAGGGAGTGAGGGTAGGAGGCAGCGGGGAGGGAGGGTAGGACCCCGGCAGAGAAGGGAGGGAGGGTAGGATGCCGCGACAGGGAGGGAGGGTAGGAGGGGCAGCGGAGGGAGGGAGGGTATAGGAGGCAGCGGGGAGGGAGGGGATAGGAGGCAGCGAGGGGAGGCGAGGGTAGGAGGCAGCGAGGGAGGGAGGGTAGGAGGGCAGCGAGGGAGGGAGGGAGGGCAGGAAGGCAGCGAGGGAGGGGAGGGGTAGGAGGCAGCGAGGGTGGCGAGGGTAGGAGGGCAGCGAGGGAGGGAGGGTTAGGTGGCTGCGAGGGAGGGAGGAAGGAGGCAGCGAGGGAGGGTGGTTATATGGAGGCAGCGAGGGAGGGAGGGTTAGGACGGCCGCGAGGGCAGGAGGGTAGGAGGCAGCGAGGAGGCTAGGAGGGTACGGGAGGGCAGCGGGGAGGGAGGGTAGGAGGCAGCGAGGGAGGGAGGGTAGGAGCAGCGAGGGAGGGAGGTAGGAGGCAGCGACGGGAGGGAGGGAGGTAGGGCAGGAGGGCAGCCGAGGGAGGGAGGGTAGGAGGCAGGCGAGGGTGGAGGGTAGGAGGCAGCGAGGGAGGGCGGGTTTGGAGGCTGCGAGGGAGGGAGGGAAGAGGCAGGCGAGGGAATGGAGGGCAGGACGGCCAGCGAGGGAGCGGAGGGTAGGGGGCAGGGAGGGTGGGTAGGAGGCTGCGAGAGGGAGGGAGGGGTAGGAGCGCAGCGATGGGACCGTTGAGGGAGGTCAGGAGGGCAGGAGGGAGAGCAGAGGGAGGGGGGACGTGAGGAATGGAGAGAGGTAGGGAGGGAATTAGTGAGTCAGATGGACGGCAGAAAGGGAGCGGAGGATCTTAGGGATATAGGGGATTCTTAGGGATACAGGAGGTTCTTAGGGACTATAGGACGGATCTTAGGGATATAGGGAGGATATAGAGATATAGGGAGGATTTTAGGGAGTATAGGGAGGATCTTAGGGATCATAGGAGAGGATCTTACGGGATATTAGGGAGCCCCATATTAGCAGCTATAGGGAGGATCTTAGGGATCATAGGGAGATTTCCGCTTTAGGAGATATCTATTGGGAGGATCTTAGGGACTATAGGGAGGATCTTAGGATATAGGGAGGAATCTTAGGAGAAATGGAGGAAGTGAGGGAGGGCAATGGTAGACAGGTAAGGATGGAGAGAGCAGCAAAGATGAAGGATGAAAAAAGGGGTTTGAAAGAAGGGAGAGAGGAAGAGAGAGGCAGGAAGGAAAAGAGGGGAAAGGAAGAAAAGAAGAAAGCGGCGAGGTAAAGAGAGAGGAAGAACGAAAAGAGAGAAGGAGGAATAGAAGAGGGAAGACATTCTGAGATAGTAACAGAAAACCTTACGACTTTTACACAATATATATCAATCTATCTAACCTAACCTAAGAAGCACTGAAAACAGATAGCAATTTCTTTAATCATAGACTGAGGTCAGGATTTGACTAGCAGAAGACTCTCCTCCCTGTTGAGTTTAGAGCTCTGGGCTTCCAAGGATATCTTCTAGGATACCTGGAGACAGACCAAGGATATCTCCTAGGATACCTGGAGACAGACCAAGGATATCTCCTAGGATATCTGGGGACACCTGCATTTCAGGTCTTTTATGACTCTGGAAGATTTTGCAAAAGTAGACCTTTGAGACCCCACAGGTGATTTCGGTCTTTTGTGCTCGTGGAAAACCAGGGCAAAAGAAGTATAGTTTTGTAATGATTGTGGGGGCAGCACACGAACCCCGGCAATGCGTGGGCACCAAGATAGATATTCTCTTTAAAACCTTGGGGGGGCCCCATAAATACCAAACCTTTACACAGCTGGGGGCACCACAGGGAACCGAAAACCCAAAAAGACTTTCATGACAACAGTTTTTCCAAAAGGGTAACTGATTGAGAGGCAGCGTCTCCCCCAATTAAAAGGCAAAGAGCGACAGGGGAAAACCCGCCAAAAATGGCCGGGGCCCTTTCCACCCCGCACCCGCTTAAAAACTCCACATATATTAAAACATGAGTCGCAAATAAACCCTTTTATAAGGGTTTTTTTTACAACAATTTTGGTATCTGTATCTAGGAGGTTTTAGGCAGGGTGTGGGTTTTAGGGGAGGGGGGTTAATATTTTGGGGGGGTGTGGGTATTTGGGGGTTGGGAAACAAGATGTGGTATTTTTAAGGTTTTGGGGCATTTTTGGGGGTTGGGGAAACCCCCGGGGTGGGGAAGGGGTTGCCCTTTCACTGGTTTTCCAGGCCCCTCTCTTAATTTTGGGCGGGGGAAAAATTTCAGGGGTTACCCCCCCCTCCTCCCTTACCTCCCACCAACCCTAATCTGCTACCATGGAAGATGAACTCCTGAATTAACATTATACTATTACCATGCTCCCAAAAAAAACTTTTTTTATAACCCCACCATCCACCGTTTTTACCCCCATTTTGTTTTTAAAAAACGTAGTTCATTTTAAGACAATTTATTAGAAGCGTTGATACATCTATCATACAGGGGTTTTGAATAAAATAACCCTAGTCATTGGTGTGTGGGTGACCACGTGCCTGAAAAATGCAAGTGTGATTAATTGAGATGAGGTCAGGAGACATAAGGTCATGGATTCCTGTTCTTTAGGTAGTGCTGTTTTTGCAGGGGCAGTGTTGGGAAATTTTGTAGCCCCCTCATGTGGTGCCAGTGGTGGGCGACATCGCCAGGTTAGGATAGTTGTGTCTTTTTCCCAAATTAACGTGCCCGGGGGGAGTTCCTGGATGCAAGGGTATTTAAGTCCCTCTGTTACTGGATTTTATGATCGTTCGGCCGGACCGAAAAAATTCTGCCTGTTTTCCTAATATTTCTTGGGACAGTATCACAGGGGTGGTGTAGACGCCTGCTTTTGGAAGTTAGGTGTGTGGAGAAACTTATAGTGAAGTCTTGATAGATGAGGTGGTAGTAGTGAACATCTTTGTGTTTTAGCAAGTGCCTGGCGGGGTATTCGGGGGAACTCACCCCTTGGGAGCACCATGAACCGCTTAGAGAACTGTTCCATGGGGGTTTGGTTGATGATAGCTTGTGCCTTGAGTCTGCAATCCCGGATGAAAAAAAGATGAAAATTGAAAATGTGTGAAGACCTGTGTTATGTACATACATTCCTCCTTCAAGGAAAACACTGGCTGGAGATGCAAAAGATCCCTCAAGAAGAGGCCATAAAGACCACCTCCTTTAGTGCGGTTCCATGATGTGAATAACCTGAGTAAGATTATTTACGAAACAGGTTAAACTACAAGACAAGAAAGGAAAAAAGGAAAGGGGAATGACAGGAGGGAAAAAGAATAAGGACGAGAAGATAACAAGGAGAGGCACTACAATTATCATAAATAGTAACATGCAGAGGGAGTTGAATGTTTGCTCTAGGCTTTCGTGTTGCAATCGACACATCGTTCAGGCGCTCTTTTTCCCGCTTGTGGCAGAAAGAGACCACAAAAATCCAAAAAGATTCGTTCAGTAAAAGGCTGTTTCACTTTGGTTTTTTCCCATTTTTATCGTTCTTTTGCGATTATTGCGACATATTAACAAATAATATCTCTCAATCCACAGCAGGAATCGAACCTGTACCTCTGTATCAAAAGTACATATTACTTTTCGCCACTCGGCCAATCCCAGATCTGGTGAGTGGCCCTAAAGTACTGTTTTACTTTCCGAGTGTACAGGTTGGAATCCTGCTATGGACAATTTCGCTGTTTGCCAACTGTTAAACATAGTATCATACGTGTATTTCTTAGGATAACCCAATAAGTAAAAGTGCTTATTTCAAGAGGGTCCTTATTGCAAGGTTTCGTGTACCCCGTGCAGAGAAGGTTGTGGTGTCGGTGGACCAACACCTCCCAGAAAGGAAGTTTGCTGTTTTTATTTCCAGTTACCGTCTAATCTTTATTGATGACCTGGTCATGGACCGGGCCGCGGGCGCGCTGATCCAGGAACTCCCTCCTAGCCTGCCTAGAGGGCCCTTTGTCCTGCTCTGAAAACTGTGTCATGGAAACCCTCTTCTCTCTCTACTAACGCTCCCGCAACCAAGGTCGCACTCTTTTAAGTGTCTCTTTAAAATGACCACTTCGATTAACCGAGTACATTAAAAAATCAAATAGTGAATTTTTTTTATCCCCTTTTTCCAAAACCCCCCCTTCCCACCCCCTTTTCAAACCCCCCCACCCTCATCCCCCCACCCCCGTCACCTCCCACCCTCTCCCCGCCACCTTTCCCCCCCCCCCCTCCCCCACCACCCCCGTAACCTCCCCCCCCTCCCCCCCCACCCCCTCCCCACCCCTTCCCCACCCCCCCCCCCCCCACCTTCTCCCCCCCACCCTCCCCACCCCCCCCCTAGGGCCAATAAACACCCCAAAACTCTCACCTCTATAAAAAAAAAATTTTTTATAGTTTCTAAAGTTTATCCCAAAACATTGATTATTTTTATTATTATTATTATTATTATTACTGTTTTATTATCATCATTATTATATTATTACTGTTATTATTATTATTTTATTTTTTATATTATTATTATTATTTTTACGTTTTTATTTTATTTTTATTATTATTATTTCTGTTATTTTATCATTATTATTATTATTTTTTATTACTGTTATTATTTTCATTATTATTTTTTATTTTATTATTATTATTATTATTATTATTTTTATTATTTTTATGTTATTATTATTATTATTTTTTATTATTATTTTATTATTTTATTATTACTTTTATTTTATCATTATTAATTTTATTATTTTTTATTATTTTTATTATTTTTATTATTATTATTTTCTGTTATTATTATTTTTTTATTTTATTTTATTATATTTTATTGTTATTTTTATGTTATTTTCATTATTTTTATTGTTTTTTTATTATTTTTGTTATTATTATTATTTTATTAAATTTTTATTATATTATTTTATTATTATTATTATTACGTTTTTATCATTATTATTATTTTTATTTTTATTATTTTTTTATTGTTATTATTATTTTTATTTTATTATTATTTATTATTATTATTATTATTTTTATTATTATTGTTATTATTATGTTCTTATTATTTTGTTATTATTATTATTATTATTACTGTTATTTCAAATTTTTTT
>NC_069414.1:51207096-51224596 GCF_026875155.1 Cherax quadricarinatus
TTTTTTGGTAGAACAAGTACGAGCAACAGCCCGCTGATCAGGAACTGACTTAAGGTGCTTGTCCAGTGCCAGCTTGAAGACTGCCAGGGGTCTGTTGGTAATCCTACTATATAGAAAGCCCTGGTTATGCAAAGCATTTCTCGCATCATAGGTTAATTTTGTCCCTCAGGATGGGACCCATCAGTCTGCACTCTCTTGGGTAGGTATAGGGTGTTTCAAAATGATGGACCCAATTTCAAAGCGGACTGCTTTGAAATTTTGTCCATGACTTTGAAACACCTTGTATAGTTATCAAGACTAAACTTCACCGACTCCAAAACTGAGGGACTGATTACCCCGTCTTCAGTATATACTTCTACAGTCTTCACATTATGTCCTTGAATTTGTACTGATAAAGACACTGGATGGCGAAACGTCTACCAATAAAGATACCCAACAATATGAAATAATATGTAACAATACGCAACAATACGTAATAATACGCAACAATACGCAAAAATCGCTCGAGCAAATGACGGTAATTCGTAAGTGAATCGAGCAAGTCAACACGGGAACAGCGTTACCACACCTCTGTGTAACACCTCATGTGTAACACCTCATGTGTAACACCTCATGTGTAACACCTCATGTGTAACACGTCATGTGTAACACCTCGTGTGTAGCACCTCATGTGTAACACCTCATGTGTAACACCTCATGTGTAACACCTCATGTGTAACACCTCATGTGTAACACCTCATGTGTAACACATCATGTGTAACACCTCATGTGTAACACCTCATGTGTAACACCTCATGTGTAACACCTCATATGTAACACATCATGTGTAACACCTCATGTGTAACACCTCATGTGTAACACCTCATGTGTAACACCTCATGTGTAACACCTCATGTGTAACACCTCATGTGAAACACATCATGTGTAACACCTCATGTGTAACACCTCATGTGTAACACCTCATGTGTAACACCTCATGTGTAACACCTCATGTGTAAAAACCTCATTGTAACACCTCATGTGTAACCCTCATGTGAAACACACATGTGTAACACCTCATGTGTAACACCTCATGTAAAAACACATCATGTGTAACACCTCATGTGTAACACCTCATGTGTAACACCTCATGTGTAACACCTCATGTGAAACACATCATGTGTAACACCTCATGTGTAACACCACGTGTGCAACACCTCATGTGTAACACCTCATGTGTAACACCACATGTGCAACACCTCATGAGTAACACCACATGTGCAACACCTCATGTAACACTTTGCAACACCTCATGTAACACTTTGTAGCACCTCATGCATCACTTTGTAACACCTTATGTAACACTTTTTAGCACCTCATGTAACACTGACCTAACAGTAACACTTTGTAGCACCTCATGTAACACTTTGTAACACCTCATGTAACACTTTTTAGCACCTCATGTAACACTGACCTAACAAGTAACACTTTGTAACACCTCATGTAACACTTTTTAGCACCTCATGTAACACTGACCTAACGAGTAACACTTTGTAACACCTCGTGTAACACCTTGTTTAACACAGTAACACAGAATTAGCACTATAACACTTAGTAACACCCTGGCACCTTAACACCGTAACGCGTTACGTGTGTGTACCTTTCATGTTATGATCATATCTCACGATCATTAGCACAATTTTAACTACTAATTACCTGGAGGGTATTCCGAGGGTCAACGTCCCCGTGGCCCGGTCCATGACCAGGTCTCGCGGTGGATCAGGGACTGACCAACCAGGTTGTTACTGCTGGCCGCACACAATCCAAGGTGTGAACCAAAGCCCGCCCAGTCAAGTACTGACTTTAAGTATCTGTTCAGCTTCCTATTGAAGAAAGCCAGGGGTCTTGAAGACAGTCAGGGGTCTTGAAGAAAGCCAGGGGTCTTGAAGACAGCCAGGGGTCTTGAAGACAGCCAGGGGTCTTGAAGACAGCCAGGGGTCTTGAAGACAACCAGGGGTCTTGAAGACAGCCAGGGTTTGAAGACAACCAGGGTCTTGAAGACAGCCAGGGGTCTTGAAGAAAACCAGGGGTCTTGAAGACAGCAGGGGTCTTGAAGACAGCCCCGGGGTCTTGAAGACAGCCAGGGGTCTTGAAGACAGCCAGGGCCTTGAAGCAACCAGGGGTCTTGAAGACAGCCAGGGGTCTTTAAGACAGCCAGGGGTCTTGAAGACAACCAGTGGTCTTGAAGGGCAGCCAGGGGTCTTGAAGACAGCCAGGGTTTTTGAAGACAACCAGGGGTCTTGAAGACAACCAGGGGTCTTGAAGACAGCCAGGGGTCTTGAAGGGCAGCCAGGGGTCTTGAAGACAGCCAGGGGTCTTGAAGACAGTCAGGGGTCTTAAGACAGCCAGGGGGCTTGAAGACAAACCCGGGTCTTGAAGACAGCCAGGGGTCTTGAAGACAGCCCGGGGTCTTGAAGACAACCAGGGGTCTTGAAGACAGCCAGGGGTCTTTAAGACAAAACCAGGGGTCTTGAAGACAACCAGGGGTCTTGAAGACAGCCAGGGGTCTTGAAGACAACCAGGGGTCTTTAAGACAACCAGGGGTCTTGAAGAAAAACCAGGGACTTGAAGACAACCAGGGGTCTTGAAGACAACCAGGGGTCTTGAAGACAACCAGGGGTCTTGAAGACAACCAGGGTCTTTAAGAAAGTCAGGGGTCTTGAAACAGCCAGCCTCTTGAAGACCAGTCAGGGGTCTTGAAGACAGCCAGGGTCTCGAAGACCAACCAGGGGTCTTGAAGACAACCAGGGTCTTGAAGACAACCAGGGGTCTTGAAGACAACCAGGGGGCTTGAAGACAACCAGGGGTCTTGAAGGCAACCAGGGGTCTTGAAGAGAACCAGGGGTCTTGAAGACAGCCAGGGGTCTTGAAGACAGCCAGGGGTCTTGAAGACAACCAGGGGTCTTGAAGACAACCAGGGGTCTTGAAGACAGTCAGGGGTCTTGAAGACAGCCAGGGGTCTTGAAGACAACCAGGGGTCTTGAAGACAACCAGGGGTCTTGAAGACAGCCAGGGGTCTTGAAGACAGCCAGGGGTCTTGAAGACAGCCAGGGGTCTTGAAGACAGCCAGGGGTCTTGAAGACAGGGCCCGGGGTCTTGAAGACAGCCAGGAGTCTTGAAGACAGCCAGGGGTCTTGAAGACAACCAGGGGTCTTGAATACAGCCAGGGGTCTTGAAGACAGCCAGGGGTCTTGAAGACAGCCAGGGATCTTGAAGACAGCCAGGGGTCTTGAAGACAGCCAGGGGTCTTGAAGACACCAGGGTCTTGAAGACAACCAGGGTCTTTAAGACAGCCAGGGTCTTGAAGACAGCCAGGGGTCTTGAAGACAACCAGGGTCTTGAAGACAGCCAGGGGTCTTGAAGACAACCAGGGGTCTTGAAGACAGCCAGGGGTCTTGAAGACAGCCAGGGGTCTTGAAGACAGCCAGGGGTCTTGAAGACAGTCAGGGGTCTTTAAGACAGCCAGGGGTCTTGAAGACAGCCAGGGGTCTTGAAGACAGCCAGGGGTCTTGAAGACAACCAGGGGTCTTGAAGACAGCCAGGGGTCTTGAAGACAACCAGGGGTCTTTAAGACAGCCAGGGGTCTTGAAAACAACCAGGGGGCTTGAAGACAGCCAGGGGTCTTGAAAACAGCCCGGTCTTGAAGACAGCCAGGGGTCTTGAAGACAGCCAGGGTCCTTGAAGACAGCCAGGGGTCTTGAAGACAGCCAGGGGTCTTGAAGACAACCAGGGGTCTTGAAGACAACCAGGGGTTTTTGAAGACAACCAGGGGTCTTGAAGACAGCCCGGGGTCTTGAAGACAGCCAGGGGTCTTGAAGACAACCCGGGGTCTTGAAAACCAACCAGGGGTCTTGAAGAAAGTCAGGGGGCTTGAAGACAGCCAGGGGGCTTGAAGACAGTCAGGGGTCTTGAAGACAGCCAGGGGTCTTGAAAAACCAGGGGTCTTGAAGACAACCAGGGGTCTTGAAGACAACCAGGGGTCTTGAAGACAACCAGGGGTCTTGAAGACAACCAGGGGTCTTGAAGGCAACCAGGGGTCTTGAAGAGACCAGGGTCTTGAAGACAGTCAGGGGTTTGAAGACAGCCAGGGGTCTTGAAGACAACCAGGGGTCTTGAAGACATCCAGGGGTCTTGAAGACAACCAGGGGTCTTGAAGACAACCAGGGTCTGAAGACAACCGGGCCTTGAAGACGTCAGGGGTCTTGAAGACAGCCAGGGTCTTGAAGACAACCAGGGTCTTGAAGACAGCCAGGGGTCTGAAGACAGCCAGGGGTCTTGAAGACAGCCAGGGCTTGAAGGGCAGCCAGGGTCTTGAAGACACCAGGGGTCTTGAAGACAGCCAGGAGTCTTGAAGACAGCCAGGGGTTTTTGAAGACAGCCAGGGGTCTTGAAGACAGCCCGGGGTCTTGAAGACAGCCAGGGTCTTTAAGACAGCCAGGGGTCTTGAAGACAGCCAGGGGTCTTGAAGACACCAGGGGCTTGAAGACAGCCAGGGGGCTTGAAGACAGCCAGGGGTCTGGAAGACAGCCAGGGGTCTTGAAGAAAAACCAGGGGTCTTGAAGACAGCCAGGGGTCTTGAAGACAGCCAGGGGTCTTGAAGACAGCCAGGGGTCTTGAAGACAGTCAGGGTCTTGAAGACAGCCAGGGGTCTTGAAGACAGCCAGGGGTCTTGAAGACAGCCAGGGGTCTTGAAGACAGCCAGGGGTCTTGAAGACAGCCAGGGGTCTTGAAGAACAGCCAGGGGTCTTTGAAGACGCAGGGGTTAACGCCAGGGTCTTTAAGACAGCCAGGGGTCTTGAAGACAGCCCGGGGTCTTGAAGACAGCCAGGGGTCTTGAAGACAGCAGGGTCTTGAAGACAGCCAGGGGGTCTTGAAGACAGCCAGGGGTCCTTTAAGACAGCCAGGGGTCTTGAAGACAGCCAGGGGTCTTGAAGACAGCCAGGAGTCTTGAAGACAGCCAGGGGTCTTGAAAACAGTCAGGGGTCTTGAAGACAGCCAGGGGTCTTGAAGACAGCCAGGGTCTTTAAGACAGCCAGGGGTCTTGAAGACAGCCAGGGGTCTTGAAGACAGTCAGGGGTCTTGAAGACAGCCAGGGGTCTTGAAGACAGCCAGGGGTCTTGAAAACAGCCAGGGGTCTTGAAGACAGCCAGGGGTCTTGAAGACAGCCAGGGGTCTTGAAGACAACCCGGGGTCTTGAAGACAGCCAGGGGTCTTGAAGACAGCCAGGGGTCTTTAAGACAGCCAGGGGTCTTGAAGACAGCCAGGGGGCTTGAAGACAGCCAGGGGTCTTGAAGACAGCCAGGGGTCTTGAAGACAGCCAGGGGTCTATTGGAATCACTTTTGGATGCTTGGAAGAAGTTAAACAGTCTTGGGCCCTAAACAGGGTTGGTTAGGGGAAGTTGCAGGAAACGGACAAGTGTTTCCTGACTCTTACACTTTGTTATCCTTCGTGTAACGTTTACACCCATGCTTTTCAATTTGATCGCCTGCCGAGTCTTTCGCTTTCATAGGGATGATTTCCGTGTGCAAATTGGAACTAGTCCTTCTAGGACTATTTTCCCAAGGATCAAACATCAGTAATTGAGGTGTTTGAACTTCCTACAGTGAAGTTCTCTGTATATCTCCAGGTCTGTAATTTCACCTGTTTGAAATGTTGGGGTTACTATACAGGTATTCCCGTCTGAGAGAACAAGTGACTTAAAGAGAATTATCACTGGTTTAACATCTCTTGTTCTGAAGGTTCTCATTATCCATCCTATCATTTTCCTCGTGGTTGTGATTGTGACATTGTTGTGATCCTTGAAGGTAAGATCTTACAACATTATCACTCCCAGGTCCCTCATATTACTATTCGCTCTATTGTGTGATTAGAATTTATCTTATACTCCGATATAGCCTTTATTTCGTCAAGTTTTTCATAGCGAAATAATTTAAAATTTGTTCTTATTGATATATACCAAGTCTTCCATTGGGAGACTTGGTGTATATCTGCTTGGAGATTTTTAGTTTCCTCAATGGACGACACTCGTGTAAATTCAATTATCGTCAGAAAAGGAAGACACAGTGGTATGATTTAGATCCTGTCTATGTCAGATATGAAGATGAGGAACAGGATGGGAGAGAGGGAGTTGTGTGCCTTGTGGAATAGAGCTTTTCACTGCAGCTGTCTCTGACTATTACACCATGATAGTACTTATCGAAGCCTTTCCGTTTGTCCTCCAGTGCATCCAAGACCATGTCATAGTGGTCCAGTAGTTGTAAGAGACAGGAGCGACCTTCTCTAAATCCATGCTACCCTGGGTTGTGCAACTGTCGGGAATCCAAGTGGTTAGTAATCTTGCTTCTTAGAACCTTTTCAAAATTTTTATGCTGTACGACGTTAGTGATATCAGTCTTTAATTGTTTGTTATTGCTTTACTGCCACCTTTGTGGAGAAGGGTTATATCCGTTGTTTTAAGTTATTGCGGGATGACACCCGTGTCTAGGCTCCTTCATCATAGAATTTTTAAGGCACGTGACACGAGCTTCTTGCTGTTCTTGATGAAGACGGAGTTGCACGAAGCTGGGCCTGAGGCAGAGTGCATGGGCATGTCGTTAATGGCTTTCCCGAAGTCCAATGGTGTTAGGCTTGCGTCAGAAACTCTGGCGATATTAACAAAATTTTGAGTCTCGGTCATAAAAAAAATTCTTTCAAATTGTCGACGATTAGTCTGATTACCGACTTACTAAACAGTCATACTGAGACTTCAGTATTACTCTGTATTTCATTGTTGTCATCGGTGTAAGTCTCCTCGGGTTTAATTAAGGACCAACACTGGACGTGGTGTTTGTCCTAAATTTAGCAAATGACAAGAAATATTTTTGATGTCTTTCAATTTCGTTTATTGTTTAAGTTCTTTCTGTCTTTCCTGAATCCTGTATGATTCATTTAAATTAGTTGATATTTTTCTATTTCACTAGCCAGTGTCTCCTTCCGTATTTCACTAGCCAGTGCCTCCTTCCGTATTTCACTAGCCAGTGCCTCGTTCCGTATTTCACTAGCCAGTGCCTCCTTCCGTATTTCACTAGCCAGTGCCTCCTTCCGTATTTCACTAGCCAGTGTCTCCTTCCTTATTTCACTAGCCAGTGCCTCCTTCCTTATTTCACTAGCCAGTGCCTCCTTCCGTATTTCACTAGCCAGTGTCCTCCTTCCTTATTTCACTAGCCAGTGCCTCCTTCCTTATTTCACTAGCCAGTGTCTCCTTCCGTATTTCACTAGCCAGTGCCTCCTTCCGTATTTCACTAGCCAGTGCCTCGTTCCGTATTTCACTAGCCAGTGCCTCCTTCCGTATTTCACTAGCCAGTGCCTCCTTCCGTATTTCACTAGCCAGTGCCTCCTTCCGTATTTCACTAGCCAGTGCCTCCTTCCTTATTTCACTAGCCAGTGCCTCCTTCCTTATTTCACTAGCCAGTGCCTCCTTCCGTATTTCACTAGCCAGTGCCTCCTTCCGTATTTCACTAGCCAGTGTCTCCTTCCGTATTTCACTAGCCAGTGCCTCCTTCCGTATTTCACTAGCCAGTGTCTCCTTCCTTATTTCACTAGCCAGTGCCTCCTTCCTTATTTCACAAGCCAGTGCCTCCTTCCTTATTTCACTAGCCAGTGCCTGCTTCCTTATTTCACTAGCCAGTGTCTCCTTCCGTATTTCACTAGCCAGTGCCTGCTTCCTTATTTCACTAGCCAGTGTCTCCTTCCGTATTTCACTAGCCAGTGCATCCTTCCTTATTTCACTAGCCAGTGCATCCTTCCGTATTTCACTAGCCAGTGCCTGCTTCCTTATTTCACTAGCCAGTGCCTCCTTCCTTATTTCACTAGCCAGTGCCTCCTTCCTTATTTCACTAGCCAGTGCCTCCTTCCTTATTTCACTAGCCAGTGCCTCCTTCCTTATTTCACTAGCCAGTACCTCCTTCCGTATTTCACTAGCCAGTGCCTGCTTCCTTATTTCACTAGCCAGTGCCTGCTTCCTTATTTCACTAGCCAGTGCCTCCTTCCTTATTTCACTAGCCAGTGCATCCTTCCGTATTTCACTAGCCAGTGCCTCCTTCCTTATTTCACTAGCCAGTGCCTCCTTCCGTATTTCACTAGCCAGTGCCTGCTTCCTTATTTCACTAGCCAGTGCCTCCTTCCTTATTTCACTAGCCAGTGCCTGCTTCCTTATTTCACTAGCCAGTGCCTCCTTCCTTATTTCACTAGCCAGTGCCTGCTTCCTTATTTCACTAGCCAGTGCCTCCTTCCTTATTTCACTAGCCAGTGCATCCTTCCGTATTTCACTAGCCAGTGCCTCCTTCCTTATTTCACTAGCCAGTGCCTGCTTCCTTATTTCACTAGCCAGTGCCTGCTTCCTTATTTCACAAGCCAGTGCCTCCTTCAGTATTTCACTAGCCAGTGCCTCCTTCCTTATTTCACTAGCCAGTGCCTGCTTCCTTATTTCACAAGCCAGTGCCTCCTTCCGTATTTCACTAGCCAGTGCCTCCTTCCTTATTTCACTAGCCAGTGCCTGCTTCCTTATTTCACTAGCCAGTGCCTCCTTCCTTATTTCACTAGCCAGTGCCTGCTTCCTTATTTCACTAGCCAGTGCCTCCTTCCTTATTTCACTAGCCAGTGCATCCTTCCGTATTTCACTAGCCAGTGCCTCCTTCCTTATTTCACTAGCCAGTGCCTGCTTCCTTATTTCACTAGCCAGTGCCTGCTTCCTTATTTCACTAGCCAGTGCCTCCTTCCTTATTTCACTAGCCAGTGCCTGCTTCCTTATTTCACTAGCCAGTGCCTCCTTCCTTATTTCACTAGCCAGTGCCTGCTTCCTTATTTCACTAGCCAGTGCCTCCTTCCTTATTTCACTAGCCAGTGCATCCTTCCGTATTTCACTAGCCAGTGCCTCCTTCCTTATTTCACTAGCCAGTGCCTCCTTCCTTATTTCACTAGCCAGTGCATCCTTCCGTATTTCACTAGCCAGTGCCTCCTTCCTTATTTCACTAGCCAGTGCCTGCTTCCTTATTTCACAAGCCAGTGCCTCCTTCAGTATTTCACAAGCCAGTGCCTCCTTCCGTATATCAGACTGGCCCCTTGGAGAAGCTCTGTAATTCTTTGCCACAATCGTCCTCTAAGATTTGTTAAGTTATACCATGAATTAAGGAAAGATCCTGGACTTCACCTTACGAAACAGACAAAGCAAATGTGATAATAATTATGGACAAGGTAGATTATAGGAAAAAAAAAAACATATAATTAGAAGACAGGAGAACTGACATGCCCCTTATGTTATGGCGCTCGGTCTTTACTGCCAGAACTTCACCATTACCATTCATTGTGTTTAGTGATTCTGAGAAAATAAACGACTCTGTGAGATAAAGGTCAACTTCCATCCCCCCCCCCCTGCCTCTTGTTACCTGTTCATTCTGTTGCCTCAGTATAAATCTGGTGGAAAATTGCGTCATTCTATTACGTCAGCCTATTACGCCAACCTATTACGTCAACCCATTACATCAACCTATTAAGATAATCTATTACATCAGTCCAATTCTTCAACCAATTACGTCAGCTAATTACGTCAACTTATCATTACGTCTGGTGGCTGACCAACGTAATTTTCCTGTGCTAGATTACAATGACGCTAATTATTCTCCCTTTCCCTTTGTCACCCTTTATCTTCATTCCCTTTGTCACCCTTTATTTTCCTTCCCTTTGTCACCCTTTAAACTTTCATTCATCCTAATCCTCTCATCTCTAATCCTTTCATTCCTAATCCTTTCTTTCTTAATCCTTTTAATCCTAATCCTTTCCTCACTAATTCTTTCATTCATTATCGAGAATTAATCTCAAAACAGTAAACCCTGCCATCACATAGCAACCTAAAGTCACTTCTACTCATGTTATTACTACTGTAACTACTGCTACTACCTACCTACTACATGGATCAGTAAACCTGCTTTCCCATCTCACGTGGTACACACACACACACACACACGCACACACACGCACACACACACAAACACACACACACACACACACACGCACACACACACAAACACACACACACACACACACACACACACACGCACACACACAAAGCTGCAAACGTCACTTAAAGAAAAGGATCTTGGGGTAAGCATTATAACGAACATGTTCCCTGAGGCACACATCAGTCAAATAACTGCTGCAGCATATGGGAGATTGACAAACCTGAGATAGGCGTTTAGACATCTGAGTAAGGAGTCATTCACGACATTGTACACAGTGTACGTAAGGCCTATACTGGAATATACACCGCCAGTATGGAACCCTCACTTAGTCAAACATGTCACGAAATTGGAGAAATTGCAAAAATTGCAACACGATTAGCCCCGGAACTGGGGGGATGTTTTGGGGAGTTTTACAAAAAAGAAATTTTTAAATGAAGTTTAAAGATTTACTCCTTTTGTAATAAAATTCGGGATAATAAATACACACTTTAATAAAAATTAAATTTTAATATATAAAAATCAACATTTTTTGGTCTAGAGGTATTTGAAACTATGAATAATAATAATATGTAATGTTACTATAAAAAAATTATAATCACTTTTTACTAAAATTAATTAATAACCCACACAGGGTACAATTTTTTTGACCTACGTCACATAATATATCTCTAGCAAAAACAATAAATTAAAAATAACTTTTTTTTATAATAATAAATTACAATCAATGCCTCTCACGACACGAAGTCGCACACGACACTGTTCAGTGTACACTAAAACCCGGGCCCATCTTCAGTGTCCCAGACACCCTTTTTCATCTCAGTTTTCCACTACGGTCCTGTGCATATCTCTGTTCCACCCCATGCGTCCCCAGTTCACACTAGCCTGGCCCGTTCAGTGTAACACCCAACCTTTTCTTCTGTAATGTCCCACAAAAGCATCTGACACCCGGCCCAAGTTGATCAACGTAGACTGAGTCCAGACACCCCGGTATCCATAAATCCTCCCCAAAAGGGCGGTTGACACACCGCTGCCGAACACCTGCTGCAACTCACTGAATGGGGCCGTCAAGTAACGGGGCCAACGACTCGTGAGCTGCGGTGACGGTTCTTCTAACGCCAGTAGATAGGTACGATTCGTGGTCAGGTACCTACTGCAATAGACTGTACCCTGAGGAGTTCAGTACTTAATGTTGAAGCCAGTAGACCGTGTACCCTTCGTGTCAGGTTACCTAACTGCTTAGGTTGTGTAACACGAGGCGCCAGGTACATAATATTTCTAACCAGTAACTGTACCCTTCGGGGTCAGTACCTACTGCTTAGTGTGTACAGCGAGGCCTCTGGTACAAAACTGTACTAAAGCCAAACGTGAAACCCTTCGGGCCCAGGTAACCTACGCCTAGGTTGTACAGCGAGCGCTCTGGTACATACTGTTACTAAAGCCATAAAACGTGTACCCTTTGGGTGGTCAGGTACTATGCTTAGGTGTGAAACAGCGAGGCGCCTGGTAACATACTTTACTAAAGCCATAGACGTGTACCCTTCGGTGGTCAGGTACTTACTCCCCTTAGGTGTGTACCGTGAGGCACTCAGGCTCTTACTGCTCTAAGGCCGGCTCAGCAGCCCCCACATTGGGTTTGATGACGCACCCAGTGGTACTGCCGGCCGGCAGGTTAACTATTTAACCGCTAGTTTGGCAGGGGCCGCAACAAGGAGAGGTTAAGGGAACTCAACCTGATGATACTAGAGGATAGGAGGGATAGAGGGGACATGATAACAACGTATAAAATACTAAGAGGCATTGACAAGGTGGATAGGGCTCGAATGTCTCAGAGATGGGATACAGGAACAAGGGGACACAATTGGAAACTGAAAATCCAGATGAGTCATAGGGATGTTAGGAAGTATTTCTTTAGCCTTAGATTTGTTAGGAAGTAGAATAATCTAGAGAGTGAAGTAGTTGACGCAAGTTCCATACATAGCTTCAAGAAGAGGTACGATAAAGCTCATACAGCAGGGAGAGAGTGAATTAGTTTCAACCAGTGAAGAGGCGGGGCCAGGAGCTATGAATCGACTCCTGCAACACTGCGCTAGCCAAGGATTTAAACCCATGTTGTACTGACCTGCCTCATGGTAAGCGAGAACCACATGACGCTTTAAACCACAGGACCACCCAACTCTACTGTGGTTTAAAGCATCATGTGGTTCTCGCTTACCACGAGGCAGGCCAGTACAACATGGGTTCGAATCCTTGGCTAGCGCAGTGTTGTTATTGATCAATATCACTCGTTCATGGTTACAATAAAAATATATAAAATATATATATATATATATATTTTATATATAATAGATTATATATATATATATAAAATATATATATATATATATTTGTGTGTGTGTGTGTGTGTGTGTGTGTGTGTGTGTGTGTATCTCCTCACAAGGTGTCTTACTACCAAGACTCACTTACTTCCTGAGGTGTGCACCCTCTTTTGACAACCCAACACTCGACGAATATGGCGCACACCTGAGGTAAACCCCTTAAGGAGGCACTGAACCGTCACTAGAGGATCAGCAATGGGATCAGGCAACCCTCCAGTGCGACGGGGAGGTATAGGGGTGCGAAAAGGGCAACTCATGTTGCTTTACCTGCTTTTCTGTCTTCGTGTTTGGCTTCCAGTGCATTAGCCCAAGAAGATTTTTTTCCCGAACGCTTGAGAGACGTGGTTGGAGCTCAAGACCCCAGGTTTACTAAAGCAGCGATTCGGTGGGACACCCTTTACAGATTCCCCCAGTAGACCAGCTCCCCCCAAAGAACACAAAACAGTCCCACGGGGACAAACCGATCATGGAAAAAATCGCCAACACAATGCTCTCCAACGCCTCAGGAAAGGACAAAGCTCGTTTTCCTGGCTGAAGGCACCACACTCAGGAGATTTCCTTTTAGCTGTTCCCAATTCCTCCTTGGGCACTCGACTAGACCCACAGGCCATTCGGATTGGTGTTGCCCTTCGCCTAGCCGCCCCCATCCTCCCCGAACATAGGTGTACTTGCGGCAGGGCGACAGCTGATCAATTCGGACTTCACGGTTCGTGTGTCACAGAGCAGAAGGAAGTATGCCAGGCATGGGGAGGTCAATGACATCATAAAGAAAGCCTCGCCACAGCCCGTTGCCCAGCTCAACGGGAACCCCAAGTGCAGAGGTCTGACGAAGTCTAAAGCGCCCTGATGGAGCCACTATGCTACCTTGGAAGGAAGGAAAGCAGATTGCCTGGGACTACACATGTGACGCCACATTGGCAGACACCTACTTGCCATACCCCCGTAGTGGAATGGGGTGGAGCTGCCAGCCACAGGGAGACCCAGAAGACCCGCAAATATGAAGACTTCCCCTTGCTATAACTTCACCCAATAGGGCCCGGAGACCCTTGGAGCATGGGCAAGTGTGCTCTGAAGTTCCTAATAGCCCTGGGTGAAAAGCTCATCATAGAAACCAAAGGGAAACCACAGGGCGGCCAGTTTCCCCTCTTTCAGAGACTTAGTGTTCGATCCAGAGGGGAAATGCCTGCAGCGTTCGGGGCACGCGGCCCACCGCCGGGGCTGGACGAAGTATTCGAGATGTAGCTCTGAGTCACCTATGTTGTTTTACTTTCTATCGTATTTTTGTGAATGTTTTGTCAATGTATTTTGTCTTTAAATAAAAAATATATAAAATATAGGGGTTGGTTAGGAGAAAATTCTTAAACAGCTTCAGGGAGAACCTTGAGTTTTCCCTGAAGCAAGTTTATTCTTTTCTCTGAGGATGAGGGTCCCAGGACAGTTCTAAAAGGTGGTACCTCCCTATATTTATAAAATATATATAAAATATTATATATATATATATATATAATATATATATATATATATATATATTTTATATATATATATAATATATATGTCGTGCCGAATAGGGAAACTTGCGATTTTGACTTAAATAGCAACGCTCATCTTGCCATATAAGACGAATGAAAATTTGTGTATGCAATAATTTCGCCGAAATCATTCTGACCTAACGAAAAAAATATATTTCACTTGTTTGTTTAGTATTAAATTTTTTTTAAACAAATCTAAAATATATTTTGTTGGGGAAGGCTAAAATAAATTTTTCTTGTTTTAATAAGGTTAGGTAAGTTTTCTAAGATTCTTTTGGTGCAAAATTATAAAATTTACATTACATTAACGAAAAAAATTTTTCTTTAAACGTATAAAAGAAAATTTCAGAAAGGACTTAATTTATATAAGTTCTTGGTAATTGACCAGTTTACATATTCGCACGACATATATTATATATATATAATAAAATATATTAATATATATATATATAAAATATATATATATTATATATATAAATATAAAAATATATAAATATAATATTATATATAATATATATATAAAATATATATATATATATATATATAATATAAATAATATAATATATATATTTTATATATATATATATAAAATATATATATATATAATAAAAATATGTGATAAATGGTTTAAAAACCGACTTAAAATTGAGACACTTCTGCAACATAATGGGAATCTTCATTATGGAAATGTTTCGCCACACAGTGGGTTCATCAGTCCAATAAAAAAGCAGAAAGGTGTAAGGAAGGAGGAGTTTGAGGTAGTCAGTCCCTCAGCCTGGAGGTTTATGTGTTTCATCCACAATCTTGTAGAATGTACAGCACAGGGCCCGTAGTACGAGGGTAAGAGGAGGGGGGGTTTAAATATCCCACATAACTACCATTCCTTTATTGAATGTCTCTAGTCTAACACCCCAACTCCTTTTAAAATGTGGCTGAATGGCCATGGCCCGACAGGGAAATGATGTGGCCACTTTTGGCCACCCGTTTTCCTCCCCTGAATTTAAAGTCCCTCCCCCCTCCCCCCGGGGGCCCCCCTAGTGAACTCTCATCAATTGGGATGGAAATGATTATGTTGCGATCGATACTGCGGAGTAATGGCGTGGTTGTTCAGTCGTTTCAACAGCCATCCCCCATAGATTGGAGAAGTTGCCGTTTTTTTTGTCTCAGTGTGTGTGTGTGTGTTTTGTGTTGTACTTACCATATGGGTTGAAGGGGAAGAATTCAGCTCCTGGCCCCCCTCTCTTCGTTGGTCGTTACTGATCAAATCTCTCCCCGCTCCATGAAATTAATTGTCTTTTTACTTGTTGTGGTTGTGTTGTGTTTGTGTGTGTGTGTGTGGGTGTGTGTGTGTGTGTGGTGTGTGTGTGTGTGTGGTGTGTGTGTGTGTGTGTGTGTGTGTTAGAGCTCGGGACAAACACGGGAAAGAAAAAGCAAATTCGCAACGCAAGAAGAGGCCCGGACCCGAGATTCACTCCTTCAACCCCTTTTAGGTGAGTACACACCACACACACCCACACACATACAAACACAGGTATGTAACAGATGCCATTTTCCAACGGGATAACAATCTGAGGAAAGACAGAAGGAACAGGGGGGGTGGGGGAGTGGCATTGCTATCAAAAATCGCTGGAGTTTTGATGACAGGAGAGAGGAGAAGCGAGAAGAAAGTGATTACATAGAGGGAACGGCTTCACTCCCGGAGGTCCCAAGGTGTAAAAGCGTGATGTATAACCCACCACAGAACAGCAGGAGGCCAAGGCCCAAAAGACACGAGAGCAATAAACGAAAGGTTGACACACCCGGCTAGAGTGGCCAGAAAGCCATGCATGCAGGGCAAAGCTCCGATCATGGGACTTTTTAAACCCCAAGGAGATCGAAATTTGGAAACTTGACCCACATGGGGGCCAAGATACACGGAAGGGCTAAGACGTGGAGGTGTACTGGAAAACTATGTGCAACACGTAAGGGACATACAAGAGAGGAGGAGAGGGGGAACCAGCAAGGCTGGACTTGTAAAAATTTACCTGAGTATGCAGATATCGAGGACGTCCCCATATGAAAGACCCCTTGGGGCCCAAAGACCATGTGGTTTAAAACTTCGAATACACAGTAGACTACAAGGGAGGGAGAAGCAGGAAAGGCCAGAACGAATGAAGCCAAAATACAAGAAAGGGGACACACAGGAATGAGGAACTCCTGAACGGGGTCAGTGGACAGAGAACTGGCAGGGAAGCCAGTTAATGAGATGATGGAATATGTACAAAAAAAACGGCTGAGGAGAGGGTTTGTACCCCAAGGGTAAAAGGAATAAAGAAAAAGCCAGGATGAGCCATGGTTAACCAAAGGTGCAGGGAGGCAAAAACCAAGGTTTCTAGGGAAATTGGGAAAAAATAAAAGAAGGCAAAGGACCCGGAGAATAAGGAGAGCAATGTAGAGCCAGGGAAACATATGCACAGATAGAAGGGAGGCCCAAAGCATATGAAAACGACATAGCACGAAAGCTAAATCTGACCCGGAAACTGTTGTTTCACCACTCGGAGGAAAAAAACAGTCAAGGACCAGGTAATCAGGCTAAGAAAGGAAGGAGGAGGACAACAAGAAATGACCGTGAGTACCTGAGGAACTCAACAAGAGATTCAAAAAAGTGTTCACAGAGGAGACAGAAGGTAGGGTCCAGGAAAGAAGGAGGGGGGCACACCACCATGTGCTGGACACAGTGCACACAACCAGGAAGAAGTGAAAGAGGCTTTGAGTGAGCTAATACCTAAAGGCAATGGGGCCAGAATAACATCTCCCCAAAGGGTATTTAGAGAGGGAGCAAGGCGCTATGTGTAACCCCTAACAACAATATTCAATACATCTATCGAAACAGGGAGATTGCCTGAGGCATGGAAGACAGCAAATGTAGTCCCAATCTTTAAAAAAGGAGACAGACATGAAGCACTAAATACAGACCAGTGTCACTGACATGTATAGTATGCAAAATCATGGAGAAGATTATCAGGAGAAGAGTGTGGAACACCTAGAAAGGAACGATCTCATCAACAGCAGCCAACATGTTTCAGGGACGGGAAATCCTGTGTCACAACCCTACTGGAGTTCTAAGACATGGTGACAGCAGTTAAGACAAGAGAGAGAGGGGTGGGGTGGATTGCATTTTCTTGGACTGCAAAAAGGCGTTTTGACACAGTTCCACACAAGAGATTGGTGCAAAAACTGAGGACCAAGCAGGGATAATAGGGAAGGCACTACAATGGATCAGGGAATACTTGTCAGGAAGACAGCAGCGAGTCATGGTACGGGCGAGGTGTCAGAGTGGGCACCTGTGACCAGCGGGGTCCCACAGGGGTCAGTCCTAGGACCAGTGCTGTTTCTGGTATTTGTGAACGACATGACGGAAGGAATAGCCTCTGAGGTGTCCCTGTTTGCAGATGATGTGAAGTTGATGAGAAGAATTCACTCGATCGAAGACCAGGCAGAACTACAAAGGGATCTGGACAGGCTGCAGACCTGGTCCAGCAATTGGCTCCTGGAGTTCAATCCCACCAAGTGCAAAGTCAT
>NC_069414.1:51229596-51302096 GCF_026875155.1 Cherax quadricarinatus
AAAACTATACTCTCATAATTCCCCTCTTTGCTTCCAAGGAAAAAGTTCTTTGTCTCCACAGACTCCTAAGTGCACCGCTCACCCTTTTCCCCTCATCAGTTCTATGATTCACCTCATCTTTCATAGACCCATCCGCTGACACGTCCACTCCCAAATATCTGATTACATTCGCCTCCTCCGTACTCTCTCCCTCCAATCTGATATCCAATCTTTCATCACCTAATCTTTTTGTTATCCTCATAACCTTACTCTTTCCTGTATCACTTTAATTTTCTTCTTTTACGCACCCTACCAAATTCATCCACTAACCTCTGCAACTTCTCTTCAGAATCTCCCAAGAACACAGTGTCATCAGAAAAGGGGCAACGTGACAACTCCCACTTTATGTGTGATTCTTTATCTTTTAACTCCACGCCTCTTCCAAACCCTCGCATTTACTTCTCTTACAACCCCATCTATAAATATTTTGAACAACCAGGGTGACACACACATCCTTGTCTAAGGCCTACTTTTACGGGGAAATAATCTCCCTCTTTCCTACACACTCTAACTTGAGCCTCACTATCCTCGTAAAAACTCTTCACTGCTTTCAGTAACCAAACCCTCCTACACCATACACCTGCAACATCTGCCACATTGCTCCCCTATCCACCCTGTCATACGCCTTTTCCAAATCCATAAATGCCACAAAACCTCTTTAGCCTTATCTAAATACTGTTACTTATATTTTTTCACTGTTAACACCGGGTCCAAAACACCCCTACCTTCCTAAAGCCTCCTTGTTCATCTGCTATCCTATTCTCCGTCTTACTCTTAATTCTTTCAAAAAACAACTCTAACCAACACTTTACCAGGTATACTCAACAGACTTATCCCCCTATAATTTTTTGCACTCTCTTTGTCCCCTTTGCCTTATACAATGGAACTATGCATGCTCTCTGCCAATCCCTAGGTACCTTAACCCCTCTTCCATACACTTATTAAATAATAGCACCAACCACCCCAAAACAAATATCCCCACCTTTGTTTTAACTTTTCTATCTTTATCCCATCAATCCCTGCTGCCTTACCCCCTTTCATTTTACCTACTGCCTCACAAATTTTCCCCCCACACTCACAACTTGCTCTTCTTACTCCTACAAGATGTTATTCCTCCTTGCCCTATACACGAAATCACAACTTCCCTATCTTCATCAACATTCAAATTCCTCAAAATATTCCCTCCATCTTCCCAAAATCTCTAAAATCTCCATTTAATAACTCTCCTCTCCTATTTTTAAACTGACAAATCCATTTGTTCTCTAGGCTCCTTAACTTGTTAATCTCGCTCAAAACTTTTCTTTTTTTCAACAAAATTTGTTGATAACATCTCACTCACCCCTCTCATTTGCTCTCTTTTTACATTGCTTCACCACTCTCTTAACCTCTCTCTTTTTTTCCATATACTCTTCCCTACTTGCATCACTTTTACTTTTAAAAACTTCTCATATTCTAACTTTTTCTCCCTTACTACTCTCTTTACATTTTCATTCCCCCAATCGCTCCTCTTTCCCCCCCGAACCCACCTTCCTGTAACCACAACTTCTGCTGAACACTCTAACACTACATTTTTAAAACCCACCCCATACCTCTTCGACCCCATTGCCTATGCTCTCATTAGCCCATCTATCCTCCAATAGTTGTTTATATCTTACCCTAACTGCCTCCTCTTTTAGTTTATAAGCCTTCACCTCTCTCTTACCTGATGCTTTTATTCTCCTTGTATCCCA
Source organism: Cherax quadricarinatus (assembly GCF_026875155.1). Lineage (NCBI taxonomy): Eukaryota > Metazoa > Arthropoda > Malacostraca > Decapoda > Parastacidae > Cherax > Cherax quadricarinatus. The sequence continues at coordinate 51,231,366 of NC_069414.1, forward strand.
TCTACCCTTTACTCTCACTGTAGCTACCACTAAAAAGTGATCTGATATATCTGTGGCCCCTCTATAAACATGTACATCCTGAAGTCTATTCAACAGTCTTTTATCTACCAATACATAATCCAACAAATTATTGTCATTTTGCCCTACATCATATCTTGTATACTTATTTATCCTCTTTTTCTTAAAATATGTATTACCTATAACTAAACCCCTTTCTATACAAAGTTCAATCAAAGGGCTCCCATTATCATTTACACCTGGCACCCCAAACTTATCTACCACACCCTCTCTAAAAGTTTCTCCTACTTTAGCATTCAGGTCCCCTACCACAATTACTCTCTCACTTGGTTCAAAGGTTACTATACATTCACTTAACATCTCCCAAAATCTCTCTCTCTCCTCTACATTCCTCTCTTCTCCAGGTGCATACACGCTTATTCTGACCCACTTTTCGCATCTAACCTTTACTTTAATCCACATAATCCTTGAATTACACATTCATATTCTCTTTTCTCCCTTTCCCTAAAATGATCCTTCAACATTATTGCTACCCCTTCCTTAGCTCTAACTCCCCCAGATACTTTAGATTTAATCCCATTTATTTCCCCCCCCCGAAATCCCCTACCCCCTTCAGCTTTGTTTCGCTTAGGTCCAGGACATCCAACTTCTTTTCATTCATAACATCAACAATTATCTGTTTCTTGTCATCTGCACTACATCCACGCACATTCAAGCATCCCAGTTTTATATATATATATATATATATATATATATATATATATATATATATATATATATATATATATATATATATATATATATATATATATATATATAATATATATATATATATATATAATATATATATATATATATTTTATATATATATATATATATATATATATATATATATATATATATATATATATATATATATATATATATATATATATATATATACATTGTTTGTAATGTTGCAAAGCAGCAATCGGAAATTTTGTCCTAATAAACTGCTTAATTTATTTCTTTATGGTCAAAATCTATAATTGCAATAAATTTTTTGTTTGTCTTCACGGTGATCTGTTTCGCTATCAGAGATTTTCTTACCGAGTTGTGTTATTCCTTCATTTACCTTATCAAACTTTCTCTCTCTCTGTTTCTCCCTCTATTGTTACTAAAGAGAGAGAGAGAGTTGTATATAATAAATATTACGAATTTCTTATCCTTACGATTGTTACACTAAAATTTATATAAAAGAATTAATGTTTTGCATTTAAATTTCGTTAGTTGGTACTGTTAGCAACACCGTTGTTCCTTCAGTGGTTAGTGAGGTTAAAGGTATCACTGACTCCCCTGCTAATCAAGGTAAGAATATTCTGATTGTGGGAGACTCTCAGGTAAGATATATGGATAGTGTTTTTTGTAACAGAGATAGGAAGGTCAGACAGAGGGTGTGCCTCCCAAGAGCTGGTGTTGGTGACATAGTCAGCAGGTTTGATAAAATTATGTCAGGTAATGGGAGCAAGCCTATTATCTGTCTTAGTGCTGGTGGAAATGACATCGGAAAGGGCAAGAGACAGAAGTTGCTGGATAAGTACAGGTCAGCTATAGATGTAGTCAGGTCGAAGGGAGGGATCCCAATCATATGTAGCATCTAGCCTATAAGGGTAGTGGGCAATGAATGGGTGTCTAGGGCAATTGGTATAAATTGCTGGCTAGACAGGTACTGCAAGGAACTTGCAATTCCATTCACTGATAGCTGGGACAAATTCAATGGCAAACATGATATGTATGCAAAGGATGGGGTTCATCTCTCTGGGGCTGGAGTGGTTGCATTAGCCAATTCGATTGAGGGGGTCACTGATGACTTGTCTAGGTAATAGAGTTCTGGATGAGTGGAACAAACTCCCGAGTACCGTCATAGAAGCTAAGATGTTGTGTAGTTTTAAAAATAGGTTGGATAAATACATGAATGGGTGTGAATTGGGCCTGACTAGCTTGTGCTACTAGGTCGGACGCCGTGCTCCTCCCTTAAGTGGTGGGAGAATTGGACCTGCCTCGCATGGGCCAGTAGGCCTGCTGCAGTGTTTCTTCTTTCTTATGTTCTTAAACTGTTAGATTATAGAGGTATGGGTGTTTGTGGGAATCAATCAGGCTGCAGTATTAGGGTTGAAAACAGCAGTTATTACCGGGATTCCTCAGGGATATGTTTAAAAGACAGTATTCAAAATAAAGTTACTAGTAAAGGGCAAAGCAATTGATCAACAAAAAAAGAAAGATAGTAGAGGGCAACGAGTGACTAGATCCCTTAATTAAGGTTTACTATACAAATAGTAGGAGTCTAAGAAATAAGATAGATGAGTTAAGATTACTTGTAGGTGCAGGTAATATATACATTATTGGTATAACAGAGACCTGGTTCAGCCTGAAAGATAGAGAAATGCCTTCTGAATGCATCGTACAAGGTTATAAACTATTCCACACTGATAGGGTCAACAGGAAGGGTGGTGGAGTGATGATGTAGGTCAGAGATAATTTAAATTGTTGTGTTAGACTGAATCTCTTTGGCTACAGTTTCTCGAGGGGTCTTAAAAAAATAATTTTGGGTGTAATTTATAGGCCCCCAAACCTTGATTAAGGAGTGCAGTAATATATGGACGAAATTTGAAGGGACAACTTGAACATGTTTGGGTTAATGGAGATTTTCTTTAGACAAAGTTTATGAACAATGTGACAGAAATCTTGGTCTAGTGCTTTCTTGAACGTCAGATTGCTTTTTAACGTTTGAAGAACACTAGAGAAATCTGCTTAACTGTTCTTCCAACGAAGATCTAATTAACAATCTTGAGGTTAACGATGAGCTTGGGGAAAGTGATCACAAATCACTTACCTTCAATATCATGGAATTACCCAGATAACTGCAATCAAATCTCTGTCCCAGACTTCCGATTGGCCGATTTCATGGGATTGAGAAATTACCTGGGTGGGCTAAATTGAGATGACCTGACTATGGATCAGGTAGGTGGTGTTGGTTGCCAATATGACGTATTTCAGAACATAGTTCTAGATGCCCAGACAACTTTTGTTCCGAGTAGGGAAATTAGATCGAACAAAAATGATCCCAAATGGATGAACATTAGATTAAAATATCTCATTGGTCAAAAGGGACGTATGTATAGGCGTATCAAAAGAGGGGATGGGCAGTTAAGAAATCAATATATTCAATTAAAGAGAGCAATAAAAAAAGGAATAAGAAAAGCAAAAAGGGATTATGAGGCTAAGGTCGCAAGGGATTCGAAGACTAACCCAAAAGGGTTCTTTCAGGAATAAAGAAGTGTTCCTTCTTTCCTATGTTCTTAACACCGTTGGTGTTCCTTCTTTCTGTTAGCAACACTGTTGGTGTTCCTTCTTTCTGTTAGCAACACTGTTGGTGTTCCTTCTTTCTGTTAGCAACACCGTTGGTGTTCCTTCTTTCTGTTAGCAACACTGTTGGTGTTCCTTCTTTCTGTTAGCAACACTGTTGGTGTTCCTTCTTTCTGTTAGCAACACAGTTGGTGTTCCTTCTTTCTGTTAGCAACACCGTTGGTGTTCCTTCTTTCTGTTAGCAACACCGTTGGTGTTCCTTCCTTCTGTTAGCAACACCGTTGGTGTTCCTTCTTTCTGTTAGCAACACCGCTGGTGTTCCTTCTTTCTGTTAGCAACGCCGTTGGTGTTCCTTCTTTCTGTTAGCAACGCCGTTGGTGTTCCTTCTTTCTGTTATCAATACTGTTAGTGTTCCTCCTGTCTTCCTTGCAATGCCTCTTCTCCACACTGTACTTGCCTATTTGTGTTCGCAGGGGTCGAGTTACAGCTCCTGGCCCCGCCTCTTCGCTGTCTAGTTGCTCTCCTGCACAAAATTACCTACAATACACTTTTCCAGTCTAGTTCAGTAAGACTGTATCACGTTTATCCTAACTGATAAGTTTCTTTTAGTTTTAGTTTTTTTTAAATATTTCGTCTACGTTGGTTGTTTAAATATTTACAAGTCTGTTTTATCTCACTACTTCTCTTGTTTTTGTTTTAGTTTGTTCTCTATCCTATGTTTGTTTGAGATACTTTGTGTGTGTGTGTGTGTGTGTGTGTGTGTGTGTGTGTGTGTGTGTGTGTGTGTGTACTCACCTATTTGTGGTTGAAGGGGTCGATTCATAGCTCCTGGCCCCGCCTCTTCACTGATCGCTACTAGGTCCTCTCTCTCCCTGCTCCATGAGCTTTATCATACCTCTTCTTAAAGCTATGTATGAATCTTGCGTCCACTACATCACTCTCCAGACTATTTCACTTCCTAACAACTCTGTGACTGAAGAAATACTTCCTAATATCCATGCGTACTCCAGTATGGGCCTGACATACACAGTGTACAGAGTCTAAGGTATCGATACGCTCTTCTTACGTACGCTAGTCGCTCATATGCTGCAGCAGTTATTTGGTTGACGTCCGCCTCAGGAGATGTACTCGGTATTATACTCACCCCAAGATCCTGTTCCTTGAGCGAGGTTTGCAGTCTTTGGCCATCTAGCCTGTACTCTGTCTCCATTCTTCTTTGACCTTCCCCAATCTTCATGACTTTGCACTTGGTGGAGCTATACTCCAGAAGCCATTTGCTGGAGTTGTCTTGCAGCCCGTCCAGATCCCTTTGTAGTTTTTCCTGATTCTCATCCGACTGAATTCATCGCATTAGTTTCACATCGTCTGCAAACAGGGACATCTCTGAATCTATCCCTTCCGTTATGTCATTTACATATACCAGGAACAGCACCGGTCCTAGGATTGACCCCTGTGGAACCCCGCTCGTCACAGGCACCTACTCTGGCACCTCGTCACGTTGTTGCCTTTCTATCAGGTATTCTCTGGCCCACTGCAGTGCCTTTCCTCTTATACCTGCCTGTGCTGAAAGACTTCTTTGAACCCACGGAAAGATGTTGTCCGGTCCCACCGCATTTGAGGTATCTGGTTCACTTAGCAGCTTCTTCACCTCCTAGTCGGTTGTGTGCATTGTGTCCAGCACTTGTTGGTGTAGCAAACCATTCCGACTTTCTAGATTTTTTTCTGTCTCAACTGGTTGATCAGACCCTGATCTACCATGAGGCCTGGTCTTAGACCGAGCCGCGGGGGCGTTTACCCCCGAAACCCTCTCCCTAAATCTCATGTTGAGCTGTATACTTACGTAGTTGTGGTTCCAGGGGTCGAGCCACAGTTGGCCTGGCTGTGTGTGAGTACTCACCTATTTGTGGTTGCAGGCGTCGATTCATAGCTCCTGGCCGCGCCTCTTCACTGATTGCTACTAGGTCCTCTCTCTCCCTGCCCCATGAGCTTTATCATACCTCGTCTTAAAACTATGTATGGTTCCCGCCTCCACTATGTCACTTTCTAGACTATTCCACTTCCTGACAACTCTGTGACTGAAGAAATACTTCCTAACATCGCTCTGACTCAAAGAAGCCTTCAACTTCCAATTGTGACCCCCTTCTTTCTGTGTCCAATCTCTGGAACATCCTCTGTGTTTGTTTGTGCGCGTGTGCGCATATGCCAAAAACAAGGCAAATACCACATCTAGTATCGGGCCCTTACTCAGACAGGATGGGACTTAAACAGATGACAACAAGGAAATGAGTGAAATATTGAAATCCCAGTACGACTCTGTGTTTAGTGAACCACTAATCGGTCTGAGGACCGACGACCCAAATGATTTCTTCATGAATGAGCCTCAAAACTCCATAAATGTATGCCAGATTTCCGACATTGCCCTAACTCCGATAGATTTCGAAAAAAACCATTGACAACATGCCTATGCACTCAGCCCCGGGCCCAGACTCGTGGAACTCTGTTTTCATTAAGAACTGCAAGAAACCCCTCTCGCGTGCCCTAAGTACACTATGGAGGAGGAGCTTGGACATGGGTGAAATTCCAGTCACTTAAAACAACGGATACAGCCCCACTCCATAAAGGTGGCAGCAAAGCATTAGCTAAGAACTATAGACCAATAGCTATGACGTCCCACATCATAAAAATCTTTGAAAGAGTGCTAAGAAGCAGGATTGCAAATCACCTGGATTCCCAAAATCTGCACAATCCAGGGCAACATGGGTTCAGGGCAGGTCGCTCCTGCCTCTCACAACTACTGGATCACTATGACATGGCCTTGGATGCACTGGAAGAAAATCAGAATGCAGATGTAATATACACAGACTTTGCAAAAACATTTGACAAATGCGATCATGGCGTAATAGCCCATAAAATACGTGCTAAAGGAATAACTGGGAAAGTGGGGAGATGGATCTTCAACTTCCTAACAAATCGAACACAAAGAGTAGTGGTCAACAGAGTTAAATCGGAGGCTGCCATAGTGAAGAGCTCTGTTCCACAAGGCACAGTACTCGCCCCCATCTTATTCCTTATCCTCATATCAGATATAGACAGAGATATACATCACAGCACCGAATCATCCTTTGCGGATGATACAAGGATCTGCATGAGGCTGTCATCTGCAGAGGACGCGGTTAACCTCCAAGAAGATATAAACAAAGTTTTCCAGTGGGCAACGGTAAACAATATGATGTTCAATGAGGACAAATTCCAACTACTCCGTTATGGAAAACTGGAGGAGATAATAACTAGAACAGAGTATACTACAGACTCCGGCCATACAATAGAGCGGAAAAATAATGTAAGGGACCTGGGAGTAGTAATATCTGAGGATCTCACTTTTAAGGATCACAACAGTGCCACGATCGCACGTGCAAAGAATATGATAGGATGGATAATGAGAACTTTCAAAACGAGAGATGCCAAGCCAATGATGATCCTTTTCAAATCACTTGTTCTCTCTAGGCTGGAATACTGCTGTACATTAACATCTCCATTCAAAGCAGGTGAAATCGCAGATCTAGAGAGTGTACAGAGATCCTTTACTGCATGTATAAGTTCTGTCAAGCACCTTAACTACTGGGAACGCTTGGAAGCACTTGACTTGTACTCGTTGGAACGCAGGAGGGAGAGATATATCATAATCTACACTTGGAAAATCTTGGAAGGAATGGTCCCAAATCTGCACACAGAAATCACTCCCTACGAAAGTAAAAGACTGGGCAGGCGATGCAAAATGCCCCCAATAAAAAGTAGGGGCGCCGTTGGTACACTAAGGGAAAACACCATAAGTGTCCGGGGCCCAAAACTGTTCAACAGCCTCCCATCAAGCATTAGGGGAATTGCCAATAAACCCCTGGCTGCCTTCAAGAGAGAGCTGGACAGATACCTAAAGTCAGTGCCGGATCAGCCGGGCTGTGGCTCGTACGTTGGACTGCGTGCGGCCAGCAGTAACAGCCTAGATGATCAGGCCCTGATCCATCGGGAGGCCTGGTCATGGACCGGGCCGCGGGGGCGTTGATCCCCGGAATAACCTCCAGGTGTGTGTGTGTGTGTGTGTGTGTGTGTGTGTGTGTGTGTGTGTGTGTGTGTGTGTGTGTGTGTGTGTGTGTGTGTGTTGTGCGTGTGTGTGTGTGTGTGTGTGTGTGTGTGTGTGCATGTGTGTGTGTGTGTGTGTGTGTGTGTGTGTGTGTGTGTGTGTGTGTGTGTGTGTGTGTGTGTGTGTGTGTGTGTGTGTGTGTGTGTGTGTGTGTGTGTGTGTGTGGATATAAGACTCTCTTATCACATTTTCACAAATTTATAAACCCACCTTAAACATTAATCCCCTTAAATCCGGCGCTCTCATCCTCATAAATCCTCCAGCCAGGCGAGAGAACAGGCCCTGGATTACCAGTTTACTGAGGAAGGGTGTCTGTAACTAAGGCGTACTAACTGACGGATCCCAAAACACAACATGAGACGGTGTTTCACGAACGGGGCGATATGAGTGGCGAGGCCCAGCCGTGGTAATCCAGATTCAAGAACGGATTAGTTCACGAACGGGGCGATATCTGTACGTGGCGAGGACCAGCCGCGTTAATCCAGATTCAAGAACGGATTAGAAACAGAGAAGAGAATCTGATATCATTGGTAAATAAATTTCGAGATATCACATTAACGGCTCATTGGGTTTGTTCAGTTCGTGGATTTACAAAAATGTTGAGAATGTTTTGATACGTAATAAAGAGATTATACTATATTCTTGACGTATTTATAAAGATATCTACACACCTTGGCGTACATACGCAAAGATACACACCTATTTATGTGTTTACACACAAATGCAGCGGGACGTACAGTACCTGCACGCTGAAGGATGGGTGGTAATGTTACAGTCCTGGTGGTGGGAAGTACAGTACCTGCACGCTGAAGGATGGGTGGTGATGTTACAGTCCTGGAGGTGGGAAGTACAGTACCTGCACTCTGAAGGATGGGTGGTGATGTTACAGTCCTGGAGGTGGGAAGTACAGTACCTACACTCTGAAGGATGGGTGGTGATGTTACAGTCCTGGAGGTGGGAAGTACAGTACCTGCACTCTGAAGGATGGGTGATGATGTTACAGTCCTGGAGGTGGGAAGTACAGTACCTGTACTCTGAAGGATGGGTGGTGATGTTACAGTCCTGGAGGTGGGAAGTACAGTACCTGCACTCTGAAGGATGGGTGATGATGTTACAGTCCTGGAGGTGGGAAGTACAGTACCTGTACTCTGAAGGATGGGTGGTGATGTTACAGTCCTGGAGGTGGGAAGTACAGTACCTGCACTCTGAAGGATGGGTGGTGATGTTACAGTCCTGGAGGTGGGAAGTACAGTACCTGCACTCTGAAGGATGGGTGGTGATGTTACAGTCCTGGAGGTGGGAAGTACAGTACCTGCACTCTGAAGGATGGGTGGTGATGTTACAGTCCAGGAGGTGGGAAGTACAGTACCTGTACTCTGAAGGATGGGTGGTGATGTTACAGTCTTGGAGGTGGGAAGTACAGTACCTGTACTCTGAAGGATGGGTGGTGATGTTACAGTCCTGGTGGTGGGAAGTACAGTACCTGCACTCTGAAGGATGGGTGGTGATGTTACAGTCCAGGAGGTGGGAAGTACAGTACCTGTACTCTGAAGGATGGGTGGTGATGTTACAGTCTTGGAGGTGGGAAGTACAGTACCTGTACTCTGAAGGATGGGTGGTGATGTTACAGTCCTGGTGGTGGGAAGTACAGTACCTGCACTCTGAAGGATGGGTGGTGATGTTACTGTCCTGGAGGTGGGAAGTACAGTACCTGTACTCTGAAGGATGGGTGGTTATGTTACAGTCCTGGTGGTGGGAAGTACAGTACCTGTACTCTGAAGGATGGGTGGTGATGTTACAGTCCTGGAGGTGGGAAGTACAGTACCTGCACTCTGAAGGATGGGTGGTGATGTTACAGTCCTGGAGGTGGGAAGTATAGTACCTGTACTCTGAAGGATGGGTGGTGAAGTTACAGTCCAGGAGGTGGGAAGTACAGTACCTGCACTCTGAAGGATGGGTGGTGATGTTACAGTCCTGGAGGTGGGAAGTACAGTACCTGTACTCTGAAGGATGGGTGGTGATGTTACAGTCCTGGTGGTGGGAAGTACAGTACCTGTACTCTGAAGGATGAGTGGTGATGTTACAGTCCTGGAGGTGGGAAGTACAGTACCTGTACTCTGAAGGATGGGTGGTGATGTTACAGTCCTGGAGGTGGGAAGTACAGTACCTGTACTCTGAAGGATGGGTGGTGATGTTACAGTCCTGGAGGTGGGAAGTACAGTACCTGTACTCTGAAGGATGGGTGGTAATGTTACAGTCCTGGTGGTGGGAAGTACAGTACCTGTACTCTGAAGGATGGGTGGTGATGTTACAGTCCTGGAGGTGGGAAGTACAGTACCTGTACTCTGAAGGATGGGTGGTGATGTTACAGTCCTGGAGGTGGGAAGTACAGTACCTGCACTCTGAAGGATGGGTGGTGATGTTACAGTCCTGGAGGTGGGAAGTACAGTACCTGTACTCTGAAGGATGGGTGGTGATGTTACAGTCCTGGAGGTGGGAAGTACAGTACCTGTACTCTGAAGGATGGGTGGTGATGTTACAGTCCTGGAGGTGGGAAGTACAGTACCTGTACTCTGAAGGATGGGTGGTGATGTTACAGTCCTGGAGGTGGGAAGTACAGTACCTGTACTCTGAAGGATGGGTGGTGATGTTACAGTCCTGGAGGTGGGAAGTACAGTACCTGTACTCTGAAGGATGGGTGGTGATGTTACAGTCCTGGAGGTGGGAAGTACAGTACCTGTACTCTGAAGGATGGGTGGTGATGTTACAGTCCTGGAGGTGGGAAGTATAGTACCTGTACTCTGAAGGATGGGTGGTGATGTTACAGTCCTGGAGGTGGGAAGTACAGTACCTGCACTCTGAAGGATGGGTGGTGATGTTACAGTCCTGGAGGTGGGAAGTACAGTACCTGTACTCTGAAGGATGGGTGGTGATGTTACAGTCCTGGAGGTGGGAAGTACAGTACCTGTACTCTGAAGGATGGGTGGTGATGTTACAGTCTTGGAGGTGTGAAGTACAGTACCTGCACTCTGAAGGATGGGTGGTGATGTTACAGTCCTGGTGGTGGGAAGTACAGTACCTGCACTCTGAAGGATGGGTGGTGATGTTACAGTCCTGGAGGTGGGAAGTACAACATCTGCACCCTGTAGGACGGGTGTAAATATTACAGTCCAACATCTTAGAGTTAATTATCTCTCCGCAAGACAGACTGGAAGGTCATCGATTTCCTTACAGTCAGGCAGCTCTCTTGAAGACTGGATACCCACTGCAAGCACACTAACCAGTGGGATACAGCAGAAGGTAGAGACCAAAAGAATCATTCTTGCCTGGTACACAAACTCAGAGTGTTCACATTCCTCACTTCTCGCATTCCAGCTCATGTTTACGCTCGTAGGAAATCTATCTGTTGAGCCAGACGAATTTGCCCTTACGAACGGACCTTGAGGGGATACTTTTTTGCGCATATCGTACTTATGTATCCAGTGGTCTTGTACTACTAGTACTACTGCTACTACTACTACTGCTACTGTACCTACTAGTACTACTACTACTACTGCTACTGCTGCTGCTGCTGCTGCTGCTACTACTACTATCACTACTACTACTACTACTACTACTACTACTACTACTAATAATAATAATAATAATAATAATAATAATAATAATAATAATAATGCATTAATAATAAAATAATTATGTAATCATAATAAAAATAATAATATATATGAAACCCGTCGTGTTATAGATATATAGGTAATTTATATAGATTATAATTCCGTATATTATAAAGGTGAGATAATTTCGTATTCAATAATTATCTCACGTTTATAATTACCATAATATTCTACATAATAATGTAGAGAGAGAGAGAAAGAAAGAGACAGAGAGGAGAGAGAGAGAGGAGAGAGAGAGAGAGAGAGGAGAGAGAGAGAGAGAGAGAGAGAGAGAGAGAGAGAGAGAGAGAGAGAGAGAGAGTAACAGCTCTTAGCTTGTGAATATAGGAACTCTTAATTTAACTCTATAAAAACACATGATGAATCCAAAGTCAGCTGTGTGGTAGCACTGGACATTGCTGGCGTTTTCTACCGTGTGTAGCACCAGGGCCTCTTAGCAAAACTTCAAGCACTGGGAATTGCAGGCTCTACGCTATGTCTCCTCAGTGATTACCTTCATGGTAGATCTCTAAGTGTAGTTCTCAATGGAACGGAATCAGCAAGACATCCTATTGGGGCAAGTGTTCCACAAGGAAGCGTGCTGGGACCATTGTTATGGAATGTCTACTTCAACGACCTTCTTCATCTCATCCCAGAATCACATGCATATGCAGACGACTGTACACTGACATTCACTTATCCAAGAGAAGAAATGCCAGCTGCACTAAGCTACATCAATCACCAGCTAAGAGCTATATCAGCTTGGGGAAATAGATGGCAAGTAACATTTGCACCTAAGAAAACGCAAATGATGATCGTCTCTAGGCACCATGATGGTAATGCTGGTGCAGTAGTAAGGATGAATGGGAGGATGTTGGCACCTGGAGAAGAAGTTGATATCCTTGGGGTGAAATTTGACTCCAGACTAACCATGAAGAACCATGTTGTAAATCTTGCAAACAAGGCAGCCAGGAAGCTTACAGCACTTCGCCGTATCTCGCATCTGCTTGACAGTAGGGGTTGCAAGATTCTGTATGAGGCACAAGTACGCTCACACCTTGAGTATGCTCAACTTTCTTGGTTTGCCTGCCCCCCCCCCTCTCATCTGCGACTGCTTGACAGAGTAGAGAACAGAGAAAGACGTCTCATCTCTCGCCTGGACCCATCCTGGATAGACCTGTCATTTCAGCAGAGCCTTCAACATAGGAGGGATGTGGATGGCCTTACTGTTATGTACAAGGCCAATATTGTCAAAGTAGCACACTTGGATCCACTTCGAGGACAGCGAGAAACAAGCTTTTATGCCACAAGACGGGCAGAAAGCAGCAATTTCACTCTGGCTGTAACCCTTCTCCAGAACATCACTCGATCTGAGATCATACATACCCAGGATGACTCGAGTATGGAACACATTCGTACAGCATAATGATGTCAACGAGATAAAGTCAGTTGATCAAATGAAAATGCTGGCCCACAGATGGCTCCAACTTCATCCTGTTCCCTACTTGTATGTCTCATAACAATAAAAATGCTTTCAAATGAGCTGATGTAGGTAACAGCTCTTAGCTTGCCAATAAAGTTAGGAATCCTTAACCTGTAAGTAGCTTGTCAATAAAGCTAGGGATCCTGTGTAAAAAAGAGAGAGAGAGAGAGAGAGAGAGAGAGAGAGAGAGAGAGAGAGAAGAGAGAGAGAGAGAGAGAGAGAGAGAGAGAGAGAGAGAGAGAGAGAGAGAGAGAGAGATAAAAGGAGTGTTGTGGTGGAGGTTATGAAGACTGGAGTGGAGGGACAACTCCCACAATGTGTCATCAGTGGTGATTCATGTAGTCCTCACATCCAGGGACCGTCTCCACTTCTGGAGCCAATTACCAGAAATTAGAACGCTGATTAAGGTGATTCCTCGCTAAGAAAAGAGAAAACAATGATCGCGCCGGAGCAAGTTCCATTATTGCGGCTGATTCCAATATGTTTCGATAATGTCCGTTTAATATTCACATTGGGCCCATGGTAAGGCCTGAACAACAGGTAATTAGAGAACTGGTTATAGAAGTTCCAGGTAGTTAATTGAAGTTGCCAACGAAATTCGGGAGAATTTCAAAATGATTGGCCCTTTAGGTCCAAGTAGTCACCCATTTTCATTAAATTACGCTCACTCCTAGTATTTTCTCAGCATGGAATGAACTGAATTAATATCTTGATGTAATTTACTCTAATTATAGTTCAGTAGGCCATAATTCGCTTACCAATATGAACAAGCTACGTGGTGGGTGGGGCCAGCATCCAGCCAGCCAATGGGAAGTCTGGGAGGGGCTTAGCTCTCAGCCAATCCTGGCTGGCTGAAGGAAAATGGCTCCTGAAAGATAGATTTGATGCATTCCGTGTTTGAGTTCGGCTTGTAGTGAGGGTAAATCTTGTTATGTCAGTTGTGATTTTAATGGTGTCGTAAGCGCGGCTGCATGCCAAGATGGCAGGATGTTGCGAGCTCAAGAGGACATTGGTAATGGAGAATACAGATTAGCTGGAGGTGTGCGGTAGTAGCAGAAGACAGCAGGAGCGGCCGCCGACCACCATGACCGCAATGTCAGCAGAAGACCACGAGGAAATAACTGTTGACGGGGTTTCCAGCAGGGAGGGTTCACGGGCGCCTTCCCCAGGTAGAGCTCGGAGTAGCTCCCCGCTGGACCTGAGCAGGGATGAGCCCTTACACCCTCGTCATGGCGACCCGCGAAGTCCTAAGGGCCACGGAAGGCTGTCGTTCAGCATATCGTCGCTGTTGGAGTCGTCCGGACGAGCGGCGGCGCTCCGACACCGCCTCCTGGAGGAGGGCAGTGAGTCGGAACGTGAGTTTGAAGGCGGCTGCGGCGATTTAGAACGCCGCAGCCACCATAGTGATAGAAACAGTGAACGGTGTGAGAGAGACAGTGAACGGGAACGTGAGACGCTAAGTTGCGCCGGCAGTGAACCCGAAGACGAGGAGAACGATGCCCGGCCCTTCCAGCCGTTCACCTACACACACATGCCCTTCATGGGCACTAGCGGCTTACTGCCGCATTTCAACCTCATGCCGCCTATGAGCGCCGCAGCTGCGGCCGTGGCCGCAGGCCTAACCTCTCAGGCCTCCCTCCCGCATATATCAGGGCCAGGAAGTGTTATCAGAGTGCCAGCCCACAGGCCCTCGGTGGGAGGCGTGGGTCCTGGCACTGCTCTAGGTGCCATGCTGCCCCACATGGGTGCCAGCCCACTACCATGGTTGGCAGGACTGACACCTCTAGAACGTACAGCTGCCATGGCGCACCATCTGTCAGCCCTGGCTCCCATAACAGGTAAGATGATAGATAAGTAGATAAAAAAGTTACTTTACTGTTAACTTTATCAGTAGATAAGTAGATTTTGTCAGTAGATGAGAAAACATCGGTAATAGACGAGTAGACTTGGTCAGTGGACGAGTAAACATGGTCAATAATATTTTTATTTACTACCAGTACATGTACAAGGTATACAGACCACAGCTGACATCACTGACATACTACTATATAGAAAACCACTTGTTATGCTGAGCATTTCCCGCAAATTAGGTCAGTTTTGTCCCAGGATGCGACCCACACCAGTCCACTAACTCCCAGGTGCCCATTTTACTGATGGGTGAACATAGACAACCGGTGTAAAGAAACACGCCCAATGTTTACCCTCGCTGGGAGTCGAACCCGGACCCTCGCCGGTAGACAAGTAGACTTCGTCAGTAGGCAAGTAGACTTCAGCAGACAAGAAGACTTTGCCAGCAGACAAGCAGACTTGGTCAGTAGACTAGAAAACATCGTCAGTAGAGGAGAAAACATCGTCAGAAGACGGGAAAACATCGCCAATAGACGAGTAGACTTGGTCAGTAGATGAGTAGACTTGGTCAGTAGCCGAAGCGGTGGTGGATTACATTATTATTGACGACCCACAACCACCACCTCATAGGAAGGTCGTAAAAACCCAAGGGACCTTACCACCCACTAGCCCACCCTCTCTCACCCACCCTCTCACATCCACCCTCACCACCCACTCTCTCCATCTACCCTCTCCATCCACCTTCTCCGCCCACCCTCTCCACCCATCCTCACGCCCACCCTCTCACACCCACTCTCACGCCCATCCTCTCCACCCACCCTCTCCATTCACCTTTTCCGCCCACATTCTCACACCCACCCTCACGCCCACCCTCTCCAACCACCATTGATTTTATTTATGGCATCACTAAAACGTCTGCTTTTCAAGCTTCAGTAACATCTGTAACTCTTTCAAAACTCTTGTAACATCTGTAACTCTTTCAAAACTCTTGTAACATCTGTAACTCTTTCAAAGCTCTTGTAACAGCTGTAACTCTTTCAAAACTCTTGTAACAGCTGTAACTCTTTCAAAACTCTTGTAACATCTGTAACTCTTTCAAAGCTCTTGTAACATCTGTAACTCTTTCAAAACTCTTGTAACAGCTGTAACTCTTTCAAAGCTCTTGTAACATCTGTAACTCTTTCAAAACTCTTGTAACATCTATAACTCTTTCAAAACTCTTGCAACAGCTGTAACTCTTTCAAAACTCTTGCAACAGCTGTAACTCTTTCAAAACTCTTGTAACATCTATAACTCTTTCAAAACTCTTGCAACAGCTGTAACTCTTTCAAAACTCTTGTAACAGCTGTAACTCTTTCAAAACTCTTGTAACAGCTGTAACTCTTTCAAAACTCTTGTAACAGCTGTAACTCTTTCAAAACTCTTGTAACATCTATAACTCTTTCAAAACTCTTGTAACATCTATAACTCTTTCAAAACTCTTGTAACATCTATAACTCTTTCAAAACTCTTGTAACACCTGTAACACTTCAAAACTCCTGCACACCTGTAACTCTTTCAAACTCTTGTAACATCTAATAACTCTTTCAAAACTCTTGCAACAGCTGTAACTCTTTCAAAACTCTTGTACAGCTGTACTCCTTCAAACTCTTGTAACAGCTTAAACTCTTTCAAACCTTGAAACAGCTGAACTCTTTTCAAAACTCTTGTAACATACTATAACTCTTCAAAACTCTTGTATCCCATCTATAACTCTTTCAAAACTCTTGTAACACTGTAACTCTTTCAAACCCTCTTGTAACATCTGAACTCTTTCAAAACTCTTGTAAGAAAAAAAACAGCTGTAACTCTTTCAAACTCTTGTAACAGTCGTAACTCCTTTCAAAACTCATGTAACATCTTTAACTCTACAAAACTCTTGTAACGCTGTAACTCTTTCAAAAGTCTTGATAACATCGTAACTCTTTCAAAACTCTTGTAACATGCTGTAAACTCTTTCAAAACTCTTGTAACATCTGTAACTCTTTCAAAACTCTTGTAACAGCAGTACTCTTTCAAACTCTGTAAACAGCTGTAATCTTTCAAAACTCTTGTAACATCTGTAACTCTTTCAAACTCTTGTAACAGCTGTACCTCATTCAAAGCTCATGTAACATCTGTAACTCTTTCAAAACTCTTGTAACATCTGTAACGCTTTCAAAACTCTTGTAACCATCTGTAACTCTTCAAAACACTTGTAACAGCTGTAACTCTTTTCAAAACTCTTGTAACAGCTGTAACTCTTTCAAAGCTCCTTGTAACCTCTATAACTCTTTCAAAACTCTTGTAAGCATCTGTAACTCTTTCAAAACACTTGTAACAGCTGTAACTCTTTCAAAACTCTTGTTAACAGCTGTAACTCTCAAACTCCTTGTAACAGCTGTTAACTCTTTCAAAACTCTTGAAACAGCTGTAAACCTTTCAAAGCTCTGTAACAGCTGTAACTCTCAAACTCTTGTAAACAGCTTGTAAACTCTTTCCAAAACTCCTTTGTAACAGCTGTAACTCTTTCAAAACTCTTGTAACAGCTGTAACTCTTTCAAAACTCTTGTAACAGCTGTAACTCTTTCAAAGCTCTTGTAACAGCTGTAACTCTTTCAAAGCTCTTGTAACAGCTGTAACTCTTTCAAAACTCTTGTAACAGCTGTAACTCTTTCAAAACTCTTGTAACAGCTGTAACTAAGAGATCAAACTATCTGTAGTTGTATTACAGAAACACACTGACGTCTCTTCTAACTTCTGTAACTTCAAGACTTGTTCAGACGCCTGTAAGATACGCCTGTAAGATACGCCTGTAAGATACGCCTGTAAGATACGCCTGTAAGATACGCCTGTAAGATACGCCTGTAAGATACGCCTGTAAGATACGCCTGTAGTATTTTACAAGACTCGTAAGATGCTACATCGGAGGCGTTAAGTCGCCTTGACGTAAATAATCGCCACTGACATGTCGTAAACTTCAACTCCAGTCATCGCCGTATATTGATGTATAAATTATCGCTGTATCGTCGATTTATTTTGAACTGTTGTATTATGCATTACCCTAAGGTGGTATCCTGGTTGTTAGCCCCTGGTTGGTTGGGTTACTTGGGGTTTCAAGTCTATCTACTACAGGAGGGTCATTAAGACTGTATGTCACCTGTACACCACCAGTCAATACTTTAATACCTAAAATAGCGATTAATGTAAACTGCCAGTGTATATACACTGAGAGACATACACGTCTCAGTGTATATACACTGAGAGACATACACGTCTCAGTGTATATACACTGAGAGACATACACGTCTCAGTGTATATACACTGAGAGACATACACGTCTCAGTGTATATATACACTGGAGATACATACACGTCTCAGTGACCCTGGAGAGAAGATCTCTCACGTTGTACATAAATATTACAGTCAAAATATATAATATATATATATAATAATATATATATATATATATATAAAATATAAATATATACTATATATATATATATATATGCATGTATATATATAAATAGTGAAAAAGCAAGTATTGTTATGAGCAAAAGCAGTATCCCCGCTAGGTCTCCGGCCTTCAATCTACTCATCCCTGCTGTCTACTCCTTCCTATCTATCTATCCATCATTGCTATCTATCATTTTCTTACATTTTTTTTATCCTCGTTATCCATCTCTTATCTATCCCCTCTATCTATCCTTCTTGCCTATCCCCGCTATCTATCTCTTCTTGCCTATCCCCGCTATCTATCCTTCTTGCCTATCCTCGCTATCCTATCCTTCTTGCCTATCCCCGCTATCTAACCCTTTTTTGCCTATCCCCGCTATCTATCCCTTCTTGCCTATCCCGCTATTACCTCTCTTTCTATCCATGCTATCTATCCCTTCTTGCCTATCCCCGCTATCTATCCTTCTTGCCTATCCCCGCTATCTATCCCTTTTTGCCTATCCCCGCTATCTATCCCTTCTTGCCTATCCCCGCTATCTATCCTCTCTTTCCTATCCATGCTATCTATCCCTTCTTGCCTATCCCGCTATTTATCCTTTCTTGCCAATCCCCGCTATTTATCCATCTTGCCTATCCCCGCTTCTATCCTTTTCTTGCCTATCCCCGCTATCTATCCTTTCTTGCCTATCCCCGCTATTTATCCTTTCTTGCCTATCCCCGCTATCTATCCCTTCTTGCCTATCCCCGCTATCTATCCTTTCTTGCCTATCCCCGCTATCTATCCTTTCTTGCCTATCCCCGCTATCTCTATCCCCCCCCCACCTCCCCCATTCCTCCAACCCCCATCCACCCTCCCCCCCCCCCCCCATCCATACCATCCATCCCCCCCCCCCCCCCCCCTCCCCCCTCCCCCTCCCCCCCTCCTCCCACATCTCCATCCCATCCCCGTCTATCCCCCCACTCCCCCCCCCCATCCCCGCCACCCGCCCCCCTCCCCCCCCCCCACCCTATCCCCTCTTTCCCCCCCCCCCCCCCCCCCCCCCCCCCCCCCCCCATCCGCCCCCCCCCCCCCCACCTCCACCCCCCCCACCCCCCCATCCCCACCCCCCCCCTCCACCCCAATCCCCCCATCCCCATCCTCCCCGCATCCCCCCTATCCCCGCCCCCCCCTCCCCCCCCTCCCCCCCTTACTTGCTATCCCCGATACCAATCCCCGCTCTCTATCCTTTCTTGCATATCCCCGCTATCTACCTTTCTGGCCTATCCCCGCTATCTAGCCTTTCTTGCCTACCCGCTAATCTATCCTTTCTTGCCTATCCCCGCAATCTATCCCTTCTTGCCTATCCCCGCTATCTATCCTCTGTGTTTCCTATCCCATGCTATCTATCCCTTCTTGCCTATCCCCGCTATCTATCCATTTCTTGCACCTATCCCCCTAATCTATCCTTTCTTGCCTATCCCCGCTATATAACCTTTCTTGCCATATCCCCGCCTATCTATTATATCTTGCCTATCCCCGCTATCTATCCCTTCTTGCCTATCCCCGCTATATATCCTTTCATGCCTATCCCCGCTATCTATCCTTTCTTGCCTATCTCCGCTATCTATCCTTTCTTGCCTATCCCCGCTATCTATCCCTTCTTGCCTGTCCACGCTATCTATTCCTTGTTACTTATCCCAGTTATCTATTCCTTCTTACCATATCCCCGCTACCTATACTTCTTACCTATCCGGCTATCAATTCCTTCTTACCTATCCCAGCTATCTATACCTTCTTACCTATCCCACTAATCTATCTCTTCTTGGCGTAACTCTGCTGTGTGTTCTTACCTCCTATCGCTATCATCCCCGATAGCACCCATTCTTCTCTACTCCACTCTCTATCCCTTCCTTCTAATCTATCCCTTCTGAATCTATCCCCGGCTTTATAATCATGCATAACCTATCACTGCTAACCATTAATAGTAATCTATCCCCTCTATCCATTTCCACTATACGATATTCCCACTGTCATCCAATCAAACTTATCATCCTCGCTATCTATTCTCTGCTATCTATCCTTTCTACCCGGCCTATCCCCGCTATCTATTCTTTTTACCATCCTGCAATTTCATGTATTCCTACCTACATATCCCTGCCATCCCTATTCCATTCTATACGCATCTATCCTTGTTATCTATCCCTTCCTACCTATCCTCGCTATCCTTTCTTTCCTACCTATCTTCGCTATCTATCCCTTTCTACCTACCTATTCCCGCTATCACTTCCTACCTACCTATTCCAGCTATCTATCCCAGACATCTATCTCTTCTATCACCGCTATCTATCCCTACCTACCTATCCCCGATATCCACATCTACCTACCTATTCCCGCAATCCTTACCTACCTACCTATCCCCCATTTTTAATCTTTTACTACCTATTCTTGATATATATCCTTACCTATGACATGGTCTTGGATGGTCGCTCCTGCCTCTCACAACTACTGGACCACTATGACATGGTCTTGGATGGTCGTTCCTGCCTCTCACAACTACTGGACCACTATGACATGGTCTTGGATGGTCGTTCCTGCCTCTCACAACTACTGGACCACTATGACATGGTCATGGATGGTCGCTCCTGACTCTCACAACTACTGGACCACTATGACATGGTCTTGGATGGTCGTTCCTGCCTCTCACCAACTACAGACCACTAAGACATGGTCATGGAATGGTCGCTCCGGCCTCTCACAACTACTGACCACTAAGACATGGCAAGGATGGTCGCTCCTGACTCTCACAACCACTGGACCACTATGACATGTCTGGATGTACCGTTCCTGCATCTCACAACTACTGGCCACTAGACATGGTCTTGGATGGCGCTCCTGCCTCTCACAACTACTGTACCACTAAGACATGTCTTGGATGGACCCGTTCCTGCCTCACACAACTACTGGACCACTATGACATGGGACTTGGATGTCCGTTCCTGCCTCTCACAACTACTGGACCACCTAATGACAAGGTCTTGGATGGTCGTTCCCTGCCTCTCACAACTACGGACCACTATGACATTGTCCTTGGATGGTTGCTCCTCCTCTCACAACTACAGACCACTATGACATGGTCCTTGGAATGGTCTCCTGCCTCTCACAACCTACTGGACCACTATGACAAGGTCTTGGAATGGTCTTCCCTGCCGCTCACAACTACTTGGACACTAAGACATGGGTCAGATGGATGGTGCTCCTGCCTCTCACAACTACTGGACCACTATGACATGGTCCTTGGATGGTCGTTCCTGCCTCTCACAACTACTGGACCCTATGACATGGTCTTGGATGGTTTGCCCCGCCTCTCACACTACTGGACCACTATGAAATTGTCTAGCTGGTCGATCCGCCTCTCACAACTACTGGATCCACATGACATGGTCTTGGTGGTTTCTCCTGCCTCTCACAACTACTTGAGCCCCACTAAGACATGGGTCTTGGATGGTTGCTCCTGCCCTCCACAACTACTGGACCACAATGCCATGTCTTGGATGGACGCTCTTCCACTCACAACACTGGACGGACTATGACATGGTCTTAGGATGTCGCTCCAGCCTCTCACAACTACTGGCACCACTATGACATGGTCTTGGATGGTCCGCTTCAGCCTCTCACAACTACTGGACCCCTATGACATGGTGTCTGGATGGTGAGCCTCCTGCCTCTCACAAGCTACTGGACCACTAAGACATGGTCCTTGGATGGTCGCTCCTGCCTCTCACAACTACTTGGACCACTATGACATGGTCTTGGAATGGTCCTCCTGCCCCTCTCACAACTACTGCACCACTATGACCTGGTCTTGGATGTCGTTCCTGCACTCTCACAATCAACTGACCCCTATGACAAGGTCTTGGATGGTCGCTCCCCTCTCACAACTACTGGACCACTATGACATGTCTTGGATGGTTCGTTCCTGCCTCTAACAACTACTTGACCACTATGACATGGTCTTGGATGGTTCGCCTCCTGCCTCTCACACAGACTGGTCCACTATACAATGTCTTGGATGGTCGCTCCTGCCGTCTCACAACTACTGGACCACTATGACATGGTACTTGGATGGTCGTTCCTTGCTCTCACAACTACTGAGCCACTATGACATGTCTTGGATGTTGCTTCCCGCCTCTCACAACTACTGGACTCACTATGACATGGTCATGGATTGTCCGTTCCTGCCTCTCACAACTACTGACCACTAATACCTGGTCTTGGATGGTTTGCACCCTGCCTCTCACAACTACTGGGACCACTATGACATGGTCTTGGATGGTCCGTTCCTGCCTCTCACAACTACTGGACCACTATGGACATGATCTTGGGATGGTCGTATCCTGCCTCTCACAACTACTGGACCACTATGACATGGACTTGGATGGTTGCTCCTGCCTCTCACAACAACTGGAACCACTATGACATGGTCTTGAGGATGGTCGATCTGCCTCTCACAACTACTGGACCACTATGACATGGTCCTTGGATGTATGCTCCTGCCTTCTCATCAACTACAGACCACTATACAAGGTCCTTGGATGGTCGTACCCTGCCTCTCACAACTACTGGACCACTAAGACATGATCTTGGATGGTCGGTTCCTGCCTCTCAATATACTGGACCACTATGACATGGTCTTGGATGGTCGCTACCAGCCTCTCACAACTAAGGACCACTATGACATGTCCTGGATGTCGCTCCGCCTCTCACAAACTACTGGACCACTATGACATGGGTCCTAGGATGTCGTTCTGCCTCTCACAACTACTGGACCACTATGACATGTCTAGATGGTCGCTACCTGCCTCACCACAACTACAGGACCACTATGACAAGGTCTTGGATGGGTCTCTCCTCCCTCTCACGACTACTGGACCCCACTAACATGTCTTGGATGGTTGCTCCTGCCTCTCACAACTTACTGGACCACAACGACATGATCTTGATGGTCCGCTCTGCCTCTCACAACCAGGAGCACTATGGACATGGTCTTGATGGTATCGCCCTGCCTCTCACAACCTACTGGACCAACTAGACATGGTCTGGATGGGTCGATCTGCCATCTAACAACTACTGTACCACTATGACATGATCATGGATGGTCGCTCCAGCCTCTCACAACTACTGAAACCACAAGACATGGTCTTGGAAGGTTCTCCTGCCTCTCACAACTACTGACCCACTATGACATGGTCTTGGTGGACGTTCTGCCTCCTAAAAACTACTTGACGCACTATGACATGATCTTGGGATGGTCGCTCCTCCCTCTCACACTACTGTGACCACTATGACATGGTCTTGGATGGATCGCTCCTGCCTCTCACAACTACTGGACCACTATGACATGGTCCTTGGATGGTCGTTCCCTGCCTCTAACACTACTGGGACCACTATGACATGGTCTTGGATTGTCGTTCCTGCCTCTACCAACTACTGGACCACTATGGACAAGGTCTTGGATGTCGTTCCTGCCTCAACACTACTGGCGCACTATGACCAGGTCTTGGATGGTCATTCCTGCCTCTCAACAACTACTGACCACTATGACATGGTCCTGGATGGTCGCTCCTGCCTCTCACCACAACTGGGCCACATGACATGGTCTATGGATGTCGCTCCTGCCTCTCAACTACAGGCGCACTATGACAGGTCTTGGAATGGTCTGTTTCCTGCCTCCTCACAACTACTCTAGCACTATGACATGGACATGGAAATGGTCGCTCTTCCCTCTCACAACTACGGAACCACTATGACATGGCTTGGATGGTCGCTCCTGCCTCTCATCAACTACAGGAACCACAAAACATGGTCTTGGATAGGTCGTTCCTGCCTCTCACACTACTGAGCCCTATGACCCTGACTTGATAGGTCTTTCCTGCCTCTAACAATACTGGAGCATAATGACATGGTCTTGGATGTCCGTCCTGCCTCCACAACTACATGGAGCACTATGACATGAACTTGGATGGTCGTTCCTGCCTCAACAACTACAGGAGCACTATGACATGGACTTGGATGGTCGTTTCCTGCCTCCCCCAACTACTGGACCACTATGACATGGTCTTGGATGGTCGCTCCTCCCTCTCACAACTACTGGACCACTATGACATGGTCTTGGGATGGTCGCTCCCCCCTCTCACAACTACGTAGAAAAAAAAGGAAAAAAAAAGAAAAAAAAGACCACTATGACATGGTCTTGATGGTCGCTCCTGCCTCTCACACTTACGGACCACTCTGACATGGTAATGGATGGTCGCCCTGCCTCTCACAACTACTGGACCACTACTTGGATGCACTGGAGAACACACAGAATACAGATGTAGTATACGCAGACTTTGCGAAAGCCTTCGACAAGTGTGACCATGGTGTAATAGCACACAAAATGCGTGATAAAGGAATAACAGAAAAGTTGGTAGATGGATCTGTAACTTCCTAACAAATAGTACACAAAGAGTAATAGTAAACAGAGTAAAGTCTGAGGCGACCACAGCTAAAAGCTCTGTTCCACAAGGCACAGTACTCGCTCCCATCCTGTTCCTCATCCTCATTTCTGACACAGACATACGTTAACCGTAGTACCGTGACCTATTCCGACGATACCAGAATTTGCTTAACAGTGTTATCCATAGAAGACACTGCAAATCTCCAAGCGGATATAAATCAAGTCTTCAAATGGGCCTCAGAAAACAATTTGAACTTCAATCAGGACAAATTCCAGCTACTCCGGTGAGGAAAACTCCAGGAAATAAAAAGTTACATCGGAGTATAAAACAAATTCTAACAAAACAATAGAGTGGAAATTTAATGTAAAGGAACTGGGAGTGATAATGACTCACGAAACCGTAATGACAACGATTGCAAACAAACCATAAACCCCTGGCCGTATTGACCCGCGTCGAGAGGACACAAAACTCCGCCCGTCCCGCGTAGGCCACAGACCAGCTAGCCCAATAAGATTCGTCCCACTAGTAATATTTCTACACCATAGAAGGTTAGCACAGGCACACTGTTGACCACACAATGCAAGTTTTTTATCAGACAATCTCCACTAGCGTGGCCGTGACGAACTCAAGCTGGCCTATGGCTAACGCGACGGGGGGGGAGGTCTGAGTTTTGAGACCTCTGACCGCGGGTCAATCCCGGCGGGTATGGGTTTGGGAGTGAAAATGTCAGAGAAATCTCCTCTTAAGGATCACAACAATGTCACTATCACACTGCGAGAAAATGATAGGAGATGAATAATGATAACCTTCAAAACACAGATAAGTGGAAATGTTCTCTCTAGCTGGAAAACTGATAGTACACTAACGATCTCTTTCAAGGAAGGTGAAATAACAGATCTTGGGACTTTACAGAGAACTTTCACTGCTCGTCAAAGTTCAGTCAAGACTTTAATTACAGGAAACATTTGAGTCCCATGACCTGTAAATCCTTACAGCGAATCAAATTTACACCTGAAAATCCTAGCGCTGACAGGTCCAGATGAGCAGACAGAAATCATCCCAACGAAAGCATAAGACTGCAGAATCGGCAAGACATCTGCCCATGAAAAAGTAGGGGCGCCATGAGAACGACTTAAAAGACAACGAAAGTACAGGGCCCAAGACAGTTTCCACAGCCACCAGCATATATAAGACATTACCAAAAGCGCCTAGGTGTATCAAGACCCATTTGCCTGACTTCAAAGACCCTGGTTGTCTTCAAGACCCCTGGTTTACATCAAGACCCCTGGTTTCTTCAAGACCCCTGGATGTCTTACAATGCCCCTGGTTGTCTTTAGGCCCCTGGTTGTCTTCAAGATCCCTGGTATGTCCTTCAACCCCTGTTGTCCTTCAGGCATCCTACCTATCTTCAAGACCCCTGGCTATCTTCAAGACCCCTTGTTGTCTTCAAGACCCCTGGTTTGTCTTCACGACCCCAGTTGTCTTCAAGACCCCAGGTTGTCTTCAAGCGCCTACCATCTTCCAAGAACCCTGGGCTTATCTTCAATGACCCCTGGTTGTCTTCAAACCCTGGTTGCTTTCAAGACCCCTGGTTGTCTTCAAGACCCCTGGCTGATCTTCAAGAACCCCTGGCTGACTTCAAGACCCCTGTTGTCCTTCGAAAGACCCCAGGTAGTCTTCAAGGCTCCTGCTATCTAGATTCAAGACCCCTGGCTGTCATCAAGACCCAAGTGTCTTCAAGGCTCCTAGCATCTTCAAGACCCCTGGCTGACTTCAAGACCCCTCCCCCACCTACCTACTTCACCACCCTCCCTACCTATCCTTCACTATCTTTCCTACTTACCCTAATCTTACACATATCCGCTCCCTATCTGACAATCTTCAACTATCCCTCCCTAACCTACTACTTCACTATCCTCCCCACCTACCTATCTTCACTATCCATCCCTACCTACCTATCATCACTATCTCTCCCTACCTACCTATCATCATTATATCTCCCTACCACCTATCTTCACTATTTCATCCCTTTCTATCATCACTATCTCTCCTACTTACCTATCTTCACTATCCCTCCCCTACCTACCTAATCTTCACATCCCTCCCTACCTATCTTCACTATCTATCTTTCCTACCTACCAACTACACTATCCTCCCTAACTACCTATCTTCCAAATCCCATTCCTATCTACCATCTTCACGATCTATCCTCCCTGCCTACCTACCTATCTACATTAACCCTACCTAACAAACCAATCCACACAATCCCTTCCTACCTAACTTCACTACCCCACCTATCTTCACTATCCCTCACTATCCTTCGTAATCTTCACTATTCCCTTCTTATCTTCACTATCCCTTCCTATCTTCATATATCCCTTCCTAACTTCACTGCCTCACTATCATCATTATCTTCAGTATCTTCACTATCCTCACTAACTTCACTATCCTCACTAACTTCACTATCCTCACTAACTTCACTATCCTCACTAACTTCACTATCCTCACTAACTTCACTATCCTCACTAACTTCACTACCTCACTACCCTATCCTACTAACTTCACTACCCACTACCACATCCCCAATTTTCACTATCCTCACTAACCACTTCCCAAAAACCCTATCCTCACTAATTTTCACACCCACTATTTCCTTCCTCACAAACCACTATCCACTCCCTCCTATCCTCACTAAAAAAAAATCCCACTAACTCACACCTCCTCACACCTCACAAAACTTCACTACCCCCTAACTTCCACCCACTCACTATCCTCATAACACTCCTCACAACATTCACACTACCCAACTCACATCCCACAATTTTCATACCTCACTAAAAAACCCACTAACTTTTCCCCACTAATTCCCCAAAAACTTAACCACTTCCCACTAACTCCTACCTCACACACTATCCCCAAACCACTATCCCCTAATTTCACACCCACAACTTCACACCCCCCTACACTACCTCAAAAAAATCTCCAATTTATCCCACTAAAAATCACTTCCTCACACCTATCCTCACAACTTCACTACCCACAAACTTTCACTACCCCCAAACTTCCCTATCCTCAACTAACACTATCCTCACTAATTTCACACCCACTACATATCCCAAAAATTTCACTATCCTCCTAATTTTATCCTCACAACTTCCTACCTTCCCCCCCACAACTTTCCTTCCTCACTACACAATCCCACTAACTTCACACCTCCCCAAACTACCACTAATTTACCCCACAAACTTCACACCTCACTAAAAAAAACCCCTAACCCACCTAAAAAAACACATCCTCACTAACTTCACACCCCCAAAACTTCCTACCCACTAAAAACATCCTCACTAACTTCACTACCCACTAATTCACATCCTCACTAATTCCATCCCAAACAAAACTTCACTATCCTCAAACTTCCCCCCTTTATTCCTCACTAATTCAAAATCCTCACTAAAACTACCCAAAATTTCACTACCTCACTAACTATACCCACTAACTTCAAAATCCCACTACCTACCCACTAACTTCTTCCCAAAAACCCCACTAACTTCACTATCCTCACACACTATCCCCCCCTAATTCACTATCCTCACTAACTTCACTATCCTCACTACACTATCTCATAACTTCACTACCTCAAAATTTCCCTCACCTAAACCCTACCTAACTAACCCTTCCTCAAAACCCTCACAACTTCATTCCTCACTAATATCCTCACTAAACTACCTCCTAACTTCACTATCCTCAAAAAACCTCACTAACCACTATCCCCTAATTCCTACCCAAATACCTACCTCACTAACTCACTTCCTCACAACTCCACCCTCACTACATTACCTCACTAACTTCACTATCCCAAAACTTCATTTTCCTCACACATTATCCTCACAACTTCACTATCCCTCACAACCAATCCCACTACACAATCCTCACTAACTTCATATTCCCTCACTACACAATCCTCACTAACTTTTCAAAACAATCCTCACTACACTATCCCACAACCCACTATCCTCCTAACTTCACTACCCCCTCACAACACAATTCCCCCACTAACCTTACTATCCTCAAAAACTTCACACCTCATACCTATCCCCATAACTTCACTACCCATACACTATCCCCAAATTACTATCCCCCCAAAAATTACTATCCCTCAAAACTTCAATATTTCCTACCTATCCTCCTAATTCATACCTCACTAATTCCTATTTCAAATTTCCCCTACTAATTCACATTCTTAAATCCCACTAATTTTCACAAACCCACAATTCACTATCCCTAATTTCCTATCCAAAACTAACTTCACTATTAAAACTTCAAAAACCTTTCCCTCACTAATTTACTATCCTCACAAACTTCCTATCCTAAATTTCACTATCCTCACTAACTTACTACCTAAATAACATTCATAACTTCACTACCCTCAAAACTTATATCCCCTAATAATACAAATTACTACCTCACTAACTTCAAAAACCTATACACTATCCTCAAAAAACTTCACTATCCTCAAACTTCACTAACTATCCCCTAATTTTTTCCCTTTTCCCCCCAAAAAACTTAAATACCCTCACTAAACAAAAAATCATTTTTCACTCAAAAAAAAAAAATAATATTTACATTAAATT
This sequence comes from Cherax quadricarinatus, assembly GCF_026875155.1. Lineage (NCBI taxonomy): Eukaryota > Metazoa > Arthropoda > Malacostraca > Decapoda > Parastacidae > Cherax > Cherax quadricarinatus. Next base: position 51,260,433 of record NC_069414.1, read on the forward strand.
AAACTTAAATTTTAAACAAAAAAAAAATTTTTTTTTTTAAAGGGCCATGAAATATTTTAAAGAATTTTCCCCGTTTTAAATTTTTGTATGTATTTAATTTTTGTGGGGGGTTGGGTGTGTGTGTGTGTGTGGGTGTTTTTTTCTCACCTAATTGGGGTTGCGGGTCGAAACTCGCTCCTGCCCCGACTCTCACTGATCGAAACGGGTCCTCTCTCTCCCCTGCTTCCTGAGTTTGGGTCATACCCTTTTTAAAAAACTATGAGGTTCCTGCCTCCACTATTTTCACTTGCTAGGCTATTCCACTTGACAACTCATGCTGAAGAAATACTTCCTAAGTCCCTTGACCGTCTGATCTTCAGTTTCCAGTTGTGACCCCCTTGTCCCGTTCCCCTCCGGGAAAACATCCAAACTCTTTCCCCCTTGCTTTTCCCCCAGTATCTTGTATGTCGTTATCAGTCTCCCCCTGACCCTTCGCCCCTCCAGTTCGTCCCGATTTTCCCTAAACCTTTTTCCTGTACGACTTCCCCGAGCTCTGGGACTAGCCTTTTTTTGCAAACCTTTTGTTCTTTCTCTAACTTCTTGCGTCTTGACCGGGTGGGGTTTCCAGCCCTGGGCGATACCCCCATAGGGCCTAACAACACAGTGTACATGTCTGAACGATTCCTTTTTAAGGGTATTGGAACCATTCTCGGGTTTTGCCCGGGCGCCCGTATGCGCAGCGGTTATTTGGTTTGGTGCCCCCGGTTGAGGGCCCCCGGGTTATGGTCCCCCCCAAGGTCTTTTCTCCCTGAGTGAGGCTGTAGTCTTTGTCCACCTAGCCATACCTTCGCGGTCTTCTTTGCCCCCCCCAACTTCATGATTTTGCATTTGGCAGAGTTGAATTTAAAAGCCGGGTTTCGGGAAACCACTTTTCCAGCCTTGTCCAGGTCTCTTTGAGGCCTCCCCTTCATCCCCCCCCCCCCCGTTTTTTAAATTCTTCTCATCAATTTTCAATATCTGCGAATGGGGACATTTCCCGAGTCTATTCCTTCCATCATGTCGTTACATATATCAAAAATAGCACTGGTCTGGGAAACTGCCCCCCTGTGGGGACCCCGTGGGTCACAGGCCCCAATGTGATACCTCTTTCAATTTCCATGTGAGGAAATTCCCCAAGACCCAATTGCAGTTTTCCCCCCCGGGTTTATAGCGCCTGATCCTCCAGCTTCTGCACTAATTTTTTTTGTGGGGGAACTTGTAAAAAGGCCCTTTCCTGCAGTCCGGGAAAAAATGCAATAAACCCACCCCTCTTCTCTTTGTTCTTATTTTCTGTTGCCTTTCTAAAATCCGGGAGGGTTTGTAAACACAGGATTTGCCTTTTCCCATAAACCCCAAAGCGGGTTTTTCCCATTTTAAATTCTTTTTCCTTTCCAGGTGTTCCACCCCTCTCCCCCTGAAAATCTTTTTCCATGCCCTTTGCAAAATTTAAAGTCAGAGATACAGGTTTTTGTTAATGCCTCTTTTTGTTTCCTTTAAAAAAATTTGGGGGAAAATTTCATTTGTCCCTTCCATTTCCCCAGATAGTTGCCCAGTTTAAAGGGATGTTTTTAAAGATTTTTGGTTAGGGGCACGCTTTAGCATCTCTGCCCCTTTTCTCAAAGGCCCCACGGGAGATGTTGTCCTTTTCCCCATGGGCCTTTGAGGTTTTTCAAGGTCACTTGGGAGCTTTCTGGCCTCCCCCTCGGTTTTTTGTTTGTCATCCAAACTTGTTGGTTTTTTCCCTTTGATTTTCCCTTCTGTGTGCCCTTCCCAGAGCCCTTCCTGTCTCTACTGAAAAACTTCCTGAAATTCCTGTTTAGCTCCTCACTTTACCTTGATCATTTCTTGTGGGGTTCTCCACCTTCTGCCCTTTCGTCTGTTTCACCTGATCTTTAAACTGTTGTTTTCCTCCTGATGGGGTTTATACAAAGTTTCGGGTCAGTCTTAAATTTCAAGCTATGTTTTTTTCATATGTCGTTTGGGCGTTCCTCCTTACCTGTGCATACTGGCCTGGCTTTTGCGAAAATCTCCCTTTTTTCCCATTTGTTCTCTCCCTTCCCTGTTTTTTTTCCCATTCTCCTCCTTTTGCCTCCTTAACCGTCGGGTTTAAACCATGGGTCTTTTCTGGCCCTTCCCATTGTTTTCTGGGGCCCTTGGGAAAAAAAACCTTTCCCCCTCCCTCCTTGCATTTTGTTGTTACATATTCCATCTTTTCTTTTACTGGCTTTCCTGCAGTTCCCCGCCCCAAGGGGCCCTCCTGCAGGAATTTTTCCTCAAACCTTTGTAGTCCCCTTTTTTAGTTGGTTTTTTCCCATTAAAACTCCGGTTACTCTCCCCACTTGCAATTTTTTCTATGTATTCAAAGCACAAAACCCAAACGTGGTAACTGGCTCCTGGGGACTCTCATAGGTGTTTGTCCTCAAAGCTGAATTTGCCCAGGGTGAACAAAGGTCCAATCTTGCTGGTTCTCCTCCCCCCCCCCCCTTCATTTTTAAGGTTTAGTGTCCTTAACATGGGGGTACATGGGGTTTTTCCAGACCACATCCAACATTTTGGGCCCTCCCCTTTTTTTTGGAACCCCCAGGGGGCCCCCAGGTTTTCCCATTTCAATCCCCTGTGGTTAAAATCACCCCAAAAACCAGAAATTTTTGGCTCTGCTGGGTAAAGCTCTTTTGCCCCCTCAGCAAGTGTGTCCCCTTCCCCCATTTTCCCTTTTTTTGGGCCCTCCTGCAGTTCTGTGGTTTTTTAAAATTTCACTCCCAAGACCCCCTTGTGCCCCCCAAAGACTGAAGTGTACCTACTTGTAGCCCCCTTTTTTCCTGTCGTCTATGCCTCCCTTTTCTCGAATTTCATCTTTTTTTTTTACGAGCAGAGAACCCCTCCCCCCCCTCTGCCCCTTCTATTTTCCTCATAAATCTGGTTTTCCTGGGGGAAAGATTGCATCTGTTATTGTCTCTGTGAGTTTTTTTTCTGTAACTGCTAGGGATGTGTGGGGACTTCTCATAAAATTCTTTCTTGCCTTTCCTCATATTTTTCGTTAATCCATTCCTTTTGTGTAAAAAAACCTTAAAATTTTGTTCTAATACTGTAACTGTGGTCCTGGGGGAATCGGGGGGTTGGGGAGAGCAAGACCCCTGGGGGGGGCCTGGGGGGGGGTTGCAGTGGAGGTGGGGGAAAATGGCCCCCTGGGGGGTTTGCTGTAGGGGTGGGTTCGTGGTGGGGGGGGGGGGAAAAAAGAGGGTCGGTGTTGATGGTTTGGTTTAGTTTGGGTTCAGTTCCCTTGGGGGTTTTTTTGGGGTTTGGGAGCCCCTTTTTTGCGGGTGTTTTTGGGGGGTTTGTGTTGCCCTTCCACCGGGTGCCTGGTTTTATTCTGCTCTTCTTTGTCATTTCCTTCCATTCCTCCTTTGTTTTGCACTTCTCTTTCCAGGGATCTCCTTTCCCCCTGTGTTTGTCTCAATCGAGGTACACAAATCTTGAAAATCGTTTGCCTCTCGCCCCGCTTTCTCCTGCAGGTTTTGGGTTTGAAGGGTTTATTCTGCCTTGGGAAAAATTTTTTGAGAGGCCGTTTCCCCTTTTCTCTGTGAAACCCCCCGATTCTCCGGAAAAAATTTTTTCCTGGGTATGTTTTCCTAGCCCATTTACCTTATGATACTTCAATCGGGTTTTTTCTCCTCCTTTTTCTTTTTTTATAAGTTTTTTCAGCTTGTCCAGCCCCTAGGGCAAAAAACTGATTTCTCCCTTTCTGCCTTCCCCCTTTTGAATTTCCCATTGCATCCTCTGAAAGGTTGTTTTTTGTTCCTTCCCGGGGGGGTGTTTTCCCTTCCCTTTAATCCCCTTTCCCCAGCTGTGGCCCCCAAAGGTCCTTGGTTTTTCCTTCCTGCTCAAACCCGTTTCTGGGCCCCCCCAAAAATCTGGTAAGGTCCTGCACATTCCTGTCCCTTCAATGTTTTTCCCAAACCCCTCATCCCGTCTTTGTGTGCTCCCTTGCTTTGTTTTTCCCCCGTGGGGTTTGACGGACCTCTGCATACATTTTAGTTCCATGTCCCTTTTAGAACCCCTTTTTCTGTTTTCTGTTTTAAAAATTGCTGATGCTACTTCTGTATCATCTTTAGGGTGTTTTAGATTTTTTCAGCCCCCTCTTCTAATCTCGTATCTTGGGGAATTTTTGCTACTGTGGGTGTTGCTCCCCATTTTGCCCCCTGCTGCTAACCCCCTCCCTTTTTCCTTGGGAAGCTTTATCTAGCCCCCTTCCCCCAAGTTTCCTCCCTTTTTTTTGAGTTGCCCCCCCAAGCCCCCTTTCCCCGAATTTGTCAATCGGGCCCTTGGCCCCATTTCCTAGTTCAGGTTAAACCCCTTGCACCACAGAAGGAAGGGGGGGAGTATTTGGGGGGGGGAAAAAAGAAAGGGTTTTTGGGGGGGGGGGATGGATGGTTATGGGGGATGGGGGGTTTGGTTTTTTGGAGGCAGAGGGGATTGGGGGAGGGGGGATTTGAAGGTTTTGGGGGGGGGGGAGAGGTGGTTAGGGGGAAAAAGGGGGTATGTGTATGTGTAAAATGTATGTTTGCTTGTGTAGTGTGTGTGCATGTGTGGGAGAGAGGGAGGGTAATTAAGGGGGGAGGGGAGGGGGGGAGGGGGAGGGGGGAGGGGGGGGGGGAAGAGAAGAATGAGGGCAGATGACCCCTAGAAAACCCGAGGTGTGTGTGTGTGATGGGATTGAAGGGGAGGGGGGGGTGGGGAGAGGGGAAAAAGTAGGATGAGGGTTTGAGTGACGCCGTTTTGGGTTGTGTGGGGTGTGTTTTGTGGTAATTCGCCCAGTAAAAGGTTTTTTTGTGTGTGTATATGTGTTTATGTGTGCATATGTGTGTGTTTTTTCTTTTGTTTGGGGGAGGTGTGGGGGGGAAAGATACTGCTAATAAAAAACCCGTAATTTTGAGCTATTTAAAAAGGGAGAAAATTGATACTAGGGTCTTTTAAAACTTTTTATGAGTTTCCTACCCTTGTGGTGTTTTGTGTTTTGTGTGTGTGTGTGTGTGTGTTGTGTGTGTTGTGGTGTGGTGGTGGTGGTTTTTGGGGGTGGTGGTGTGTGGGTGTGGTGGGGGTGTGTGTGTGGTGTGTGTGTGTGTTGTGTGTGGTGTGGTTTTGTGTGGTTTTTATCTTTTTTTTGGGGTATTTTCCCCGGGGTGGGTTTTTTTGGGTTTGGGGTTTTGGGGTTTTTTTGGGGTTTTAAAAAAAAAATATTACCCTTTGGGGAATACCCCGGGGGGGTTTAAAAAAATTACCCCGGGGTATAAAAAATTTCCCCGAGGGGATAAAATTCCTGGGGTAAAAAATATTTCCCGAGGTATATTACCCCCGGGGTTTTTTCATTTTACCCTGGGGTATTTAAAAATTAACCTGAGGCATTTTTACCCTGGGGTAAAAAATTTATTACCCCGGGGATTAAAAATTAACCCCCGGGGTTTTAAAAAAATTTTCCTGGGGGTTTTAAAAATTAAAACCCCGGGGGTAAAAAAATTTTACCCCGGGGGGATAAATATTAACCCCGGGGGTATAAATATTACCCCGGGGGTTTTAAAAAATTTTCCCTGGGGTATTTACCCCGGGGATAAATATTACCCCGGGGTTTAAATATTACCCTGGGGTTTTTTAAAATTATTGTTCCCCCCCCGGATAAATATTCCCCGGGGTTTATTACCCTGGGATAAATATTACCCTGGGGTAAAAATTACCCTGGGTTTTTAAAAATTACCCTGGGGTATAAAAAATTCCCTGGGTAAAATATTACCCTGGGTTAAAAATTACCCCGGGGGGGATAAATATTACCCTGGGGTTTTAAAAATTACCCTGGGGAAAAAATTAAACCCGGGGGATAAAATTTACCCTGGGGATAAATATTACCCGGGGGTTAAAAATTCCCTGGGGGTTTAAAAATTACCCTGGGTTATAAAAATTTTCCCCCGGGGGAAAAAAATTACCCCGGGGATAAATATTACCTGGGGGGATAAAAAACCCCGGGGATAAAAAATTCCCTGGGTTAAAAATTAAAGGGAATTTTCCCGGGATAAAATATTACCCTGGGGTTTTAAAAATTACCTGGGGGATAAATATTCCCTGGGGTTTTAAAAAATTACCTGGGGTTAAAAATTTTCCCCGGGGTATATTAATTTTAAAAATTACCCTGGGGATAAAAAATTTCCCTTTTGGGGGATAAATATTACCCCGGGGAAAAATTTTTAATGCCCTGGGGCATCAAATATTACCCCGGGGGATATTACCCTGGGGATTAAAAATTACCTGGGGGTTAAAAATTACCCCGGGGTATAAATAAATTCCCGGGGTTAAAATTTTTAAAATTACCCTGGGGTAAAAAATATTCCCTGGGGGGTATTAAATTTCCCTGGGGTTTTTAAATAAATTCCCCGGGGAAAAATATTACCCTGGGGTTAAAAATTAACTGGGGTATAAATATTACCCGGGGATAAAAATTACCCGGGGTTTTAAATATTAACCCCGGGGTATAAATATTTCCCTGGGGGATTTAAAAAAATTTCCCCCCGGGGGATATTACCCCGGGGTTTAAAAAAAATTACCCCGGGGTATAAATATTACCCTGGGGTTTAAATATTACCCTGGGGGGATAAATATTCCCTGGGGTATAAAAATTTTTCCCTGGGGTATTAAAAATTTCCCTGGGGTATAAATATTACCCCGGGGGATAAATAAATTTCCCTGGGGTATAAATATTACCCTGGCGGATAAATATTACCCCCGGGGTTTTAAAATTAGGGGTTTTTCCCTGGGGTTATAAAAATTTCCCTGGGGTTTTAAATATTTCCTGGGGTATAAAAAATTACCTTGGGGTTTTTTTTTGGGGAAAAAATTACCCCGGGGTTAAATATTTCCTGGGGTATTTAAAAATTTTCCCCCGGGGTATAAATTTTAACCCCGGGGAAAAAATTTCCCTGGGGTATAAATTTTTTCCCTGGGGTAATTTTCCCCGGGGTATAAATATTACCCGGGGTTTAAAAAATTACCCGGGGAAAAAAATTTAAACCCGGGGTATTTTACCCTGGGGTATAAAAAATTTTCCCTGGGTATAAAAATTACCCTGGGGTTTTAAAATTTACCCTGGGGGTTTTAAATTTCCCCCGGGGTTTTAAATTTTTACCCTGGGGTTAAAAATTACCCGGGGGTTTTTACCCCGGGGTTTAAATATTACCCGGGGGGTATAAAAATTTTCCCCGGGGGATAAATATTACCCCGGGGGATAAATATTACCCTTTTGGGGGGTAAAATTCCCTGGGGTTTTTTATTAACCCGGGGGGTTTTAAAAAATTACCCCGGGGTTTTTAAAAAATTTTCCTGGGGTATAAAAAAAACCCTTTTGGGGATAAAATTTTTACCCTGGGGTATAAAAAATTACCCGGGGTATAAATTTACCCTGGGGTATATTAACCCCGGGGTATAAATATTACCCTGGGGTTTTTTTACCCTGGGGGGATAAAAAATTACCTGGGGTATTTAAAAATTACCTGGGGGATAAATATTACCCTGGGGTTAAAAATTACCCTGGGGGATAAATATTCCCGGGGGAAAAAAATTTATTGGGGGTTTTTTTTTTTTACCCTTTATAATTTTTACCCTTTTATTACCCCGGGGATTATTACCCCTTTTATTAAATTTTACCCGGGGATTTTAAATATTAACCCCGGGGATTAATTTTGCCATTTTAATTTTTTCTTTTTTGTTTTTTATTTTATTATTCGTAAAAATTTTAATTGTTTTTATTAAATTATTAATTACTTTTTCATTATTACTGTTCATTATTACTTCATTATTACTGTCATTATTTCTTTTCCTTTTACTTTAATTTTTTATTTTCATTATTACTGTCATTATTATGTTTATTATTACTGTCATTATTTCTGTCATTTTACTGTCATTATTTCTGTCCCTTATTACTGTCAATTTTTACTTCATTATTCCCGTTTATTTTACTTCCCTTATACTTTTCTTATTATGTCATTTTTACTTATTATTTTACTGTCATTATTTCTGTTTAAATTTTTATTTATTATTACTGTTTTTTACTATCATTTTTTACGGGCATTATTAATCCCTTATTACTGTCATTTTTACTTTTTATTAGTTTTTTAAATTTTTAACGTCATTATTAACGTCATTATTACGCCCCAAAAGAAACTGAATTCGTCTTTTTTTATATTTTAAAGATGGGAACGCTTTTTAAAACCCCTTTTGGATTATTCGCCTTTTTATGTAATTTTTCTGGGTTTTTAGTTTTTAAACGGGAAATTAAAAACCCAAACTTTTAAGAGCTTCACGAATTAAAATAAAAAAAAACAAAAAAATTTCTTAAAATTTCTTTCTATTATTTTATTATTTTTAAAATTTAATTATTATTATTAGAAAAATTAAATTTTTAAATTTTTATTAAAAATTAAATTTTTAAATTTTGGGCCTTGTTGGGGGGGGTTTTTGGAAAAAGGATTTGGTTTTTGGGGTAAAAGGGCCCACAAACCGGGTTTTGGCCCTTAGAAATTTTAAAGAAAATTTTAAAACGAAGGTCCAAAAAGGTTTATGTAAACCAAAACCATTAAAGAATTTTTTTAATTTTTAAAAATTTTTGATTTTTGATTTTTAATTTTTAATTTTATAATTTTTTAAATTATTTTTATTATTTTTAATTATTTTATTTTTATTTTTTAAGTAGATATTTCATCAAGGGATTTTGGGGGTGAGTTTAACCTCCGTTTTTAAAACCAACTTTTTTTGAGTATTTAATTACATTTAAGGGAAATATGTACCGCCTCACCGTGCTTTTTAAAAAATAAAAAGAAGGAAAAAATCCCAGGTTATTCCCTGGGGGATTAAAATCCCTACCGGTTAAACCAAATGAAAAAACTCCAGGGATAATTATTTTAAAGGGGGGAAAAAACCCAACCCTTTAATTTAAAATTAGGTAAATTACACCACCCCAAAATTTCTTTTTTGGGGGTTTTATCCCAATATTTTAAAAACCCCACAACTTCGGCCCCTAAGAAAATTGGGAAAGGCCCCTCCCCAAAACCTATTCCCCCCAGGCTTTTTAAATCTTCCCTTGAATTGAAATTTTTCCAACTTAAAAAACCCCGGGGAAGCCCGGGAGGCTAATATTTTCAACACCCAAACACCCTTTATTTATTCCCCCTTTTTAAAATTTAAAATCAACTTCCCCCTTTAAATTCTTAGTTTTTCAAATCAATTTCAACCCAGTCTTTCCTATTTTTTGGGAAGGTTTTTTTAACTTTAAAAAAATTTTTCATCCCCCTTTGGGGCATTTTTCAGAAATTTAATCCCAAATTCCCGTTTTTTAATTAAATACCCAAAACTCCTTAATTAAATTGGGCCCTTTTTAACCCAAGGGAAGATTTTTTAAAAGGGGGAACCTTTTTAACCCCCTTTTATTTTAAAATTTATCCTTCTTTGGGGAAAAAGGCCAAAAAATTTAGGTTAAAAATTTAAAATTTGGAAAAACTTCCAAAGGATATAAAAACTTTTTTTGGATTAAATTTTTACAAGAGGTAAAACCAAATTAAAATGATTTACACCTCCCGGAAATTGGATATACACTGAGTTTAAAAATTTCCCCCTTAAAAAACAAAAATCTGCAGAAACTCTAAGTGGAAATTTCAAAAAAATTTTGACACCTTTTAAAAAGGGAGGTGAAAAGATAGAGGGCCCGCAGGGGCTTCTATGTCCTAAGAGAAGAGGGTCCAATCCCAAAAATACAATAAACAAAGGGAGTCCATGTTACTTAACATCTTGTGAAAAAAGGGAATCCTGAGCTTGGGATCCACTGGCAGAAAGAGATCTAATACGTTACACAAGGGAATCAAATCAGATTACATAGGGAGGCTGTAAGTCATGGCGGCAGGGAAGGTATAGAATTGCTGGCGCAACGAATCATTAAGATAGAAGAGATTGAAATCTGTTAGTGTACGATCCAATACTCTTAGAGCAGGGGTGGCAAACAGGATCACAAGGGCAACGCTCTCCTTCCATGACACACCTACCTAAACGTTCTGTATAAATATATTGTGAAATATAAATCATTAAAGCCAACAATAAAGGAATTCAATCACACACACAAATATATATATATATATTATATATATATTATTTATATATATATATATTATATATATATATATATTTATATATATATATAAAATATTATTTATATATATATTATTTTAAATAAAAGATCTTGGGACATAAATCGATAAAGTGACAATTTATTTTTGGTAAAGAATAATAAAGGAAGTTGTGGAGGTGTGGGCAGATGATTCTAATTGACAGTCGTTTTTTTTATTGTTCTGTGACCTTGTAAATTTTTTGTTTGAAACCAATGAACTGAATCTCTCTCTGTCTCTCTCTCTCTCTCTCTGTCTCTCTCTCTCTCTCTCTGTCTCTCTCTCTCTCTGTCTCTGTCTCTCTCTCTCTGTCTCTGTCTCTCTCTCTCTGTCTCTGTCTCTCTCTCTCTCTCTCTCTCTTTTCTCTCTCTCTCTCTCTCTGCCCTCTTCTTTTCTCTGTCTCTGTCTCTCTCTCTCTGTCTCTGTCTCTCTGTCTCTGTCTCTGTCTCTCTCTCTCTCTCTCTCCCCTGTCTCTCTCTCTCTCTCTGTCTCTCTCTCTCTCTGTCTCTGTCTCTCTCTCTCTGTCTCTGTCTCTCTCTCTCTGTCTCTGTCTCTCTCTCTCTGTCTCTTTTCCTCTCTCTCTCTCTCTCTCTGTCTCTCTCTCTCTCTCTGTCTCTGTCTCTATCTCTGTCTCTGTCTGTTTTCCTCTCTCTGTCTCTCTCTCTCTCTCTCTCTGCCCTCTCTTCTCTCTCTCTGTCTCTCTCTCTCTCTCTCTTGTTCTCTCTCTCTCTGTTCTCTGTCTCTTTTTTTTTTTTTTTTTTTTTTTTTTTTTTACACGGGGTTTGACAAGGTTAAGGATCCCTGCTTTATTGACAAGCTATTTACAGGTTAAGGATTCCTAACTTTATTGACAAGCTAAGAGCTGTTACCTACATCAGCTCATTTGAAAGCATTTTTATTGTTATGAGACATACAAGTAGGGAACAGGATGAAGTTTGGACCCATCTGGGGGCCCCGCATTTTCTTTGATCAACTGACGTTATCTCGTTGACATCATTATGCTGAACGAATGTGTTCCTTTACTCGAGTCATCCTGGGTATGTATGATCTCAGATGGAGTGATGTTCTGGAAAGGGTACAGCCAGAGTGAAGTTGCTGCTTTCTGCCCGTCTTGTGGCATAAAAGCTTTTTTTCGCGCTGCCCTCGAATGGATCCAAGTGTGGTATTTTGCCCAATATTGGCCTTGTACATAACAGTAAGGCCCCCCACATCCCTCCTATGTTGAAGGCTCTGCTGAAATGACAGATCCATCCAGGATGGGTCCGGCGAGAGATGAGACGTCTTGCTCTGTTCTTTTACTCTGTCAAGCAGTCGCAGATGAGAGGGGGGACAGGCAAAACCAAGAAAGTGGGACATACTCAAGGTTTGAGCGTACTTGTGCCTCGTACAGTATCTTGCAACCCCTACTGTAAAGGGCAGATGCGAGATACGGCGAAAGTGCTGTAAGCTTCCTGGCTGCCTTGTTTGCAAGATTTACAACATGGTTCTCATGGTTAGTTTTTGGGGTCAAATTTCACCCCCAAAGGGTATCAACTTCTTCTCCAGGTGCCAAAATCCTCCCATTCATCCTTATACTGCACCAGCATTACCATCATGGTGCCTAGGAGACGATCATCATTTGCGTTTTCTCAGGTGTCTCTCTCTCTCTCTCTCTCTGTCTCTCTCTGTCTCTCGCTCTCTCTCTCTCTGTCTCTGTCTCTGTCTCTCTCTCTCTGTCTGTCTCTGTCTCTGTCTCTGTCTCTCTCTCTCTGTCTGTCTCTGTCTCTGTCCTCTCTCCTCTGTTCTCTCTCTTTTCTCCCGTCTCTCTCTCTCTCTCTCTGTCTCTGTCTCTCTCTCTCTGTCTCTTCTCTCTCTCTCTGTCTCTGTCTCTCTCTCCTGTCTCTGTCTCTCTCTCTCTCTCTCTCTCTGTCTCTGTCTCTCTCTCTCTCTGTCTCTCTCTCTCTCTCTGTCTCTCTCTCTCTCTCTCTTCTGTCTCTGTCTCTCTCTCTCTGTCTCCCCCTCTCTCTCTCTCTCTCTCTGTCTCTGTCTCTATCTCTCTCTCTGTCTCTCTCTGTCTCTCTTGCACACATTGTCTTTCTTCATTCTACCGTACATCCTCTCTCTTCCTTATTCAAATCTTTGCATACTATTTCCCCCCACATATTCTTCCTCCCACACACTCTTCCCCTAGCTCCTTTCCCCCTTTTACGTCCCTTTCTTTCCCCCCCATTTGCCATTCCCTCTCATCTCCCACCTCTCCTTTCACATCCCCTCTCCCCTTCACCTCCCCTCTCTCTCTCACCTCTTTCCCCTCACCTCCCCTCTCTCCTCTCACCTCTCCTCTCACCTTCCCTCTCTCCTCTCACCTCTCCTCTCACCTTCCCTCTCCCTCGCTATACAAGTTCCCCAGAGTCATCCTTATGTCATGAACTCCAAATCTCATACTTCTTTCCTACAACACACACGCACACGCCCACACGCACACACACACAGCACACCACGCACACACCCCACCGCACACACAGCAACCCCACACACGCAACAAACACGCCACACACACACCCACACCCCAACCCAACACACAACACCACACCCACACACACACACACACAACACACACACGCACACACACACGACACACACACACACACACACACAGCACACACACACGCACACACACACATACGCACACCAACAACACCCACACACACACACACACACACACAAAACACACCCAAAAACCCCACAACCCACACAAAACCCCACACACACACACACACCACACACACAACACGCCCAAAACCCCAACCACCACACACACCACCACACACACACACACACAAACAACAACCCCCAAACCCCACACACCCCACAACACCCCAAACAAACACCACACACACACACCACACACACACCACACCCACCAACCCCACACACACCCCACACACACCCACCACACACACACACAAACACACACCCAAAAAACACACCCCAACAACCCACACACCACACCACACCACACACACCCCACCCCACAACAACACGCACACACACCACAATAAAACACACACACACACACCACACACACACCACACACACACACCACACACCCCCCACACACAACAAAAACACACCGCACACACACCCACACCACACACCCCCACACACACACACACACACACACCACACACACACCACAAACAACACGCCACACACACCACACACACACCACCACACACCCACACACACAACCCCAAAACCACACACACACACACCACGGGCCAGGGGGTCCGTCAACATATAGACCAGGGGGTTCCTTCCATGCAACCAGGGGGTCCGTCAACTTATAGAGCCCGGGGCCCCTTTCCATCATGCAGAGCCAGGGGGTCTTGTCAACTTATAGACCCAAGGGGCCCGAAACCCTTTTAGAGCCAGGGGGGGTTCCGTCATAAAGAAAGACCCACGGGGTCTTTTAAAACTTATAGAGCCACGGGGTCCGTAAATCATGCAAAACCAGGGGGTCCGCCCAACAAATAGACCAGGGGGTCCGCCCATCATGCGACCCAGGGGGCCCCGTCAACATTTTGAGCCACGGGGTCCTTCTTTTTTTTGCAGAGCCACGGGGCCGTAAAACCTATAGAGCCCGGGGCCCCGTAAACATGAAACCCCGGGGGTCCGTCAACAAATGGGAGCCAGGGGGTTCCGTCATCATGCAGAGCCACGGGGTCCGTCAACATATAGAGCCACGGGGTCCGTCATCATACAGAGCCACGGGGTCCGTCAACATATAGAGCCACGGGGTCCGTCATCATGCAGAGCCACGGGGTCCGTCAACACGTCAACTGAGGACTCAGCAAAAAATGATCTGATTTGTTTACAGCTGCAGTACAGATTTATGTGTTTTAGGAACAGTAAAGACCAGAAAGTTGCCGCTATACTAGCAGGGAAGATACACTAGCAGGGTAGCTATACTAGCAGGGTAGCTATACTAGAAGGGTAGCTATACTAGCAGGGTAGCTATACTAGCAGGGTAGCTATACTAGCAGGGGTAGCTATACTAGCAGGGTAGCTATACTAGCAGGGTAGCTATACTAGCAGGGTAGCTATACTAGCAGGGTAGCTATACTAGCAGGGTAGCTATACTAGCAGGGTAGCTATATTAGCAGGGAAGATACACTAGCAGGGTAGCTATACTAGCAGGGTAACTATACTAGGAGGGAAGATACACTAGCAGGGTAGCTATACTAGCAGGGTAGCTATAATAGCAGGGTAACTATACTAGCAGGGTAGCTATACTAGCAGGGTAGCTATACTAGCAGGGTAGCTATACTAGCAGGGTAACTATACTAGGAGGGAAGATACACTAGCAGGGTAGCTATACTAGCAGGGTAGCTATACTAGCAGGGTAACTATACTACCAGGGTAGCTATACTAGCAGGGTAGCTATACTAGCAGGGTAGCTATATTAGCAGGGTAACTATACTAGCAGGGTAGCTATACTAGCAGGGTAGCTATACTAGCAGGGTAACTATACTAGCAGGGAAGATACACTAGCAGGGTAGCTATACTAGCAGGGTAGCTATACTAGCAGGGTAACTATACTAGCAGGGTAGCTATACTAGCAGGGTAGTTATACTAGCAGGGTAGCTATACTAGCAGGGTAACTATACTAGCAGGGTAGCTATACTAGCAGGGTAGCTATACTAGCAGGGTAGCTATACTAGCAGGGTAGTTATACTAGCAGGGTAGCTATACTAGCAGGGTAACTATACTAGCAGGGTAGCTATACTAGCAGGGTAGCTATACTAGCAGGGTACCTATACTAGCAGGGAAGCTATAATAGCAGCAATAGTATACTAGCAGGGAAGCTATACTAGCAGCAATAGTATACTAGCAGGGAAGCTATACTAGCAGCAATAGTATACTAGCAGGGAAGCTATACTAGCAGCAATAGTATACTAGCAGCAATAGTATACTAGCAGGGAAGCTATACTAGCAGCAATAGTATACTAGCAGGGAAGCTATACTAGCAGCAATAGTATACTAGCAGGGAAGCTATACTAGCAGCAATTGTATACTAGCAGGGAAGCTATACTAGCAGCAATAGCATACTAGCAGGGAAGCTATACTAGCAGCAATAGTATACTAGCAGGGAAGCTATACTAGCAGCAATAGTATATTAGCAGGGAAGCTATACTAGCAGCAATAGTATACTAGCAGGGAAGCTATACTAGCAGCAATAGTATACCAGCAGGGAAGCTATACTAGCAGCAATAGTATACTAGCAGGGAAGCTATACTAGCAGCAATAGTATACTAGCAGGGAAGCTATACTAGCAGCAATAGTATAATAGCAGGGAAGCTATACTAGCAGCAACAGTATACTAGCAGGGAAGCTATACTAGCAGCAATAGCATACTAGCAGGGAAGCTATACTAGCAGCAATAGTATACTAGCAGGGAAGCTATACTAGCAGCAATAGTATACTAGCAGGGAAGCTATACTAGCAGCAATAGTATACTAGCAGGGAAGCTATACTTGCAGCAACAGTATACTAGCAGGGGAGCTATACTAGCAGCAATAGTATACTAGCAGGGAAGCTATACTAACAGGGAAGCTATACTAACAGGGAAGCTATACTAGCAGGGTAGCTATACTAGCAGCAATAGTATACTAGCAGGGTAGCTATACAAACAGGGGGACATACCAGCAAGGGAACATACCAGCAGTGGGACATACCAGCAAGGGAACATACCAGCAGGGGGACATACAAGCAAGGGAACATACCAGCAGGGGGACATACAAGCAAGAGGACATGCAAGCAGGGGGACATACAAGCAAGAGGACATACAAGCAGAGGGACATACAAGTAGGAGGACATACAAGCAGGGGGACATATAAGCAGGGGGACATACAAGTAGGGGACATAAAAGCAGGAGACATACAAGCAGGGGAACATACAAGCAGGGGGACATACAAGGAGGGGGATATTCAAGCAGTGGGACATACAAGCAGAGGTACATACAAGCAGGAGGACATACAAGCAGTGGGACATACAAGCAGTGGGACATACAAGCAGGGGGACATACAAGCAGAGGGACATACAAGCAGTGGGACATACAAGGAGTGGGACATACAAGCAGGGGGACATACAAGCAGTGCGACATACAAGCAGGGGGATATACAAGCAGTGGGACATACAAGCAGGGGGATATGCAAGCAGTGGGACATACAAGCAGTGGGACATACAAGCAGGGGGACATACAAGCAGTGGGACATACAAGCAGGGGGACATACAAGCAGTGGGACATGCAAGCAGGGGGACATACAAGCAGTGAGACATACAAGCAGTGGGACATACAAGCAGTGGGACATGCAAGCTTGGGGATATACAAGCAGTGAGACAAACAAGCAGTGGAACATACAAGCAGTGGGACATACAAGCAGTGGGACATACAAGCAGTGGGACATACAAGCAGGGGGATATGCAAGCAGTGGGACATACAAGCAGTGGGACATACAAGCAGTGGGACATGCAAGCAGGGGGGACATACAAGCAGTGGGACATACAAGCAGTGGGACATACAAGCAGTGGGACATACAAGCAGTGGGACATACAAGCAGTGGGACATACAAGCAGTGGGACATACAAGCAGTGAGACATACAAGCAGTGGGACATACGAGCAGTGGGACATACAAGCAGTGGGACATACAAGCAGTGGGACATACAAGCAGTGGGACATACAAGCAGGGGGACATACAAGCAGTGAGACATACAAGCAGTGGGACATACAAGCAGTGAGACATACAAGCAGTGGGACATACAAGCAGTGGGACGTACAAGCAGTGGCACATACAAGCAGTGAGACATACAAGCAGTGGGACATACAAGCAGTGGGACATACAAGCAGTGAGACATACAAGCAGTGGGACATACAAGCAGTGGGACATACAAGCAGTGAGACATACAAGCAGTGGGACATACAAGTAGTGAGACATACAAGCAGTGGGACATACAAGCAGCGACACATACAAGCAGTGGGACATACAAGCAGTGAGACATACAAGCAGTGGGACATACAAGCAGTGAGACATACAAGCAGTGGGACATACAAGCAGTGGGACATCAAGCAGTGGGACATACAAGCAGTGAGACATACAAGCAGTGAGACATACAAGCAGTGAGACATACAAGCAGTGGGACATACAAGCAGTGGGACATACAAGCAGTGGCACATACAAGCAGTGGGACCTACAAGCAGTGGGACATACAAGCAGTGAGACATACAAGCAGTGAGACATACAAGCAGTGAGACATACAAGCAGTGAGACATACAAGCAGTGAGACATACAAGCAGTGGCACATACAAGCAGTGAGACATACAAGCAGGGGGACATACAAGCAGTGAGACATACAAGCAGTGAGACATACAAGCAGTGAGACATACAAGCAGTGAGACATACAAGCAGTGAGACATACAAGCAGTGAGACATACAAGCAGTGAGACATACAAGCAGTGAGACATACAAGCAGGGGGACATACAAGCAGTGAGACATACAAGCAGTGAGACATACAAGCAGTGAGACATACAAGCAGTGGCACATACAAGCAGTGGGAGATACAAGCAGGGGGACATACGAGCAGTGGGACATACAAGCAGTGGGACATACATGCAGTGGGACATACAAGCAGTGGGACATACAAGCAGGGGGACATACAAGCAGTGAGACATACAAGCAGTGAGACATACAAGCAGTGAGACATACAAGCAGTGAGACATACAAGCAGTGAGGCATACAAGCAGTGAGACATACAAGTAGTGAGACATACAAGCAGTGAGACATATAAGCAGTGAGACATACAAGCAGGGGGACATACAAGCAGTGAGACATACAAGCAGTGGGACATACAAGCAGTGAGACATACAAGCAGTGAGACATACAAGCAGTGAGACATACAAGCAGTGAGACATACAAGCAGTGAGACATACAAGCAGTGAGACATACAAGCAGTGAGACATACAAGCAGTGGGACATACAAGCAGTGAGACATACAAGAAGTGAGACATACAAGCAGGGGACATACAAGCAGTGGGACATACAAGCAGTGAGTCATACAAGCAGTGAGACATACAAGCAGGGGGACATACAAGCAGTGAGACATACAAGCAGTGAGACATACAAGCAGGGGGACATACAAGCAGTGAGACATACAAGCAGTGAGACATACAAGCAGTGGGACATACAAGCAATGAGTCATACAAACAGTGAGACATACAAGCAGGGGGACATACAAGCAGTGAGACATACAAGCAGTGGCACATACAAGCAGTGAGACATACAAGCAGGGGGACATACAAGCAGTGAGACATACAAGCAGTGACACATACAAGCAGTGAGACATACACGCAGTGAGACATACAAGCAGTGAGACATGCATGCAGTGGGACATACAAGCAGTGAGACATACAAACAGTGAGACATACAAGCAGTGAGACATACAAGCAGTGAGACATACAAGCAGTGAGATATACAAGCAGGGGGACATACAAGCAGTGAGACATACAAGCAGGTGGACATACAAGCAGTGAGACATACAAGCAGGGGGACATACAAGCAGTGAGACATACAAGCATTGAGACATACAAGCAGTGAGACATACAAGCAGGGGGACATACAAGCAGTGAGACATACAAGCAGGGGGACATACAAGCAGTGAGACATACAAGCAGGGGGACATACAAGCAGTGAGACATACAAGCATTGAGACATACAAGCAGTGGGACATACAAGCAGGGGGACATACAAGCAGTGAGACATACAAGCATTGAGACATACAAACAGTGAGACATACAAGCAGGGGGACATACAAGCAGTGAGACATACAAGCATGAGACATACAAGCAGTGGGACATACAAGCAGGGGGACATACAAGCAGTGAGACATACAAGCATTGAGACATACAAGCAGTGAGACATACAAGCAGTGAGACATACAAGCAGTGGGACATACAAGCAGTGAGACATACAAGCATTGAGACATACAAGCAGTGGGACATACAAGCAGTGAGACATACAAGCAGTGGGACATACACGCAGTGAGACATACAAGCATTGAGACATACAAGCAGTGGGACATACAAGCAGGGGGACATACAAGCAGTGAGACATGCAAGCAGTGAGACATGCAAGCAGTGAGACATACAAGCAGTGAGACATACAAGCAGTGAGACATACAAGCAGTGAGACATGCAAGCAGTGAGACATGCAAGCAGTGAGACATACAAGCATTGGGACATATATAAAAGTACTACTCAGAGTACTGGAGAAAATAATCACTAAATCAGTAATGGGACATGTAGAGACAAGGAACTTGGATAAAGAAAGTCAGTCAGGATCTCTGGAAGGTAACTCTTGCCTTCCTATCCTATTTCCATGAAAAAAAAAATAATGGAAATCAACCAAGTCAAGGATGTAATTGGCTGCACATTCTTGGACTGTAGGAATGCCTTTGACGCTGTACTCCACCAAACACCGACTCATAAATTACAGACGCAAGCAGTGATAAAAAGATCTTTTAAGTGGGTCAAAGTCACCCCCAAAAATACAAGTAAATAGACTTGCAGATTTTGCAAAAGTTTTTTTTTTTTTTTTTTAAAAGTAACCGTAACTTCCTAATCTAATGTAATCAAACCTAACATAATCTTAGCTAATCTAAAGAAGCCTAGCTTAACCTAAAGGAACCTCGCCTGATCTACAGGAACCTAACCTAATCTAACGTGACCTAACCTAATCTAAAGGAATCTATCCTAATCTAAATTAACCTAGCCTAATCTAACCTAACCTAACCTGTTCTTCTCAGAGGACGAAAAGTTTAAACCGCTGGCAAGCCAGTCCTCTAAGTACTAGGCCAGGCCGGCCTAGCAAGACCCAAGCAGCTAGGTATGTTGCTATGTACTAGGAAGGTTAGCATGGGCCGCCACTGTCACATCAAAGGCTGGATGTTAAAGACGAAAGTCACACTGGTGTTGTTGTGACACACTCGAGTTTACCGATACTGACTTTGAAGGAACTCACTGATATTGATTTTGAAAGAACCTGAGCTAGAGCTCGTCACAACCATGCTGGTATTACCTTCATCTGTATAAACCAGGATCGTGGTCACAGTGGTAGCCCCTGCTAACCTTGCTAGTACACAGCTATACACCTACCTTCATGACTTTTAGTAGGCTAGCATGGTGCAGTGGTTAGAGCACCGACCTTCTAGTGTTTACACTGCCAGGGGCTCAATCCCTCCTTTCTGTTAGAAGAAAAGGTTAGATTAGATTAGGTTAGGTAAGAGTAGGCTAAGCTAGGCTCATTTAAAATAGGCAGGGATATGTTATATTATGTTAGGTTAGGTTCCTTTAGAGTAAGTTAGGTGAGAGTAGGCTAGGTTAGGTTCAATTAGAGCAGGCTAGGATATGTTATACTAGCTTAGGTTTGCTTAGATTTAGTTATATTTGGGAAAGCTCTGCTAGAATACGTTAAGTTACACTAAATTCGCTTAGATTGGATTAGGTGATGCTGTAATAAATTAGGTTAGATATCTCTAGATTAGAATATGTTAGCATAGGATAAATTAGGTTAGCTTTATTTAGACAGCGTTAAGATAAGTTAGAATAGGTTAGGGTAAGTTAGAATAATTTAAATTAGGCTAGACTACTTTTGCCACTTTCGGTGTCAAAAATAATATGTATGTCAACAACGTATAATTGAAAAACACATCATTATCATCACTATCAGTTTCAAACAAGTCATTATCACTACTATTAGCTTCAAAACAAGTCATTATCACCACTATCAGCTCCAAAACATGCACCATCATCACTAATTTATCACCATTCTAACCGTAGCCTCCATCACAACACAGTACCGTTACTGACGCCTTTCAGCCAATGAGAGACACATGCTCATTACGTCAACATGACTCAAGAAATCGTAATGACACGATTGCAAACAAACCATACCCCCGGCCGGTGCCTGTGCTAACCTTCCTATGGTGTAGAAATATACCTAGTTGGATGAATCTTATTGTGGCTAGCTGGTCTAGTGGCTAACGCGACGGGCTGGAGTTTTGAGACTCTATGAACCGCGGGTTCAATCCCGGCCGGGGGTATGGTTTCATTACGTCAGTGACCGTCAGAGCGAAGTTTACAACAGCCATCGAGGCCAACGAGACGCATCGCCGTACAGGGTTCGAATGAATGATATTACGAACAGCTAATCAGGAAAAAGCGTCACTATCACTTCACTGATCGAACGAATGATATTTCGTGTGGTAGTCGCAGCCAGTCAGAGAAGGGTATCACCATCGCGTGCTACGTAGCCAGAACGAAATCTTGGACAGGTTTTTGTGCAACTGATTGTGAATTAGCGAAGCTGTGTAATAATATGACCCTCTGACACCTATTAATTTCACGCTTGATCAAGCACAGTCCAAGATGGCTGCTACGTACCCAGCTTAACGCTGCCATTGTGATATATATATATATATATATATATATATATATATATTATATATATATATATATATATATATATATATATATATATATATATATATATTATATATATTTTTATTATCAACTGGCCGATTCCCACAAGGCAGGGTTGCCCGAAAAAGAAAAACTTTCACCATCATTCACTCCATCACTGTCTTGCCAGAAGGGTGCTTTACACTACAGTTTTTAAACTGCAACATTAACACCCCTCCTTCAGAGTGCAGGCACTGTACTTCCCATCTCCAGGACTCAAGTCCGGCCTGCCGGTTTCCCTGAACCCCTTCATAAATGTTACTTTGCTCACACTCCAAACAGCACGTCAAGTATTAAAAACCATTTGTCTCCATTCACTCCTATCAAACACGCTCACGCATGCCTGCTGGAAGTCCAAGCCCCTCGCACACAAAACCTCCTTTACCCCCTCTCTCCAACCTTTCCTAGGCCGACCCCTACCCGCCTTCCTTCCACTACAGACTGATACATTCTTGAAGTCATTCTGTTTCGCTCCATTCTCTCTACATGTCCGAACCACCTCAACAACCCTTCCTCAGCCCTCTGGACAACAGTTTTGGTAATCCCGCACCTCCTCCTAACTTCCAAACTACGAATTCTCTGCATTATATTCACACCACACATTGCCCTCAGACATGACATCTCCACTGCCTCCAGCCTTCTCCTCGCTGCAACATTCATCACCCATGCTTCACACCCATATAAGAGCGTTGGTAAAACTATACTCTCATACATTCCCCTTTTTGCCTCCAAGGACAAAGTTCTTTGTCTCCCCAGACTCCTAAGTGCACCACTCACTCTTTTCCCCTCATCAATTCTATGATTCACCTCATCTTTCACAGACCCATCCGCTGACACGTCCACTCCCAAATATCTGAATACATTCACCTCCTCCATACTCTCTCCCTCCAATCTGATATTCAATCTTTCATCACCTAATCTTTTTGTTATCCTCATAAACCTTACTCTTTCCTGTATTCACCTTTAATTTTCTTCTTTTGCACATCCTACCAAATTCATCCACCAATCTCTGCAACTTCTCTTCAGAATCTCCCAAGAGCACAGTGTCATCAGCAAAGAGCAGCTGTGACAACTCCCACTTTGTGTGTGATTCTTTATCTTTTAACTCCACGCCTCTTGCCAAGACCCTCGCATTTACTTCTCTTACAACCCCATCTATAAATATATTAAACAACCACGGTGACATCACACATCCTTGTCTAAGGCCTACTTTTACTGGGAAAAAATTTCCCTCTTTCCTACATACTCTAACTTGAGCCTCACTATCCTCGTAAAAACTCTTCACTGCTTTCAGTAACCTACCTCCTACACCATACACTTGCAACATCTGCCACATTTCCCCCCTATCCACCCTGTATACGCCTTTTCCAAATCCATAAATGCCACAAAGACCTCTTTAGCCTTATCTAAATACTGTTCACTTATACGTTTCACTGTAAACACCTGGTCCACACACCCCCTACCTTTCCTAAAGCCTCCTTGTTCATCTGCTATCCTATTCTCCGTCTTACTCTTAATTCTTTCAATAATAACTCTACCATACACTTTACCAGGTATACTCAGCAGACTTATCCCCCTATAATTTTTGCACTCTCTTTTATCCCCTTTGCCTTTATACAAAGGAACTATGCACGCTCTCTGCCAATCCCTAGGTACCTTACCCTCTTCCATACATTTATTAAATAATTGCACCAACCACTCCAAAACTATATCCCCACCTGCTTTTAACATTTCTATCTTTATCCCATCAATCCCGGCTGCCTTACCCCCTTTCATTCTACCTACTGCCTCACGAACTTCCCCCCACACTCACAACTGGCTCTTCCTCACTCCTACAAGATGTTATTCCTCCTTGTCCTATACACGAAATCACAGCTTCCCTATCTTCATCAACATTTAACAATTCCTAAAAATATTCCCTCCATCTTCCCAATACCTCTAACTCTCCATTTAATAACTCTTCTCTCCTATTTTTAACTGACAAATCCATTTGTTCTCTAGGCTTTCTTAACTTGTTAATCTCACTCCAAAACTTTTTCTTATTTTCAACAAAATTTGTTGATAACATCTCACCCACTCTCTCATTTGCTCTCTTTTTACATTGCTTCACCACTCTCTTAACCTCTCTCTTTTTCTCCATATACTCTTCCCTCCTTGCATCACTTCTACTTTGTAAAAACTTCTCATATGCTAACTTTTTCTCCCTTACTACTCTCTTTACATTATCATTCCACCAATCGCTCCTCTTCCCTCCCACACCCACCTTCCTGTAACCACAAACTTCTGCTGAACACTCTAACACTACATTTTTAAACCTATCCCATACCTCTTCGACCCCATTGCCTATGCTCTCATTAGCCCATCTATCCTCCAATAGCGGTTTATATCTTACCCTAACTGCCTCCTCTTTTAGTTTATAAACCTTCACCTCTCTTCCCTGATACTTCTATTCTCCTTGTATCCCATCTACCTTTTACTCTCAGTGTAGCTACAACTAAAAAGTGATCTGATATATCTGTGGCCCCTCTATAAACATGTACATCCTGAAGTCTACTCAACAGTCTTTTATCTACCAATACATAATCCAACAAACTACTGTCATTTCGCCCTACATCATATCTTGTATACTTATTTATCCTCTTTTTCTTAAAATATGTATTACCTATAACTAAACCCCTTTCTATACAAAGTTCAATCAAAGGGCTGCCATTATCATTTACACCTGGCACCCCAAACTTACCTACCACACCCTCTCTAAACGTTTCTCCTACTTTAGCATTCAGGTCCCCTACCACAATTACTCTCTCACTTGGTTCAAAGGCTCCTATACATTCACTTAACATCTCCCAAAATCTCTCTCTCTCCTCTGCATTCCTCTCTTCTCCAGGTGCAAACACGCTTATTATAACCCACTTCTCGCATCCAACCTTTACTTTAATCCACATAATTCTTGAATTTTACACATTCATATTCTCTTATATATATATATATATATATATATATATATATATATATATATATATATATATATATATATATATATATATATATATATATATATATATTATAATACTAAATTAAAATTTTTTATTGTTACTTACGTACATACGTACACACAACACACACACACACACACACACACACACACACACACACACACACACACACACACACACACACACACACACAAGGGGACACAGTTGGAAGTTGAAGACACAGATGAATCACAGGGATGTTAGGAAGTATTTCTTCAGCCACAGAGTAGTCAGGAAGTGGAATAGTTTGGGAAGCGATGTAGTGAAGGCAGGTCCATACATAGCTTTAAGCAGAGGTATGATGAAGCTCACGGTTCAGGGAGAGTGACTTAGTAGTGACCAGTGAAGAGGCGGGGTCAGGAGCTGGGGCTCGACCCCTGCAACCACAACTAGGTGAGTACACACACACACACACACATCAACCAGATAACTGCTGCAGCATACGGGAGCCTGGCAAACCTGAGAATAGCGTTCCGATACTTTAGTAAGGAATCGTTCAAGACAATGTACACTGTACACTGCACATCAGGCCCATACTGGAGTACGTAGCACCAGTTTGGAACCCACACTTGGTCAAGTACGTCAAGAAATTAGAGAAAGTGCAAAGGTTTGCAACAAGGCTAGTTCCGGAGCTCAGGGAAATGTCCTACGAAGAAAGGTTGAGGGAAATCGGAGTGACGACAATGGAGGACAGGAGGGTCAGGGGAGACATGATAACGACATATAAAATGCTGCGCGGAATAGATAAGGTGGAGAGAGACAGGTTGTTCCAGAGATAGGACACAGAAACAAGGGGTCACAATTGGAAGCTGAAGACTCAGACGAGTCAGTATAAAAAGGATTATTTGGTATTCTGGTAGTGTGGAGTTAATGATACGTCTTCGGAGGCTTCTTTGTTTATTGTTAATGTCGTGGTGGGTACACAGGCTTGTGTTGTGCCCATGGCCCGGGAGGGCCATCCCACGAGAGAGAGCTAGGAGGCCTTGTGTCTTGCTGCTAGGCCGCTGTGTGAGTGAGAGCGAGGCAAGTCTGGGCATACTGAAGTGGCAAGGCCTATAGATGGCAGCACCAGCATAGCGCGAAATATGAACTAAGCTGGCAGACAGCATGGGCTGTCTGCGCAGACAGTACAGGCTGTCTACATATGCTCGGCCACCTACCGCGCGTCGTCCCGACGCGACAATACTGGTACTAAAAGAAACTCGGTCTCTCTCTCGTAGGAACAGGGCACAGAACACAAAATAAAAACATATATATACATATGGACATGGAAAAAAAACTTCCTACAGGGAGGGAAGAAAAAAACATGTGGGGTGTGCTAAACATCATGGTCATAGGCAATGAGCGTCGAAGGGCATCACTTCACGCCTTCCTGCGTCTGGACAGATACTGCAACACAGGAGACATCGCTGCGGCTGAGCTGTGACATAACAGGGTACGGTCTCCTTTGGAACGGTGAAGCAGTCATCGTAGGAGTCGCTGCAGGTTTTCACTCAACCTGGGGCACGACATGCTGGTGCCCTCGAGTGAGGCGTCGACAAAACTCGGCAACTGGGCAGGACTTCTGGCAAGCGACTCAGGAGGACACTTCTCGACTGGTACTGTCGCTGGGCTGTCACTGCCGGCGAGCGTGGAGTGAGTTTGGAGCGAGTCGTGGCAGAGACGACTGGGCGAAACATCTGGGAGTCGTAACATCATACACCAGACTGCAGTGAGAGAGCTAGCAGTCAAAGTGGCATCTTCTTTGTGCAGGCTGCTCACTGAAGCTTGTGACACGAGGCTGACACAGTGTGTCATTCTCTCGACAGTTGGAGTTATAGCAGAGGTTAGTCTAAGCGTCCCCAGACTTGTTTCTCTACATATAACTGCACTCTGACGGTCTGGAGGTGAAGTGAAACAAATCTCGATGGGAATCGTAGCAGGTACGATTCTGCAGAACAATACGAGCGACGAGCATAAAAGCTTTCTGTACAAGAGGGCTCATACACTCAGGGCTGAGTAATCAGCTGTCAAACACACTGGTCACACGGGTGACTTAGCACAGTGGTGCTACTCAGGTCTGGCTGGCTCAGACCTCACTGGACACACGGAAACTTTAAAAACACACCGCGGTACAACATGTGAGAACACTGACAGAGGAATTAATTAACACACGACATATATTTTCTCTCAATCTTCTCGACAATATTAAAATAATTACTAACACTCGATGGTGACATCATGTGATGTCAGGCGTGATGTCGCGAGGTGACGTCAGCAGCACTGTGACGTCAGCAGACATCTCGAGGTGACGTCAGCAGATATCTCGAGGTGACGTCAGGCAGACATCGTGAGTTGACGTCAGCAGACATCGTGAGGTGACGTCAGCAGACATCGTGACGTCATGAAGTCGGGCAGCATCGTGGGTGACGTCAATGTGATGCGGGCAGCAGACCACAGCATGTGGCCTGGGACATCTGGTAACTCACGTGGCTTTGTAGGTCTACGTGACATCGGCCACACCCAACGTGGTGTCGATCCACGTGGTGTCGTGATCTACGTGGCATGCTGATCCATGCAGCTTCGAGTGGCCTCGGGCACTCGGATACACAGCACTGGCGACGAATTCACACGAAAAACAGCAGAGAACACAGCAGAGGGAGTGGGCAGTGGTGAGTGGTGTATGGTAGTGTGGTGAGCGTGAGTAGGGCGAGCATGGGAAAGGTGAGGAACAGCCACTTCCTCTCCTCTCCTCCCCCACCCACAAATACGTAGAGAACTCACACTGGACGCAGAAATCACCACAAAACTCACCTCTGGCTTGCTGAAACAGCTGTGCTGAGCTGAACAACAACAGCAACATACAAGTGACGCTGAACACGTGACTTGAGAAACAGCGTGGGACACTGTAGCGTGGGACGCTGTAGCGTGGGACGCTGTAGCGTGGGGTCACTGTGACGTGGGGTCACTGTAGCGTGGGGTCACTGTGACGCCACTTACAATTCTCGGAGAATTTCGGCAAATTTCGGCTAGATCCTGCTTGTACCTGTGTCTGGATGCTCAAACGTGCAGACACGACATCAGGATAACTCGTTGAGAGACGGATGCTTCTTGTGTAGGGTGATGAAGTGACGATGACTTCAAGTTGTTCCAGAGATAGGACACAGAAACAAGGGGTCACAATTGGAAGCTGAAGACTCAGACGAGTCAGAGGGATGTTAGGAAGTATTTCTTCAGTCACAGAGTCATCAGGAAGTGGAATAGCCTAGCAAGTGATGTAGTGGAGGCAGGAACCATACATAGCTTTAAGACGAGGTACGAAAAAGTTCAGGAAGCAGAGAGACAGAGGACCTAGTAGCGATCAGTGAAGAGGCGGGGCCAGGAGCTGAGTCTCGACCCCTGCAACCACAATTAGGTGAGTACTATCAGGTGAGTACAACACACACACTCACACACACACACACACACACACACACATACACACACACACACACGCACGCACGCACACACACACACGCACACACACACACATACTCATGGACTGCAAAAGCGTTGACACAGATCTCCACAACAAAGATCAGTGACAACAAAACTGGAGGTCCAAGCAGGGATAAAACACGCAGAAGCAACTACAATGGATCAGAAATACCTTGTCAGAAGACACAGCCAGCGAGTTATGGTACGTGGCGAGGGTCAGAGTGGGCACCTGTGACCAGCGGGGTCTACAGGGTCAGTCCATATGGACCAGTGCTGTATCGGACTGTGAACGACATCACGGAAGGAATCTAGACTCTGAGGTGTCCCTGTTTGTGAACGACATGACGAGTGAAAGTTGATTGTTGAGAGAGAATTACATTCGATCGAAGACCAGGCAGAACTACAAAGGGATCTGGACAGGCTGCAGACTGGTCCAGCAATTGGCTCCTGGAGTTCAATCCCACCAAGTGCAAAGTCATGAAGATTGGGAAGGGCAAAGAAGACGCAGACGGAGTACAGTCTAGGGGGCCAGAGACCACAAACCTCACTCAAGGAAAAAGATCTTGGGGTGAGTATAACACCAGGCACATCTCCTGAAGCGCACATCAACCAAATAACTGCTGCAGCATATGGGCGCCTAGCAAACCTCGGAACAGCATTCCGACATCTTAATAAGGAATCGTTCAGGACCCTGTACACCGTGTATGTTAGGCCCATATTGGAGTATGCGGCACCAGTTTGGAACCCACACCTAGCCAAGCACGTAAAGAAACTAGAGAAAGTGCAAAGGTTTGCAACAAGACTAGTCCCAGAGCAAAGAGGTATGTCCTACGAGGAGAGGTTAAGGGAAATCAACCTGACGACACTGGAGGATAGGAGAGATAGGGAGGACATGATAACGACATACAAAATACTGAGAGGAATTGACAAGGTGGACAAAGACAGGATGTTCCAGAGATTGGACACAGTAACAAGGGGACACAGTTGGAAGTTGAAGACGCAGATGAATCACAGGGATGTTAGGAAGTATTTCTTCAGCCACAGAGTAGTCAGTAAGTGGAATAGTTTGGGAAGCGATGTAGTGGAGGCAGGATCCATACATAGCTTTAAGCAGAGGTACGATAAAGCTCATGGTTCAGGGAGAGTGACCTAGTAGCGACCAGTGAAGAGGCGGGGCCAGGAGCTTGGACTCGACCCCTGCAACCTCAACTAGGTGAGTACAACTAGGTGAGTACACACACCACACACACACACACACACACACACACACACACACACACACACACACCCACACCCACCCACACACACACACACACACACACACACACACACACACACACACACACACACACACACACACACACGCACCCACGCACCCACACACACACACATACACACACATAAACACACACACACAGACACACACACACGCATCTATCATCATTTGACGGAAATAAGTGGAATGTTATTGCTGGTGTGGCCAGCAATAACAGCCTGGTTGATCAGTCCCTGATCCACCGCCAGGTCATGGACCGGGCCAGAGAAGCGCTGACCCCCGGAACACCCTCCTGGTGGACTCCAGGTAAGTTATTTTCTTGGTTGAAAACATTAGAGAAAGCAAGTGAGCGAGGTTGTGGGAGAGAGCGTGTCCTCTGCCGCACTACACTATCTGAAACTAATATTTGCAAAGCACTGAGAGACGCAAGATTTTAACACTTGGCTAACTCCCTGTCAGCTCTCAAAGTGTCAGTAATGATGTTATTATTGTAATCTTAAATTTTAAAGTGGTGGAGGGGTGAACCAGTGGAAGGCCTCGGTCAGATGACCAAAAGCTCTAGTGGTGTGTCATCATATGACTTAAGACCCGCTTCAGGAAACACTTATCCCGTTTCTTGACAACCCTTACCTAACCTGACCTACAGTGGCGGGTTCTGTTTCCTGTCACTCTTACCGTACTTTCCGTCATATAACGTACATAAAACGATGTTTGCAAGCAGTTGTAACGTAACGTTGGTAAACAACTGCTGAAGCGTAACCCCAAGCCTAACCTGGACTCTGACCTTGAGCGTATAAGACGCTGGGGGATTTTCTAAGCCTTTTTGTGGGAAAAAAGTGAGCCTTATATACCGGAAAATACAGTACCTAACCTAACCGAAAGTGTCAGCATTAACTAGGTTCCAGAATTACACCAGTGACTACAACACGATACTCAGCACATTTCTATATACCAGATTAAAAAAAATACCTTCGGAGAGTGCAGCTGCCTTAGTTTAAAAACTAGACACATGTGCAACACTTGGGTATCTTCACTGTGGAAACGTTTCACCAAACAGTGGCTTTATCAGTTCAGTACAGAGAAGAATAGTTGAAGGTCAGTAGGAGTTTGAGGTAATCAGTCCCTCAGCCTAGAGTCGATATAATCAGTCCATCAATATATATATATATATATATATATATATATATATTATATATATATATAATATATATATATATATATATATATATATATATATATATATTATATATAATTGATGGACGACACAAGTGTAATTAATGCGACATTTTTATTATGGCAACGTTTCACTCTTCAGGAACTTAGTCAAGCCGTTACGACAAAGTTCCAGGAGAGACGCTGTCACAATAAAAATGTCACATTAGTTGAACACGTGACCTTTTACTTAACATATTGTCGGTATTTCTAGCAACATTAACACATCAAACACAGACGCCTCCAGTAAGTTGTCCATATCAAGTAATGTTAACTCCAGCAGTACTGGAATTACTGTTAATTGAGTGATAAGGATGGTATCAAACATTCCACCAGAGTTTACTAAGCACGACAACTGCAAAGGTTATCTTCCAGCGGTGCTAGAGTTGTGCAAGAAAGGTATAAAATACCGACAATATAAAAGTTTAGACACATGTGCAACATCTGGATATCTTCATTATAGACGTTACGCGAAACGTCTACAATAAATATAACCAGATGTTTCACATGTGTCTAAACTTTTATATTGGTGCTAGAGTTACTGTTCTCATTACTTACAATGACCTAGGATGACTTATACTACACACAGGATAAATGGAACTTTTAAATACATCATCGGAGAACCAGCTCAGTTTATCAAACTTGATACAGACTGATAAACTGATGACAGTGACTCCAGGCTAAGGGACTGATTACCTCAAACTCCTGATCTTCAACCATTCTTCTTGGTGAAGGACTGATGAAGCCACGATAAAGATAGATGTAGTAACTACATTGAAGTTTCTGACACACCTGACATCTCCCACCAAGAGTGACCAAGAAAAGAAGAAACACACTGATTATCATTCATACAACCGCTACATATCCATAGACAGGCAGATAGTAACTGAAAAGAAACAGTAGGCACAGAGAAAGTGATAAAAGAAGGGAATAGGGAAAGTAGGGGAGGATAGGTGGAGAGGTGTGAGTAGGGGTCTGTGAGCGAGGGGAGACGAGGGAAGACAGTGAATTGTTGATGAAGTTCAAACAATTTGAGGGAGAACAGAGGGGAGGGTGGGGAGGACGGGGAGAGAGAGGAGAACAGAGGGGAAGGTGTGGGAGAACAGAGGGGAGGGTGGGAGAACGGAGGAGAGAGTGGGTAGATCAGAGGGGAGGGGAAGGAGAACAAAGGGATGGGAGGGAGAGCAGAGGGGTAGGGAGAATAGAAGAGGGAGAGCAGAACAGAGGGAAGGGGAAGAGAAGAGATGGGAGGGTGGGGAGAGCAGAGAGGAGAGTGAGGAGAAGAGGGAGGCTGCAACAATTCACAAATAACCCACAATACCGTGACTACAACAATTCACAAGTAACTCACAATACCGTGACTACAACAATTCACAAGTAACTCACAATACCGTGACTACAACAATTCACAAGTAACTCACAATACCGTGACTACAACAATTCACAAAGTAAACCCACAAATACCGTGATACAACAATTCACAAGTAACTCACAATACCGTGACTACAACAATTCACAAGTAACCCACAATACCGTGACTACAACAATTCACAAGTAGCTCACAATACCGTGACTACAACAATTCACAGCTAACTCACGTTAGCTAATTGTCTCCAGTCTGTGGTGTCGTAAACCCTGGTATCCAGTTGTTGTGTAGAAAGGAGTCAGAAGTGCTGACGCCCCTCACAGCCTGCCTGGGTCAGGCAACTAGTCCCTCTGAATGACCACTTGCTTAGTTATGACCGCTTGCTTAGTTATGACCACTTGCTTAGTTATGACCGCTTGCTTAGTTATAACCACTTGCTTAGTTATGACCGCTTGCTTAGTTATAACCGCTTGCTTAGTTATGACCGCTTGCTTAGTTATGACCGCTTGCTTAGTTATGACCGCTTGCTTAGTTATGACCGCTTGCTTAGTTACCCACCAGAACTTACCTCTCTAGCCACACTAGTTGTAAGGTGTGTGGAGGCTTTGATAAAAATATAAGAATAGAGGAACACTGTACCAGACGTACTGGCCCATACAAGGTAGGTCCTTCTCAAATACATCCCACTAACATTCAACATTTTGCCAAAGCTACCCAAAGACTGACGAAATTGTAATAGAACGAACGCAAACAACTTATGGAACGGGTGAGATTGAGCTCGCCTGCCTTGGGTACAAGTCCCACTCACACATTCAGGTCCGTGGTTCGATCCTCGGTAAGGGTGGAAACATTGGGGCATGTTTCCTTAAGGCACCTGCTGTCCCTGTTCTCCTAGCAGCAAGTAGGTACCTGGATGTTAGCCACCTTATACCTGCTGTCCCTGTTCACCTACCAGTAAGTAGGTACATGAGTGTTAGTTACCTTACACCCGCTGTCCCCGTTCACTTAGCAGCCAGTAGGTACCTGGGTGTTAGTGGATTGGTGTGGGTCGCATCTTGGGGGACAAAATTAACCTAAGCTGCGGGAAATGCTCTGCATAACCAGTAACTTACTATATAGTATATCACTGATGTCAGCTATGATCTGTATAAGTTGTATCATGTATTTGTAGAAATAATAATATTATTTATTAATATTATTATTATTATTATTATTATTATTATTATTATTATTCGCTAAGAATAGGGCCAGAGTCTGGCACAGAGCTGAGGCTCTGTGTAAAGTCTTTGGAACAACAACTAAGAGTAATCTATGAAGGACTCTATTTTGTACAGTAAGTTAACATTTATTTGGATTCAGTATATTGTATTCCCTCTGTCTCATCTATCTTGTATTTCTTCCATCTCGTCTACTGTCTCTACTTTCTTCTTTTATTTTTCCACCTCTCTTTCTCCCGTCTCTGCCCTTCTCTCCTATATAAACTGGTTCCCTTACCTTCGCGTGTTACTGTGACTAGTTAATGGTCCAAGTCGGGCCAAAACGTGCGGGCTATTTGTTTATCTTCTATATCTTCTCCTGTTATCAGTAACCAGGTACACTGTCGTAATAATTATTAATAACGCAATACAGTGTCCCCTTAAGCAATATTTAAGTTGCTGTGCTCAAGACAGTGTTGCTGAAGTGGTAAGTGTAAACTTAAGTGACAGGGAGTTCACTACATCAACTGGAATTAGTGAGAGGAGATTCACTACCACTGTTGTTGCCTCAATAATTCCCTATAATGTTGAAAATGGTGTAAAATACCGACTAGTTGATGATCAAGACACATGTGCAACAGTTGGGTGTCTTTATTGATGAAACGTTTCGCCTACGCAGCAGACTTCTTCAGTCAAATACAGAGGCAGCAGCAGAAATAAAATAAAGATGAAGTAATCAGTCTAGAGATGTGTCGGATGTGAAAATTTAGACACCCGCGGATGTGGATGTGGATGAGGATGTCTTATTTTGCGGATGCGGATGCATATGCGGATATCTGTTCACAGTAAAATGCGGATGTTAGAAATTGTGCGGATGTTCCGTGGATGTGAATATCCGATACATCTCTAAATCAGTCCATCATTCTTGGAAAAGAAGTGTTTGAGGTGGTCAGTCCCTCAGCCTGGAGAAGAGTATTTCCCCATAACAAGGTTAAGAAGGGTCTTCCTACCCATCCGTGACTTGACAATCCTCTGCCATTGTTAAGTCACAATTGAGCGATAAAAGTGAGAGAAACAATCAGAAGCCTGGTCACCTGTACACAAAGTGGAACACTCAGAAGCCTGGTCACTTGTACACAAAGTGGAACAATCAGAAGCCTGGTCACTTGTACACAAAGTGGAATAATCAGAAGCCTGGTCACTTGTACACAAAGTGCAATAATCAGAAGCCTGGTCACTTGTACACAAAGTGGAACACTCAGAAGCCTGGTCACTTGTACACAAAGTGGAACACTCAGAAGCCTGGTCACTTGTACACAAAGTGGAACACTCAGAAGACTGGTCACTTGTACACAAAGCGGAACACTCAGAAGTCTGGTCACTTGTACACAAAGCGGAACACTCAGAAGCCTGGTCACTTGTACACAAAGCGGAACACTCAGAAGCCTGGTCACTTGTACACAAAGCGGAACACTCAGAAGTCTGGTCACTTGTACACAAAGTGGAACACTCAGAAGCCTGGTCACTTGTACACAAAGTGGACACACTCAGAAGCCTGGTCACTTGTACACAAAGTGGAACACTCAGAAACCTGGTCACTTGTACACAAAGTGGAACACTCAGAAGCCTGGTCACTTGTACACAAAGTGGAACACTCAGAAGCCTGGTCACTTGTACACAAAGTGGAACACTCAGAAGCCTGGTCACTTGTACACAAAGTGGAACACTCAGAAGACTGGTCACTTGTACACAAAGCGGAACACTCAGAAGTCTGGTCACTTGTACACAAAGCGGAACACTCAGAAGCCTGGTCACTTGTACACAAAGCGGAACACTCAGAAGCCTGGTCACTTGTACACAAAGCGGAACACTCAGAAGTCTGGTCACTTGTACACAAAGTGGAACACTCAGAAGCCTGGTCACTTGTACACAAAGTGGAACACTCAGAAGTCTGGTCACTTGTACACAAAGTGGAACACTCAGAAGCCTGGTCACTTGTACACAAAGTGGAACACTCAGAAGCCTGGTCACTTGTACACAAAGTGGAACACTCAGAAGCCTGGTCACTTGTACACAAAGTGGAACACTCAGAAGCCTGGTCACTTGTACACAAAGTGGAACACTCAGAAGCCTGGTC
The DNA here is from genome assembly GCF_026875155.1 of Cherax quadricarinatus. Taxonomy (NCBI): domain Eukaryota; kingdom Metazoa; phylum Arthropoda; class Malacostraca; order Decapoda; family Parastacidae; genus Cherax; species Cherax quadricarinatus. The sequence continues at coordinate 51,295,878 of NC_069414.1, forward strand.
ACTTGTACACAAAGTGGAACACTCAGAAGCCTGGTCACTTGTACACAAAGTGGAACACTCAGAAACCTGGTCACTTGTACACAAAGTGGAACACTCAGAAGCCTGTCACTTGTACACAAAGTGGAACACTCAGAAGCCTGGTCATTGTACACAAAGTGGAACACTCAGAAGCTGGTCATTGTACACAAAGTGGAACACTCAGAAGACGGTCACTGTACACAAAGCGGAACACTCAGAAGTCTGGTCACTTGTACACAAGCGGAACACTCAGAAGCCTGGTCACTTGTACACAAAGCGAACACTCAGAAGCCTGGTCACTTGTACACAAAGCGGAACACTCAGAGTCTGGTCACTTGTACACAAAGTGGAACACTCAGAAGCCTGGTCACTTGTACACAAAGTGGAACACTCAGAAGTCTGGTCACTTGTACACAAACGTGGAACCTTCTAAGCCTGGTCACTTGTACACAAAGTGGAACACTCAGAACCTGTCACTTGTACACAAAGTGACACTCAGAAGCCTGGTCCTCTGTACATCAATGAACACTCAGAACCTGGTCACTTGTACACAAAGGAGGAATTCAATTCTTAAATTGCTTTCTGCTTAGGAAAGAGAGAGAGAGAGAGATGAGAGAGAATGAGTGAGAGAGAAGGAAGAGAATGAGAGAGAGAGAGAGAAAGATTGAGAGAGAGAGAAGAGAGAGAAGAATGAAAAGAGAGAGAAAAAGCATCTGACTATAACAGAACAACCTCAATAAAGCTTCTCTTTCATCTTTCCTCTCCTCCTATCCATCCTCTCCACCATCTTCTATTCCTACCTCTCTTATCCTTGCCACCTCCTCATTTCTCCTCCCTTCCTTTCTTCGCTCCTTCTCCTAAATTCTTTCTCCTTTCCTAATACCTTCTCTTCCCTCGAATCTTCCTTCTTCCTCCTAATCCCTCCTCCTCCTTAATTTTTTTCCTCCTTTTCCTCCTGCTTTCTTCAATATATCAGGACTATTTACTAAATTTTTTTACAATTTTCAAAATTTCCGGACAACTTTCAAAAAATTAAAAGACCATTTAGAAAATCTGTCTAGTTTTGAAAAATGGAAAGACCATTTTGAATTTTTTTGAACCATACTAACTGTAACAATTTAAAAAAAATTAAGGAAAATTTTCTAAATTCTAAAAAATTTGATTTTTTGAGCATTGTAATCATTTTTTAAAAAAAAGTGGAAATTTTCTAAATTTTTCTAAAAATTTTGAACATTTTTCGGACCATTTTAGAAGAACTTTGAATCATTTCAAAAACTGTTATATTTTTTATTTTTATGACTGTATAAATGAATTTTTTTTTTTAATTTTGGACAGTCTTGAAATTTTTGAAGCCACTTTGAAGAATTCTGTATTTTTTTACTTTACAAATTCAATATATTTTGAAAAGAAATTAAGAACCATTAAGAAAAAGTGAGAAAAATTGAAAAAAAAAAAAAATCTCACCATTCTGAAAATTTCAAAAAATAGAAGAATCACTTTTTCAAATTCTGCGACGATTTTGATAATTTTTCGACTGTTTTGAAAACTATATAAGCAGTTTAAAAAAAATAAATAAAATATTTTTGGACCGTCATCAAAATTTTCTGCATTTTGGAATTCTATGGAACAAGTTCATTAAAATGATGCATTTTTTTTTAAATTCTGGACATTTTTGAGAAATTTTCAAATACTATGATTTTTTGAACATTAAAATGGTATAAAATACCGACAGGTTGTTAGGTAAGACACATATGCAACAGTTAGGTATCTTTATTATGAAACGTTTCGCCTACACAGTAGGCTTCTTCAGTCAAGTACAGAAAAGTTGATAGAAGCAGAAGATACTTGAAGACGATGTAATCAGTCCATCACCCTTAAAGTTTTGAGGTGGTCAGTCCCTCAGTCTGGAGAAGAGCATTGTTCCATAGTATGAAACAATATGGAGATGAAGTGACAGGATGGAGCTTTTTATAGCGCCAAGAGGTGAGACGTAGGCCACTAGGAGAGGTAAGAACTCAGATGTTGAGAAGTCAAGGTCCCTCTCAACATTTGAGTTCTTACCTCTCCTAGTGGCCTACGTCTCACCTCTTGGCGCTATAAAAAGCTCCATCCTGTCACTTCATCTCCATATTGTTTCATACTATGGAACAATGCTCTTCTCCAGACTGAGGGACTGACCACCTCAAAACTTTAAGGGTGATGGACTGATTACATCGTCTTCAAGTATCTTCTGCTTCTATCAACTTTTCTGTACTTGACTGAAGAAGCCTACTGTGTAGGCGAAACGTTTCATAATAAAGATACCTAACTGTTGCATATGTGTCTTACCTAACAACTATGATTTTTTAAATAATTATTCACATTTTTTGAGAGATTTTTGAAGTGCCCTAAAAAAATTTGAAAAAAAAAAAATACAATAAATCTGGTCATTTTTGAGAAATTTTGAAGTTCTATGAAAAACATTCTGGACATTTTTGAGAAATTTTGAAATTTAATGAAATTAAAAAAAAATATTAGTTCTGTATATTTTTGAGAGATTTTGAGGGGCCCTAAAATTAAAAAAAAAATAAATCTGAACATTTTTGATGAATTTTGAAGTTTTATGAAAAAAAAAAATCTGGACATTTTGAGATTTTTTTTTAGGTTCTAAATATAATTTTAGATATTTTGGAGAAATTTTGGATTGCTATTAATTTTTTTCTCGGGGAAAAATAATTATGGATATTTTGGAGAAATTTATAAATGTTATGAAACATTCTGGAAAAAAAAAAATGAATAATTTTGACATTTTGGAAGTATTTTTAAATAAAGAATTCCGGACACTTTGATGTTACCCTGAAAAGTTATGAAATATTTCTCAATCTTTTTTATTAATTCTGGACATTTTGGAAGAATTTAGAAATAATATGAAGCATTTTTTTTTAATTTCCGACATTTTGAAAGAATTTTGAAATGCCATGATTTGTTTTTGTCAAAGTTTGACTGGTGGTTGAGAGTTTAGAAGAAGTTGAGGGTAGAGTGTTGCGTGTGGCCATAACTCCCACTAACTTGCTGCTCCAACACTATAAACACAAACTTCAAGTACACTTAACACTTTAAAAACTCTACTTAAGTTGGTGTTGGCTGACTGTGAGCTGGGTGAGTGGCGGACACACTGACTGCTTGACACACTGACTGCTTGACACACTGACTGCTTGACACACTGACTGCTTGGCACACTGGCTGGCTGACACACTGACTGCTTGACAAACTCACTGCTTGACACACTGACTGGTTGACACACTGACTGCTTGACAAACTCACTGCTTGACACACTGACTGCTTGACAAACTGACTGCTTGACACACTGACTGCTTGACAAACTCACTGCTTGACACACTGACTGCTTGACACACTGACTGCTTGACACACTGACTGGTTGACACACTGACTGGTTGACACACTGACTGGTTGACACACTGACTGCTTGACAAACTCACTGCTTGACACACTGACTGCTTGACAAACTGACTGCTTGACACACTGACTGCTTGACACACTGACTGCTTGACACACTGACTGCTTGACACACTGACTGGCTGACACACTGACTGCTTGACAAACTGACTGCTTGACACACTGACTGCTTGACACACTGACTGCTTGACGCACTGAATGCTTGACACACTGACTGCTTGATACATTGACTGCTTGACACACTGCTTGACACACTGACTGCTTGACACATTGACTGCTTGGCACACTGCTGGTTGACACACTTGCAGGTTGACTGACTTGGCTGGTTGACACACTGACTGGTTGACACACTTGCCTGGTTGACACAGTGACTGGTTGGCACATTTGGCTGTTTGGCACATTGCCTGGTTGATACACTTGACTGGTTGACACACTGACTGGTTGACACACTTGCCTGGTTGACACAGTGACTGGTTGACACACTGACTGGTTGACACACTTGCCTGGTTGACACAGTGACTGGTTGACACATTTGACTGGTTGACACATTCCCTGGTTGATACACTTGACCGGTTGACACACTGACTGGTTGACACACTGACTGGTTGACACATTTCTGGTTGACACATTGACTGGCTGACTGGCTTGGCTGGTTGACACACTGCTGGTTGAAACACTGCTGGTTGACACACTGCTGGTTGAAACACTGCTGGTTGACACACTGCTGGTTGACACACTGCTGGTTGAAACACTGCTGGTTGACACACTGCTGGTTGAAACACTGCTGCTTGACACATTGCTGGTTGAAACACTGCTGGTTGACACACTGCTGGTTGAAACACTGCTGGTTGACACACTGCTGGTTGACACACTGACTGGTTGACACACTGCTGGTTGACACACTGCTGGTGACACACTGACTGGTTTAAACACTGCTGGTTGACACACTGACTGGTTGACACACTGCTGGTTGACACACTGACTGGTTGACACATTTCTGGTTGACACATTGATGGTTGACACACTTCTGGTTGACACATTGATGGTTGACACACTTCTGGTTGACACGCTTCTGGTTGACACACTGCTGGTTGACACACTTCTGGTTGACACATTGATGGTTGACACACTTCTGGTTGACACATTGATGGTTGACACACTTCTGGTTGACACACTTCTGGTTGACACGCTGACTGGTTGACACACTGATGGTTGACACACTGACTGGTTGACACACTTCTGGTTGACACACTGACTGGTTGACACACTGACTGGTTGACACACTTCTGGTTGACACACTGACTGGTTTGCACACTTCTGGTTGACACACTGACTGGTTGACACTCTGACTGGTTGACACACTTCTGGTTGACACACTGACTGGTTGACACACTGCTGGTTGACACTCTGACTGGTTGACACACTTCTGGTTGACACACTGACTGGTTGACACACTGCTGGTTGACACACTAACTGGTTGACACACTTCTGGTTGACACACTGACTGGTTGACACACTGCTGGTTGACACACTGACTGGTTGACACACTTATGGTTGACACACTGACTGGTTGACACACGGCTGGTTGACACACTGACTGGTTGACACACTTCTGGTTGAAACACTGCTGGTTGACACACTGCTGGTTGAAACACTGCTGGTTGACACACTTCTGGTTGACACACTGACTGGTTGACACACTTCTGGTTGACACACTGACTGGTTGACACACTGGTTGAAACACTGCTGGTTGACACACTGATGGTTGACACACTGACTGGTTGACACCCTTCTGGTTGACACACTGATGTTTGACACACTGGTTGACACACTTCTGGTTGACACAATGACTGGCTGACACACTGACTGGTTGACACACTGACTGGTTGACACACTGCTGGTTGACACACTGACTGGTTGACACACTGACTGGTTGACACACTGCTGGTTGACACACTGACTGGTTGACCCACTGACTGGTTGACACACTGGTTGAAACACTGCTGGTTGACACATTGATGGTTGACACACTGACTGGTTGACCCACTGACTGGTTGACACACTGGTTGAAACACTGCTGGTTGACACATTGATGGTTGACACATTGATTGACTTGACTGTCTTTCTCGATTTTCAAAATTTCCCCTCAAAATTTCGTAACAATATACAACAAACAACACTATATTAAGCAACATTTGCACTAACCTGACCTTCCCTCTCTACGTTACGTTCTAACATTATACTTTTAGCCTGAAAGTCTAAACATGTCTAAATATTTTGAAAATTATATTTTCCTCTATTTTTTTAAAAAAATTAGGCTAGGTCAGGTTAGGATAAGTTGGGTTAAGTTAACTCACATTAGGTTACATTAGCTTATATAAGGTTAGGTTTCATTAGATTAGTTTAGAAGAGGTTAAATTATCACTTGTCAACAACCAAAATGCTTCCGAGACCAAAGTAGCAATTTCCAACTAATTTTAGGTCACTGATAATGAATATCATGGCTAAAATTGTTAGTTCTACTTTTCAGTATACACCTACGTGTCACAACAGGTTCCAGCAGTGTGTTTCTTACCACAGTCTAACTGACCTTCAGTATTGTTCCAGCAGTCATAGAAGGTGGTTGTGATGTGCAAGTTTATACTTTGAGGTGAAAGGTTGGGGATGTTCTTAGCCAAACATGGCGGATACACCAAGTACTGCTGCTTTCAATGTGAATGGGACAGCCGTGCAAGAGGTTCCCAC
>NC_069414.1:51307096-51319596 GCF_026875155.1 Cherax quadricarinatus
AGCCTCCCTCACAACTTCCTATAGAAGCCCCCCAACCAAGTCAACCCCAGTGCAACCAAACATTCTAAACCAAAACACTCATGCCATATCCAATGCCCCCACCCACTGCATTACAAACTCCACCCCCACAGCAACCACCCATAGTTCTTTATCAGGTTTCCCACTTCCCCAACCCCAATATACCTCCCAGACCACAGTCTTAGAAAAGAAGTTGAAGGTGTGGTATACAAATGCAGATGGAATAACAAATAAGTGTGAGGAGTAGCATAAAAGAATCAAGGAGACATCCCCAGACAATAGCACTCACAGAAACAAAACTCTCCAGAATAGTAACAGATGCAGTCTTTCCATCCGGATATCAAATCCTCAGGAAAGACAGAGGGAGGAGAGGGGGAGGAGTTGCACTGCTCATTAAAAAACAGTGGGGTTTTGAGAAAATGGAAGGAATGGATGGCACAGATGAAAGGGACTACTTAGTAGGAACAATCCAGTCTGATGGACATAAGGTAATAATTGCAGTAATGTACAACCCACCACAGAACTGCAGGAGGCCAAGAGAAGAATACGATGAGCAATGGTCGACACACTAGCCGAGGTGGCCAGAAGAGCACACATGGGGGGAGCAAAGTTACTAGTTATGGGTGATTTCAATCACAAGGACATTGACTGGGAAAACCTGGAGCCCCATGGGGGACCCGAAACATGGTGAGCCAAGATGATGGATGTGGTACTGGAAAACCTCATGCATCAACATGTTAGAGACACTACCAGAGAGAAAGAGGTGAGGATGATCCAGCAAGACTGGACCTTGTATTCGCCTTGAGTAGTTCGGACATCAAGGATATCATGTATGAAAGGCCCCTAGGAGCTAGTGATCATGTGGTTCTGTGCTTCGACTACATGGTTGAGCTTCAAGTGGAGAGAGGAGGAGGAGGAGGAGGATGGGAAAACCAAACTACAAAAGGGGAAACTACTCAGGCATGAGGAACTTCCTGCAAGACATTCAGTGGGAGAGGGAACTGACAGGAAAACCAGTACAAGAAATGATGGACTATGTGGCAACAAAATGCAAGGAGGCAGAGGAGAGGTTTGTTCCCAAGGGAAACAGAAATAATGGGAAGAACAGAACGAGTTCTTGGTTCACTCAAAGGTGTAGGGAGGCAAAAACTAGGTGTACTAGAGAATGGAAAAGGTACAGAAGACAGAGAACTCAGGAAAATAAAGAGATTAGCTGAAGAGCCAGAAACGAATATGCACAGATAAAAAGGGAGGCACAGCGACAATACGAAAATGACATAGCATCGAAAGTCAAGTCTGACCTGAAGCTGTTGTATAGCCACATAAGGATGAAAACAACATTCAAGGACCAGGTAATCAGACTGAGGAAGGGTGATGGGGAGTTCACAAGAAACGACCAAGAGGTATGTCAGGAGCTCAACACGAGATTTAAAGAGGTATTTACAGTGGAAACCAGTAGGACTCCAGGAAGTCAGAACAGGGGGATACACCAACAAGTGCTGGATGAGGTACACATAACCAAGGAGGAGGTGAAGAAGCTGCTATGTGAACTTGACACCTCAAAGGCGGTGGGACCAGACAACATCTCTCCATGGGTCCTTAGAGAGGGAGCAGAGATGCTGTGTATGCCATTAACAAAGATCTTCAACACATCCATTGAAACTGGGCAACTCCCTGAGGTATGGAAGATGGCAAATGTAGTCCCAATTTTTAAAAAGGGAGACAGACATGAGGCACTAAACTACAGACCTGTATCACTAACGTGTATAGTATGCAAAGTCATGGATAAGATCATCAGGAGGAGAGTGGTGGAGCACCTGGAAAGAAACAAGTGTATAATTGACAACCAGCACGGTTTCAGGGAAGGAAAATCCTGTGTCACAAACCTACTGGAGATTTATGACAAGGTGACAGAAGTAAGACAAGAGAGAGAGGGGTGGATCGACTGCATTTTTTTGGACTGGAAGAAGGCCTTCGACACAGTTCCTCACAAGAGGTTACTGCAAAAGCTAGAGGATCAGGCACACATAACAGGAAAGGCACTGCAATGGATCAGAGAATACCTGACAGGGAGGCAACAACGAGTCATGGTACGTGACGAGGTGTCAGAGTGGGCGCCTGTGACAAACGGGGTTCCACAGGGGTCGGTCCTAGGACCTGTGCTGTTTTTGGTATATGTAAATGACATAACGGAAGGGATAGACTCAGAAGTGTCTTTGTTTGCAGATGATGTGAAGTTAATGAGAAGAATCAAATCGGATGAGGATCAGGCAGGACTACAAAGAGACCTGGACAGGCTACAAGCCTGGTCCAGCAACTGGCTCCTTGAGTTTAACCCTGCCAAATGCAAAGTCATGAAGTTTGGGGAAGGGCAAAGAAGACCGCAGACAGAGTATAGTCTAGGTAGCCACAGATTGCAAATCTCACTCAAGGAAAAAGATCTGGGGGTGAGTATAACACCGAGCACATCTCCTGAGGTGCACATCAATCAGATAACTGCTGCAGCATACGGGCGTCTGGCAAACCTACGGATAGCGTTCCGATACCTCAGTAAGGATTCGTTCAAGACTCTGTATACCATTTACGTCAGGCCCATACTGGAGTATGCAGCACCAGTTTGGAATCCACACCTGGTCAAGCACGTCAAGAAATTAGAGAAAGTGCAAAAGTTTGCAACAAGACTAGTCCCAGAGCTAAAGGGATTGTCCTACGAAGGAAGGTTGAGGTAAATCGGCTTGACGACACTGCAGGACAGGAGGGTCAGGGGAGACGTGATAACGACATAAAACACTGCGCGGAATAGACAAGGTGGACAAAGACGGGATGTTCCAGAGATGGGACACAGAAACAAGAAGTCACAATTGGAAGCTGAAGACTCAGATGAATCAAAGGGATGTTAGGAAGTATTTCTTCAGTCATAGAGTCGTCAGGCCGTGGAATAGCCTAGAAAGTGACGTAGTGGAGGCGGAAACGATACATAGTTTTAAGGCGAGGTATGATAAAGCTCATGGGGCAGGGAGAGAGAGGACCTAGTAGCAATCAGTGAAGAGGCGGGGCCAGGAGCTATGACTCGACCCCTGCAACCACAAATAGGTGAGTACAAATAGGTGAGTACACACACACAAACACACACACATACACACACACATACACACACACACACACACACACAACATTAAAACAGTGGTCCTGCAACATTCCCTGGCTCTTACACCTCCATGCAAATGCTTCGCACATGAACCTACCTAACGAGGCTGTTAACCATGAACAGGTTAAAGTCGTTCCCTCTTAACTACCTCATTCCGGAGGCGTGAAAGAGTTTATTTCGGTCTCTTCAGCATTCAGTGACCATCTTCAGGTTTAAAAAAAAATAAAAATGTAAAAAGAAAGAATTTTTTTAATAGTTTAGCGAATGTAATAACACTGTTTGGCTCACTGGGAAAAAGTGTTCCAGTTATCTGGTGCTGACAGTGTTGCCAGTCTACATGGTGACTGAAAGTGTTCCCCCAGTTATACTGGTGAAGCCCAGTTTGCCAATTCACTGGTGATGAAAGTGTTGCCAGTCTTACGGGTGACTGACTGTTCCCAGTCTACACTGGTGACTGAAAGTTTTGCCAGTCTATAGGTGACTGCAGTGTTCCAGCTTACTGTACTAAAGGTTGCCAGTCTTATGGGTGCTGCAGGTTGCCAGTTACACTGGTGATGACAGTGTTCCCATTAAGGGTGACTGACAGTGTTGCCAAAGCTTATGGTGACTGACAGGGTTGCCAGTTATACTGTGATGACAGTGTTCCCATTAACTTTGATGACATTTTGCCAGTTCCCTGGTGACTGACATTTGTTGCCAGTTTTAAACTGGTGATGACAGGTTGCCCAAGCTTTACGGTGACTGACAGTTTTGCCAGTCTATATGGTGTGACAGTGTTCCAGTCTTATGGTGCTAAAGTTTTCCCTCTATCGGGTGATGCAGTGTTCCCGCCCTACACTGGTGATAAAAGGTTCCAGTCTTACGGGTGACTGACGTGTTCCCAGCTTTATGGTGACTGACAGTGTTCCCCAGTCTTACTGGTGACTGACGTGTTCCCCATTTTTACTGGTGACTGACAGTGTTGCCGGGCTTACTGTGATAAACAGTTTTGGCCAGTCTATACTGGGATGCATTTTGCCAGTCTATACTGGTGACTAAAAGTGTTTCCCAGTCTAAAAGGTGACTGACGTGTTGCCGGGCTTATGGTGACAAACGTGTTGCCAGGCATATGGTGATGACGTGTTGCCATTTCCCCTTACTGGGACTGAAGTGGTGCCAGTCTTTACTGGTGACTGACGTGTTCCCGGGGCTTACTGATGATGCAGTGTTGCCGTCTATTGGGATGACAGTGTTGCAATCTATACGGTCTAAAAAGTGTTCCCAGTTTTTGGTGCTGACATGTTGCCAGTTTTAAGTGCTGACAGTGTTGCCAGGCTATAGGTGATGACAGTGTTGCCAGTCATACTGGGACTGCAGTTTTGCCGTTAAAATGTTGATGACAGTGTTGCCAGGCTTACGGTGACTGACAATTTGCCATTCTTTATGGTATCTGCGGGTTGCCATCTCATGGTGACTGACAGTGTTGCCGGGTTTTACTGGTGACTGCAGTTTTGCCTCTTCGGTGACTGACAGTGTTGCCGGGGTTATAATGGTGACTGACGTGTTCCCGTTTTTAAATGGTGTGACAGTGTTTGCCATCTTATGGGACTGACAGGTTGCCAGTCTATCTGGTGATGAGGGTTTTGTTCCCGGGCTTTGGTGACTGCGTGTTGCCAGATATTTTGGTGATGACAGTTTTGCCAGTCTATTTGGTGACTGACAGTTTTCCCAGGCTATATTGTGATGCAGTGTTCCCAAAATTATTGGTAGACAGTGTTGCCAATTCTATATGGTGACTGACAGTGTTGCCAGGCATCTGGTACTAACAGTGTTGCCGGGTTTAAGGGTGATGACAGTGTTCCCCGTCTATACGGGCAACGTGTTGCCAGGCTTTTATGGTGACTGACAGTTTTGCCGGCTATATGGTGCTGCAGTGTTGCCAGGTTATCTGGGGGGGGACTGACAGTGTTGCCGGGTAACTGGAAAACTGACAGTGTTGCCAGGCATAATGTTTGACTGACAGTGTTGACAGTCTATACTGGTGACTGCATGTTCCCGGGGCTTCTTTGTGACTGACAGTGTTGCCGTTATACTGGTGACTGGATTTTTTGCCGGGTATACTGGTGACTGACAGTGTTGCCAAGTCTATACAGTAAAAGACAGTTTTTCCAGTCTATTCTGGTGACTGAGTGTTGCCAGTCTTCTGGTACTGACAGGGGGTTGCCGTTATAGGGTGATGACGCGTTGCCAGTCTATCGGTATGCGTGTTCCCAGGTATATCGTGACTGCGTGTTCCCAATCTATATGGTGACTGACAGTCTTCCCAATCTATACTGGTGAGACAAGCGTTGCAGTCTTTACTGGTGTGACAGTGTTGCAAGGTATATTTGTGATGACAGTGTTCCCGGGTAAAAGGTAAGGGACAGTTTGCCCAGTCTATCTTGGACTGCGTGTTGCCATCTATATGGTAAATGACGTGTTGCCAGCATATGTTGACTGCATGTTGCCGTCTTACGGGTGACTGACAGTTTTTCCCTCATCTGTTGCTACAGTGTTGCCAGTCTATTTGTTGCTAAATTGTTGCCAGTCATATGGTGACGACATGTTGCCAGTCTTTAAGGGGATGCAGTGTTCCAGTCTTACTGGTGACTGACGTTTTGCCAGTCATATGGGACTGCAAGTTCCCATTATAGGGTTTGACTGACAGTTTTTCCCAAATCTAACTGGTGGACGTGTTGTCAGTCTATATTTTGGGATGAAGTGTTCCCATTAAAACGTTGATGACAGTGTTCCCGTCTATACGGGTGCTGACAGTGTTCCCATCTATACGGGTGATGACAGTGTTCATTATATGGTGATGACAGCGTTGCCAGGAATATGGGGGTGACGTGTTCCCCAGGTTTAAAATGGTGACTGACAGTGTTCCCTGTCATAGGGTGACTGAAGTGTTCCCATGCTATAGGGTGACTGACATGTTGCCAGGCTATAATGGGTGCTGACAGTTTCCCCTCTTCGGGTGCTGACAGGTTGCCGGCTAATGGTAGACAGGGCGGGCCCTTTATGGTGACTAAACAGTTTTCCCCAGTAAAATGGTGACTACGTTTGCCAGGCTATAAGGGTGACTGACGTTTTCCCAATCTATACTTGTACTGAGGGGTTTGCCACTATACTGGGATGAAGTGTTGCCAGGTAAAAATGGTGACTGACGTGTTGCCAGGCTTAAGGGTGATGACAGTGTTGCCAGGCATAATGGGACTGCAGTGTTGCCAGGCTATAATGGTGTGACAGTGTTGCCGGGCTATAATGGGACTACAGTGTTGCCGGCTTATGGTGATGACAGTGTTGCCAGGCATAAGGGTGACTGAAGGGCTCCCGGCATAAGGTGTTTGCGTGTTGAGGCTATAATGGTATGCAGTGTTGCCTGGCATAAGGGTGACTAAAAGTTTGGCCATTTTTATGGTGACGACAGTGTTGCCAGGTTTAAAAGGTGATTGACGTGTTCCCACTTAATGGTACTGACAGTGTTGCCATTATATGGTGACTGACGGTGTTGCCGGCTAAAATGGTGACTGACAGTTTTTCCCAGGCTTAATGGTGCTGACCTTTTCCCAGGCTATAATGGTGACTGCAGTGTTGCCAGGCTTAATATGATGACAGTGTTGCGGCTATATGGTGACCCTAAACCGTGTTGCCAGGAAAATGGGGGGACTGACATGGCCGGCCCTTAATGGTGAGACGTGTTGCCAGGCTATAAGGGTGATGACAGTGTTGCCGGGCTATACTGGTGACTACAGTGTTGCCAGTCTATATGGTGATGACAGTGTTGCCAGTTAATAGGGTTGACTGACATTTGCCCTTTTATTAATTTTGGGCCAGTTGCCTAATAAGGGGGAGGGGGGGAAGTGTTGGGGTTTTTGGTGATAAAGTGTTGAGGTAAATTTATGTTTTTCTTATTCCTTTAAAAAGTCTCCTGTACTTTTTGGCATATTCTTTATTTGTACCTTTCTTTCCCCCTTTTTCCCCTCCTTTTCCCTTCCTTTTTTTCCCCTTTTTCTTTCCCTTCCCCTTTCCCTTTCCCTTTCCCTTCTCTCCCCTTCTTTTTCCTTTCCCCTCCTCCTTGTTTTATTCCTTCCTTTCTCTCCCCCCAAAAAAAAATTTTTTTCCTTTTCTTCTCTCAGTCCTTTTTCCTCTTCCCCAATTCCCTCTCCCTCTCCATTCTCTCTCTCTCCCCCCTACTTCTTCTCTCTCCCTCTTTTCCCCTTTTTCTTTTTTTCCTCCATCTTCACAACAATTCTCTTCATCCTTTTTCTTCCCTTAATTTCCTTAATTATGGGGTTAATTTTTTTAGTGAATATTTCTATATAAAATGGAAAAAATAACACATATAACATAATGTGATCCTTATTAAAATATTTCGCCCACCAGTGGACTTTTTCAATCACAAAGAGATCTACCTGGGGGAAGAATAATTAGTGTGGAGAGTCAGGTTGGGTGTGAGAGAGACGTGCACGGGACGGGAGTGTGTTTGTTGTTACGCGATAACATGAAAAGTCTCCCGGCAAGGGGGTTCCTATTTTTTTGGGGGAAGCCATTGTTGTGGTTGAAATTTTTGAAATAAAGATGAGTGATGCTTCCCGGTTCTGCGGTTGAAGTCTTTTTCCCGGCGTTTAAAAATCTTTTGTCACTGACGGAAGTTAGGGGGGTGGAAAGGGAGGCGTTCCTTAAATCGTCCCTTCTGCCCGCCTACTGGTGTTTAGGGTGGGAACGAGGCGTTCCCCTTTAAAAGTCCCTTTGCCTGCCTATGGTGTTTAGGGTGTGGAAGCAGCGGCCTAAATCGTCGTTTTGCCCGCCTCTGGTGTTTGGGGGGGGAAAAAAGGCGTTCCCTTTAAAAAGTCGTTCTGGCTATGGTGTTTAGGGTGTGGCCAGGCGGCCTTAAATCGTTCCGTTTGCCTCTACTGGTGTTTAGGGTGTGGAACCAGGGGTCCTTAAATCGTCCGTTTTGCCTGCCATGGTGTTTTTTTTTGGGGTGGAAAGCAAGGTTCCTTTTAAACGACCCTTTGCCTGCCCACTGGTGTTCTCAATAGTGTTTGGAGGTTTGGATGCTTAGCCAAAATAAAATTTGTTGCAATCATTGCAAGGGGGTGTATACCCTCGAGGATTGACCTTTTTCCTGTTATTCTGGGGGATTCCTTGATGGTGGGGGTGTGGGGGGGAGATAAACGAAATGAGGGATTGGAAAAAATGTTAGAAAAAAGTTTGGTAAGGAAATTACCAAACAGTGTCTTGTATGGGGGAGTTAAAAATGTTATTTGCCCCCAGTCTGTAGTATTAAAGTAGTGACGAGGATTTGGAGTTTAAAAATACTTTTTGGCGAGAAAACATGAAAGGGAAAAAACCCTTTAAATTTCACCAGTTTATTGTTGAAGAATGGTATAAAATCCCGCAATTTGATGATAAGACTCATGTGGTGTTTGGGTATTTATTGTTGAAAAAGTTTGCCCATACAAATAGAAATTTTTCGTCAAATAAAGAGGCACAGGGGTAGTATGAAAATGGGAGATGAATCAGTTCTCTGCCTGGAGAAGAGTTCAAAAACCATGGTTGGAACGACTCGTTCCAGAAATGGTTGAACCGCTCCAGGTGAGGGACTGACCACCTCAAATACTTTTTTTCGAAGGTTATGGACGGGTTTCTAATTTCATTTATTTCTATGCTGCCTTGTTATGATGAAGAAGCCTTGTGTAGGGGGAAAGTCTCATAATTAAGATAAAAAAAACATAGATATAAGAAGATAACAAAAAAGATTTTAAAAATAGTTATAAAAGTTATAAAACAAATAATTCAGATACGTCATAGATAACGACAGATTAAGGGGCAGATATAAAAAAGATATACAATAGATATAAAGTAGATATAGGAGAAAAATATAAGATAGTAAGTGAACACAGGATACAAATTTTCAGGGGTACCACTTACCCCTGTGTGTGGATTGAACCTCCTGCCTTTCATCTTGACAGTATTTGGGTACCACAAGCATTTCCTCCCCCATTCCCCTTTTTATTCTTTTCCCTTTTCCCCTTCCCTTTTTTCCCTCCCCTTTTTTTCTGCTCCTCTTCCTTTCTCCTTTTTCCACCCCCTTCCCGTTCTCCCCCAGGCCCTTCCCTTCCTTTTTTCTCCTTTATTTTTTACTCCTTCCCCTTCCCCTTAAAACGTTTCACACAAAGTTTCGTGACAACTTTTTTGCCAAAATCACTTCGTGTTGAAGCATTAATGCAGGCGCATGACGACGCTGGGTCGAAATGCTGTGACAAAAGCAATGACTTGGGGGGGAAATGGGGTTTACACTGCGTGGTGTCCACGGTGCGTGGGGCGTGCCCAGCTGGTACGTGGGGGGCGTGTCCATGGACGTGGGTGCGTGTCCCGTGGTACAAGGATGCGTGCCCAGCTGGTACGTGGGTACGTGCCCAGCTGGTACGTTGGTGCGTATCCAGTTGGTACATGGGTGCGTGTCCAGCTGGTATGTAGGTGTGTGTCCAGCTGGACCGTGGGTGCATATTCAGCTGGTATAGGTAGCTGTATCCTCCTATATTGGCTGCCATCATGGCTTAATGAGGAGGTTAGCTGCCCTCCCTGTATCCTGTATGTATGATCTGTGTACGTGTGAGTGTGTGTGTGTGTGTGTGTGTGTGTGTGTGTGTGTGTGTGTGTGTGTGTGTGTGTGATGTGTGTGTGTGTGTGTGTGTGTGTGTGTAGAGACATGGTACAATCAACTGGCCTCGCAGAAACACGATGATTCCCGGCTACTGGTCCACCCTCACTAAAAAAAAATTATCTCATTCACTGTATTTATCGCCGATTTGCGCCGCTTACGGACTCGATTACACGCAATCTTGACGGCCGGTCTTCCGAGATTTAGCTTACAGTCCGTGAGGGAGAGTGGTGTCAGCGGCGGCAGCGGTGTCGTGTCGAGGGAAGGTGACTGGAACAGTTGCTGGGAATGAGGTAATTTAAGCAGCCTCGCTGAAATAACTTCAGGATGTGAGAAAAAAGTTATTTTTATTTGAAAGTCCGAGAGAGAAAATTGCAAATCGAACACTCATTGTGTTGTGAAATAAAAGTTAACGTGGTAGCTAGAGCAAGCTAAATATTTTACATAATTTTTCAACGAACCTTCCGTGTCCCACCAAGGCAGGGTGACCTAAAAAGAAAAACGGAAGTTTCTCTATTTAACGTTAGTAATGTATACAGGAAAAGAGGTTACTAGCACCTTGCTCCCGGCATTTTAGTCACCTCTTAAGACACACAAGGCTGACGGAGGAAGAATTCTGTTCCACTTCTCCATGGAGATAAGAGGAAATAAACAAGAACTAGCAAGAAAATAGAAGAAACCCCAGAGAGGCGTGTGTATATATATGCTTGTACATGTATGTGTAGTGTGACCTAAGTAGCAAGATATACCTGGTATCCCATATATATATATATATTATATATTTATATATATTATATATTATATATAATATATATATATATATATATATATATATAATATATATATATATATATATATATATATATATATATATATATATATATATATATATATAATGTGTGTGTGTGTGCGTGTGTGTGTACTCACCTATTTTACTCACCTATTTGTGGTTGCAGGGGTCGATTCACAGCTCCTGGCCCCGCCTCTTCACTGATTGCTACTAGGTCCTCTCTCTCCCTGCCCCATTAGCTCTATCATACCTCGCCTTAAAACTATGTATGGTTCCCGCCTCCACTACGTCACTTTCTAGGCTATTCCACGGCCTGACTACTCTATGACTGAAGAAATACTTCCTAACATCCCTTTGATTCATCTGAGTCTTCAACTTCCAATTGTGACCTCTTGTGTCTGTGTCCCTTCTCTACAACATCCCGTCTTTGTCCACCTCGTCTATTCCGCGCAGTATTTTATATGTCGTTATCATGTCTCCCCTGACCCTCCTGTCCTCCAGTGTCGTCAGGCCGATTTCCCTCAACCTTTCTTCGTAGGACAATCCCCGTAGCTCTGGGACTAGTCTTGTTGCAAACCTTTGCACTTTCTCTAATTTCTTGACGTGCTTGACTAGGTGTGGATTCCAAACTGGTGCTGCATACTCCAGTATGGGCATGACGTAAATGGTATACAGAGTCTTAAACGAATCCTTACTGAGGTATCGGAACGCTATCCGTAGGTTTGCCAGGCGCCCGTATGCTGCAGCAGTTATCTGATTGATGTGCGCATCAGGAGATATCCTCGGTGTTATACTCACCCCCAGATCTTTTTCCTTGAGTGAGGTTTGTAGTTTTTGGCCATCTAAACTATATTGTGTCTGCGGTCTTCTTTGCTCTTCCCCAATCTTCATGACTTTGCATTTGGCAGGGTTAAAATCAAGGAGCCAGTTGCTGGACCAGGCTTGTAGCCTGTCCAGGTCTCTTTGTAGTCCTGCCTGATCCTCATCCGATTTGATTCTTCTCATTAACTTCGCATCATCTGCAAACAAGGACACTTCTGAGCCTATCCCTTCCGTTATGTCGTTCACATATACCAAGAACAGCACAGGTCCTAGGACTGACCCCTGTGGAACCCCGCTTGTCACAGGCGCCCACTCTGACACCTCGTCGCGTACCATGACTCGTTGCCTCCCTGTCAGGTATTCTCTGATCCATTATGTGTGCCTGATCCTCTAGCTTTTGCAGTAACCTCTTGTGAGGAACTGTGTCGAAGGCCTTCTTGCAGTCCAAAAATATGCAGTCGATCCACCCCTCTCTCTCTTGTCTTACTTCTGTCACCTTGTCATAAAACTCTAGTAGGTTTGTGACACAGGATTTTCCTTCCCTGAAACCGTGCTGGTTGTCAATTATACACTTATTTCTTTCCAGGTGCCCCACCACCCTCCTCCTGATGATCTTCTCCATGACCTTGCATACTATACACGTTAGTGATACAGGTCTATAGTTTAGTGCCTCATGTCTGTCTCCCTTTTTAAAAATTGGGACTACATTTGCCATTTTCCATACCTCAGGAGTTGCCCAGTTTCAAATGATGTGTTGAAATCTTTGTTAATGGCTCACACAATATTTCTGCTCCCTCTTTAAGGACCCATGGAGAGATGTTGTCTGGTCCCACCCCCTTTGAGTGTCAAGTTCGCATAGCAGCTTCTTACCTCCTCCTTGGTTATATGTACCTCTCAGCACTTGCTGGTGTGCCCCCTGTTCTGATTTCCTGGGTCCTACTGGTTCCACTGTAAATACCTCTTTAAATCTTGTGTTGAGCTCCTGACATACCTCCTGGTCGTTTCTTGTGAATTCCCCATCACTTTCCTCAGTT
>NC_069414.1:51329596-51342096 GCF_026875155.1 Cherax quadricarinatus
CCTGAAAGAAGTCGGGCTTCGTCAAGCACCAACCTCGCGCGAAACGTTGCATTAAAACATCTGCCAGTGTGTACAAATTCCCACTGACCTCGTCCCAAGTATTCCTTATTTTTTTCAGAGGGTTGTTTAGTGGGGATGATTGGCCAGTACGTGCTGTATAATCCGGACTGGCGGCTCATACAGGCCAATCCTACCTTGCCATACGCGGTTCCTGTGTATGTAACCTGTAATTACCAGCAGAGAATGGCGAAATACGGGCCGTATAAGCAGGAAAATCGAGCATTATGCACACGATTGGTGGAGAAGAGGTTGATTTGTTAAAATGTCGTTCCTATCTGGCTACCTGTGTGTGTGTGTGTGTGTGTGTGTGTGTGTGTGTGTGTGTGTGTGTGTGTGTGTGTGTGTGTGTGTGTGTGTGTGTGTGTGTGTGTGTGTGTGTGTGAACTTATATGGTTATGTGTCTGGGGGTCGAGACTCGTTACCTCGTCCACTTCTGCTTCCTGGCCTCCAGGACACAATCATACCTAGTCTTCAAACTGTGTATGAAGTGTTCCTCCACCATCCTTCTCATCTCTCTCACTCCACCTGTTTACCATCCTAACACCTCACTATTTCCTAACCAATAAGTTTAAAAATCATGAACAAAACTACTCAATAATACACAAAACTGCTGCGTTAGCGGTGAGGAAAACACCTGTGATTTGTAGAGCTGTACTTGATGCAGTAATCAAGGACAGGTGTGATTGATTCTGTAAATCCTCCTCCTCAGTGATCATCCTATCACTGATTCACCTCACCATCCTCAATTATAAGTGTTCAGTCCCTAAGTCCTTATAGAAGTGTTCAGTCCCTCAACCTTGATAGTGTTCAGTCCCTGAACCTTGATAGGTGTTCAGTCCCTGAACCTTGATAGGTGTTCAGTCCCTGAACCTTGATATGTGTTCAGTCCCTCAGCCTTGATAGGTGTTCAGTCCCTCAACCTTGATAGGTGTTCAGTCCCTGAACCTTGATAGGTGTTCAGACCCTGAACCTTGATAGGTGTTCAGTCCCTCAACCTTGATAGGTGTTCAGTCCCTGAACCTTGATAGGTGTTCAGACCCTGAACCTTGATAGGTGTTCAGTCCCTCAACCTTGATAGGTGTTCAGTCCCTCAACCTTGATAGGTGTTCAGTCCCTGAACCTTGATAGGTGTTCAGTCCCTGAACCTTGATAGGTGTTCAGTTACTCTACAAATCACCTCAGATCAACAGTAACATCACTCCACTTCAGACACAGGCTCAGGGCTGATAAAGTTAATTTTCTTGAATCTTAATAACTGGTTAACTGAAGGGATGTGGGATGAACGGGGATACTATCCCTAGGTACTATCCCTAGGTACTATCCCTAGGTACTATCCCTAGGTACTATCCCCAGGTACTATCCCCAGGTACTATCCCCAGGTACTAGTCCCAGGTACTAGCCCCAGGTACTAGTCCCAGGTACTAGCCCCAGGTACTAGTCCCAGGTACTATCCCCAGGTACTAGTCCCAGGTACTAGTCCCAGGTACTAGCCCCAAGTACTAGCCCCAGGTACTAGTCTCAGGTACTAGCCCCAGGTACTAGCCCCAGGTACTAGCCCCAGGTACTAGTCTCAGGTACTAGCCCCAGGTACTAGCCCCAGGTACTAGTCCTAGGTACTAGTCCCAGGTACTAGTCCCAGGTACTAGTCCCAGGTACTAGTCCCACGTACTAGTCCCTGGTACTATCTGCAGGTACTAGCCTCAGGCACTAGCCAAAGATACTAGTCCCATCTACTATCCCCAGGTACTAGTCCCAGGTACTAGTGTCATGTGGGTTCGATAACGTGGATGGGGTAAAAATACTCACGTAGGCTGGTTAGTACGTATAATTATAACGGAAAGTATGGGAAAGCACCATCAGCCGACCTGCCCCTCTCTGCTCCGTATCTCAGACTGACTCACCAGTGCCTAGAGGGTGAGCAGTGTTTGAAAACATGCTATGGTCAGCAGCAACGTGAATAACAGTCAGTGATTCACACAGACGGTTGGTAGTGAGTCATCTACTGGTAACTGGTACTACTGAGAGCTCGGCGACGCTAACGTATGTCGTCCCGACATACAGCTAATACAAACTAGAGACGGCAGGCGTACGGCTTGGGCTGATTCTATACAATGTCAAAGTACACAACAGTTGAACATTATAACATAAGGAGAATATTGGAATGGAAGCTTACGTAATTGACTATAATGAAACTTACTGTGATGAAACTGTAATGCATTACAAGGTATGATATAACACAACTCATCGAGAGACTCAACATTTGGATTACACAATAGAAATGATAAAAAAAAATTGATCGATCGATCTGTATTCATGTGATCTACGGATTCTGAGGAAGAAATATATACAAAGAAAGAAGTGTTTAACAGAAAGGCAGATTCGGTGCACTCAAATCTAGACTGCTAAATCTCAGAATTCGGAGAGAACGTGAACACACAAAAAAAATTCTTGAATACTGATAAGTAGATACTGTAATTATTCATCTATACAGGTTATTTACATTTAACCCCAACTCTGCTAGGGTGAGATTCGCATATGCAGGATGGGTGTCATCTCTGGAAGGATCAAACTCTGTTGCACTGGCTAACTCATGCTGTATTTGAGGCAAATCTGAATTGGTAGTTACAAATGATACTTGAGGATTTCTCAATATCTGTCGTGTACGTAGGGAATAACGACATTCAAGTTGATCGTCAGTTTGAGATAGGGAGCAGAGAGAGTCAGGGCGGCTGATGGTGCTTCCCATACTTTCCGTTATAATTATACGTACTAACCAGCCTACGTGAGTATTTTTACCCCATCCACGTTATCGAACCCACAGGACACTAGCCCTAAGTACTATCCCCAGGTACTAGTCTCAGGTACTAGTCCCAGGTACTATTCCCAGGTACTAGTCCCAGGTACAAGTCCCAGGTACT
Organism: Cherax quadricarinatus; assembly: GCF_026875155.1. Lineage (NCBI taxonomy): Eukaryota > Metazoa > Arthropoda > Malacostraca > Decapoda > Parastacidae > Cherax > Cherax quadricarinatus. Next base: position 51,332,575 of record NC_069414.1, read on the forward strand.
AGTCCCAGGTACTAGTCCCAGGTACTAGTCCCATCTACTATCCCCAGGTACTAGTCCTGGATACCTAAACAACTAAACAAACAACAGGGAGGTCTGTCACCTGCCCACCTGAATTTCACGACAATTTATCCAGGTAGAGACATTAGACAGTTCACTGACTTAATGACCGTAGACAGCTTGAATGTAGGGAGTGAGGGAGGGTAGGAGGCAGCATGGGAGGGAGGGTAGGATGCAGCAAGGGAGGGAGGGTAGGAGGCAGCAAGGGAGGAAGGGTAGGAGGCAGCGAGGGAGGGAGGGTAGGAGGCAGCAGGGAGGGAGGGTAGGAGGCAGCAAGGGAGGGAGGGTAGGAGGCAGCGAGGGAAGGAGGGAGGGAGGGGGGGCAGGAGGCAGCGAGGGAGGGAGGGTAGGAGGCAGCGAGGGAGGGAGGGAGGGCAGGAGGCCGCGAGGGAGGGAGGGTAGGAGGCAGCGAGGGAGGGAGGGCAGGAGGCAGCGAGGGAGGGAGGGAGGGAGGGAGGGCAGGAGGCCGCGAGGGAGGGAGGGTAGGAGGCAGCGAGGGAGGGAGGGTAGGAGGCAGCGAGGGAGGGAGGGTAGGAGGCAGCGAGGGAGGGAGGGAGGGAGGGAGGGCAGGAGGCCGCGAGGGAGGGAGGGTAGGAGGCAGCGAGGGAGGGAGGGTAGGAGGCATTGAGCGAGGGAGGGAGGGTAGGAGGCAGCGAGGGAGGGAGGGTAGGAGGCATTGAGCGAGGGAGGGAGGGTAGGAGGCAGCGAGGGAGGGAGGGTAGGAGGCAGCGAGGGAGGGAGGGTAGGAGGCATTGAGCGAGGGAGGGAGGGTAGGAGGCAGCGAGGGAGGGAGGGTAGGAGGCAGCGAGGGAGGGAGGGTAGGAGGCATTGAGCGAGGGAGGGAGGGTAGGAGGCAGCGAGGGAGGGAGGGTAGGAGGCAGCGAGGGAGGGAGGGTAGGAGGCAGCGAGGGAGGGAGGGTAGGAGGCAGCGAGGGAGGGAGGGAGGGCAGGAGGCCGCGAGGGAGGGAGGGTAGGAGGCAGCGAGGGAGGGAGGGAAAGGAGGCATTGAGCGAGGGAGGGAGGGTAGGAGGCAGCGAGGAGGGAGGGTAGGAGGCAGCGAGGGAGGGAGGGAGGGCAGGAGGCCGCGAGGGAGGGAGGGTAGGAGGCAGCGAGGGAGGGAGGGTAGGAGGCAGCGAGGGAGGGAGGGTAGGAGGCCAGCGAGGGAGGGAGGGTAGGAGGCAGCAGCGAGGGAGGGAGGGTAGGAGGCAGCGAGGGAGGGAGGGTAGGAGGCAGCGAGGGAGGGAGGGTAGGAGGCAGCGAGGGAGGGAGGGTAGGAGGCAGCGAGGGAGGGAGGGTAGGAGGCAGCGAGGGAGGGAGGGTAGGAGGCAGCGAGGGAGGGAGGGTAGGAGGCAGCGAGGGAGGGAGGGTAGGAGGCAGCGAGGGAGGGAGGGTAGGAGGCAGCGAGGGAGGGAGGGAGGGCAGGAGGCAGCGAGGGAGGGAGGGACGGGCAGGAGGCCCGCGAGGGAGGGAGGGTAGGAGGCAGCGAGGGAGGGAGGGTAGGAGGCAGCGAGGGAGGGAGGGTAGGAGGCAGCGAGGGAGGGAGGGTAGGAGGCAGCAGAGGGAGGGAGGGTAGGAGGCAGCGAGGGAGGGAGGGAGGGAGGGAGGGCAGGAGGGCCGCGAGGGAGGGAGGGTAGGAGGCAGCGAGGGAGGGAGGGTAGGAGGCATTGAGCGAGGGAGGGAGGGTAGGAGGCAGCGAGGGAGGGAGGGCAGGAGGCAGCGAGGGAGGGCGGGAGGGCAGGATGCCGCGAGGGAGGGAGAGTGGAGGCAGCGAGGGAGGGCAGGAGGCCACGAGGGAGGGAAGGTAGGAGGCAGCGAGGGAGGGAGGGTAGGAGGCAGCGAGGGAGGGAGGGAGGGCAGGAGGCCGCGAGGGAGGGAGGGCAGGAGGCCGCGAGGGAGGGAGGGTAGGAGGGCAGCGAGGGAGGGAGGGAGGGCAGGAGGCCGCGAGGGAGGGAGGGTAGGAGGCCCAGCGAGGGAGGGAGGGTAGGAGGCAGCGAGGGAGGGAGGGTAGGAGGCAGCGAGGGAGGGAGGGTAGGAGGCAGCGAGGGAGGGAGGGTAGGAGGCAGCGAGGGAGGGAGGGTAGGAGGCAGCGAGGGAGTGAGGGATAGGAGGCAGCGAGGGAGGGAGGGTAGGAGGCAGCGGGGGGAGGGAGGGTAGGAGGCCGCGAGGGAGGGAGGGTAGGAGGCAGCGAGGGAGGGAGGGTGGGGAGGCAGCGAGGGAGGGAGGGTAGGAGGCAGCGAGGGAGGGAGGGTAGGAGGCCGCGAGGGAGGGAGGGTAGGAGGCAGCGAGGGAGTGAGGGTAGGAGGCAGCGAGGGAGGGAGGGTAGGAGGCAGCAGGGAGTGAGGGTAGGAGGCAGCGAGGGAGGGAGGGTAGGAGGCAGCGAGGGAGGGAGGGTAGGAGGCCGCGAGGGAGGGAGGGTAGGAGGCAGCGAGGGAGGGAGGGTAGGAGGCAGCGAGGGAGGGAGGGTAGGAGGCAGCGAGGGAGGGAGGGTAGGAGGCAGCGAGGAGGGAGGGTAGGAGGCAGCGAGGGAGGGAGGGAGGGCAGGAGGCAGCGAGGGAGGGAGGGTAGGAGGCAGCGAGGGAGGGAGGGTAGGAGGCAGCGAGGGAGGGAGGGAGGGCAGGAGGCAGCGAGGGAGGGAGGGAGGGCAGGAGGCAGCGAGGGAGGGAGGGAGGGTAGGAGGCAGCGAGGGAGGGAGGGAGGAGGCAGCGAGGGAGGGAGGGTAGGAGGCAGCGAGGGAGGGAGGGAGGGTAGGAGGCAGCGAGGGAGGGAGGGTAGGAGGCTGCGAGGGAGGGAGGGAGGGCAGGAGGCAGCGAGGGAGGGAGGGTAGGAGGCTGCGAGGGAGGGAGGGAGGGTAGGAGGCAGCGAGGGAGGGAGGGTAGGAGGCAGCGAGGGAGGGAGGGTAGGAGGCAGCGAGGGAGGGAGGGTAGGAGGCTGCGAGGGAGGGAGGGTAGGAGGCCGCGAGGGAGGGAGGGTAGGAGGCAGGCGGGAGGGAGGGTAGGAGGCCGCGAGGGAGGGAGGGTAGGAGGCAGCGAGGGAGGGAGGGTAGGAGGCAGCGAGGGAGGGAGGGTAGGAGGCAGCGAGGGAGGGAGGGAGGGCAGGAGGCAGCGAGGGAGGGAGGGTAGGAGGCAGCGAGGGAGGGAGGGTAGGAGGCAGCGAGGGAGGGAGGGTAGGAGGCCGCGAGGGAGGGAGGGTAGGAGGCAGCGAGGGAGGGAGGGTAGGAGGCCGCGAGGGAGGGAGAGGTAGGAGGCAGCGAGGGAGGGAGGGTAGGAGCAGCGAGGGAGGGAGGGAGGGCAGGAGGCAGCGAGGGAGGGAGGGTAGGAGGCAGCGAGGGAGGGAGGGAGGGCAGGAGGCAGCGAGGGGAGGGAGGGTAGGAGGCAGCGAGGGAGGGAGGGTAGGAGGCAGCGAGGGAGGGAGGGTAGGAGGCGCGAGGGAGGGAGGGAGGGCAGGAGGCAGCGAGGGAGGAGGGTAGGAGGCAGCGAGGGAGGGAGGGCAGGAGGCAGCGAGGGAGGGAGGGTAGGAGGCAGCGAGGGAGGGAGGGAGGGCAGGAGGCAGCGAGGGAGGGAGGGTAGGAGGCAGCGAGGGAGGGAGGGCAGGAGGCAGCGAGGGAGGAGGTAGGAGGCAGCGAGGGAGGGAGGGTAGGAGGCAGCGAGGGAGGGAGGGTAGGAGGCAGCGAGGGAGGGAGGGCAGGAGGCAGCGAGGGAGGGAGGGTAGGAGGCAGCGAGGGAGGGAGGGTAGGAGGCAGCGAGGGAGGGAGGGTAGGAGGCAGCGAGGGAGGGAGGGTAGGAGGCAGCGAGGGAGGGAGGGTAGGAGGCAGCGAGGGAGGGAGGGTAGGAGGCAGCGAGGGAGGGAGGGCAGGAGGCAGCGAGGGAGGGAGGGTAGGAGGCAGCGAGGGGAGGGAGGGTAGGAGGCAGCGAGGGAGGGAGGGAGGGCAGGAGGCAGCGAGGGAGGGAGGGTAGGAGGCAGCGAGGGAGGGAGGGTAGGAGGCAGCGAGGGAGGGAGGGTAGGAGGCAGCGAGGGAGGGAGGGTAGGAGGCAGCGAGGGAGGGAGGGTAGGAGGCAGCGAGGGAGGGAGGGCAGGAGGCAGCGAGGGAGGGAGGGTAGGAGGCAGCGAGGGAGGGAGGGTAGGAGGCAGCGAGGGAGGGAGGGAGGGCAGGAGGCAGCGAGGGAGGGAGGGTAGGAGGCAGCGAGGGAGGGAGGGAGGGCAGGAGGCAGCGAGGGGGAGGGTAGGAGGCAGCGGAGGAGGGAGGGTAGGAGGCAGCGAGGGAGGGAGAGGTAGGAGGCAGCGAGGGAGGGAGGGTAGGAGGCAGCGAGGGAGGGAGGGTAGGAGGCCGCGAGCGGAGGGAGGGTAGGAGGCAGCGAGGGAGGGAGGGTAGGAGGCAGCGAGGGAGGGAGGGTAGGAGGCAGCGAGGGAGGGAGGGCAGGAGGCAGCGAGGGAGGGAGGGCAGGAGGCAGCGAGGGAGGGAGGGTAGGAGGCAGCGAGGGAGGGAGGGAGGGCAGGAGGCAGCGAGGGAGGGAGGGTAGGAGGCAGCGAGGGAGGGAGGGTAGGAGGCAGCGAGGGAGGGAGGGTAGGAGGCGCGAGGGAGGGAGGGAGGGCAGGAGGCAGCGAGGGAGGGAGGGTAGGAGGCAGCGAGGGAGGGAGGGCAGGAGGCAGCGAGGGAGGGAGGGTAGGAGGCAGCGAGGGAGGGAGGGAGGGCAGGAGGCAGCGAGGGAGGGAGGGTAGGAGGCAGCGAGGGAGGGAGGGTAGGAGGCAGCGAGGGAGGGAGGGTAGGAGGCTGCGAGGGAGGGAGGGAAGGAGGCAGCGAGGGAGGGAGGGCAGGAGGCAGCGAGGGAGGGAGGGTAGGGGGCAGCGAGGGAAGGCAGGAGGGAGGGTAGGAGGCAGCGAGGGAGGGAGGGTAGGAGGCAGCGAGGGAGGGAGGGTAGGAGGCAGCGAGGGAGGAGGGTAGGAGGCAGCGAGGGAGGGAGGGTAGGAGGCAGCGAGGGAGGGAGGGCAGGAGGCAGCGAGGGAGGGAGGGTAGGGGGCAGGGAGGGAGGGTAGGAGGCAGCGAGGGAGGGAGGGTAGGAGGCAGCGAGGGAGGGAGGGTAGGAGGCAGCGAGGGAGGGAGGGTAGGAGGCAGCGAGGGAGGGAGGGTAGGAGGCAGCGAGGGAAGGCAGGAGGGAGGGTAGGAGGCAGCGAGGGAGTGAGGGAGGTCAGGAGGCAGCGAGGGAGAGCAGGAGGGAGGGAGTGAGGAATGGAGAGAGGTAGGGAGGGAAATAGTGAGACAGAGGAGGCAGAAAGGGAGGGAGGATCTTAGGGATATAGGGAGGATCTTAGGGATACAGGGAGGATCTTAGGGATATAGGGAGGATCTTAGGGATATAGGGAGGATATTAGAGATATAGGGAGGATCTTAGGGATATAGGGAGGATCTTAGGGATATAGGGAGGATCTTAGGGATATAGGGAGGATCTTAGGGATATAGGGAGGATCTTAGGGATATAGGGAGGATCTTAGGGATATAGGGAGGATCTTAGGAATGGAGGAAGTGAGGGAGGGAAGGAGACAGGTAAGATGGAGAGAGCAGCAAAGATGAAGGATGAAAAAAGAGGTGAAAGAAGGGAGAGAGGAAGAGAGAGGCAGGAAGGAAAAGAGAGAAGGAAGAAAAGAAGAAAGCGGCGAGGTAAAGAGAGGGAAGAACGAAAAGAGAGAAGGAGGAATAGAAAGAGAAGGACATTCTGAGATAGATAACAGAAAACCTTACAGACTTTACACAATATATATCAAATCTATCTAACCTAACCTAAGAAGCACTGAAAACAGATAGCAATTTCTAACTCGATAGACTGAGGTCAGGATAGACTAGCAGAAGACTCTCCTCCACTGTTGAGTTTAGAGCTCTAGAGCTTCCAAGGATATCTCCTAGGATACCTGGAAACAGACCAAGGATATCTCCTAGGATACTGGAGACACCTGCATACCAGGTCTTTCATGACTCTAAGATTAGCACAAGTATGACCTTTGAGACCACCACAGGTAGATATCAGGTCTTTAGTGACCTCGTGAGACCAGCACAAGAAGATATCAGATCTGTAATGATTGTGAGGCCAGCACAACTAGATATCAGGTCTTTAATGACTTTGTGAGGCGACCACAGATAGATATCAGGTCTTTAATGACCTTGTGGGACCACAGGTAGATACCAGACCTTTGACACAGTTCTGGGACCACCACAGGTAGATACCAGACCTCTAACGCACTTTCATGGACAACAGTTTCTGTCAGGAAGGCTGAAAGCTGATAGAGTAGAGCAGCGTGGCTCACCACCAGTGAAAAGGCTCTATGATTCGCGACACTGTAACAACCCAGCTCTAAAATTAATAGGCCAGAGCTTTAACCACTGCACCCAGCTTAATAAGCTCCACATCATATTAAGCTGACATGATGTCAGCTTAAATAACCTTCGTAGGTAGAGGACTGCCTTTATACGTAACAATTTAGGTACTCATGTATCTAGGAGAGTTTAGAGCAGGAGTGTGGGTATTTAGGGCAGGGATGTGAGTATTTAGGGAGGTGTGGGTATTTAGGGAGGTGTGGGTATTTAGGGAGGTGTGGGTATTAGGGCAGAGATGTGAGTATTTAGGGAGGTGTGGGCATTTAGGGAGGTGTGGGTATTAGGGCAGGGGTGTGGGTATTTAGGGATGTGCCCCTAGCAGACTGGCTTGCCAGGACCTCTCTTAATTAAGGTGTCTGGTGAGAATTTCAGGAAGGTTACCGCCTCACCCTCCTCCCTTACCTGCCCACCATACCCACTACCATAACTGCTACCATGACCACTGCCATGACCACTACCATGACCACTACCATGCATTCCATACTATCTACCATGCTCCAAAAAATAACTATTTTCTACTATACCCGCTACCATACCCACTACGATACTACCATACCCATTACTGGTTTAGAAAGACACGTGAGTAAACAGTAAGACATATTTATTAGAAGACGTTGATCACATCTATCATACAGAGGTTGAAAATAACCCTAGTCATTGGTGTGTGGGTGACACACAGTGACCTGAAAAATGCAAGTGTGACTTAATTGAGATGAGGTCAGGTAGACATAAGGTCATGTGATTCCTGTGTCGTTAGGTAAGTGCTGCTTTGCAGTGGCAGTGCTTGTGAAATTTTGTAGCTTCCTCACTGTGGTGCCAGTGGTGGGCGACATCGCCAGCGTCTAGGACTAGTTGTGTCTTATTCCAATTCATCACGTGCCCGGTGGAGTTCCTGTGGATGACACAGGCGTACTTTAAGTCCTCTCTGTTACTGGACTTTCTATGATCGTTCAGGCGGACCGAAAGATCTCTGCCTGTTTCGCCTACATATTTCTTGGGACAGTATCCACAGGGGATGGTGTAGACGCCTGCTGTGGAAGTTAGGTGTGTGGAGCTACACTTCATAGTGAAGTCTCTGATAGATCAGGTGAGTAGTAGTAGAAACATCTATGGTGTTCTTAGCAAGTGCCTGGCGAGTATTCGTGGCAACATCACCATATGGGAGCACCATGAACCGCTTAGAGAACTGTTCCATGGGGGGTTTGGTTGATGATAGCTTGTGCCTTGAGTCTGCAATCCCGGATGAAGAAAGATGAAAACTGAAAATGTGTGAAGACCTGTGTTATGTACATACATTCCTCTTCAAGGAAACAGTGGCTGGAGATGCAAAGATCCCTCAAGAAGAGGCCAATAAGGACACCTCCTTTAGTGCGGTTCCCATGATGTGAATAACCTGAGTAAGATTATTTACGTACAGGTTAAACTACAAGACAAGAAAGGCAAAAAGGAAGAGAATGACAGGAGGGAAAAAGAATAAGGACGAGAAGATAAGGAGAGGACACTACAATTATCATACATAGTAACATGCAGAGGGAGTTGAATGTTAGCTCTAGGCCTTTCGTGTTGCAATCGACACATCGTCAGGCGCTCTATTTCCGCTTGTGGCAGAAAGAGACCACGAAATCCAGAAAGATTCGTTCAGTAAAAGGCTGTTTCCATTTGGTTATTTTCCATTTTTATCGTTCATTTGCGATTATTGCGACATATTAACAAATAATATCTCTCAATCCACAGCAGGAATCGAACCTGTACACTCTGTATCAAAGTACATATTACTTTCGCCACTCAGCCAGATCCCAGATCTGGCTGAGTGGCTAAAGTACTGTGTACTTCACAGTGTACAGGTTGGAATCCTGCTATGGACAATTTCGCCTGTTTGCCAACTGTTAAACATAGTATCATACGTGTATATTACTTAGGATAACCCAATAAAGTTAAAAGTGGCTTATTTCCAAGATGGTCCTTATTGCAAGGTTTCGTGTACACCGTGCAGAGAAGGTTGTGGGTGTCGGTGGACCAACACCTCCACGAAAGGAAGTTTGCTGATCTATTTCCAGTTACCGTCTAATCTTTATTGATGACCTGGTCATGGACCGGGCCGCGGGCGCGCTGATCCAGGAACTCCCTCCAGGTATAGGTATACTAGCCTAGAGGGCCCTATCGTACCTGCTCTGAAAACTGTGCATGGAAGCCTCTCTCTCTCTCTCTACTAACGCTCCCGCAACACAGCGTCGCACTCTATTTAAGTGTCTCTTAAGTGACCACTTCGATTAAAGCCAGAGTACCACTTAACACAGATACATCAGTGACCTCTCCCCTCCCATCTCCACCCCCTCCCAAAACCCCTTCCCTCTCCCCCCACCCCCGCCACTCCCCACCTCCCCACCCTCTCCCCACCACCCCGCCACCTCCCCACTTCCCCACCCTCTCCCCACCTCCCCGTCACCCTCCCCACCACCCCGCCACCTCCCCACCCTCTCCCACCAACCCCGCCACCTCCCCACTTCCCCACCCTCTCCCCACCTACCCCGTCACCTCCCCACCCTCTCCCCACCACCCCGCCACCTCCCCACTTCCCACCCTCTCCCCACCTCCCCGTCACCTCCCCACCTCTCCCCACCACCCCGTCACCTCCCTACTTTCCCACCCTCTCCCCACCACCCCGCCAACTCCCCACCCTCTCCCCACCACCCCCGCCACCTCCCCACCTCCCCACCCTCTCCCCACCACCCCCGCCACCTCCCCACTTCCCCACCCTCTCCCCGCCTCCCCCGTCACCTCCCCACCCTCTCCCCACCACCCCCGCCACCTCCCCACCCTCTCCCCCCCACCCCCCACTAGGACCAGATAAACACCCGAAAACTCACACCTCTATAAAAAAAAATTCTTTATGATGTTTCATAATGTTTATCCAAATCACTGATTATTATTATTATTATTATTATTATTATTATTATTATTATTATTATTATTATTATTATTATTATTATTATTACTGTTATTATTATTATTATTATTATTATTATTATTACTGTTATTATCATTATTATTATTATTATTATTATTATTATTACTGTTATTATTATTATTATCATTATTAT
>NC_069414.1:51347096-51379596 GCF_026875155.1 Cherax quadricarinatus
AAACCTGAGTCACATCAGAGGACGGAGATCGAGCCTAAAACGGGGAATTTCATTTAATACAGTTCAAGGGGAAGAGGGGGGCCAATGGCTATGTTTCTTTTTTAGGCGAGTTTTAGTGATCCAATTTTGGTGAGTCCTATATCCATCAGGTAGTTACAGTATCCCTCATAGTTCCAGTGATTAATATTAGCATATATCACAAGGTTTTATCTCTCAGTGTAATACACTGGCAGTTAACATTAATCACTATTTTAGGTGTTAAAGTATTCTTGACTGATGTACAGGTGATATCCAGCCTTAATGACACTCGTGTAGTTAAAAGGAGGAGTGAAACCCTGTCAACTAGCCACAGAGAGATACAATCTAAAGTCACGCAAGAAGCGGTGTCAAATTGATTGTAGACAGTATTACTTTATAGACTGGTGTAGCTGCAGAATAACTTGTGGATAGATGTTGAGGCTGCAAACGTTACCCAGAGACGTTGTGATTTAGCCACACACACACACACACAGAAATGGTAGGAAAATCAGTAAATGAGATGATGGAATATGTGGCAACAAAGTGCAAGGAGGCAGAGGAAAGTTTTGTTCCCAAGGGAAACAGAAATAATAGGAAGACCAAAACGAGTCCTTGGTTTACCCGAAGGTGTAGGGAGGCAAAAACTAAGTGCAACAGAGAATGGAAAAGGTACAGGAGGCATAGGACCCAGGAAAACAAGGAGATTAGTAGAAGAGCCAGAAACGAGTATGCACAGATAAGGAGGGAGGCCCAGCGACAGTATGAAAACGACATAGCATCGAAAGTCAAATCTGACCCGAAACTGCTGTATAGCCACATTAGGAGGAAGACAACAGTCAAGGACCAGGTGATAAGGCTGAGGAAAGAAGGTGGAGAACTCACAAGAAACGATCAAGAGGTATGTGAGGAGCTCAACACGAGATTTAAGGAAGTATTTACAGTAGAGACAGGAAGGACTCTGGGGGGACAGACCAGATGGGGACACCAGCAAGGAATACACCAACAAGTGTTGGACGACATACATACAGATGAGGAGGAGGTGAAGAAACTGCTAAGGGACATCGATACCTCAAAGGCAATGGGACCGGACAACATTCTCCCATGGGTCCTTAGAGAGGAGCAGATATGTTTGTGCGTGCCACTTACCACAATCTTCAACACGTCCCTGGAAACTGGGCAACTACCTGAGGTATGGAAGACGGCAAATGTTGTTCCCATTTTTAAAAAAGGAGACAGAAAAGAGGCACAAACTATAGACCTGTGTCATTGACGTGTATAGTATGCAAAATTATGAAGAAGATTATCAGGAGGAGAGTGCTGGAGCACCTGGAACGGAACAAGAGTATAAATGCCAACCAGCACGAATTCACGGAAGGGAAATCCTGTGTCACAAACCTTCTGGAGTTTTATGATAAAATAACAGAAGTAAGACACGAGAGAGAGGGTGGGTTGATGCATCTTCTTGGACTGCAAGAAGGCCTTTGACACAGTTCCTCACAAGAGATTAGTGCAGAAGCTAGAGCATCAGGCGCATATAACAGGAAGGGCACTGCAATGGATCAGAGAATACCTGACAGGGAGGCAACAACGAGTCATGGTACGTAATGATGTATCACAGTGGGCACCTGTGACGAGCGGGGTCCCACAGGGGTCGGCCCTAGGACCAGTGCTATTTTGGTATATGTGAACGACATGATGGAAGGGTTAGACTCAGAAGTGTCCCTGTTTGCAGATGATGTGAAGTTAATGAGGAGAATTAAATCTGATGAGGACCAGGCAGGACTTCAAAGAGACCTGGACAGACTGGACACCTGGTCCAGCAAATGGCTTCTCGAATTTAATCCTGCCAAATACAAAGTCATGAAGATAGGGGAAGGGCACAGAAGACCACAGATAGAGTATAGGCTAGGTGGCCAAAGACTTCAAACCTCACTCAAGGAGAAAGATCTTGGGTGAGTATAACACCGAGCATGTCTCCGGAAGCACACATCAATCAGATAACTGCTGCAGCATATGGGCGCCTGGCAAACCTGAGAACAGCATTCCGATACCTTAGTAAGGAATCGTTCAAGACACTGTACACCGTGTATGTCAGGCCCATACTGGAGTATGCAACACCTGTTTGGAACCCGCACTTGATAAAGCACGTCAAGAAACTAGAGAAAGTACAAAGGTTTGCGACAAGGTTAGTTCCAGAGCTAAGGGGAATGTCCTATGAAGAAAGATTAAGGGAAATCGGCCTGACGACACTGGAGGACAGGAGGGTCAGGGGAGACATGATAACGACATATAAAATACTGCGTGGAATAGACAAGGTGGACAAAGACAGGATGTTCCAGGGGGGGGACACAGAACAAGAGGCCACAATGGAAGTTGAAGACACAAATGAGTCAGAGAGATATTAGGAAGTATTTCTTCAGTCATAGAGTTGTAAGGCAGTGGAATAGCCTAGAAAATGACGTAGTGGAGACAGGAACCATACAGTTTTAAGACGAGGTTTGATAAAGCTCATGGAGCGGGGAGAGAGAGGGCCCAGTAGCAACCGGTGAAGAGGCGGGGCCAGGAGCTAAGAATCGACCCCTGCAACCACAAATAGGTGAGTACAAATAGGTGAGTACACACACACACACACACACACTCTCACCCAGCCTTCAACACTCACCACTACAATCTTGCTACACATTGCAAGGCCTCCCGTGTTCCACACACTTTTACTGTGTGTGTACAACTCTCTCAGGACAAAAAAAAAAAAAGGAAAAAAGAAGAGTGAAAGGTCACTGATGTCCATTTTTTAAAGGGGAATGACCGAGCGTATACAGGTCTTTTAATGGATCCCATAAACTGTGCGATTTCCTAAGGTGACTCCCACTGATGTGTTTTATATGTGTTTTAACCTGCCTCCAAACATGGATTAAAGGAGAGACAGAAACCTTACGACGACGTTTCGCTCCAACTTGTATCATTAAGAAGTGTGACATGTAAATGGTCCAAGTCGGGCCGAAACGTCGTCGTAAGCTTCTCTCTCTCTTACGTACTAATTCTCCTTTTTTTTTTTTAATCCAAATAAAAAATATTTGTCTGAATAAAAGGTGAATACAAAAGAGGATCGACTTTTTTAGACCAACATATCCGACACACGAACCAAGAAATAGATAAAAAAAAAAGCAAAAAAAAAAAAAAAAAAATTGAACTTTGAGAGGAAATCAATGAGTTTTTTCAGGGATTTTGTACTGAGATCAAGACAAAAAGAAGAAAGCTTCAATTCTTTGCAATGGAACATTTCGGCAACGTTTCGCTCCCTCATGGACTATTACTCAAGTCCCAACTATGACGTAACAATGGTAGAGGGAGCGAAACGTCGACGTAAGGTTCTTGTAAGTGAACTGTTCCAGTCACGGTATTGTGACTTAATGTTCCACTACGGTCTACTTACGTGGATGTCGTTCCGGGGGTAAACGCCCCCGCGGCCCGGTCCTCGACCAGGCCTCCCGGTGGATCAAGGCTTGACCAACGAGGCTGTTACTAGTGGTCACACGTAATTCAACGTCCGAACCACAGCCCGGCTGGCCAGGTACTGACTTTAGGTATCTATCCAGCTCTCTCCTGAAGACAACCAGGGGTCTTGAAGACAACCAGGGGTCTTGAAGACAACCAGGAGTCTTGAATGCAACCAGGGGTCTTGAAGACAACCAGGAGTCTTGAAGACAACCAGGAGTCTTGAATGCAACCAGGGGTCTTGAAGACAACCAGGAGTCTTGAAGACAACCAGGAGTCTTGAATGCAACCAGGGGTCTTGAAGACAACCAGGAGTCTTGAATGCAACCAGGGGTCTTGAAGACAACCAGGAGTCTTGAAGACAACCAGGAGTCTTGAATGCAACCAGGGGTCTTGAAGACAACCAGGAGTCTTGAATGCAACCAGGGGTCTTGAAGACAACCAGGAGTCTTGAATGCAACCAGGGGTCTTGAAGACAACCAGGGGTCTTGAAGACAACCAGGAGTCTTGAATGCAACCAGGGGTCTTGAAGACAACCAGGAGTCTTGAATGCAACCAGGGGTCTTGAAGACAACCAGGAGTCTTGAATGCAACCAGGGGTCTTGAAGACAACCAGGAGTCTTGAAGACAACCAGGAGTCTTGAAGACAACCAGGAGTCTTGAATGCAACCAGGGGTCTTGAAGACAACCAGGGGTCTTGAAGACAACCAGGGGTCTTGAAGACAACCAGGGGTCTTGAAGACAACCAGGGGTCTTGAAGACAACCAGGGGTCTTGAAGACAACCAGGGGTCTTGAAGACAACCAGGGGTCTTGAAGACAACCAGGAGTCTTGAATGCAACCAGGGGTCTTGAAGACAACCAGGAGTCTTGAAGACAACCAGGAGTCTTGAATGCAACCAGGGGTCTTGAAGACAACCAGAAGTCTTGAATGCAACCAGGGGTCTTGAAGACAACCAGGAGTCTTGAAGACAACCAGGAGTCTTGAAGACAACCAGGAGTCTTGAATGCAACCAGGGGTCTTGAAGACAACCAGGGGTCTTGAAGACAACCAGGGCTCTTGAAGACAACCAGGGGTCTTGAAGACAACCAGGGGTCTTGAAGACAACCAGGGGTCTTGAAGACAACCAGGAGTTTGAAGATAACCAGGGGTCTTGAAGACAACCAGGAGTCTTGAAGACAACCAGGAGTCTTGAAGACAACCAGAAGTCTTGACGACAACCAGGGATCTTGAAGACAACCAGGAGTCTTGAAGACAACCAGGGGTCTTGAAGACAACCAGGAGTCTTGAAGACAACCAGGAGTCTTGAAGACAACCAGAAGTCTTGACGACAACCAGAAGTCTTGACGACAACCAGGGGTCTTGAAGACAACCACGGGTCTTGAAGACAGCTAGGAGTCTTGAAGACAACCAGGGGTCTTGAAGACAGCTAGAGGTCTATTGGTAATTCCTCTTACGTATGCTGGGAGGCTGTTGAACAGTCTTGGGCCCCGGATACCTACTGTGTTTTCTCTTAGCCTACTCATGGCACCCCTACTTTTCATTGGGGGGATGTTGCATCGTCTGCCGAGTCTTTTGCTTTCGTAGGGATTGATTTCTGTGCAGATATGGGACCAGTCCCTCTAAGATTTTCCAGGAGTAGAGTATCATGTACCTTTCTCGCCTGAGTTCCAAGGAGTACAGTCAAAGAACTTCAAACGTTCCCAGTAATTAAGTTGCTTGACTGAACTTATACGAGCAGTGAAAGTTCTCTGTACACTCTCCACATCTGCAATTTCACCTGCCTTAAATGTGGCTGTTGGTGTACAGCCGTATTCCAGTTATCGACTAGTGCTATCATGGAATAATAATGCACCAATGCGTGCCTAAAGGAATAACTGGAAAACTGGGCAAATGCATTTTCAACTTTCTAACCAATAGAACACAAAGAGTAATAGTAAACACAGTTAAGTCAGAGGCTGCCACAGGGAAAAGCTCTTGTTCCACATCTGCATTCTGTCTGTCCTTCAGTGCATCCAAGACCATGTCATAGTGCTCCAGTAGTTGCAAGAGGCAGAAGCGACCTGCTCTAAACCCATGTTGCCCTGGGTTGTGCAGTTGTTGGGAATCCAAGTGGTTGGTGATCTTACTTCTTAGAACCCTTTCAAAGAATGTCATGATGTAGGACGTTAGTGCTATCAGTCTATAATTCATTGCTATTTAGTTTACTGCCACCTTGGTGGGGTGGTGCTGTATCCGTTGTTTCTAGTGACTGTGGCATGACACCCGAGTATTGTGAATTTTATTGTTCCAGACTTCTTCAGTCGAATACAGAGGAGTCAGTAGGAACAGTAGAGATGTAAGACAATGTAATCAGTTCTTCACCCTTGAAGACATAGTTATAAGATGGGTATATAGTAACTAACACCCATACCATGGGTATGTGCTGACTACCACCCACACCATGGGTATGTAGTGACTACCACCCACACCATGGGTATGTAGTGACTACCACCCACACCATGGGTATGTAGTATCACCCACACCATGGGTATGTAGTGACTACCACCCACACCATGGGTATGTAGTGACTATCACCCACACCATGGGTATGTAGTGACTACCACCCACACCATGGGTATGTGGTGACTACCACCCACACCATGGGTATGTAGTGACTATCACCCACACCATGGGAATGTAGTGACTATCACCCACACCATGGATATGTAGTGACTATCACCCACACCATGGATATGTAGTGACTATCACCCACACCATGGATATGTAGTGACTATCACCCACACCATGGATATGTAGTGACTATCACCCACACCATGGGAATGTAGTGACTATCACCCACACCATGGATATGTAGTGACTATCACCCACACCATGGATATGTAGTGACTATCACCCACACCATGGATAGTAGTGACTATCACCCACACCATGGGATATGTATGACTACCACCCACACCATGGGTATGTAGTGACTATCACCCACACCATGGATATGTAGTGACTATCACCCACACCATGGATATGTAGTGACTATCACCCACACCATGGGAATGTAGTGACTATCACCCACACCATAGGTATGTAGTGACTACCACCCACACCATGGGTATGTAGTGACTACCACCCACAACATGGGTATGTAGTGACTATCACCCACACCATGGGGATGTGCTGACTACCACCCACACCATGGGTATGTAGTGACTACCACCCACACCATGGGTATGTAGTATCACCCACACCATGGGTATGTAGTGACTACCACCCACACATGGGTATGTAGTGACTATCACCCACACCATGGGTATGTATGACTACCACCCACACCATGGGTATGTAGTGACTACCACCCACACCATGGGTATGTAGTGACTATCACCCACACCATGGGTATGTAGTGACTACCACCCACACCATGGGTATGTAGTGACTACCACCCACACCATGGGTATGTAGTGACTACCACCCACACCATGGGTATGTAGTGACTCCCACCCACACCATGGGTATGTAGTGACTACCACCCACACCATGGGTATGTGCTGGCTACCACCCACACCATGGGTATGTAGTGACTATCACCCACACCATGGGTATGTAGTGACTACCACCCACACCATGGGTATGTAGTGACTACCACCCACACCATGGGTATGTAGGTGACTACCACCCACACCATGGGTATGTAGTGACTACCACCCACACCATGGGTATGTAGTGACTACCACCCACACCATGGGTATGTAGTGACTACCACCCACACCATGGGTATGTAGTGACTACCACCCACACCATGGGTATGTAGTGACTACCACCCACACCATGAGTATGTAGTGACTACCACCCACACCATGGGTATGTAGTGACTACCACCCACACCATGGGTATGTAGTGACTACCACCCACACCATGGGTATGTAGTGACTATCACCCACAACCATGGGTATGTAGTGACTACCACCCACACCATGGGTATGTAGTGACTACCACCCACACCATGGGTATGTAGTGACTACCACCCACACCATGGGTATGTAGTGACTACCACCCACACCATGGGTATGTAGTGACTACCACCCACACCATGGGTATGTAGTGACTACCACCCACCCATGGGTATGTAATGACTATCCCCCCACACCATGGGTATGTAGTGACTACCACCCACACCATGGGTATGTAGTGACTATCACCCACACCATGGGTATGTAGTGACTACCACCCACACCATGGGTATGTGCTGACTACCACCCACACCATGGGTATGTAGTGACTACCACCCACACCATGGGTATGTAGTGACTACCACCCACACCATGGGTATGTAGTGACTATCACCCACACCATGGGTATGTAGTGACTACCACCCACACCATGGGTATGTAGTGACTATCACCCACACCATGGGTATGTAGTGACTACCACCCACACCATGGGTATGTGCTGGCTACCACCCACACCATGGGTATGTAGGGGACTACCACCCACACCATGGTATGTAGTGACTACCACCCACACCATGGGTATGTAGTGACTACCACCCACACCATGGGTATGTAGTGACTATCACCCACACCATGGATATGTAGTGACTACCACCCACACCATGGGTATGTAGTGACTATCACCCACACCATGGGTATGTAGTGACTACCACCCACACCATGGGTATGTGCTGACTACCACCCACACCATGGGTATGTAGTGACTACCACCCACACCATGGGTATGTAGTGACTATCACCCACACCATGGATATGTAGTGACTACCACCCACACCATGGGTATGTAGTGACTACCACCCACACCATGGGTATGTAGTGACTACCACCCACACCATGGGTATGTAGTTGACTACCACCCACACCATGGGTATGTAGTGACTACCACCCACACCATGGATATGTAGTGACTACCAAACCCACACCATGGGTATGTAGTGACTATCACCCACACCATGGATATGTAGTGACTACCACCCACACCATGGGTATGTAGTGACTACCACCCACACCATGGGTATGTAGTGACTATCACCCACACCATGGGTATGTAGTGACTATCACCCACACCATGGGTATGTAGTGACTACCACCCACACCATGGGTATGTAGTGACTACCACCCACACCATGGGTATGTAGTGACTACCACCCACACCATGGATATGTAGTGACTACCACCCACACCATGGGTATGTAGTGACTACCACCCACACCATGGGTATGTAGTGACTACCAAACCACACCCATGGGTATGTAGGGGACTATCACCCACACCATGGGTTTTGTGCTGACTACCACCCACACCATGGGTATGTAGTGACTACCACCCACACCATGGGTATGTAGTGACTACCACCCACACCATGGGTATGTAGTGACTACCACCCACACCATGGGTATGTAGTGACTATCACCCACACCATGGGTATGTGCTGACTACCACCCACACCATGGGTATGTAGTGACTACCACCCACACCATGGGTATGTAGTGACTATCACCCACACCATGGGTATGTAGTGACTACCACCCACACCATGGGTATTTTAGTGACTACCACCCACACCATGGGTATGTAGTGACTACCACCCACACCATGGGTATGTAGTGACACTACCACCCACACCATGGGTATGTGCTGACTACCACCTACATCATTTCGCCAAGTATTTATTTACGACATGGTTTCGATGTCAGTTATGGTCTGTATAAGTTGGATCATGTACTTGTAGAATAAAGATTATTATTATTATTATTATTATTATTATTATTATTATTATTATTATTATTATTATTATTATTATCAATATTATTATTATAACTAGATGAATTTCGGTCGGTGCGCGATTTGAGGGGCCTTGAGCTAGAGTTCGCCACAGCCACGGTGGCAGGAGATTCATCTGTAAAAACTTGCATTTGTGGTCACAGTGGTGGCCTGTGCTAACCTTCCTATTGTGTATAAATATATCTAGTTGGGTGAATCTTATTGTAGCCAGCTGGTCCAGCGGTTAACGCACTGACCTAGAGTTTTACCACTCACTCACCATGGTTTAACCCCACCCGTTCCGTGGTTTGTTTCTCTTCTACATCAATTATCGCTAAACCTTGAAGGCAGAGAGGATAACCAGGTACACTCCTTTCAGAGAGCCAGGATTATAACCAGGGATAAATACTTTCAATAGGCCCGGGAGCTATAGTTCAACACCTTAATGACACACAAGCCGTAGGACAACACCCTCAAAAGATGTAGGAGCTGGAACTCAACTCAGTTAAAAACAGAAAATACTGGATGTAGTAAGTCGGTGCGTGATACAAGAGAGAGAGTATTGTCTTACGTAACTCTCAACCTTCCTGTACCTTCCTCAACACTACTCTAGTTCTCCTTCCTCCACTGACTTACTAACGGGACTTCCAGCCTCCTAACACCTCCACAACCTAAACACCAACACCTTCTTTATATATATATATTATATATATATATATATATATAATATATATATATATATATATATATATATATATATATATATTTATATATATATACATTATATATATATATATATATATATTGGAGGAGCACAGGCCTACTGGCCTATGCTTATCCACATTCGGTACTTTATAAAGAAGCGTGAAGCACTAAATACAGAGACCACCTTGTTTGAGAGATTCACTGCAACAGTCACACAAAAGTACATCCAGTCGAGTTTGTGTATGTTTACTTTCAGTCTGGCTCTACCTGGACTCTACCTACCTGGACTCTACCTACCTGGACTCTACCTACCTGGACTCTACCTACCTGGACTCTACCTACCTGGACTCTACCTACCTGGACTCTACCTACCTGGACTCTACCTACATGGACTCTACCCACCTGGACATCTACCTACCTGGACTCTACCCTACCTGGACTCTACCTACCTGGACTCTACCTACCTGGACTCTACCTACCTGGACTCTACCTACATGGACTCTACCTACCTGGACTCTACCTACCTGGACTCTACCTACCTGGACTCTACCTACCTGGACTCTACCTACATGGACTACTACCTACTGGACTCTACCTACCTGGACTCTACCTACCTGGACTTCTACCTACCTGGACTCTACCTACCTGGACCCCTACCTACCTGGACTCTACCTACATGGACTCTACCTACCTGGACTCTACCTACCTGGACCCCTACCCACCTGGACTCTACCTACCTGGACTCTACCTTTCCTGGACTCTACCTACATGGACTCCTACCTACCTGGACTCTACCTACCTAGACTCTACCTACCTGGACTCTACCTACCTGGACTCTACCTACCTGGACTCTACCTACCTGGACTCTACCCACCGGACTCTACCCACATGGACTCTACCTACCTGGACTCTACCTACCTGGACTCTACCTACCTGGACTTTTACCTACCTGGACTTTTACCTACCTGGACTCTACCTACCTGGACTCTACCTACCTGGACTCTACCTACCTGGACTCTACCTACCTGGACTCTACCTACCTGGACTCTAACTACCTGGACTCTACCTACCTGGACTCTACCTACCTGGACTCTACCTACATGGACTCTACCTACCTGGACTCTACCTACCTGGACTCTACCTACCTGGACTCTACCCACCTGGACTCTACCTACCTGGACTCTACCTACCTGGACTCTACCTACATGGACTCTACCTACCTGGACTCTACCTACCTGGACTCTACCTACCTGGACTCTACTACCTGGACTCTACCTACCTGGACTCTACCTACCTGGACTCTACCTACATTTGGACTCTACCTACCTGGACTCTACCTACCTGGACTCTACCTACCTGGACTCTACCTACCTGGACTCTACCTACCTGGACTCTACTACCTGGACTCTACCTACCTGGACTCTACCTACCGGACTCTACCTACCTGGACTCTACCTACCTGGACTCTACCCACATGGACTCTACCTACCTGGACTCTACTACCTGGACTCTACCTACCTGGACTCTACCTACCTGGACTCTACCTACTGGACTCTACCTACCTGGACTCTACCTACCTGGACTCTACCTACCTGGACTCTACCTACATGGACTCTACCTACCTGGACTCTACCTACCTGGACTCTACCTACCTGGACTCTACTACCTGGACTCTACCTACCTGGACTCTACCTCCTGGACTCTACCTACCTGGACTCTACCTACCTGGACTCTACCTACATGGACTCTACCTACCTGGACTTACCTACCTGGACTCTACCTACCTGGACTCTACCTACTGGACTCTACCTACCTGGACTCTACCTACCTGGACTCTACCTACCTGGACTCTACCTACCTGGACTCTACCTACCTGGACTCTACCTACATGGACTCTACCTACCTGGACTCTACCTACCGGACTCTACCTACCTGGACTCTAAACCTGGACTCTACCTACCTGGACTCTACCTACCTGGACTCTACCTACCTGGACTCTACCTACCTGGACTCTACCTACTGGATTCTACCTACCTGGACTCTACCTACCTGGACTCTACCTACCTGGACTCTACCTACCTGGACTCTACCTACTGGACTCTACCTACCTGGACTCTACCTACTGGACTCTACCTACCTGGACTCTACCTACCTGGACTCTACCTACCTGGACTCTACCTACCTGGACTTTTATCTACCTGGACACTACCTACCTGGACTCTACCTACCTGGAGTCTACCTACCTGGACTCTACCTACCTGGACTCTACTACCTGGACTCTACCTACCTGGACTCTACCTACCTGGACTCTATCTACCTGGACACTACCTACCTGGACTCTACCTACCTGGAGTCTACCTACCTGGACTCTACCTACCTGGACTCTACCTACCTGGGGCTCTACCCACCTGGACTCTACCTACCTGGACACTACCTACCTGGACTCTACCTACCTGGACTCTAAACCTACCTGGACTCTACCTACCTGGACTCTACCTACCTGGAGTCTACCTACCTGGAGTCTACCTACCTGGACTCTACCTACCTGGACTCTACTACCTGGACTCTACCTACCTGGACTCTACTACCTGGACTCTACCTACCTGGACTCTACCTACCTGGACTCTACCTACCTGGACTCTACCTACCTGGACTCTACCTACCTGGACTCTACCTACCTGGACTCTACCTACCTGGACTCTACCTACCTGGAGTCTACCTACCTGGACTCTACTACCTGGACTCTACCTACCTGGAGTCTACCTACCTGGACTCTACCTACCTGGACTCTACCTACCTGGACTCAACCTACCTGGACTCTACCTACCTGGACTCTACCTACCTGGACTCTACCTACATGGACTCTACCTACCTGGAGTCTACCTACCTGGAGTCTACCTACCTGGAGTCTACCTACCTGGACTCTACCTACCTGGACTCTACCTACCTGGACTCTACCTACCTGGACTCTACCTACCTGCACTCTACCTACCTGGACTCTACCTACCTGGACTCTACCTACCTGGAGTCTACCTACCTGGACTCTACCTACCTGGACTCTACCTACCTGGACTCTACCTACCTGGAGTCTACCTACCTGGGCTCTACCTACCTGGAGTCTACCTACCTGGAGTCTACCTACCTGGAGTCTATCTACCTGGACTCTGTGGAAATAAATGGTATAAAATACCGACACAATGGAAATATAAACACAAATGCAGTATAATGTGATCCTTTATTGACGACGTTTCACCCACACAGTGGGCTTTTTCAAGTCACACACGGATCTACCTGGGGTTGGAAGGTACGAGAGTATTTATAGTCATGTTCAGAATGTTGAGGTCAGGTGGAGAATGCTGCATCTGATGATCTACCGGGTGGGGTTATAGAGTCTTGGGTAGCTTGGCAGGGGTATTGGACAAGTTGTAGACCTTGTGCAGTGTTCTATGTTCTTATGTGGGATAGCGATGAAGAAGTTTCTTTGCGAGTGGTTCAGCTATGTTATAGAAGCCATTGTTCTGGTTGAAATTGTTGGTTATAGAGATAAGCGATGATTCCAGGATTCTTCTGTATTGAGTGTTGTCTTCTGTGGCTCTAAGTCTTGAGTTTCTGTAGTTAATTAAATGGTTGTGTGAATTGCGATGTTGTACACAGGCATTCCTTGTATCGTCAGTCCTGCTTGCATATTGGTGTTCTGAAATGCGTGTTTGGAGGTCTCTTGATGTTTCGCCCACATATAATTTGTTGCAGTCATTACAAGGGATTATGTATACCCCTGCAGAGGATGGAGGCTTGTCCTGTCTACTACTGGTGATGTCCTTGATGGTCGTGGTTGTGGAGATAGATACTTGGAATGATGTTTTGGCAAAGATGTTGGAAACATGTTTGGCAATGGAGTTGTTGGGGAGGACTATAGTATCTCTTCTCGGCAGTGTCTTCTCTGGGTGTGTTGAAGATGTTTAATGCCAGCCCGTCTGCAGTCTCTGATGAAGTGACGAGGATAGTGGAGTTTAGAAAATACTTGTTCAATTACAGTGCATTCTTCCTCAAGGAACTCATTGCTGCAGATTCTGAGTGCACGTAGGAAGAAGCCTATAATCACACCACTTTGGTTTTGGTGTCGTGGGAGAGTAGAAGTGGAGAAGATTCGTTTGGTTGGTGGGTTTTCGATAGACTTTAAAACGAAGTTCGTGGTCAGCTTTGCAGAGCAGAACATCAAGGAAAGGAAGAGTGTTGTCGACTTCTTCTTCAAGTGTGAACTGGATTGAAGGCTCGACCTGGTTGAGCTTGTCTTGGAGAGCTTGAACGTTGAAGCGTTTAGGAGTTATGAGGAGAATGTCGTCAACATAACGGAGCCAGGTGACAGACGAAGGATAATGGTGGAGAAACGTTCGGCTTCTAGATGTTCCATGTATAAGTTCGCCAGGACTGCACTGAGTGGCGAAACCCATGGGTAGTCCAAAAGTCTGCTGAAAGAGGTTGATTTTCGAAAGAGAAACCACGTAAAGTCAACACATAGTTCAACAAGGTCGATGAAGTCGCTGGACTGGAATGGGAAGATCAAGTGAAACGTCAATTTTCCTGCGCAAGAGATCGATGGCTTGTGTAGTAGGTACTTTGGTGAATAGGGAAGTCACGTCAAGGCTGGAAAGTTTCTTGTTCCTGATGTTGATGTTGCGAATGCGATTGAGAAGATCACCCGAGTGTTTGAGATGTGCTGGACTGATAGTGCCCAAGAGTTTAGAGAGGTGTTTGGCGAGAATTCCTGAGAGCTGGTGGGGAGCACTGCCTATTCCCGAGGATATGGGCCAAACATGTTTCCAACATCTTTGCCAAAACATCATTCCAAGTATCTACCTCCACAACCACGACCATCAAGGACATCACCAGTAGTAGACAGGACAAGCCTCCATCCTCTGCAGGGGTATACATAATCCCTTGTAATGACTGCAACAAATTATATGTGGGCGAAACATCAAGAGACCTCCAAACACGCATTTCAGAACACCAATATGCAAGCAGGACTGACGATACAAGGAATGCCTGTGTACAACATCGCAATTCACACAACCATTTAATTAACTACAGAAACTCAAGACTTAGAGCCACAGAAGACAACACTCAATACAGAAGAATCCTGGAATCATCGCTTATCTCTATAACCAACAATTTCAACCAGAACAATGGCTTCTATAACATAGCTGAACCACTCGCAAAGAAACTTCTTCATCGCTATCCCACATAAGAACATAGAACACTGCACAAGGTCTACAACTTGTCCAATACCCCTGCCAAGCTACCCAAGACTCTATAACCCCACCCGGTAGATCATCAGCTGCAGCATTCTCCACCTGACCTCAACATTCTGAACATGACTATAAATACTCCCGTACCTTCCACCCCAGGTAGATCCGTGTGTGACTTGAAAAAGCCCACTGTGTGGGTGAAACGTTGTCAATAAAGGATCACATTATACTGCATTTGTGTTTATATTTCCACCTGGACTCTACCTACCTGGACTCTACCTACCTGGACTCTACCTACCTGGACTCTACCTACCTGGAGTCTACCTACCTGGACTCTACCTACCTGGACTCTACCTACCTGGACTCTACCTACCTGGACTCTACCTACCTGGACTCTACCTACCTGGACTCTACCTACCTGGACTCTACCTACCTGGACTCTACCTACCTGGACTCTACCTACCTGGACTCTACCTACCTGGACTCTACCTACCTGGACTCTACCTACCTGGAGTCTACCTACCTGGACTCTACCTACCTGGACTCTACCTACCTGGACTCTACCTACCTGGACTCTACCTACCTGGACTCTACCTACCTGGACTCTACCTACCTGGAGTCTACGTACCTGGAGTCTACCTACCTGGAGTCTACGTGGATATTGTTCCGGGGGTCAGCGCCCCCGCAGCCCGGTCCATGACCAGACCTCCCTAATATTATCACATACTGACTGAGACGATGTAAAATAAGTCAGAAATATAGTATAATGAGAGTATTGTCAATAAAGGATCGCATTATACTTTATCTTCCACTCTACGTGAGTATGTTGAGACACTTATGCAGCATATGGGAATCTTTATTCAGAAAACGTTTCGCCACACAGTGGCTTCATCAGTCCAATACAAAGAGGAAGGCGTAAGGAGAGGAGGAGAATGAGGTAATCAGTCCCTCAGCCTGGAGTCGATGTGTTCAGTCCATCAATCTTGTAGAATGTACAGCATAGGGCCGTAGACGTGGCTTATATACTGTAGTGAGGTGAGGTGAAGCAGGCGGAGGCGGGGTCATAGTGGTACCATCCACTAGTCGAAGTAGGTCTTCGTCCAAAGGTTGGACAAGTGTTGAAGAATTCTTTGTAACAAGATCCCATGATGCTGCATAAGTGTCTCAATCTTCAACTTGTCGGTTTTCCAAACCATTCATCACACGTGAGTATCTTTATAATGGAAACGTTTCGCCAGCCAGTGGCTTCGTCAGTCCAGTACCTAGAATGGTGGAAGACCAGGTAATCAGTACCAGGCTGAGGGACTGATTGCCTCAAACTCCTCCTCACCCTCATCTTCCACCATTCTCTGCATGGGACTGAAGAAGCCACTGGCGGGCGAAACGTTTCCAGAATAAAGATACCAAAATGTTGCACAAGTCTCTCATTTATCAACTTGTGGGTTTTATAAACCACTTATTGAAAGCCACAACAGGCTCAGTAGGCCTAGTAGATATAGTTACACACTAGGCCAGTATCTATTTCCTGCTAGTATCTTTTTTTACGTTACAGATAGTTTTTCGCTGCAACAACAACAACAACAACAACAACAACAACAACAACAACAACAACAACAACAACAACAACAACAACAACAACAACAACAACAACAATAATAACAACAACAACAATAATAATAATAGTAATAATAATAATAATAATAGTAATTTAATAATAATAATAATAATAGTAATAATAATAAAAAAAATAAAAATAATAATAATAATAATAATAGTAATAATAATAATAATAAATAATAATAATAATAATAATAATAATAATAATAATAATAATAATAATAATAATGATAACCCGTACACAGGAGGATGAAACTTACGACGACGTTTCGGCTGACTTTGACCGAAACGTGTGTTACATGAACTAACTCATCTATAATGTCATTATCATCATTATCATAACCCTCCTATGATGTCATCATTATAATGACCCTCCTCCTATGACGTCATCATCATGAGCCTCCTCCTATGATGTCATCATTATAATGACCCTCCTCCTATGACGTCATCATCATGAGCCTCCTCCTATGATGTCATCATTATAATGACCCTCCTCCTATGACGTCATCCTCATGACCCTCCTCCTATGTCATTATCATCATTTTCATGGCCCTCCTCCTATCATGTCATCATTATTATAATGACCCTCCTTCTATGACGTCATCATCATGAGCCTCCTCCTATGATGTCATCATTATAATGACCTTCTTTGACAGCATCATCGCAGGTTGTCATATTCATTTAGATTCATCACTATCAACTGTTTCTCATTTGCAAAACATAGAGCAAGAGAGAAAGTAATGGTCTAAGCCGGACCGAAACGTCGTGGAAAGTTTCTCTGCTCTGTGCCAGTTATTCTTGTATTGTTCCAGTCACGGTATTGTGACCTTTTTTTATTCCCTTAATAAACAGAAGCTTTTTACCAGTTTTTATTTTCCCTTTGAAACTCCATCGCTGCACAGCTAAGTTTTCTAACTTCTAAAATTTAGATATATTGTATTTTCCGGCATATAAGACGCACGAGCATGTAAGACTATGTAAGGACAGAGCATAACCTTGACCCTAACCTTGAGCATAACCTTGACCCTAACCTTGACCCTAACCTTGACCCTAACCTTGAGCATAACCTTGACCCTAACCTTGACCCTAACCTTGAGCATAACCTTGACCCTAACCTTGACAATCAACTTTGACCCTAACCTTACCTAACCTTGAGCATAACCTTGACCCTAAACCTTGACCCTAAACCTTGAGCATAACCTTGAAGACCCTAACCTTGACCCAACCTTGAGCAAACCTATGCCTAACCTTGACCCTAACCTTGAGCATAACCTTGACCCTAACCTTGACCCTAACCTTGAGCATAACCTTGACCCTAACCTTGACCCTAACCTTGAGCATAACCTTGACCCTAACCTTGACCCTAACCTTGACACTAACTTTGAGCATAACCTTGACCCTAACCTTGAGCATAACCTTGACCCCTAACCTTGAGCATAATCTTGACCCTAACCTTGAGCATAACTTTGACACCTACCTTGCCCTAAACTTGAGCTTAACCTTGACCCTACCTTGAATCCTAACCTGACCCTAACCTGGACCCTAACCTTGAGCATAAACCTTGACCCTAACCTTAAGCATAACTTGACCCTAACCTTGAGCATAATCTTGACCCTAACCTTGACCCTAACGTAGACATAACCTTGACCCTAACCTTGAGCATAACCTTGAACCTAACCTTGACCCTAACCTTGAGCATAATCTTGACCCTAACCTTGACCCTAACCTTGAGCATAACCTTGAACCATAACCTTGAGCATACCTTGTTGACCCCTAACCTTGAGAATAACCTTGACCCTAAACCTTGAGCATAACATTGACTCTAACGCTTAGACCCTAAACCTTGAGCATGACCTTTAACCCTAACCTTGACCATAACATTGACTCTAACCTTGACCCTAACCTTGAGCCATAACCATGACCCCTAACCTTGAGCATAACTTGACCCTAACCTTGACCCTAAACCTTGAGCATAACCTTGACCACCTTAGCATAAACCTTACTCTAACCTTGACCCCTAACCTGAGCAATAACCTTGACCCAACCTTGAGCATAACCTTGACCCTAACCTTGAGCATAACCTGACCCTAACCTTGAGCATAACCTTGACCCCTTAACCTTAACCTAACCTTGATTCTAACCTTGAGCATAACCTTGACCCTAACCTTGACCCTAACCTTGAGCCTAACCTTGAGCATAACCTTGACCCTAACCTTGACCCTAACCTTGACCCTAACCTTGATCCTAACCTTGAGCATAACCTTGAGCCTAACCTTGAGCCTAACCTTGAGCCTAACTTTGAGCATAACCTTGACCCTAACCTTGACCCTAACCTTGAGCATAACCTTGACCCTAACCTTGAGCATAACCTTGACTCTAACCTTGACCCTAACCTTGAGCATAACATTGACCCTAACCTTGACCCTAACCTTAGCATAACCTTGACCCTAAACCTTGACATAACCTTGACCCTAACATTGACCCTAACCTGGGGATATGACACCTAACCTTTAGCCTAACCTTGAGCATAACCTTGACCGTTTGTACCTAACCTTGACCTAACCCTTGAGCATAACCTTGACCCTAACCTTGAGCATAACCTTGACTCTAACCTTGACCCTAACCTTGAGCATAACCTTGACCCTAACCTTGAGCATAACTTGACTCTAACCTGGACGCTTGTTCCTAACCTTGAGAATAACTTGAACCCTAACCTTGAGCATAACCTTGACCCTAACCATGACCCTAACCTTGAGCCTAACCTTGAGCCTAACTTTGAGCATAACCTTGACCCTAACCTTGAGCATAACCTTGACCCTAACCTTGAGCATAACCTTGACTCTAACCTTGACCCTAACCTTGAGCATAACCTTGACCCTAACCTTGACCCTAAAAACGTTGAGCATAATAACTTGACCCTAACCCTGAGCATGAACCTGACCCTAACTTTGACCCTAACCTGACCCTAACCTTGAGCATAACCTTGACCCTAACCTTGAGCATAACCTTGACCCTAACGTTGAGCATAACCTTGACCCTAACCTTGAGCATGACCTTGACCCTAACTTTGACCCTAACCTTGACCCTAACCTAGAGCATAACCTTGACCCTAACCTTGATCCTAACCTTGACCCTAACCTTGACCCTAACCTTGACCCTAACCTTGAGCATAACCTTGACTCTAACCTTGAGCATATAAAACGCAGGCTGATTTAACAAGACATTTTGAAGGAGGGTGCGCCTTATATACCCGAAAATGCGCTATATTGTTCGTTCTGTGTATGTTTGCTTTAGTTACGACTGTTCATGTTATACCAAGGAGTACGTGGACACATGTCGTGTTTGGTATAACATCACTGCTCTAACACACGTCATATTTGGTATAACATCACTGCTCTAACACACGTCATATTTGGTATAACATCACTGCTCTAACACATGTCATATTTGGTATAACATCACTGGTAACACTGTCTCATTTGTATAACTCGCTAACACACTCAATTTGTATACATCACTGCTCTAACACTGTCATATTTGGTATAAATCACTGCTCTACACATGTCATATTGTTATGGTAATCACTGTCTACACCGTCATATGTTTGGTAATCACTGCTTAACACAGTCATATGTTTGGTAACACCTGCCTAACACATGTATATTTGGTATAACACTGTTTACACATGTCATATTTGGTAACATCACTGCTTAACACACGTCATATTTGGTAATCACTGCTCTAACAGTCATATTTTGGTAATCATCACTGCTCTAACATCGTCATATTTGGTAATCACTGCCTACAATCATGTCATGTTTGGTATAACATCACTGCTCTAACACAGTCATATTTGGTATAACCACTGCTCTACACAGTCATATTTGGTATTAGCATCACTGTCTAACACACTATTGGTTACATCATTTTTAATACTTACACGTTTTGTGTGGTAATCACTGCTCAAACACATGTCATATTTGGTAATACACTGCTCTACCAGCATTTGATCGCTCTACACTGTCATATTTGGTAAACATCACTGCTCTAACACACTGTCATATTTTGGTATAATCGCTCTACACATGTCATATTTGGTATAACATCACTGCTCTAATACATGTCATATGTTTGGTAAACACCTCTACACTGTCATATGCGTCTATCTGGTTAACATCACTGCTCTAGACACATGTTTGTACTGCTTAACACATGCTCTATAGTTTGCGTAATATTTGTACTACATTCATCATGTGTAACGTCATATTTGCCTGATAGCCCAGTAAGGTATTTTTTGAATAGCTTAGAATGATCATATCATGGTTGGTAAGCCATCGCAACTGTTCCCAATACTACATTTTTACGTTCATGCAGTCTGTAGACGTTTTTGGTATCACCTCGTAACAGTTATAAATGGGTTAACAACACAGATACACGTCATCAGTGAGTAGACTCAACTGCCTAAGCAATCATAAATTTGGGCCCGATTCACGACCTGTCAGAACGAGACTAATTGATGAATTCAATCTTAATTACTTGCTATCTATGGCTGAGATTTGCCACATCTAATGTGTCCAGCATGCAGGCAGTTTTAACGTCCTAGATTTAATGTTACTAAGTCTTGATCTATCTATGATACACTTGTTCGATTTAGTCTAACGAGTAGAGAAAGTTCATATATAGAAATTATCTGCGTTAATAATAATAGTAATAATTAGTATAATATATGCATAATGCAATTATAATATGAACACTATTTAATATATTGTTTCAGGACGACAAGAGCTAGTGTGGCATGTACTCACGACCTTCTGTGTCACTTGACTGTATCTTAAGAAACGTTACACTAGTGAATAACGTGCATCGTAACTCAAAAAGGGCAGTCGTAAAATCACATTGTAGAAACTTGCACTCGAAGAAGTGATTGAGACAACTTGCTTGTGGACCTATGCATCGGGAGAAACGTTGTTTTGATCTTTGAAAAGTTGCTTGTGGCGTGCACTCGTGGAGAAAGTTGATTGTGGTCTAGTGACTCGTGAAATAAAAAAGTTGCTTGGCGTTGCAATCTTTTGATTAAGGGACGTGCGTGGTTGGTGCCATGTATCTGAAAATCTGTGCTTGTGGCGTGCTCGTGAGAAACGTGCTTAGGCGTGCACTCGTGGAAAACGTTGCTTGTGCCGTCAAAAAGTGAGAACTGTTGGGAATGTGCACTCGTGAAGAAATTGCACTCTGAGAACGTGCACTCGTGGAGAACGTTGCTTGTGGTCGTGCACTCGTGGAGAAACGTTGCTTGTGGTCGTGCACTCGTGGAACGTGTTGGCGTGCTTGTGGCGATGCACCGGGGTGGTTGTTGTGGCTCGTGACAACTCGTGGTAGCGTTGCACTTCGTGGAGAACGTGCTTGTGGCGAGCAACTTGACATGTTGTTGTGCCGTGCACTCGTGGAGAAACGTTGCTTGTGGTCGTGCACTCGTGGAGAAACGTTGCTTGTGGTCGTGCACTGTGGAGAAAGCATGGGTCGCGCCGATGGAGAAATGATCTGCATGGACATGCACATCGTAGAACCGCAGACAACCATGATTCTCAACCAATCACTCCACTCACTACCCCCATTCCTAATACCCCTCTAATACCCCCTCTCCCCCCCTCCCCCCCCCGGATCAACCCAGCCAGATTATTCGACTTAAGGACAAAAACACAGCGCCTAGATAACTAGAGTCAATTTACCGACTAACTCCCTCCCGGGTTGATCTAATTAAGGGACGATAAAACACGGGCTTAATTGATCTAGATGGCAGTAATTACCGTCACAGTCAAATTAACCGGAAAACCTCGTTTCTCCCATCAATTATGCCGGCCCACTTTTCCGCTACTGATCTCCTAACTGCGGCTGGTTTGCGCGCGAAAAGATTACACAGTTTTCGCGGGAAAAGATTAGGAACCTTTTTGGCGGGAGAGGGTAATATCATTTTGTTTTGGTCGGCGAAGGGAATACTGACTTGGTTATATTCTTTTGATCTCCCCAAATGATGAATGCTTCGCCGGGTGAGGAAATTACAGCTCAGACCCAGAGAATATGATTATTATTTGGTCAGATAATTACATTAACACGTTTAGGAGAGGTAAGGGAGTGTCTCTCTTACCGGTATAAATGATCCCTCGTACACAAAATACAATATAATTCTCGCCAGTGGAATTTGTATACGACTGCATCTCTCTTGAACATTATTCGATGTTTGCGAAGAGAATTATATATTTATATATATTTATTAAGGGTTAAAATGCATTGTTTACCACTGGAATTTGGGTTATGATGAAGAATTTAGAGAATTTACACATATCTTTGCATCTCTACTGCTTCTGCTGGCTCTGTGCTCGACTGAAAAAGCCTACTGTGAAGGCGAAATGTTTCGGAATAGAGATACCCAAGTGTTGTACATGAGCCTTACTTATCTCTTGGTACTGTATACTGTTTTAATATTCATTTCACACTCGGATTCATCAGACACTTGGCTTCCTCTGCTGCTAAAATGTTATGTTAACTAGTGGATGATGTGAGGTGGAAGTTTGAGGTAATCAGTCCCTCAGCCTGGAAATGATGTGTTCGAACCATCAGTCTTGATTAACGACCATCATTGTTCTTCATCTCAACAGCCTTTTAAGAAGACTGATGGAGTGAATCCATCATCTCTAAGCTGAGGGACTTAGGTAGGTTAAGTTAGGTTAGGTTAACTTGACTCACGAAATCGTAATGGCACGATTGCAAATAAACCATACCACGGGCGGGGATAGAACCCGCGATCACAGAGTCTCAAAACTCCAGACCGTCGCGTTAGCCACTGGACCAGCTAGCCACAATAAGATTCGTCCAGTGGCAAGTTGGTCCAGTGGCTAACGCGACGGTCTGGAGTTTTGAGACTCTCTGATCGCGGGTATGGTAGGTTAGGTTAGATTAGGTTAGGTAGGTCAGGTTAGGTTAGGTTAGGTTAGGTAGGTAAGGTTAGGTTAGGTTAGGTTAGGTTAGGTTAGGTAGGTCAGGTTAGGTTAGGTTAGGTTAGGTAGGTCAGGTTAGGTTAGGTAGGTTAGGTTAGGTTAGGTAGGTAAGGTTAGGTTAGGTTAGGTTAGGTTAGGTTAGGTAGGTCAGGTTAGGTTAGGTTAGGTTAAGTTAGGTAGGTTATGTAGGTTAGGTTAGGTTAGGTTAGGTTAGGTAGGTTAGGCTAGGTTAGGTTAGGTTAGGTTAGGTAGGTCAGGTTAGGTCAGGTTAGGTTAGGTAGGTCGGGTTAGGTTAGGTTAGGTAGGTCAGGTTAGGTTAGGTTAGGCAGGTTAGGTTAGGTTAGGTTAGGTTAGATTAGGTTAGGTTAGGTTAGGTAGGATTCATCATTAAATAGGACAAGTGTTTCCTGACGCGGGCCTTAGGCATATGATGACTTTTGGTCATCTGATCGAGCCCTTCCCTGACTACTCTCCTCAAACTCTCTCCAGACATCTTCCACCTTTCACCACACTGTTGGACAGATAAAGCCAATGGTGGGCGAAACGTCTCAATAATGAAAATACCCAAATGTTTCACAAGTGTCACATTTATCTGTCGTATTGCGAACCACTCCAAAAAAATAATGGGATCAAATTTGAGTGTAAAAAAAAAATACATAGTTTATTTTTTTTTAATTTTCTAAATCAATAAACTAAATTTTCAAAATAATTCTGGTACTGAATGGTTTACTGTGTACTACATAAAGTACACTATATGAAGTACACTATATAAGTTACGCTACAAGAGGTACACTATGGGTCATGTACCATCATGGTGGACCAAGAACACTGTTAGAGTAAACTACACACCTGACCGAGGTCAGTTTACTCCTGGTCTCACCAGCTGGCTGTGACAAACATTACACAGGGAGAATCTTGATCAAGTTACTGTACGGAGTTAACAATATATGTGTTACGTTATTAATGGAACCAGACGGATATAAACTGTTGAAATGTGTGTTGCTTGGGAAGGTGATTGATACAAGTTGTTTTATATGAACTCTCTAGAGTGCATACTGATGGACTTCTACTACTACTGCTACTACTGCTACTACTACTGCAACTACTGCTACTACTACTGCAACTACTGCTACTACTGCTGCTACTAATGCTACTACTACTGCAACTACTGCTACTACTACTGCTACTAATGCTACTACTACTGCAACTACTGCTACTACTACTGCTACTAATGCTACTACTACTGCAACTACTGCTACTACTACTGCTACTACTACTGCTACTACTGCTACTACTGCTACTACTACTGCAACTACTGCTACTACTGCTACTACTACTGCTACTACTGCTACTACTGCTACTACTACTGCTACTACTGCTACTACTACTGCAACTACTGCTACTACTGCTACTACTACTGCTACTACTGCTACTACTGCTACTACTACTGCTACTACTGCTACTACTGCTACTACTACTGCAACTACTGCTACTATTACTGCAACTACTGCTACTACTACTACTACTACTACTACTACTACTACTACTACTACTATTACACACACTTAACAGACCAAGTCCCTGTCTGACAAGAGCTTCTGACAGAAACTACCAAACAACACACACACCACACACCACACACACACACACACACACACACACACAGACCCACCCAACACCCCCAACACACACAACCACACAACCACACACACGCACACACACAACACACACACAACACACACCACACCACACCACACCACCACACACAACACGCACACCAAACACACACACACAACCACACACACACACAGGGGAGAAAAGTATTCATAGCGGGAACACTTCACTCGGGGGCCCCCAAGGGTGGTATAGCATGATGTATAACCCACCACGAACAGCAGGAGGCCAAAGGGCAAAGTACACGAGAGCAATAAGCGATGGTTGACACACTGGCTAAGTGGCCAGAAGAGCCATGATGCAGGGAAAGCCCTTCAGGGTACTTTAACCCAAGGGAGATCGAGGGGAAAATTTGGGACCCACGGGGGGCCAAGATACATGGGGCTAAGAGATGGGGGGTACTGGAAAACTTCATGTGCCAACCGTAAGGACACTACAAGAGAGAGGAAGGATGAACCACAAGGCTTGACTTGTATTCCCCTTTGATAGTCGATATGAGGAATCACATAAAAAGCCCCCCGGGGGCCAGACCAGGGGTTTTAATTTTGAATACACAGTAGAGCACAAGGGAGGGAGAAGCAGGAAGGCCAGACGAATGAAGCCAACTACAAAAAAGGGGGACTACCAAAGAGGAACAAACCTGAAGGGGGTTTTCAGTGGGACAGAGAACGGGCAGGGAAGCCATTAATGAGAGGGGAATAAGTAGCAACAAATGAAAGGGGGGTGAGGAGGGGTTTTTGTCCCCAAGGGAACGGGAATAATAAAAAAACCCGGATGAGCCCAGGGTTTTACCCAAAGGGTGCAGGAGGAAAAAAACCAAAGTGGCTGGGAATGGAAAAATAAAAAGGGGCAAAGGACCCGGAATAAGAGAACATCGTAGAGCCAGAAACGAATATGCACAGATAAAAAGGGGGCCCCCCAAAAGAAAATTAAAAAATGACATAGCAGCAAAAGCCAAATCTGACCCAAACTTTTTGTACAGCCCCATCAGGGGGAAAACACATCAAGGACCGGGAATCGGGTAAGGAAGGAAGGAGGAAGACAACAAGAAATGACCGTAAAAGTTTGAAAACCAACAAGAGATTCAAAAATGTTCACAGGGGGAACGAGGGACCCCAAAAAAGACGGAGAGGTGGGCACCCACCAAAGGGGCTGGACCATGCACACAACCGGGAAGGAAAAAAGGGAGGGCTTTGATGAGCTAGATACCTAAAAAGGCAAGGGGCCAGATAACACCCCCCATGGGTATTAGGGGGGAGCAAGGCCTATGTGTACCCCTAAAAAAAATTTAATACATCTATCGAAACAGGGAATTCCCGAGGCAGGGAAGACAGAAAAATTTGTCCCAATTTTTAAAAAAAGGGACGACATGAAGCATTAAACTACGACCAGTGTCACGACATTTTAAATATGCAAAATCAGGGGAGAAGATTATCGGGAGAAGAGGGGGGAACACCTAGAAAGGAACGATCTCATCACACACCAACAGGTTTTTCAGGGGGGGGAAATCCTGTGTCACAAACCTACTGGAGTTCTATGACATGGTGACAGCAGAAAGAAAAGAGAGAGAGGGTGGGGGGATTGCATTTTCTTGGACTGCAAGAAGGGTTTGACACATTCCCACAAGAAGGGTGAAAAAAACGGGGGACCAAGCAGGGAAAACGGAAGCACTACTGGATCGGGGAATACTTGTCAGAACAGACGATCATGGTACTGGCGGGTGCAAGGGGAAACCGGGGCCCAGGGGGCCCCAGGGTCATCCGGGACCATCGTTTCTGGTTTTTGTAAACGACATGACGGAAGGAAATAGACTCGAGGTTCCCTTTTTGCAAGACGTAATTTTATGAAAGAATTCACTCGATCGAAGACCAGGCAGAACTACAAAGGGATTGACAGGCTGCAACCGGGCCCCGAAATTGGCCCCGGGAGTTCAACCCCACCAAGTAAAAGTCAAAAGATTGGGGAAGGGCAAAAAAGGCCGCAGACGGAGTACGTCTGGGGGGGTCAAGCTAAAAACCTCATAAAGGGGAAAAAATTTTGGGGGGTATAACACCAGGCCACCCTGAAGCGCACATAAACCCAAAATAACCTTGCAGCATAGGGGCCCTAGCAAACCCAGAACAGCATTCCAATCTTAAAAAGGGAATCATTCAGGACCCTGTACACCGGTATTTTAGGCCCATTTGGAGTATGCGCCCCAGTTTGGAACCCACACCACCAAAGCCTGAAGAAACTAGAAAAGTGAAAAGGTTTGCAACAAGACGCCCAGAGCTAAGGGGTATGCCCTACAGGAGGGGTTAAGGGGAAATCAACCTACGACCTGGGACGGAGAGAAGGGGGACATAAACGACATACAAAATACTAAAGGGGAATTGACAAGGGGGGACAAAACGGGGATTTCCAGAGTTTGGAACAAATAACAGTTGGAACTAAAAGACACGATGAATCACAGGGATGTTGGAAGTATTTCTTCACCCAAAGAGTGCAGTAAGTGGAATATTTTGAAGCGATGTAGTGGGGGCAGGATCCTACATACTTTTAACAAGGGATGATAAAGCTCAGGGTCAGGGGGGTGACCCCAGTAGCGATCATGAAGAGGCGGGGCCCGGGGGCTCGGGCCGACCCCCCCAACCTCAACAGGGGGGAAAACACACCAGACACGCCATTTTACACACACACACACACACACACACACACACACACAACACCACACACACACACACACACACATACACACAAACACACACACAACACACACACCACACACACACACAAACACACACACACACACACCACACACACACACACACACACACACAAAAAACACACACACACCCACACACGCCACACACATTAAACCAACATAAGTTACACGATTAAAAGTTACAATCTTCGTCGGGTTGTGTAGTTTTGTGTTGTGGTGTTGTTTGGGGGGGTGGGTGGTGGTTTGTTTTTGCTAGAAGAACAAGGGGAAAACCAGGATTGTTTTTCCCAGTGAAACAGCCCCGCTAAACCCCCCCCCAGGGACTGTCTGGGGAGGGGAGGAAGAGGGAGGAAGGGGGGGGAAAGGATAATGGGGGAGGTGGGGGGGGAGAGGGAGGGGGAAATTTTAAAGGGGTTGGAGGTTGGAGGAAAAGGAAATGGGAAAGGAAAATGAGGTTTGAATACAGGAAAGAAGGGGGTTTTAATTGAGGGAAAGAAAGGGGGTATAAAAAAAAAAGATGGAAAATGGACAGTTGGGCGGGAAAAAAGGGGTGGAGGGGGTAGGGTGGGGGGAGGTAGGATGGAATTGGAGGGGAGATGGATGGGGAAAGAGGGAGATGAGAAGGGGGGGAAAAGAGCATAATATTTTGCGAAAAACGAGGGAAAGGAAGTAAAAAAAATGGTAGAAAGAGGGAAAATGGAGGGAAATTTTGGGGGAGGGGGGAAAAGGAAAAGATGGGTAAGAAAATGGAGGGTTTTGGCAATGAGGGAATAAGGGGTAAATATCAAGAACAGAAATTAAATAAAGTTACCAAAAACCACACACACACACACACCCCACACACAAACAACACACACACACCACACACACACAGATTTCTTGATGTTTTAATGGCCTTTGTCCAAAAAATTTTGTAAAATTTTTTTGTTATCCCAGCCGGGGGGTCATCCTTTTTGTGTGTGTCGTGTTCGTGTTGTTGGTTGTGTGTGTGTGTGGTGTGTGTGTGTGTGGTTGTGTGTGGTTGTGTGTGTGTGTGTGGGGGTGTGTGGGGTGGGTGTGTGTGTTTTTGTTGTGTTGTGTGTGTGTGTGTTGTGGTGTGTGTGTGTGTGTTGTGTGTGTGTGTGTGTTGTGTGTGTGTGTGTGTGTGTGTGGTGTTGGGTTGGGTCTGTTTTGTGTGTCTGTGTGTGTGTGTGTTTGTGTGTGTGTGTTTGGTTTGTTTTGGGGTTGTGTGTGTGTTGTGTGTGTGTGTGTGTTGTGTGTGTGTGTGTGTTTTGTGTGTGTGTGTGTGTGTGTGTGTGTGTTTGGTGTGTTGTGTGTGTTTGTTTTTTTGTGTGGTGGTGTGTTGGTGTGTGTGTGTGTTGTGTGTGTGTTGTTGTGTGTGGGTGTGGGTTTTGTGTTTTTGTGTGTGGGGGTGTGTGTGGGTGTGTTGTGTGTCTGTGTGGGTGTGTGTGGTTTTGTGTGGGTTTTTGTGTGTGTTTTTTCTGTGTGTGTGTGTGTGTTGTGGGTTTTTGTGTTGGGTTTTGTTGTGTGGGTGTTGGGTTTTTGTGTGTGTTTGGGTGTGTGTGGTGTGTGTGTGTGTGTGTGTGTTGTGGGTTTTTGTGGGGTTTTGTGTGTGTGTTGGTGTGTGTGTGGTTGTTGTGTGTTGTGTGGGGTTGGTTGGTGTTGGGGGGTGTGTGTTGGTGTTGGGTGTTGGGGTTGGTTGGTTTGTGGTGTGTGTGGTTGTGTTGTGTTGTGTTTGTTGTGGGTGTTGTTTTTGTGTTTGTGTGTTGTGTTTGGGGGTTTTTTTTTTTTTGTGTTTTTTTTTGTGGGGTTTTTGTGTGTTGGGGTTTTTTTTTTTTTTTGTTTTTTGTTGTTGGTTTTTTGTGGTTGGGGTTTGTTGTTGTTTGTGGCCGGTTTGTGTTTGGTTTTGTTTTGTTTTGTATTTTTTTGTGTTTATTTTTAAAAAATTTTTTTTTTTTTATTTTTTTGGGGTTTTTTTTGGGTGGGGGTTTTAAATTTATTTTTTTTTTTAAAAATGTGTGTTTATTTTTTCATCCCTTTTTTAACTTCAATTTTCATTTTTTTTACATTAGGGGTTTCCCCACCCCTTCCCCCCAAAAACGGGGAAAGGTTTCCCAACCCCATTTTCCCTTCCCCCCCCCCCAACCCCCAACCCCAAAAACCCCCCCCCTATTATACTGTTCTTTCCCCCCAAAAATGGGGCCTCCCTGCTACTTCTATTGCTGGGGCCGGTATTATACTTGAGGGCCCCCCCGGACCCCGGGAAAATTTTTTCCCCCCCGGGCCCTGTACCCCCTTTCTTTTCCACCACTGTTGGTATACCCCTACTTACCTTTTCTATTACACCCCCTGTTTTAATTTCCCCCCTTATATTTCTTTTATTTGCGGTATACATTTATACTTCTTTTTTTTCCTAAATACCCTATTAAAAATTTTCTTCTATAACTGGGTATTGCCCTACAGAATACACAACCACGAAAGACAACAAAAAATAAAAAAAGAACAACAACACAAAAAACAAACACACAAACCCAAACAAACCACCAACCAAAAAACCAATAAAGATTGGCGGAGTCAGCAATCTCCGTGTCTGTCCTCCGTCAGCGAAATGATGTATGCCTGACATGTGTCAGCATAATGGCAGTATTTAGACAGTAATGACACTTGGTGACATGCTACTCTCTACTCCCTCCTGCTGGCACTACCGTTGCACCCCCAAATCTTGGCATTCCCCCCCTTGTACCCCCTCCTAGCACTCCCTGTTTTGTCCCCTCCTTGGTATTCCACCATATGTGCTACCCCTCTTGGCAATTCTGTTGGTTCTCCAGTTTGTACTCTATCCTGTTGGTACTCTCATCTCTTGGCATCCCACCGTTTTATTTCACCTTCCCTGTTGGCACTCTAGCTTTTAGTTTTCCTTCCTGTTGGTAATTCTTCTGTAGGTATTTCCTCTGTTGGTATCTCTCTCCTGTTAATATTCCCACTGTTAATACTCCGTCGCTGGAAACCCCCCGCACTGGTACCCTTTCCTAAGAGTACCATTCCGTACTTATACCATCCCATGGGTTCCCTTCTGATATTCACCCTAGTGGTATGGCCCTGTACCAGAGATCCCAGGCACAAAGGTATCACAGTGTGGTATATAAATGCACGTGGAAACTATAAGAAAAGTATTGAGGTAAAGGAGAGGACAACGGAAGGGCATTCAAATAATATAGCTAACACAGAGACAAGACTTCTTGAAACATAACCACTGCATTATTCCCAAAAGGGTACCTCATTGTGAGAAGTTAGTTGTGCAGCCTGAGTGGCTAATTTATTGTGCACACACACAGCTCATCCTGTGAGCAGTAGTACAAAAAAGTCGGTATCACAGAAGTCACAAGTGTCTTCGTCAGACCCACTCAACATTGTTACACCACTAGAAAGAAAAATCAGTCATTTTGTATTTTACAATTCACATACTTTCTGTACACAATATAGTATGAAATACAATCTCAATAAAATACATCTTATTACCACTAAAAACAACACTGTTTAATATTGGGTTGTAATTTCTAAAGTTCATTTATTAAGGTGATGCAAAATGTGGATACACCCTTAAGATTTAAGAGACCTTATAATTTATATTAAG
Source organism: Cherax quadricarinatus (assembly GCF_026875155.1). Classification (NCBI taxonomy): domain Eukaryota; kingdom Metazoa; phylum Arthropoda; class Malacostraca; order Decapoda; family Parastacidae; genus Cherax; species Cherax quadricarinatus. The sequence continues at coordinate 51,378,952 of NC_069414.1, forward strand.
GTGTTTTGATATACAAGGTTTGCACGAAGGTGTGACTGATAGATTGGATTTTGGACATTGTATGATAGAGTGTTATAGTGTATGGCCTTGTCTCTGTCCACACATTGTAGTTTATGTCACTGACACCTCCATACAAACAGAACTGCCAGAGATACTTACAGCCTAGACTTAGTCTAGCAGTAACAACAGTACTGCCAGAGATACTTATAGCCTAGTCTTAGTCTAGCAGTAACAACGGTACTGCTAGTAATGGGTGATTTCAATCACAAGGAGATTGACTGGGAAAACCTGGAGCCCCATGGAGGTCCCGAAACATGGAGAGCCAAGATGATGGATGTGGTACTGGAAAACCTCATACACCAACATGTTAGAGACACTACCAGAGAGGTGAGGATGATCCAGCAAGACTGGACCTTGTATTCACCTTGAGTAGTTCGGACATCGATGATTTCACGTATGAAAGGCCCCTTGGAGCTAGTGATCATGTGGTTCTGTGCTTTGATTACAAAGTTGAGCTACAAGTGAAGAAAGCAGCAGGAATAGGACGGGAAAACCAAACTACAAAAGGTGGGACTACACAGGCATGAGGAGCTTTCTGCAAGACGTTCAGTGGGAGAGAGAACTGGCAGGAAAACCAGTAAAAGA
>NC_069414.1:51384596-51387096 GCF_026875155.1 Cherax quadricarinatus
GTGGTTTTTCCCCCACTCTCTATTCCTGCAACTCTCTCCCACTTGGAGCTCAACAGTAGTCGAAGCACAGAACCACATGATTCACTAGCTCCCAGGGCCTTTCAAACAGAGGATATCCTCGAAGTCTGACTACTCAAGGTGAATACAGTTCCAGTCTGTGGTTCATCATCATCCTCTCTCTCTGGTAGTGTCCCTCTAACATGTTGATGCATGAGTTTTCCAGACTACATCCATCATCTTGGCTCTCCATGTTTACGAACCCCAGTGGGGCTCCAGGTTTTCCCAGTCATCTCCCTTGTGATTGAAATCACCCATAACTAGTAACTTTGTCTCCCCCACATGTGCTCTTCCTGGCCACCTCGGCTAGTGTGTCGACCATGGCTCTGTTGCTCTCATCGTAATCTTCTCTGGTCTCCGTGGGGCCTGTCTGGGGTATGGGTGGGTTGTCATAACTGCAAATATCACCTATGACCCCCTCAGACTGGATTGTTTCCTACTCGTATTGCCCTTTCACTCGTGCCATCCCATTCCTTCCATTTTCTCAAAACCCCACCGCTTTTAAGAGCAGTGGCACTCCTCCTCCCCCTCTCCTTCCCTCTGTCTTTCCTGAGGATTGATATCCGGGTGGAAAGATTGAATTCTGTTATTATTCTGAATTCTGGTGAGTTTTTGTTTCTGTTAGTGCTATTATGTCTGGGGGATGTCTCCTTGATTCTTTCATGCCACTCCCTCATACTAATATTGTTATTCCCAATCTGCATTTGTATACCATACCTTCAACTTCTTTCTAAGACTTTGGTCTGGGGAGTGTATTGTGGGTGGGAATGGAGACCTGATAAGGAACTATTGGTGGTTGCTGTTGGGGTGGAGTTTGTAATGTAGTGGGTGGGGGCAATTGGATATGAGATGGGTTGTTTTGGTTTAAGTGTTTGGCTGCACTGGGTTGACCTGGGTTGGGAGGCTTCTATAGGAAGCTGTGAGGGAGGTTGTATTGATCTTCTTCCTGTGTCTGGGATCTCCTGTCTGTCTTCTCCATTCCCCTCACTTTCTCCTTTTTCGCGCTTTGTATCATCTCCTCTCAGGAATCCGCCTTCGTCTTTGTTCTGTCGCGGTCGAAGGATACACCTTCCTGTATTCCGCATGTCCCTGAATCGTTTCTTTCTTCCCACAGTATCCTGTTCCGAGTCGATTTCTGCCTTGAAGTTCACTTTCAACTGCCGGGTTCTTTTTTTTTAAAAACCCCCCCTATGCCTCCGAAAATTTTCCAGCTGGGTCATGTCCGTCTTCGTCCGATTACTTTCTATAATGCTTTCAATTGGCTTTTTTTTTTTTTTCCACCTTGTTTTATTGCTTCAGATGTTTCCTCTCCAACTTCCAGAGGCCCATACACAACGACTGGACCTCACCCTTTCATTCTCCCACTGCATATCCCTGTGTATCCCCTCATTCAATTTGATTTCCTCCTTGCAGCTTTCCTTTCTTCAGTTTCACTAGCTACTTTACATGTGCTCAGTGGCCTGTCATTTTCCCTTCTCGGGCTTTCCCTGGGCTCTGTTTTGGTCTTTAGGGCCTCCCCATAGCATAGCTTCTTTCATTTACTACCGTCTCCACTGAATAGAGCTTCTACATGCAGTTTTGCTCCCTCTGTCCCTACAGTCCCCCTTATTTGTGGCTGAGGTACGGTCCTGTTGTCAATCCCAAAATGTTTTTAGTTCTTTAAAGTCTGTTTCAGATTTTCCAGTGTCCTCTTCTAACTCGTATCCTGTCTCTGCTGCATTGACATTTCACCTCCCACTTCCTGCCGTTTTCCATGTCTATCCTCTCTTCCATTCTCCATGCTAAGTTCTTCTAGTTTCTTTTCCCCATTCTTGTTGCCCTTTTTGTGCTCTGCTGCCCAATCTTCCTTTGCGTTCCTCCTCCTGTCCCTTGGGTTTTCTTGTTGCTCTCTCTGGCAACCCCATTTTTTTTTATCCTGATTGCCTCAGAGTTGGGAAACCTATGTAATGTCTGATGTAGGTTAGTATATGTTATATGTCAGAGTAGTGGGGGGGAGGTAAGAGGAACTGTGGCTATATGGAGAGTAGTGGGGAGGGGGAGTGGAAGGAGAGTGAATCAAGTGGTAAGTGTGTGAGTGGGGAGAGGAGAGGTGGGGAGGGGGAGGGTTAAAAAGAGGGAGGGAGGGATCAGGTGAAGGAGTGAGATGTCGTGGGGGAGGGGGGGGGAGGTGTATTGTGAGTCGGCAATATGTGTGTGTGTGTGTGTGTGTGTATTGTGTGTGTGTTGTGTGTGTTGCGTGTGTGTGTTTGTTTGGGGGGTGTGGGGGGGTGTGGTGAACTGTGTGGGTGGTGTTGGAATGGGTTGTGGGTGGGTAGTGTGGGTGGGGTGTGGGTGGGTGTGTGGTTGGGTGTGTGGTGGGTGTGTGTGGTGTGTTGTGGGTGTGTGTGGGTGTGTGTGTGGTTGTTGTGTGTGGTGTGTGGTTTGTGGGTGGTTGGGTGTGTGG
>NC_069414.1:51392096-51434596 GCF_026875155.1 Cherax quadricarinatus
AACCAGCTGTGGCCAGGTGAAGCTGTCGGATCCCTTGTTAGTCCTTTATCCTTGACTGAATTCCATCTTAACTTTATATTCGTCTAAAACGGCTCTTTTGACCTCTCCTTCCGTCATTCATTCCTTAACACCGGGAAACGCTTGGTCATAACTGCCCTTGTGGAAGTCTTCACAGATTGTTTGGGTGTGTGTTGTTGTGTGTGTTGTGGTGGGTGTGTGTGTGGGTGTGGGTGAGTGTGTTTGGTGTGTGCTGTCGGTGAAATTACTGAGTATAGATCTACATCTGGAATTTGTATTACTCACTTCATGCATACTCAAAACCATGCTGGTGAGCAGGAGCATCAGTTCTGGTAAACTCGTGTGGAATGCAGAACTCTGTGTTGCAGGCGGATGAGGGTGAGTGTGTGTGGTAGTAGGTGGGCACAGGATGGATTTTGATCGGTAGGGTACGACTGTGTTGTTTGTGTGTGAAGGTTACTTCTCTGTCCTCTCTCTCGTCATCTGCTTTCTCTCTCTGCACCACTCTCTCTGGATCGGCAGATATTTGGGTAGAACTAGATTGGAGCAGTGAAGGATGTGATGGCAGAGGTGCAGTGAGGAGGGAGAGGTAGGGACAGGGATGAGGATGTTGGATGCAGGGAGTAGGTGTAGTTAGATGGCAGGGAGAGTTTTGTGGATGGCAGTAGTTGTGTGTGATGGCAGGGCAGTGTATGTGTGGATGGCAGGAGAGTGTAGTGTGATGGAGGAGAGTGTAGTGTGGATGTGTCAGGGGAGATGTTTGTGTGGGTGGTGGGAGAGTGTAGTGTGGATGGCAGGGAAGAGGTGTTGTGGATGGCAGGGAGAGTGTAGTGTGGATGGCAGGGAGAGTGTAGTGTGGATGGCAGGGAGAGTGTAGTGTGGATGGCAGGGAGAGTGTAGTGTGGATGGCAGGGGAGTGTGTAGTGTGGATGGCAGGAGTAGTGTTAGTAGTGGATGGCAGGAGAGTGTGTGTGGATGGCAGGGAGAGTGTAGTGTGGATGGCAGGGAGAGTGTTGTGTGGATGGCAGGGAGAGTGTTGTGTGGATGGCAGGGAGAGTGTTGTGTGGATGGCAGGGAGAGTGTGTTGTGGATTGCAGGGAGAGTGTAGTGTGAGATGGGGGAAAGTGTTAGTGTGGATGGCAGGGAGAGTGTAGTGTGGATGGGCAGGGAGAGTGTAGTGTGGATGGCAGGAGAGTGTAGTAGTGGATGGCAGGGAGAGTGTGTTGGTGGATGAGATGTGTTGATGCAGGAGAGTGTAGTGTGGATGGCAGGGGAGTGTAGTGTGGATGGCAGGGAGAGTGTAGTATGGATGGCAGGGAGAGTGTTGTATGGATGGCAGGGAAGTGTAGTTGGATGGCAGGGAGAGTGTTAGTTGGATGGCAGGGAGGTGTAGTATGGATGGCAGGGAGAGTGTAGTATGGATGGCAGGGAGAGTGTAGTATGGATGGCATGGAGAGTGTAGTGTGGATGGCAGGGAGAGTGTAGTGTTGGAGGCAGGGAGAGTGTAGTTGGATGGCAGGGAGAGTGTTAGTATGGTGGCAGGGAGAGTGTGTGGATGCAGGGAGAGTGTAGTGTGGATGGCAGGGAGAGTGTAGTGTGGATGGCAGGGAGAGTGTAGTATGGATGGCAGGGAGAGTGTAGTATGGATGGCAGGGAGAGTGTAGTATGGATGGCAGGGAGAGTGTAGTGTGGATGGCAGGGAGGGTTAGTGAGGAGGCGGGAGAGTGTAGTATGGATGGCAGGGAGAGTGTTAGTATGGATGGCAGGGAGGGTTGTAGTATGGATGGCAGGAGAGTGTAGTTGGATGGCAGGGAGGTGTAGTATGGGATGGCAGGGAGAGTGTAGTATGGATGGCAGGGAGAGTGTAGTATGGATGGCAGGGAGAGTGTAGTATGGAGGGAGGAGAGTTGTAGTATGTGATGGCAGGGAGAGTGTAGTATGGATGGCAGGGAGAGTGTAGTATGGATGGCAGGGAGAGTGTAGTATGGATGGCAGGGAGAGTGTAGTATGGATGGCAGGGAGAGTGTAGTGTGGATGGAGGGAGAGTGTAGTGATGGATGGCAGGGAGAGTGTAGTATGGTGGCATGGAGAGTGTAGTATGGATGGCAGGGAGAGTGTAGTATGGATGGCAGGGAGAGTGTAGTGTGGATGGCAGGGAGAGTGTAGTGTGGATGGTAGGGAGAGTGTAGTGTGGATGGCAGGAGAGTGTAGTATGGATGGCAGGGAGAGTGTAGTATGGATGGCATGGAGAGTGTAGTATGGATGGCAGGAGAGTGTAGTATGGATGCAGGGAGGTGTAGTATGGATGGGAGAGTGTAGTTGGATGGCATGGAGAGTGTAGTATGGATGGCAGGAGAAGTGTGTAGTATGGATGGCAGGGAGAGTGTAGTTGGATGGAGGAGAGTGTAGTGTGGATGGCAGGGAGAGTGTAGTTGGATGGCAGGAGAGGTGTAGTTGGGTGGCAGGAGAGTGTAGTGTGGATGGCAGGGAGAGTGGAAGTATGGTGGAGGGAGAGTGATTGGATGAGGGAGAGTGTAGTAGGGATGGGAGGAGAGTGATGTGTGGAGGCAGGGAGAGGGAAGTGTGGAGGCAGGGAGAGGGAAGTGTGGAGGGAGGGAGAGGGAAGTGTGGATGGGAGGGAGAGGGAAGTGTGGAGGCAGGGAGAGGAAGTGTGGAGGGCACGGGAGAGGGAAGTGTGTGGAGGGAGGGAGAGGGAAGTGTGGAGGGCAGGGAGAGGGAAGTGTGGAGGGCAGGTGAGGGATAGTGTGGAGGGCAGGGAGAGGGGAAGTGTGGAGGGCAGGAGAGGGAAGTGTGGAGGCAGGGAGAGGGAAGTGTGGAGGGCAGGGAGAGGGAAGTGTGGAGGGCAGGGAGAGGGAAGTGTGGAGGGCAGGGAGAGGGAAGTGTGGAGGGCAGGGAGAGGGAAGTGTGGAGGGCAGGGAGAGGGAAGTGTGGAAGGCAGGAGAGAGGGAAGTGTGGAGGGCAGGGAGAGGGAAGTGTGGAGGGCAGGGAGAGGGAAGTGTGGAGGGCAGGGAGAGGGAAGTGTGGAGGGCAGGGAGAGGGAAGTGTGGAGGGCAGGGAGAGGGAAGTGTGGAGGGCAGGGAGAGGGAAGTGTGAGGGCAGGGAGAGGGAAGTGTGGAGGGGCAGGGAGAGGGAAGTGTGAAGGGCAGGGAGAGGGAAGTGTGGAGGGCAGGAGGAGGGAAGTGTGGAGGGCAGGGAGAGGGAAGTGTGGAGGGCAGGGAGAGGGAAGTGTGGAGGGCAGGGAGAGGGAAGTGTGGAAGGGCAGGGAGAGGGAAGTGTGGAGGGCAGGGAGAGAGGGAAGTGTGGAGGGCAGGGAGAGGGATAGTGTGGAGGGCAGGGAGAGGGAAGTGTGGAGGGCAGGGAGAGGGAAGTGTGGAAGGCAGGGAGAGGGAAGTGTGAGGGCAGGGAGAGGGAAGTGTGAGGGCAGGGAGAGGGAAGTGTGGAGGGCAGGGAGGGGAAGTGTGGAGGGCAGGGAGAGGGAAGTGTGAAGGGCAGGGAGGGGAAGTGTGGAGGGCGGGAGAGGAAGTGGAGGGAGGGAGAGGGAAGTGTGGAGGGCAGGGAGAGGGAAGTGTGGAGGGCAGGGAGAGGGAAGTGTGAGGGCAGGGAGAGGGAAGTGTGATAGGGCAGGGAGAGGGAAGTGTGGAGGGCAGGGAGAGGGAAGTGTGGAGGGCAGGGAGAGGGAAGTGTGAGGGCAGGGAGAGGGAAGTGTGAGGGCAGGGAGAGGGAAGTGTGGAGGGCAGGGGAGGGAAGTGTGGAGGGCAGGGAGAGGAAGTGTGAAGGGCAGGGAGGGGAAGTGTGGAGGGCAGGGAGAGGGAAGTGTGGAGGGCAGGGAGAGGGAAGTGTGGAGGGCAGGGAGAGGGAAGTGTGAAGGGCAGGGAGAGGGAAGTGTGGAGGGCAGGGGAGAGGGAAGTGTGGAGGGCAGGGAGAGGGAAGTGTGGGGGCAGGGAGAGGGAAGTGTGAAGGGCAGGGAGGAGGGAAGTGTGGAGGGCAGGGAGAGGGAAGTGTGGAGGGCAGGGAGAGGGAAGTGTGGAGGGCAGGGAGAGGGAAGTGTGGAGGGCAGGGGAGAGGGAAGTGTGGAGGGCAGGGAGAGGGAAGTGTGGAGGGCAGGGAGAGGGAAGTGTGGAGGGCAGGGAGAGGGAAGTGTGAAGGGCAGGGAGAGGGAAGTGATGGGGGGGGGGGGAGGGCAGGGAGAGGGAAGTGTGGAGGGCAGGGAGAGGGAAGTGTGGAGGGCAGGGAGAGGGAAGTGTGGAGGGCAGGGAGAGGGAAGTGTGGAGGGCAGGGAGAGGGAAGTGTGGAGGGCAGGGAGAGGGAAGTGTGGAGGGCAGGGGAGGGAAGTGTTGGAGGGCGGGAGAGGGAAAGTGTGGGAGGGCAGGGAGAGGGAAGTGTGGGGCAGGGAGAGGGAAGTGTGGAGGCAGGGAGAGGGAAGTGTGGAGGGCAGGGAGAGGAAGTGTGGAGGGCAGGGAGAGGGAAGTGTGGAGGGCAGGAGAGGGAAGTGTGGAGGGCAGGGAGAGGGAAGTGTGGAGGGCAGGGAGAGGGAAGTGTGGGGGCAGGGAGGGAAGTGTGGAGGGCAGGAGAGGGAAGTGTGGAGGGCAGGGAGAGGGAAGTGTGGAGGGCAGGGAGAGGGAAAGTGTGGAGGGCAGGGAGAGGGAAGTGTGGAGGGCAGGGAGAGGGAAGTGTGGAGGGCAGGGAGAGGGAAGTGTGGAGGGCAGGGAGAGGGAAGTGTGGAGGGCAGGGAGAGGGAAGTGTGGAGGGCAGGGAGAGGGAAGTGTGGAGGGCAGGGAGAGGGAAGTGTGGAGGGCAGGGAGAGGGAAGTGTGGAGGGCAGGGAGAGGGAAGTGTGGAGGGCAGGGAGAGGGAAGTGTGGAGGGCAGGGAGAGGGAAGTGTGGAGGGCAGGGAGAGGGAAGTGTGGAGGGCAGGGAGAGGGAAGTGTGGAGGGCAGGGAGAGGGAAGTGTGGAGGGCAGGGAGAGGGAAGTGTGGAGGGCAGGGAGAGGGAAGTGTGGAGGGCAGGAGAGGGAAGTGTGGAGGGCAGGGAGAGGGAAGTGTGGAGGGCAGGGAGAGGGAAGTGTGGAGGGCAGGGAGAGGGAAGTGTGGAGGGCAGGGAGAGGGAAGTGTGGAGGGCAGGGAGAGGGAAGTGTGGAGGGCAGGGAGAGGGAAGTGTGGAGGGCAGGGAGAGGGAAGTGTGGAGGGCAGGGAGAGGGAAGTGTGGAGGGCAGGGAGAGGGAAGTGTGGAGGGCAGGGAGAGGGAAGTGTGGAGGGCAGGGAGAGGGAAGTGTGGGGGCAGGGAGAGGGAAGTGTGGAGGGCAGGGAGAGGGAAGTGTGGAGGGCAGGAGAGGGAAGTGTGGAGGGCAGGGAGAGGGAAGTGTGGAGGGCAGGGAGAGGGAAGTGTGGAGGGCAGGGAGAGGGAAGTGTGGAGGGCAGGGAGAGGGAAGTGTGGAGGGCAGGGAGAGGGAAGTGTGGAGGGCAGGGAGAGGGAAGTGTGGAGGGCAGGGAGAGGGAAGTGTGGAGGGCAGGGAAGGGGAAGTGTGGAGGGCAGGGAGAGGGAAGTGTGGAGGGCAGGGAGAGGGAAGTGGTGGAGGGCAGAGGGGAAGTGTGGAGGGCAGGGAGAGGGAAGTGTGGAGGGCAGGGAGAGGGAAGTGTGGAGGGCAGGGAGAGGGAAGTGTGGAGGGCAGGGAGAGGGAAGTGTGGAGGGCAGGGAGAGGGAAGTGTGGAGGGCAGGGAGAGGGAAGTGTGGAGGGCAGGGAGAGGGAAGTGTGGAGGGCAGGGAGAGGGAAGTGTGGAGGGCAGGGAGAGGGAAGTGTGGAGGGCAGGGAGAGGGAAGTGTGGAGGGCAGGGAGAGGGAAGTGTGGAGGGCAGGGAGAGGAAGTGTGGAGGGCAGGGGAGAGGGAAGTGTGGAGGGCAGGGAGAGGGAAGTGTGGAGGGCAGGTGAGAGGGAAGTGTGGAGGGCTGGGAGAGGAGTGTGGAGGGAGGGAGGGGAAGTGTGAGGGCAGGGAGAGGGAAGTGTGGAGGGCAGGGAGAGGGAAGTGTGGAGGGCAGGGAGAGGGAAGTGTGGAGGGCAGGAGGGGAAGTGTGGAGGGCAGGGAGAGGGAAGTGTGGAGGGCAGGGAGAGGGAAGTGTGGAGGGCAGGGAGAGGGAAGTGTGGAGGGCAGGGAGAGGAAAGTGTGGAGGGCAGGGAGAGGGAAGTGTGGAGGGCAGGGAGAGGGAAGTGTGGAGGGCAGGGAGAGGGAAGTGTGGAGGGCAGGAGAGGGAAGTGTGGAGGGCAGGGAGAGGGAAGTGTGGAGGGCAGGGAGAGGGGAAGTGTGGAGGGCAGGGAGAGGGAAGTGTGGAGGCAGGAGAGGGAAGTGTGGAGGGCAGGGAGAGGGAAGTGTGGAGGGCAGGGAGAGGGAAGTGTGGAGGGCAGGGAGAGGGAAGTGTGGAGGGCAGGGAGAGGGAAGTGTGGAGGGCAGGGAGAGGGAAGTGTGGAGGGCAGGGAGAGGGGAAGTGTGTGGAGGGCAGGGAGAGGGAAGTGTGGAGGGCAGGGAGAGGGAAGTGTGGAGGGCAGGGAGGAGAGGGAAGTGTGGAGGGCAGGGAGAGGGAAGTGTGGAGGGCAGGGAGAGGGAAGTGTGGAGGGCAGGGAGAGGGAAGTGTGGAGGGCAGGGAGAGGGAAGTGTGGAGGGCAGGGAGAGGGAAGTGTGGAGGGCAGGGAGAGGGAAGTGTGGAGGGCAGGGAGAGGGAAGTGTGGAGGGCAGGGAGAGGGAAGTGTGGAGGGCAGGGAGAGGGAAGTGTGGAGGGCAGGAGAGGGAAGTGTGGAGGGGCAGGGAGAGGGAAAGTGTGGAGGGCAGGGAGAGGGAAGTGTGGAGGGCAGGGAGAGGGAAGTGTGGAGGGCAGGGAGAGGGAAGTGTGGAGGGCAGGGAGAGGGAAGTGTGGAGGGAGGGAGAGGGAAGGTGTGGAGGCAGGGAGAGGGAAGTGTGGAGGGCAGGGAGAGGGAGTGTGGAGGGCAGGGAGAGGGAAGTGTGGAGGGCAGGGAGAGGAAGTGTGGAGGGCAGGAGAGGGAAGTGTGGAGGGCAGGGAGAGGGAAGTGTGGAGGGCAGGGAGAGGAAGTGTGGAGGGCAGGGAGAGGGAAGTGTGGAGGGCAGGGAGAGGGAAGTGTGAGGGCAGGGAGAGGGAGTGTGGAGGGCAGGGAGAGGGAAGTGTGGAGGGCAGGGGAGAGGGAAGTGTGGAGGGCAGGGAGAGGGAAGTGTGGAGGGCAGGGAGAGGGAAGTGTGGAGGGCAGGGAGAGGGAAGTGTGGAGGGCAGGAGAGGGAAGTGTGGAGGGCAGGGAGAGGGAAGTGTGGAGGGCAGGGAGAGGAAGTGTGGAGGGCAGGGAGAGGGAAGTGTGGAGGGCAGGGAGGGGAAGTGTGGAGGGCAGGGAGAGGGAAGTGTGGAGGGAGGGAGAGGGAAAGTGTGGAGGGCAGGGAGAGGAAGTGTGGAGGGCAGGGAGAGGGAGTGTGGAGGGCAGGGAGAGGGAAGTGTTGGAGGCAGGGAGAGGGAAGTGTGGAGGGCAGGGAGAGGGAAGTGTGGAGGAGGGGAGGGGGGGAGAGAGGAAGTGTGGAGGGCAGGGAGAGGGAAGTGTGGAGGGCAGGGAGAGGGAAGTGTGGAGGGCAGGGAGAGGGAAGTGTGGAGGGCAGGGAGAGGAGTGGGTGGGAGGGAGAGGGAAGTGTGGAGGGCAGGGAGAGGAGTGTGAGTGGAGGAGAGGGGAGTGTGGAGGGCAGGGAGAGGAATGTGTGGAGGGCAGGGAGAGGGAAGTGTGGAGGGCAGGGAGAGGGAAGTGTGGAGGGCAGGGAGAGGGAAGTGTGGAGGGCAGGGAGAGGGAAGTGTGGAGGGCAGGGAGAGGGAAGTGTGGAGGCAGGGAGAGGGAAGTGTGGAGGGCAGGGAGAGGGAAGTGTGGAGGCAGGAGAGGGAAGTGTGGAGGGCAGGGAGAGGGAAGTGTGGAGGGCAGGGAGAGGGAAGTGTGGAGGGCAGGGAGAGGGAAGTGTGGAGGGCAGGGAGAGGGAAGTGTGGAGGGCAGGAGAGGGAAGTGTGGAGGGCAGGGAGAGGAAGTGGGAGGCGGAGAGGGAAGTGTGAGGGCAGGGAGAGGGAAGTGTGGAGGGCAGGGAGAGGGAAGTGTGGAGGGCAGGGAGAGGGAAGTGTGGAGGGCAGGGAGAGGGAAGTGTGGGGAGGAGAGGGAAGTGTGGAGGGCAGGGAGAGGGAAGTGTGGAGGGCAGGGAGAGGGAAGTGTGGAGGGCAGGGAGAGGGAAGTGTGGAGGGCAGGGAGAGGGAAGTGTGGAGGGCAGGGAGAGGGAAGTGTGGAGGGCAGGGAGAGGGAAGTGTGGGGGCAGGGAGAGGGAAGTGTGGAGGGCAGGGAGAGGGAAGTGTGGAGGGCAGGGAGAAGTGTGGGGACAGGAGAGGATGTGGAGGGCAGGGAGAGGGAAGTGTGGAGGGCAGGGAGAGGGAAGTGTGGAGGGCAGGAGAGGGAAGTGTGGAGGGCAGGGAGAAGGGAAGTGTGGAGGGCAGGGAGAGGGAAGTGTGGAGGGCAGGGAGAGGGAAGTGTGAAGGGCGGGAGAGGGAAGTGTGGAGGGGCAGGGAGAGGGAAGTGTGGAGGGCAGGAGGGGAAGTGTGGAGGGCAGGGAGAGGGAAGTGTGGAGGGGCAGGGAGAGGGAAGTGTGGAGGGCAGGGAGAGGGAAGTGTGGAGGGCAGGGAGAGGAGTGTGGAGGGCAGGGAGAGGGAAGTGTGGAGGGCAGGGAGAGGGAAGTGTGGAGGGCAGGAGAGGGAAGTGTGGAGGGCAGGGAGAGGGAAGTGTGGAGGGCAGGGAGAGGGAAGTGTGGGAGGGCAGGGAGAGGGAAGTGTGGAGGGCAGGGAGGGAAGTGTGAGAGGGCAGGGAGAGGGAAGTGTGGAGGGCAGGGAGAGGCGAAGTGTGTGAAGGGCAGGGAGAGGGGAAGTGTGGAGGGCAGGGAGAGGGGAAGTGTGGAGGGCAGGGAGAGGGGAAGTGTGGAGGGCAGGGAGAGGGAAGTGTGGAGGGCAGGAGAGGGAAGTGTGGAGGGCAGGGAGAGGGAAGTGTGGAGGGCAGGGAGAGGGAAGTGGGAGTTAGGGCAGGAGAAAGAAGGAAAGATGAGAATAGAGGAGAGAATTCTTGATCGCTTATATAGGACTCTTACCAAAAACTTGTTCCGACACACACACCACACACACACACGGGGCCAAGAGCTGCGGCTCGACACTGCAACCACAAATAGATGAGTACACACCATAACAGGGTAAGTGTCTATTGATATGTGCCTCTGACAACTAGTAACTACTACTACTGCTATTAGCACTACTACTACCACTACTAGTACACACCCGGAGTTTAAATGGAGTCGCTTCCGGAGGATCAGGCCTCCTGGTAGCTGACCTGATCAATCACGCTGTTAGTGCCTGCCACCTGCAGTCCAACATGCACCACAGCCCGACTCATCAGGAACAGTTATGAGGAATCTGTCGAGTTTCCTGTTGAAGACAGCTAGGGGGGCTTGTTAGTAATTCCGCTTATCCATTGAAGAGGGCGTTGAAAAGCCGTGGTCCCTTTACACTTAATGAGTTCTCTCTGTGCTCATCGTTCCCATGCTCTTCACTGGAGTTATCCTGCACCGTCTGCTAAGCTTCTTGTGTTCATGAGCAGTAATTTCGGTATGCATTTTTGGGACCAATCTCCCAGTAACTGATTCGGTCCAGTAAACACAGGTCTGGTAAGATTGAATTCCGTATTAGTGTATCTTTTTCTACTACATTATAAGTAGTACAGTTCTAGGTCCTTCAAGCACTCCCAGTAGTTAAGGTGCTTAACTGAGTTTATACGAGCAGTGAAGGTTCTTTGTATATTCATTTCAGCAATTTTGCCTGTCTTGGAGGAGGCAGTTAGAACACAGTAATATTCCAGCCTAGAGAGAACAAGTGATCTAAAGAGTGTAACTGGCCTGACATCTTTTGTCAAGCCAATGACATCTTTTGTCATTTTCTTGCAGTTGCAGTAACAGTGTTGTGGTCCTTGAAGGTGAGGTCTTCTGACATTATCACTCCCAGGTCTCTCACATTTAATTTCTTTTGTACTGTGATCTTGTCTTAAGTTCTTGTATTGTTCCTTTTAAGATTATGAACAATATTCTGGACTATAACACTGTCAAATTTATAAATACTAGAACTCAATTTTAGATATGTTGTGCATCATGCTTGTTGAGTCTACAATATGTCGTTGAACTGTAGAATAACAGAGAAGTAATTCTTTGGCATTAACTTAATCTACACAATAACCTGTATTTCTCACATGAATGAACAAAGCACTGAATTCTTGTCCACTTGATATTGCATATTTATGCTGTTCAATTCTAGTCTCAAGAGACCAGTCTGTCCCAAGTTAAAGTTATCACAACTTTTACAAGGGATGGAGTATAAACAAACCCAAAGATTCCCTAGCAAAATGTTTAATTACTTTCTGTTTCCCGGAACTGTTATATTTAAAGAACACTTTAACATCAAAGTATTGAAGAACGTGTGGGAGGTGAGAGAGAGATTTTTCATTGGTTGGTTTTAACATATAATGAAGATCTTTCTCACCTTAACTGAACTCAAAATTCACCAATAAAACCCCTCTGTCACTGCCCACATCAACACACCCATGAACTTCGTCACCCATACCCATCTCCCACACAACCCACGCCCACACGCCTCTGCCTCCCCCACTACAATCTCTGGGGTGAGATACACGTACAAGAAAATATAGAGAACAGGTGAACACTGAACCCACCAGAACTGGAGGCCAGCCAAGGCAATTATCTTCTCAACTGAACTAATTAAGGCAGGCGAGGTTCTAATTAGAGTACTAATTAGAGTACAAGGTTAATATGAACGAGCCTTTGCCTTTGGTAATTAGAGGCAAAGAGGGAGGAGGCAGAAAGGGGCTAAAGACAGAAATAGAGCACATGGGAGAGGCAGAACACAGGAAAACGTCAAGTCTCACCTCGACTGTTGTGAGCACTCATGTCTATTACTGCCTGGAGTTGCTATGAAGACATGACTTGATAGAGCTTTACCCAGCGCGAAACATGACTCGATAAAGCTCCACACAGAGTGAAACATGACTCGATAAAGCTCTACACAGAGTGAAACATGACTCGATAAAGCTCCACACAGAGTGAAACATGACTCGATAAAGCTCCACACAGAGTGAAACATGACTCGATAAAGCTCCCACAGAGTGAAACATGACTCGATATAAAGTTCACACAGAGTGAAACATGACTCGATAAAGCTCCACACAGAGTGAAACATGACTCGATAAAGCTCTACACAGAGTGAAACATGACTCGATAAAGCTCTACACAGCGGAAAACTTGAATTTATATATATATATATATATATAATAATATATATATAATATATTATATATATATATACAGAGAAAGAGAGAGTGAGAGACGAGAGAGAGATGAAGAGAAGAGAGAGAGGAGAGGAGAGAAGAGTGAGAGAGAGAGATGTAGAGAGAGAGAGAGACAGACAGAGAGAGAGAGAGAGAGAGACGAGAGAGGAGAAGAGCAGAGAAGAGAAGTGAGAGAGAGAGAGAGAGAGAGAGGAGACGAGAACGAGAGAGAGAAGATGAGAGTAAGAGAGAAGATGAGAGAGAGAGGAGACGAAGAGAGAGAGGAACGAGAGATAGTAAAGAGTGAAGAGAGAGAGAGGAACGAGAGTGAGAGACGAGAGAGAGAGCTACAGAGAGACAGAGAGAGAGAGAGAGAGAGAGAGAGAGCAGCTTACGTCTGACCGCAATGAAACGTCAGTCAATCAGGCAAATTGTAACCAAACACAACATTTGAGACCTGATTCGGTCCAGTAAACACAGGTCTGGTAAGATTGAATTCCGTATTAGTGGCACGATATCCTCCTTCCAGTCTGACACTGTGCGGCCGCGCACGCGCGCGCACCTCATATAACACAAGGCGGGTTTTTTTTCTCTCTTCTGCCTCCTTTTATTCTTATTGCTTCCTCTTCCTAATTCGTCTCTTTTTTCCCCCTTATTGTATTATTTTATAATTATCCCTCTTTTGCTATTTTCAGTTTCTAATATAATTGTTCTTCTCTCTTCTCTTTCTCCCTCTTTCCCTTCCATAATTTCCTTCTAAACTTCTTCCACGTTTTCTACCTTTTACAGCCCTCTCTTCCCTTCCTTTTTCCTCCTTTATTTATTTAGTTTCTTCTTTCTCTCTTTATTTACACAGTGTTTGACAAGGTTATGTTCACGGTTACTAATTTTATCTTTAGTCCAGCTGTGGTCCAGCTGTGGTCCAGAAATTTAATTTGGTCAACTAACTATTTCTGTGGTGTCATTATGTGGTAAGAACATGTTCCAGACTCGAGTCATCTTAGGAATAAATGATCTCAGATGAAGTAATGTTCTGGAGAAGGTTACAACCAGAGTGTAGTTGCTGTTGGTTGCCCGTCTTGTGGTGTACAATCTATCTTCTCATTGTCCGTCTTGTGATGTACACGCTGTCTTCTTACTGCCCGTCTTGTGGTGTAGAAGCTGTCTTCTTACTGCCCGTCTTGTGGTGTAGAAGCTGTCTTCTTACTGCCCTTCTTGTGGTGTAGAAGCTGTCTTCTTACTGCCCGTCTTGTGGTGTAGAAGCTGTCTTCTTACTGCCCGTCTTGTGGTGTAGAAGCTGTCTTCTTACTGCCCGTCTTGTGGTGCTAGAAGCTGTCTTCTCACTGCCATTCTTGTGGTATAGATTGTTGTTGTCCGTTTTGTGGTGCAGAAGCTGTCTTCTAACTGCCCGTCTTGTGGTGCAGAAGCTGTCTTCTCACTGCCCGTCTTGTGGTGCAAAAGCTGTCCTCTCACTGCCCGTCTTGTGGTATAGATTTTAGCTGTCCGTCTTGTTTTGCAGAAGCTGTCTTCTCGCTGTCCGTCTTGTGGTGTAGCAGAGGTCTTCTCGCTGCCCGTCTTGTGGTGCAGAAGTTGTCTTCTCACTGCCCGTCTTGTGGTGCAGAAACTATCTTCTCACTGCCCGTCTTGTGGTGCAGAAACTGTCTTCTCGCTGTCCGTCTTGTGGTGTAGAAGCTGTCTTCTTACTGTCCGTCTTGTGGTGTAGAAGCTGTCTTCTTACTGCCCGTCTTGTGGTGCAGAAACTATCTTCTCGCTGTCCGTCTTGTGGTGTAGAAGCTGTCTTCTCACTGTCCTCGGAGTATAGACAAGTGTGGTACCTTAACAACACTGACCTGTACATAACAGTAAGGTCACCCACATCTCTCCAGTATTGAAGACTCTGCTGAAATGACAGATCTGTCCAGGCTGGGTCCAGGCGAGAGATGAGTCGTCTTGCCCTGTTCTATATTCTGTCAAGAAGTCGAAGGTGAGAATGGGGAAAAAGCAATTCAAGAAAGTAGAGCATACTCACTTTCTCTCTCGTTTTCTCTATCTCTCTCTTCCTTAATTACCTTCCCTCACTCTCAGAACGTTTTTCACATTCTCACTATTCTGTATCAAGACACTTTTACTGTTAACATGGAGCACTAAACTGTATGTTTAAGGAGTGGTGCAGGCTCGATCCTCCGTCTGCCCAGTGAGGGAGACGCTCTACCGCTCACTATTAAAAACTCTAGATTCAGTCAAGACCGATTCCATTATCTTTCTCTATTCTGTTGGAGGTTTTAAATATAGTTTCAGTAGAACAATGATAAAGCTCTATGTAGAGCTCGATCAAGTAATGTTTCACTGTGTAGAGTTTTATCAAGTCATGCTTCACTCTGTATAGAGCTTTATCAAGTTATGTTTCACTCTGTGTAAAGCTTTATCAAGTCATGTTTCACTTTGTGTAGAGCTTTATCAAGTTATATTTCACTCTGTGTGGAGCTTTATCGTCATGCTTCACTCTGTGTAGAGCTTTATAAGTCATGTTTCACTCTGTGTAGAGCTTTATAAGTCATGTTTCACTCTGTGTAGACCCTTATCAAGTCATGTTTCACTCTGTGTAGAGCTTGATCAAGTCATGTTTCACTCTGTGTAGAGCTTTATCATCATGTTTCACTCTGTGTAGAGCTTTATCAAGTCATGTTTCACTCTGTGTAGAGCTTTATCAAGTCATGTTTCACTCTGTAGAGCTTTATCAAGTTATATTTCACTGTGTACAGCTTTATCAAGTCATGTTTCACTGTGTAGAGCTTTATCAAGTCATGTTTCACTCTGTGTGAAACTTTATCAAGTCATGTTTCACTCTGTGTAGAGCTTTATCAAGTCATGTTTCACTCTGTGTAGAGCTTTATCAAGTCATGTTTCACTCTGTGTAGAGCTTTATCAAGTCATGTTTCACTCTGTGTAGAGCTTTATCAAGTCATGTTTCACTCTGTGCAGAGCTTTATCAAGTCATGTTTCACTCTGTGTAGATCTTTATCAAGTCATGTTTCACTCTGTGTAGAGCTTTATCAAGTCATGTTTCACTCTGTGTAGAGATTTATCAAGTCATGTTTCACTCTGTGTAGAGCTTTATCAAGTCATGTTTCACTCTGTGTAGAGCTTTATCAAGTCATGTTTCACTCTGTGAGAAGCTTTATCAAGTCATGTTTCCCCTCTGTGTAGAATTTATCAAGTCATGTTTCACTCTGTGTAGAGATTTATCAAGTCATGTTTCACTCTGTGTAGAGCTTTATCAAGTCATGTTTCACTCTGTGTAGAGCTTTATCAAGTCATGTTTCACTCTGTGTAGAGCTTTATCAAGTCATGTTTCACTCTGTGTAGAGCTTTATCAAGTCATGTTTCACTCTGTGTAGAGCTTTATCAAGTCATGTTTCACTCTGTGTAGAGATTTATCAAGTCATGTTTCACTCTGTGTAGAGCTTTATCAAGTCATGTTTCACTCTGTGTAGAGCTTTATCAAGTCATGTTTCACTCTGTGTAGAGATTTATCAAGTCATGTTTCACTCTGTGTAGAGCTTTATCAAGTCATGTTTCACTCTGTGTAGAGCTTTATCAAGTCATGTTTCACTCTGTGTAGAGCTTTATCAAGTCATGTTTCACTCTGTGTAGAGCTTTATCAAGTCATGTTTTCACTCTGTGTAGAGCTTTATCAAGTTGGTTATTGAGAGTTTCAAAATCTTTCAAACATGTTAAGAAATATTTTCATGTGTAATAAGTAGTGATTACTTGTAAAGCTTTTATCAGTCATATTTCACTCTGTGAGAGATTTATCAACTCATGTTTCACTCTGTGAGATTTATCACAGTCATGTTTCACACTGAGATTTATCACTCTTCACTTGTATATAGATTATCAGATGTTTCACCCCTGTGTGTATATACAAGCATGTATACACCTCTGTGTATTTACAAGTCAGTTTCACTCTGTGTAATTTATCAAGAGTTTCACTCTGTGTAGAGTTTTTAATATCACTGTGTAGAGTTATACATCACTCTGTAGTGGTTATATACACTAGTGAGATCATCAAGCTGTTCACTCTGTGTATATGCATCAAGTATGTTTCACCTTGTAGTTGTATAAATATTTCACTGGGAGAGTTATAACACCTTTCAGTGTATTTATCAGTCTGTTTTGTTTAATTATCAAGTTGTAAAGCACCGTGTGAGCTTATAAGTCATGTTTTTTGTAGAGTTATAATCAATTTTACAATTGTATAGAAGCATTTCCAAGCAGTTTTACTCTGTGAAACACTTTTCAAATCATGTTTCACCGTGTAAGTTTATGTAGCTTACTGTTTAGGCATTATCAAATCATTGTTTCATTGTGTAGGCTTATCAAATTTTCAATACTGGTAAGTTATCAATCATGTTTCACTCATTTTATGTAGCTTTATCAAGTCATGTTTCAGTCTTGTAGAGCTTTTCAAGTCATGTTTTTTCACTCTGTGTAGTATTCTTATCAAGTATGTTTTTACTTGTGTAGAAGCTTATCAATCAGTTTCACTCAATGTTAGACTTTATCAAGTCAATGTTTCACTCTGTGTAGAGCTTTTCAAGTCATGTTTCACTCTGTGTAGAGCTTTATCAGTATGTTTCACTCTGTGTAAGCTTTATCAAGTCATGTTTCATCTGTAGTAGAGCTTTATCAAGTCATGTTTCATCTGTGTAGAGCTTTATCAAGTCATGTTTCACTCTGTGTAGAGCTTTATCAAGTCATGTTTCACTCTGTGTAGAGCTTTATCAAGTCATGTTTCACTCTGTGTAGAGCTTTATCAAGTCATGTTTCACTCTGTGTAGAGCTTTATTAAGTCATGTTTCACTCTGTGTAGAGCTTTATCAAGTCATGTTTCACTCTGTGTAGAGCTTTATCAAGTCATGTTTCACTCTGTTTAGAGCTTTATCAAGTCATGTTTCACTCTGTGTAGAGCTTTATCAAGTCATGTTTCACTCTGTGTAGAGCTTTATTAAGTCATGTTTCACTCTGTGTAGAGCTTTATCAAGTCATGTTTCACTCTGTGTAGAGCTTTATCAAGTCATGTTTCACTCTGTGTAGAGCTTTATCAAGTTGGTTAATGAGGTTCAAAGTCCTTCAAACAGTCAAGAATATTTTATTAGCTAAAATAGTGATTAATGCAAACTCTCAGTGTATATACACTAGAGATATACACCTCTCAGTGTATATACACCTGTGGGGATATACACCTCTCAGTGTATATACACTGTGAGATATACACCTCTCAGTGTATATACACTAGAGATATACACCTCTCAGTGTATATACACTAGAGATATACACCTCTCAGTGTATATACACTGTGAGATATACACCTCTCAGTGTATATACACTGTGAGATATTACACTCCAGTGTATATACACTAGAGTTATACACCTCTCAGTGTATATACACTAGAGATATACACCTCCAGTGTTATATACACTAGAGATTTTACACCTCTCAGTGTTATATACACTGTGAGATATACACCTCCCAGTGTATATAACTAGAGATATACATTCTCAGTGTATATACACTAGAGATATACACCTCTCAGTGTATATACACTGTGAGATATACACCTCCCAGTGTATATACACTAGAGATATACACTTCTCAGTGTATATACACTAGAGATATACACCTCTCAGTGTATATACACTGTGAGATATACACCTCTCAGTGTATATCACTGTGAGATATAAAACCTCCAGTGTATATACACTAGGATATACACCTTCAGGTATATACATGAGAGATATACACCTTCAGTGTATATACACTGTGAGATATACACCTCCCAGTGTATATACACTAGAGATATACACTTCTCAGTGTATATACACTAGAGATATACACCTCTCAGTGTATATATCTTCCTGTTTGTTATAATAAACAGTTAAGAATGCCGATGACGATATATCTGTTTTTTGCCCAGTATAACAATTATAACAATTGAAAAACGAATTTTGAACTTCCCAGCGTTCACATAAGCACGTTCCAAAAAGTTCACTGTGAAAAATGAGCTTACTGTATTCGCATTGCATTCGTATTGTATTGCTCAAATTATACAATACCGACAAATGCATAATGTTTCGCCCATGTTATGTATCAGAATTCTGAAGGAGAGCAAGAGAGCCTTCTGCTATTTTATTTTAATCTCAAATATATTCTAATCCAGTCTAATATATTTTTATATAAAATCAATTCTAATCTATTCTAAATTCAAATATTTTCTAATACATTCTAATCTATTCTAATTAATTTCAGTGATAATTAAGACACATGTGGAACAGTCAGGTATCTTTATTTCGAAATGTTTCGTCCACACAGTTGACTTCTTCAGTCGAGTACAGAAGAGGCAGCAGACGCAGTAGAGATGTAGAGACGATATCATCAGTCCATCACAGTTGAAGACGTAGTTTTGAGGTGGTCAGTCCCTCAGCCTTGAGAACAGTTGTGTTACATAGTCTGGAACATTGTTCCGGACTATGTAGCATTGTTCCAGCCTATGAAACCATGTTCCAGACTATGGAACATTGTTGCAGATTGTGTAATATGGAGCAGAACTCTTCTTCAGGCTGAGGGACTGACCACCTCAGAACTACATCCTCAAGGGTGATGGACTGATTACATCATCTCTACATCTCTACTGCGTCTGCTGCCTCTTCTGTACTCGACTGAAGAAGTCAACTGTGTGGACGAAACATTTCGAAATAAAGATACCTGACTGTTCCACATGTGTCTTAATTATCATTGAAATTAATTAGAATAGATTAGAATGTATTAGAAAATATTTGAATTTAGAATAGATTAGAATTGATTTTATATAAAAATATATTAGACTGGATTAGAATATATTTGAGATTAAAATAAAATAGCAGAAGGCTCTCTTGCTCTCCTTCAGAATTCTGATACATAAAATGGGCGAAACATTATGCATTTGTCGACTGAAGAAGTCAACTGTGTGGACGAAACATTTCAAAATAAAGATAACTGACTGATGCCATTGTTCTAATTCATTCTAATCTGCTTTCAGATCTTTTCTAAATCATACTTCTAAATCATACTTCTAAATCATACTTCTAAATCATACTTCTAAATCATACTTCTAAATTATACTTCTAAATTATACTTCGAAATCATACTTCTAAATCATACTTCTAAATCATACTTCTAAATCATACTTCTAAATCATACTTCTAAATCATACTTCTAAATTATACTTCTAAATCATACTTCTAAATTATACTTCTAAATTATACTTCTAAATTATACTTCTAAATCATACTTCTAAATCATACTTCTAAATTATACTTCTAAATTATACTTCTAAATCATACTTCTAAATCATACTTCTAAATTATACTTCTAAATCATACTTCTAAATCATACTTCTAAATCATACTTCTAAATTATACTTCTAAATTATACTTCTAAATCATACTTCTAAATCATATTCTAAATCATACTTCTAAATTATACTTCTAAATTATACTTCTAAATCATACTTCTAAATCATACTTCGAAATTATACTTCTAAATCATACTTCTAAATCATACTTCTAAATCATACTTCGAAATTATACTTCTAAATCATACTTCTAAATCATACTTCTAAATCATACTTCTAAATTATGCTTCTAAATCATACTTCTAAATCATACTTCTAAATCATACTTCTAAATCATACTTCTAAATCATACTTCTAAATCATACTTCTAAATCATACTTCTAAATCATACTTCTAAATCATACTTCTAAATCATACTTCTAAATCATACTTCTAAATCATACTTCTAAATCATACTTCTAAATCATACTTCTAAATCATACTTCTAAATCATACTTCTAAATCATACTTCTAAATCATACTTCTAAATCATACTTCTAAATCATACTTCTAAATCATACTTCTAAATCATACTTCTAAATTATACTTCTAAATCTCCTCTAATTCTCAAATTTTCCTTCTAAGATGAGAACTCCGAGTGATACGTCAGACAAACTTTGAATTGAAACACATTTTTAAATTCTTGTAAGAGGCGCTAAAACCGTGCGAGTCATTCGCAGTGCCAGGCGTGTTGCAAGCTCAATCCTCCGTTATTCAACAATAGGAGTTGTGCAGGCTTGATACACCCTCCATGTATGTGTCATTCAATACTAGCAGTGGTGCAGGCTTGATACACCCTCCATGTATGTGTCATTCAATACTAGCAGTGGTGGAGGCTTGATACACCCTCCATGTATGTGTCATTCAATACCAGTAGTGGTGCAGGCTTGATACACCCTCCATGTATGTGTTATTCAATACTAGCAGTGGTGGAGGCTTGATACACCCTCCATGTATGTGTCATTCAATACCAGTAGTGGTGCAGGCTTGATACACCCTCCATGTATGTGTTATTCAATACTAGCAGTGGTGGAGGCTTGATACACCCTCCATGTATGTGTCATTCAATACCAGCAGTGGTGCAGGCTTGATACACCTTCCAATAATAGCAGTTCAGTCTCTGAGTAAACAAAAGAGTGTACCAAGCGCACACATTTACTGATCAAGTTAAGAGGTGCGTGTGGCAATATCAAAGAGTACTTACTCCCTCTATAAGAGCATTTGAATCCTTATAAAACACGCTTAGACTCGCTAAATGGGAGTTTAAGTGTTCATATAAGGGTTTGAAGACTCGGAAGACCATTGGAACAAACAGGATTTTTAACCCATTAAAAAGATTCTTTGTAAACTGAAAATTTGTAAATTGGATTTTTGATCTATTAAAAAGCGCCTTTGGTGTAATAACAAATGTTATTAGAAAGTGTTTTAATCCTCTGACAAAGGTTTTAACCCAACAAAGGTGCTAAAAAACTATCAAAACGATATTTGAACTTTATTTAGTATTTTGAACCAATAATAAAGAACTTGAAGGTGTTTTAAACTATTAAGAAATAATCTGAACCTCAAAAATGGTGTTCTGAACCATTAAGAAAGAATTTAAACGTCAAAAAACTTGTTTTAAACAATTAAAAGGGAATTTGAACCTCCTAAAATCAATAAAACTTTAATCAAACACTTAAAAACAGAATTTCTACTGACTAAAACGACACACTTCTTAAAGCGACCTATGGAACTAAATAAAAAGTTATTAATAACAAATTCGTTTAAAATGGCTAAATGAGCCTTTGAACCTTTGAAAAAAAGCCTTAGAAGGAAAGGGTGAAGATGGTTTTTAAGTGGATGGGGCTTGAGCATCCAACAGGTGAGTGTGTGCGCGTGTTAGATTGGAGTAAGTGGAGCTAAGTGTTTTAGGAGGGATTTGACGTGCTGTTGGCGTGATGTTGGGCACCAGCCCAGGCACTTGAGTTTGGAATGTAGGGGGGAAGTGTGTCAACACAGTGCTCCTTTGTCCTGTGGCGGAGAAGAGGCTCCACCACCAAGCTGAGTGGGGGTTCCCAACCTGGGGTTCTCAACCTGGGGTTCTCAACCTGGGGTTCTCAACCTGGAGTTCTCAACCTGGGGTTCCCAACCTGGGGTTCTCAACCTGGGGTTCTCAACCTGGGGTTCCCAACCTGGGGTTCTCAACCTGGGGTTCTCAACCTGGGGTTCCCAACCTGGGGTTCTCAGCCTGGGGTTCCCAACCTGGGGTTCCCAACCTGGGGTTCCCAACCTGGGGTTATCAACCTGGGGTTCCCAACCTAGGGTTCTCAACCTGGGGTTCCCAACCTGGGGTTCTCAACCTGGGGTTTCCAACCTGGGGTTCCCAACCTGGGGTTCCCAACCTGGGGTTCTCAACCTGGGATTCCCAACCTGGGGTTCCCAACCTGGGATTTCCAACCTGAAGTTCCCAACTTGAAGTTCCCAACCTGAAGTTCCCAACTTGAAGTTCCCAACCTGAAGTTCCCAACTTGAAGTTCCCAACCTGAAGTTCCCAACTTGAAGTTCCCAACCTGAAGTTCCCAACTTGAAGTTCCCAACCTGAAGTTCCCAACTTGAAGTTCCCAACCTGAAGTTCCCAACTTGAAGTTCCCAACCTGAAGTTCCCAACTTGAAGTTCCCAACTTGAAGTTCCCAACCTGAAGTTCCCAACTTGAAGTTCCCAACCTGAAGTTCCCAACTTGAAGTTCCCAACCTGAAGTTCCCAACTTGAAGTTCCCAACCTGAAGTTCCCAACTTGAAGTTCCCAACCTGAAGTTCCCAACCTGAGGTTCCAACCTGGGGTTCCCAACCTGAAGTTCCCAACTTGAAGTTCTCAACTTGAAGTTCCCAACCTGGAGTTCCCAACCTGAGGTTCCAACCTGGGGTTCCCAACCTGAAGTTCCCAACTTGAAGTTCTCAACTTGAAGTTCC
Source organism: Cherax quadricarinatus (assembly GCF_026875155.1). Lineage (NCBI taxonomy): Eukaryota > Metazoa > Arthropoda > Malacostraca > Decapoda > Parastacidae > Cherax > Cherax quadricarinatus. The sequence continues at coordinate 51,413,902 of NC_069414.1, forward strand.
CAACCTGGAGTTCCCAACTTGAAGTTCCCAACCTGGAGTTCCCAACTTGAAGTTCCCAACTTGAAGTTCCCAACCTGAAGTTCCCAACCTGAGGTTCCAACCTGGGGTTCCCAACCTGAAGTTCCCAACTTGAAGTTCTCAACTTGAAGTTCCCAACCTGGAGTTCCCAACTTGGGAACGATTCCCTCTACCAAAAACTTTACCAATTGTTCAATTTACATTTGTATTATACGCACTGAATTAAAAGCTTCTGTAGGAGGTGCATCATGAATCAAACATAGACAAGGTTGGCAACTCTAGCCACACCCGAATCCACTTCTGAAACCAGTGTTGAAGAATTTCTGGACAATTTACTGTAAACATGCAGGTTTAGTTCAGTAAAGACCAAGAAGTCACAACACCGTGACTGGAACAATACACGAATAACCAGCACACAGGAGAGAGAAGCTTGCGACGACGTTTCGGTCCGACTTGGATCATTAACAAGTTACACTAACACAAGACAGTGAGGGAGCTAGTACTGGTTATTGGTATATTAATTCAGTATCCCCCCCTCTTCATTGTATCCCCTAAAACAATATATATCCTTATTCTTGAGGAATATCCTATTGACCACAGAGTATCTGATCCTCTCTGATTAATGGAGTGGCAACATAGAGCGTGTTTAAGAGCTTTAATGCTCTTTAGAGCTTAAGCAGAACGATTAAGAGGAGTTTAAAGAGTTACTAAGTGACTCTCGGTGGAGAGGAGGTGAAGAGGTCGCTTACAGGATCCAATTTATGAAGGAATTCACTGAAATCGGTTAGCCGGTGTGTCGAGTCATGTTTCACTCTGTGTAGAGCTTTATCAAGTCATGTTTCACTCTGTGTAGAGCTTTATCAAGTCATGTTTCACTCTGTAGAGCTTTATCAAGTCATGTTTCACTCTGTAGAGCTTTATCAAGTCATGTTTCACTCTGTGTAGAGCTTTATCAAGTCATGTTTCACTCTGTGTAGAGCTTTATCAAGTCATATTTCACTCTGTAGAGCTTTATCAAGTCATATTTCACTCTGTAGAGCTTTATCAAGTCATGTTTCACTCTGTGTAGAGCTTTATCAACGCGTCTCTTTGTCTCCAACGAGAGTAAGAAAGAAGGGAAGAAATAAGCAAAAAAAAAAAAAAAAGAGAGAGAAAATAAATGAAGAATGGTAAACGAAGACAAGCGAGAATAAGCAACAATAAACAAAGTAACTGATAAATGGCAGAAGGAATAGAGAAAGAAGAGACAATGAATAAACAGGGGAAGAGGGAGAAGAGAACTTTGAGAAAAAGGGGAGAATGTAGAGAGAGAGGTGGTGAACGAGGGGAAAGGTAGGGAGGGAAGGTAATGGAAGAGAGGGGAGGGGGGAAGAGGGGAGGGGGGGAAGAGGGGAGGGGAGAAGAGGGGAGACTATTCAAGTCTTTATACCGTGGAGCATGAAGCATTGTGTCACGCAAGATGGTGATTAGTCTGTGATGGTGCCAGCCAGTCTAACAACCAGTCAGCAGCACCAACAACACCAGCACCAGTCTAACAACCAGTCAGCAGCACCAACAACACCAGCACCAGCACCAGTCTAACAACCAGTCAGCAGCACCAACAACACCAGCACCAGCACCAGTCTAACAACCAGTCAGCAGCACAACAACACCAGCACCAGCACCAGTCTAACAACCAGTCAGCAGCACCAACAACACCAGCACCAGCACCAGTCTAACAACCAGTCAGCAGCACCAACAACACCAGCACCAGTCTAACAACCAGTCAGCAGCACTAACAACACCAGCACCAGCACCAGTCTAACAACCAGTCAGCAGCACCAACAACACCAGCACCAGTCTAACAACCAGTCAGCAGCACCAACAACACCAGCACCAGTCTAACAACCAGTCAGCAGCACCAACAACACCAGCACCAGTCTAACAACCAGTCAGCAGCACCAACAACACCAGCACCAGTCTAACAACCAGTCAGCAGCACCAACAACACCAGCACCAGTCTAACAACCAGTCAGCAGCACCAACAACACCAGCACCAGCACCAGTCTAACAACCAGTCAGCAGCACCCAACAACACCAGCACCAGCACCAGTCTAACAACAGTCAGCAGCACCAACAACACCAGCACCAGTCTAACAACCAGTCAGCAGCACAACAACACCAGCACCAGTCTAACAACCAGTCAGCAGCACTAACAACACCAGCACCAGCACCAGTCTAACAACCAGTCAGCAGCACCAACAACACCAGCTCCAGTCTAACAACCAGTCAGCAGCACCAACAACACCAGCACCAGTCTAACAACCAGTCAGCAGCACCAACAACACCAGCACCAGTCTAACAACCAGTCAGCAGCACCAACAACACCAGCACCAGTCTAACAACCAGTCAGCAGCACCAAAAAAAACCAGCACCAGTCTAACAACCAGTCAGCAGCACCAACAACACCAGCACCAGTCTAACAACCAGTCAGCAGCACCAACAACACCAGCACCAGTCTAACAACCAGTCAGCAGCACCAACAACACCAGCACCAGTCTAACAACCAGTCAGCAGCACCAACAACACCAGCACTAGTCTAATAACCAGTCAGCAGCACCAACAACACCAGCACCAGCACCAGCACCAGTCTAACAACCAGTCAGCAGCACCAACAACACCAGCACCAGTCTAACAACCAGTCAGCAGCACCAACAACACCAGCAGCAGCACCAGTCTAACAACCAGTCAGCAGCACCAACAACACCAGCAGCAGCACCAGTCTAACAACCATTCAGCAGCACCAACAACACCAGCACCAGCAGCAGCACCAGTCTAACAACCAGTCAGCAGCACCAACAACACCAGCACCAGTCTAATAACCAGTCGCAGCACCAACAACACCAGCACCAGTCTAACAACCAGTCAGCAGCACCAACAACACCAGCACCAGTCTAATAAACAGTCAGCAGCACCAACAACACCAGCCACAGCACCAGTCTAACAACCAGTCAGCAGCACCAACAACACCAGCACCAGTCTAACAACCAGTCAGCAGCACCAACAACACCAGCACCAGCACCAGTCTAACAACCAGTCAGCAGCACCAACAACACCAGCACCAGTCTAACAACCCTTCAGCAGCACCAACAACACCAGCACCAGTCTAACAACAGTCAGCAGCACCAACAACACCAGCACCCGTTTAACAACCAGTCAGCAGCACCAACAACACCAGCACCAGCACCAGCACCAGTCTAACAACCAGTCAGCAGCACCAACAACACCAGCACCAGCACCAGTCCATTCAACCAGTCAGCAGCACCAACAACACCAGCACCAGTCTAACAACCAGTCAGCAGCACCAACAACACCAGCACCAGCACCAGTCCATCAACCAGTCAGCAGCACCAACAACACCAGCACCAGTCTAACAACCAGTCAGCAGCACCAACAACACCAGCACCAGTCTAACAACCAGTCAGCAGCACCAACACCAGCACCACCATCAATACCAGTAACAGCAGGACCACCACCACCACCACCACCACCACCACCACTACCACCACCATCACCACCACCACCACCACCCCCACCACCACCATCACCACCACCACCATCACCACCACCACCACCACCACTACCACCACCATCACCACCACCTCCACCACCACCACCACCACCACCACCCACCACCACTACCACCACACCACCATCACCACCACCACCACCACCACCATCACCACCACCACCACCACCACTACCACCACCATCACCACCACCTCCAACGCCACCACCCCCACCACCACCACCACTACCACCACCATCACCACCACTCCACCACCACACCACCACCACCACCACCACTACCACCACCCTCACCACCTCCTCCACCACCACCACCACCACCACCACCACCACCACCTCCACCACCACCACCACCACCCCCACCCACCACCACCACCACCACCACCACCACCATCACCACCACCTCCACCACCACCACCACCACCACCACCACCACCACCACCACCACCACCACCACCACCACCACCACCACCACCACCATCACCACCACCTCCACCACCACCACCACCACCACCACCACCACCACCACCACCACCATCACCACCATCACCACCACCACCACCACCACCACCACCATCAGCAGCAAGAGGAGGGGAAGAAGAAGAAGAGAAGAAGGAAAGGAGGAAGAAGAGCTAAAGGTGAGGAAAGAGAAGAGGGGAAGAAGAGAAGGAAAGGGAGTTAAATAATGGGAAGGAGGAGAGAGCAACAGGATGGGAAGAGGAGGAAGCGAGGTATTAGAGGGGGGAGAAAAAGAGGAGAAAAAAAAGTGGAGAGGAAGGTCAAAAATGGAGAAGGAGAAGAAGGGAAGGAGGAGAAAGAGGGGAGGGGGAAGGGAGACGGTGAGGGGGGAGATAGGGAGGAGGGGAGAGAGACGGGGAGGAGACAGAGGAGAGAAAAGAATATAATTAAAGGCAGAGGGGGAGGGGAGAGGAAAAGGGAGAGGGGAAGAGTGGGAGGGGAGACTGAAAGAAAAAGAAGGCGATGGGGAGAGGGACAAGCCAGGGGGATTGAAGGAAGTGAGAGAGAGAGAGAGAGAGAGAGAGAGGAGAGAGAGAGAGGGGAGGGGAGAGAGAGGAGAGAAAGATGAATTAGTATAAATTAGAGAGTAAGTAGAAAGAGGAACAGGAAGAGTAGACAAGAAACAAGTGGGAGGAGACAGGAAGGAGGAGGAGACAGGAAGGAGGGAGAGAGACAGACTAAAAAACACAAAGTAAATAGAGATATAATAGAAGAAAAATTAAAGAATATGAAAAAGGTAAGTCAAAAAGAGAATAAAGGAGAGAGAGAAATAAAACAAAGAAGAGAATAAAACATACGTGTGTGTGTGTGTGTGTTGTGTGTGTGCGTGGTGTGTGTGTGTGTGTGCGCGTGTGTGTGCGTGTGCGTGTGTGTGTGCGTGTGTGTGTGTGTGTGTGTGTGTGTGTGTGTGTGTGTGTGTGTGTGTGTGTGTGTGTGTGTGTGTGTGTGTGTGTGTGCGGGTGTGTGTGCGTGTGCGTCTGTGTGTGTGTGTGTGTGTGTGTGTGTGTGTGTGTGTGTGTGTGTGTGTGTGTGTGTGTGTGTGTGTGTGTGTGTGTGTGTGTGTGTGTGTGTCTGTGTGTATCTGTGTGTGTCTGTGTCTGTGTGTGTGTGTGTGTGTGTGTGTGTGTGTGTGTGTGTGTGTGTGTGTGTGTGTGTGTGTGTGTGTGTGTTGTGTGTGAAAGTGTGTGTGTCTGTGTGTGTCTGTGTGTGTCTGTGTGTGTCTGTGTATGTCTGTGTGTGTGTCTGTGTGTGTCGGTGTGTCTGTGTGTGTCTATGTGTGTCTGTGTGTGTGTCTGTGTGTGTCTGTGTGTGTCTGTGTGTGTGTCTGTGTGTGTCTGTGTGTGTATACTGTTAGTGCTGACGACAGGATAGGTGACAGGTAATGACAGGCAGCACAGTCGATAGCACCTCAAAGGGTGATTGAGAGCGCTGGTTAATGGTGGCTGATTGTGGTAGTCGATACTAACACACACACACACACACACACACACACACACACACAGCACTGAAACAAACAGAAGAACACTCAGAGCGCTGGAAGGGAGAGAAATAGAAGAAAACCCGTAAATCATAGCTAAAACAAAGGAGAAACTCGCAACATTAATAACAAATGAAATATATCCTAGAGGATAGCCGATAGTGAGAAAAGGAAAAAATTATAAAGAGAAGATGACCTATAGAAACCAAGTGAAAGCTTAAAGAACATGAAAACCCTGATTCTCCACCTTCTCCCCACAACGCTGGTAGACAGCAACCACCCAGGGAGGTACTACCGTCCTGCCAAGTGAATGTAAAACAAAAGCCAGTAATTGTTTTACATGATGGTAGGATTGCTGGTGTTTTTTTGTCTATCTCATAAATATGCAAGATTACAGGTACATCTTGCTTCTTCTACTTACACTTAGGTTACACTACACGTACATGTACACGTTTATTTATACACACTGTTACAAAAAACGCGATTCTAAAAGCTTAGAGATCTCCAGTGAATACTAGAAAGGACTGCCCTTCTAGCATCCAGCCTGTTACTGGGTTTTCGTAACAAGTAGTCAGTATCCTTGTCCAATTATCCATTATAAATCAGTATTGTTCAATAGCGCTTTAGGATTACAACTGGTAGGCTACTAACTAGAGAAATTAAAATTTAATAAATTTATTAAGTCTATAAGTTGTCTAGAGGTATATTATCAAAGTAAATTAAATCACAGCAATCAAAATAAAATCAATCTCTCGAGTTCAATATTATTGTGCTGAAAGCACATATCACATTTATAATTCTTAAATACCGTCTGGTACATTAACATTTAATAAGATATTACAAATATGTACAAGTTTGTGTATGCGTGTAAGTGCTCTTAAGTAGTTAGCTATGTCTCAAGACTCGAATAAGACTTAAACAAGTGACTGACAAAGTCCTCAAATAAACTAACTTCTTGACCGACTGGCAACCCGAACAGTCTGCTTGAACAACAAAGAATGCTAAGCCCAATAGCAATGCAATATGCGACTGAGACACAATCAGGAACTGGGAAATAATATAACGACACTAAGTAGGGACCATCAGCAGATCCTCCACAAAAGTTACAAAACTCCCATAATACTGAATCTATGTTCAGCATAGGTAAAACTGTGACTGGGACAATACACAGGAACCAGTACAAAATTAGGTCAGAAGCTATAGCTAAGGACCTGAGATACTCAGAGTGTCTAAGCGACACACAACCTCAGTACAACGTCGAAAATCACTAAGTCTATACAATGTTCTGTGAACAAAGTTCTACAGAACTAACAAGAATAATGAGACAGACAATCTGTCCAACCAGCAAGTGAGTCTAGAGCAGACTGACTACTTCACGAGAGGTGAGGACACCCCCCCCCTCGATCACGTGATAGCTACGTGGAAAACTGCAGCTCAGAAGCGGCAGTAAAACGAGCGAAAAGCGAAAATTTAAGTAGTTTGCAATCAAGACTAACTGAGCACTTTTTGTAATCCTAAAACAAAAGCTAAATAACAATATAACAGCAAATAATAAGTAAGGCATCATTTGCGATTTAGTTTATGCAAATAAAAAGCAATAAAAAATTAAAAAAAGGTAATTTCATTACAATTATACTAATAATCATTGAAACCCCATTCAGGGATTCAAACACACTATCTGATTTTTTCTTTGATTTATCTTAATGTTCTTGATTTTATTACTTTTCCTTTTATACCCATGGGGAAGTGAAAAAGAATTTTTCCTCCGTAAGCCATGGGTTGTAAAGTAACTAAAATTTCCGGGAAAACAATGGGCTAGAAAAACCCCTTTTTGTAAAGATTACTAAAAAGAATAAGAAGAAGAAAATTTGCAAAGGGGGAAAATTTGAATGTGCGTGGATGTTGGGGGGATGTAAGAAAGGATGTTTGTGGATGTTTTAAATGAAAAGAAGCTGGATGCCCGGGCTTTGGGAAAAAACAAAGCTGAAGGGGGGGGGGGTTTCAGTGGAGAGGGATAAATGGGATTGGTCTGGGGTTTCAAATAGAGTTAGGCTAAAGAAGGAGTAGCAAAAAATTTTAAAAAGGATAAGATATGGCAGGAAAAAAGGGAAACTTTAATTACAAATTCAAGGATTATGTGGAGTAAAATGAAGGTTGGATTAAAAAAGTGGGTTTAGTAAGCGTATTCCTGGAGAAGGGGAAAGTGTGAGGAGAAGACAGTTTTTGGGGAAAAAGTTGAGTAAAATGCGTGGGGAAAGGTTTTGAACCAAGTGTGAGATTAATGGGGTTTGGGGGATTTCAATGTAAAATGGGTAAAAATGTTGTGGGGGGAAAAGTGTAGGTAAATTTGGGGTCCCGGGGGTAAATGTAAATGGGAGCCTTTAATTGAGCTTGTGTAGAAAGAGGTTTGGTAATAAGTAATACATATTTTATAAAAAAAGGGGAAATAAATAATTTTTTTACAAGGTATGATTAGCACGTATGAAAGTAGTTTGTTGATTATGTATTGGTGGAAAAAATTTTTGGGGGGTAGGCCCCCCGGGAGTCATGTTTATGGGGGGAACTGATATATCAGAATTATTTAGTTGAGCTACATTTAGGTAAGAGGTAGATGGAAAGGGGAAAGGTGGCAACAACAAGTAAGAGGGAGGAAAAAGGGTGTAAACTAAGGGGGGGGGAAAAGTTCGGGCGAGATAAAAACGACTATTGGCAGAAAGGTGGGTAGTGCAAAGATGAGAGTGGGGGGGGGGGTTTTAAAGGGGGTTTGGGATGAGTTTAAAAAGCAGTATTAGAATGTGGGAGAAGTTTTGGTTATGGGAGGGTGGGGGCGGGGAGGAAAGAGGGTGATTGGTGGAATGATGAATTTAAAAGGGTGTGTAAAGAGAAAAGTTAGTTATGAGAGGTTTTTAAAAGCAGAAGTATTATAAAAAGGCAGAGTTTTGGAGAGTAAAAGAAAAGTGAAGAGAGTGGTGAGAGAGTGCAAAAGGAGAGCAGATGATAGAGTGGGAGAGGCACTGTCAAGAAATTTTGATGAAAATAAGAAAAAATTTTGGAGTGAGTTAAACAAGTTAAGAAAGCCTAGGGAAAGTATGGATTTGTCCGTTAAAAACAGAGTAGGGGAGTTAGTAGACGGGGAGAGAGGGAGGTATTAGGTAGATGGCGAGAATATTTTGAGGAACTTTTAAATGTTGAGGAAGAAAGGGAGGCGGTAATTTCATGCACTGGAAAGGGAGGTATACCATCTTTTAGGAGTGAAGAAGAACAGAATGTAAGTGTGGGGGAGGTACGTGAGGCATTACGTAGAATGAAAGGGGGTAAAGCAGCTGGAACTGATGGGATCATGACAGAAATGTTAAAAGCAGGGGAGGGATATAGTGTTGGAGTGGTTGGTACTTTTGTTTAATAAATGTATGAAAGAGGGGAAGGTACCTAGGGATTGGCAGAGAGCATGTATAGTCCCTTTACATAAAGGGAAGGGGGACAAAACAGATTGTAAAAATTATAGAGGAATAGGTTTATTGAGTATACCAGGAAAAGTGTACGGTAGAGTTATTACTGAAAGAATTAGAGGTAAGACAGAATGTAGGATTGCGGATGAGCAAGGAGGTTTCAGAGTGGGTAGGGGATGTGTAGATCAAGTGTTTACATTGAAGCATATATGTGAACAGTATTTAGATAAAGGTAGGGAAGTTTTTATTGCATTTATGGATTTAGAAAAGGCATATAATAGAGTGGATAGGGGAGCAATGTGGCAGATGTTGCAAGTACATGCAATAGGTGGTAAGTTACTAAATGCTGTAAAGAGCTTTTATGAGGATAGTGAGGCTCAGGTTAGGGTGTGTAGAAGAGAGGGAGAATACTTCCCGGTAAAAGTAGGTCTTAGACAGGGATGTGTAATGTCACCATTACCATATATATATATATATATATATATATATATATATATATATATTATATATATATATATATATATATATATATATATATATATATATATATATATATTTATCTAATTAAATCACTTCATAAAACTTAAAAAAAGATAGGTAGAGAGAAGCAGACAAGGAAAGATAAGTAGAAGATATAGCGGCATCAATGATGATAGGAGAAACACATAATATTAGGAGAAGGAAGAAGAGAAACAGTGAAGGGACTGATTACCTCGTCTTTTGTATATACTTCTACAGTCTTCCCATGATGTCCTTGAATTTGTATTGATAAAGCCAAACGTCTACAAGATATCCAGATGTTGAGCATGTGTCTAATTCTCCATCTTGTCGGTACTGTATACCATACATACCCAGAGACAGAGACCATGTATCAACCACCACAGTAGAGACCATGTATCAACCACTACAGTAGAGACCATGTATCAACCACTACAGTAGAGACCATGTATCAACCACTACAGTAGAGACCATGTATCAACCACTACAGTAGAGACCATGTATCAACCACTACAGTAGAGACCATGTATCAACCACCACAGTAGAGAGAGGGGGGAGGAAGGAGACATCAATGCAGTATAATAAGATGCTGTATTAACAACGTTTGGCCCACACAGTGAGCCTTATGAAGCTGACAAACAGCTGTATCTGGGGAGAGACAAAGTTTGTATATAGTGAGCGTATGAGAGAGACGATCCAGGATTCAAAAATGATAGTGAGCTTAGTAATGACTAGTTAAGAAGCAGGGCCAGGAGCTGTGACTCAACCATCTCAACCGCACACAGTTAAATGTAAATAGGTCAGTATGTACACACATACTCTCTCTGTCTCACACACACAAACACACACAAATACACATACACTGCGTGACAACCTGAAGGAACTAGCAGGTACTCAAGACACAACAAAAGAAATCCAGCAGTTACCACGAGTACTAACCACTCTGGACAAACAGTTGACTGATCATTACATCGCCTGACTCACTCCGCCAGGCTGAAAACCCCGTCTACGCTCCTCCTTCTTACTAGAAAAAGTATGCCAATTCTGCCGCTGGATCGCCAGTCGGACCTTCACGCGCGGAGATGCAATCCTTGCAGACACAATACTAGAAACAACATTGCAAGCCACAGACGAAACTGCAAGGTCTATGAAAGGAGGGGGGGTCCAGCCGCTACGTTGGTCCGGAGCCCCGGCTGCCAATCTCTGAAGGGGCCCCATACCCATATATATTTTATTTTTATTTTTTCATTTTATTTTTTTGGGTCAATTTCAACTATTTTTAGTTTATTAGGAAGAATAATTATATAAAATTCATTTAGACTGGGGCCCCTCAGCCTGCCCCCAGGGGCCCCTCAGCCTGCCCCCAGGGGCCCCTCAGCCTGCCCCATCGGCCCCTCAGCCTGCCCCCACTGGCCCCTCAGCCTGCCCCCAGGGGCCCCTCAGCCTGCCCCCAGGGGCCCCTCAGCCTGCCCCCAGGGGCCCAAAAGCAGTCTTGTTCCATCTTGCAAAATTTCTCTTGGCGGCCCTTTATAAAAATATAACAGAGATATATACCTGAGAGTAATATATCTTCAACGTAATCTTATTATAGCGCATTAAATATTACGTGATTCTCAACGTCAATTTCTGAATATTCCAAGTAAACTTATATATGCTATGCAAAACAACAAAGGGGGGAGTTGAATGATAGCTCTAGGCCTCACTCCAGCAAAGGTGCTCATTTTGATCGTATCTTCATGGACCTCCTCGTCCTGTTTTCTGCAACATTGCAAGCTCCTGATATGTGGATCGCCTAGTGCTATCGTTCAACTTCCCCCGTGGATGTTTTGCATCTTGTATCACGTGTTTGCGATTATTGCATTACACATACTAATGTTAGATACCAATGTTAGATTAAGCTATGTTAGGTTATGATAGAGCTGGTTATGTTAAGGTAGGCTAGGCTTGTGTAGTTTATAACATATTGCGTTACGTTGCATAAAAGTCAGTAGGAAGTTTGTGAGGTCTGAAGAGCACTCTGACCAGTGTGGCTATTCAAACACTTTCTACACCAGGTCATTACGATACAAGACGAGGACACGGGTCAATGTAGGTCCATAGTCACGATGGCGTGAGAGTCGTCTTTAAAAATCCTGCATTTATGGTCACAGTGGTGGCCCATGTTAACCTCCCTATGGTGTATATACTTAACTGGATGAATTTTATTTGAGGTAGCTGGTTCAGTTTACGACTCATTTGTCGTTGGTTCAAGAACCCACTCGTTCCCTGATTTAATTAATAAGTCCAGAAGTCTTGATCACTAAAGTGTCCTCTGCAATCTGGCAGATGTTAGGCTACAAGAAGTCCTGACCTGACTAGGTTGGGTGCATTGGCTTAAGCCGGTAGGAGACTTGGACCTGCCTCGCATGGGCCAGTAGGCCTTCTGCAGTGTTCCTTCGTTCTTATGTTCTTAAGTCATCACAGCGTCCTTAACTGATGACTTACATTCATCAACTTGTAGCCCGGCCGAAGACAGGTCATAACATACGAAGGCAAGTCGTTGTGCAGTGGTCTGTCAGTGGTAGACGGAAGTGTTCTCCAGGAAACCATGATACAGAAGCCAACCACTCATCACCAAGAACGCACTTAAGCAAACAAATTCATCAAAAATCACTTCGTAAGTAATGATAACTTCATTAAGCGTATCATTACTACACAAGTGTTCACTATAAAGATAACACCAACATTCTTATTCACACTACAGACATTGACAGAAGTCTCAAGAATTTCTTCAGAATGAACATTAAAATGGTATAAAATACCGACAGGTTGTTAGGTAAGACACATATGCAACAGTTAGGTATCTTTATTTCGAAACGTTTCGCCTACACAGTAGGCTTCTTCAGTCGAGTACAGAAAAGTTGATAGAAGCAGAAGATACTTGAAGACGATGTAATTAGTCCATGATTACATCGTCTTCAAGTATCTTCTGCTTCTATCAACTTTTCTGTACTCGACTGAAGAAGCCTACTGTGTAGGCGAAACGTTTCGAAATAAAGATACCTAACTGTTGCATATGTGTCTTACCTAACAATTTCTTCAGAAGTTTGATATCTTCTCCTAATCACTACAGAGGTAGACATCCTGGCTAGTTTTATTTTTAAGTGGTGTCCCAAGGAAGTGTTATCCACTGTAGCTACGACAACTGCACCAGCCACCACTAAGTCACCAGAAAATAATGTGCCCAGTCAACAATGGATCTCCATTATTTCCTGGTGACAACTGAAAATCTATATAATGCTGCAGAAATTGACAGAGCTTGCAGCTGAGATATCTGCTGAGTGGCCTTCCAAAATGGGTGCAGAATGAGGTGTCAGGTAGATAAGTAGGTATTAGGTTTGTCAGGAAACAAGTGTTTCTTGACGCGGATCTTAGTCATATGATGACCCGCAGCTGGACCTTTTGGTCATCTGACCGAGGCCTTCCACTGGCTTACCCCTCCACCCCTTTAAAAATTATGGCTATGATTATAACCAGTTATTTCGCTGATGAGGGCCAGGGACAGCGCTAGAGTGCCCACCTGAGTCTGGCGCTGGATGGTCTCATAATTTTTAAATTTTCGATTTAGCGTATATAAAGTGCTAAGCCCGTGGAGGGTGAGCCAGTGGAAGGCCTCGGTCAGATGACCAAAAGCCCAGCTACAGGTCATCATATGACTTAGACCCACGTCAGGAAACACTTGTCCTTTTTCCTGACAAATCTAACCTTGAGAGGTTATTCACCTCGGCAGTATTTGAGACACGATCCTCCTCCTGCTTACGGCTGTAGACGCGGTACTCCTCCTGCTTACGGCTGTAGACGCGGTACTCCTCCTGCTTACGGCTGTAGACGCGGTCCTCCTCCTGCTTACGGCTGTAGACGCGGTCCTCATCCTGCTTACGGCTGTAGACTCGATCCTACTCCTGCTTAAGGCTGTAGACTCGACCCTAGATGTGCTACCCCAGAGGAGCAAACAAAGAAACAGAGGAACGAGCAGAGGAACATACAGAGGAACAGACAGAGGAACAGAGAATAAACAGATGGACAAACAGAGGAACCAGCAGAGGAACAAAGAGACGAACAGAAGAACAGACCAAAAAACAGAGGAAGTTAGCACCTTGACAAACAAACGATAAGCGATTTGGAAGAGAGAGAGAGAGAGAGAGAGAGAGAGAGAGAGAGAGAGAGAGAGAGAGAGAGAGGAGAGAGAGAGAGAGAGAGAGAGAGAGAGAGAGAGAGAGTAATACAAGGAAGTGGAGAGAAAAACACAAGAGACGAACGGTTGATTATCCAATAAAAAATATCATAGCCCTGGTACTACAGTCCACACTACTCACAACCGCAGGGCACAAGGTGCCCTGGGTAGGGCCATCTCTTGCCCGACCCAATTTCATACTTTGGTGGCGCAGTAGACTAAGACTTCGTGGATTTTCATCTTGCTTCCCTGGAGACGGGTTAATATATCTCGGGTTCGATCCCCGGCTAGTCGAAAGTTTTTCAATTGTAGATGCACTTACAGAATACTATTTAGACTGAGGACTGTGGGAGGCACTAGCACCAGCTGGCTAGTAATGAACGACGGTGAAGCGGGAAGAATAGCGAGAGCTGACCTCCAACCATCTGCTGACCTCCAACCATCTGCTGACCTCCAACCATCTGCTGACCTCCAACCACCTGCTGACCTCCAACCATCTGCTGACCTCCAACCATCTGCTGACCTCCAACCATCTGCTGACCTCCAACCATCTGCTGACCTCCAACCATCTGCTGACCACCGACCATCCGGTGACCTCCGACCATCTACTGACCTCCGACCATCTACTGACCTCCAACCATCTGCTGACCTCCAACCATCTGCTGACCTCCGACCATCTACTGACCTCCAACCATCTGCTGACCTCCGACCATCTACTGACCTCCAACCATCTACTGACCTCCAACCATCTGCTGACCTCCAACCACCTGCTGACCTCCGACCATCTACTGACCTCCAACCATCTGCTGACCTCCAACCATCTGCTGACCTCCGACCATCTACTGACCTCCACCATCTGCTGACCTCCGACCATCTACTGACCTCCAACCATCTGCTGACCTCCGACCATCTACTGACCTCCAACCATCCGGTGACCTCCGACCATCTACTGACCTCCGACCATCTACTGACCTCCAACCATCTGCTGACCTCCAACCATCTGCTGACCTCCAACCATCTGCTGACTCCAACCATCTGCTGACCTCCACCACCTGCTGACCTCCAACCATCTGCTGACCTCCAACCATCTGCTGACCTCCAACCATCTGCTGACCTCCAACCATCTGCTGACCTCCGACCATCTACTGACCTCCAACCATCTGCTGACCTCCGACCATCTACTGACCTCCGACCATCGGTGACCTCCGACCATCTACTGACCTCCGACCACTACTGCCCTCGACCATCTGCTGCCCTCCACCATCTGCTGACCTCCAACCATCTGCTGACCTCCAACCATCTGCTGACCTCCAACCACTTGCTGACCTCCGACCATCTACTGACCTCCAACCATCTGCTGACCTCCGACCATCTACTGACCTCCGACCATCCGGTGACCTCCGACCATCTACTGACCTCCGACCATCTACTGACCTCCGACCATCCGGTGACCTCCGACCATCTACTGACCTCCGACCATCTACTGACCTCCGACCATCTACTGACCTCCTGTCAGCATAGTTGCTGATCCCTGTATTCCCTGTATTATATAGCATAGCATATTAGTATAGTAGTGTATGTCGGGACGACATACGTAACATGACCGAGCTGTCAGCATAGTTGCTGATCCCTGTATTCCCTGTATTATATAGCATAGCATATTAGTATAGTAGTGTATGTCGGGACGACATACGTAACATGACCGAGCTGTCAGCATAGTTGCTGATCCCTGTATTCCCTGTATTATATAGCATAGCATATTAGTATCATCCATGTGCTTTAGACACGAGACCCCTCGTAGGCCTGTGGCTTTGTGTGACGTCACGGGATGCACACGAGGAGGCCCATTCCTCTGTCCCGGCCTCACTCGGCGGCAGACCATCCAGGCGTAGACAGGCAAGGCAGCTGGGGCTCCATCCCTCATCTCAGTCTGACAATATATTTACCATCCTACAAGTGTGTCTACTTTCAACCTTACGATATCTCCATTTAAGAACCCTTTACGATACTCCGACCATCCGGTGACCTCCGACCATCTACTGACCTCCGACCATCTACTGACCTCCGACCATCTACTGACCTCCGACCATCTACTGACCTCCGACCATCTACTGCCTCCGACCATCGGTACCTCCGACCATCTGCTGACCTCCGACCATCTACTGACCTCCGACCATCTACTGACCTCCGACCATCTACTGACCTCCGACCATCCGGTGACCTCCGACCATCTGCTGACCTCCGACCATCTACTGACCTCCAACCATCTACTGACCTCCGACCATCCGGTGACCTCCGACCATCTACTGACCTCCGACCATCCGGTGACCTCCGACCATCTACTGACCTCCGACCATCTACTGACCTCCGACCATCCGGTGACCTCCGACCATCTACTGACCTCCGACCATCTACTGACCTCCGACCATCTACTGACCTCCGACCATCTACTGACCTCCGACCATCTACTGACCTCCGACCATCTACTGACCTCCGACCATCTACTGACCTCCAGTAATACTTCCGCCGATGTGAAACCAGGTGGTAAGCCAGGTGGTTCACCAGGTGATCCCTAGGTGGTTCTCCAGGTGGCCCCCAGGTGGTTGCCTAGGTGGTTCCCCAGGTGGCCCCCCCGTGGTTGCCTAGGTGGTTCTCCAGGCAGTCCCCCAGGTGATTTCCCAGATGGTCCCCCAGATGTTCTCCCAGGTGGTCCCCCAGGTGATTCTCCAGATGGTCCCAGGTGGTCCTATCCTCCTTGAGTGTTGCGGACCATCTTAACACTACAATAAAACAATAAATTTAACAACATTGTTAATAAACTTAAAAAAAGTTGATGTATCCCAACATTCCCAAGTTTTTAAGGAACACTAAAGCATTCTTAGCAAATTTAATTTTTCCCAACAAAACTAATACATTTTTGGGTTAAAAAAAAATTAATTAACACCAGAAACCCACAACCAATGATCCTTTTTATAATCCCGGAAAAAGTATATTATGAATGAGGACGAAAAAAAAACTTACTGATAAAGCCAGTGGAGGGCGAAACGTCTACAAAAAAGATATCCAGATATTGCAAATATGTCTAATTCTTCAACAAACCCTATATAAGCCAAACAGAAGAAGGGGTGGAAGGGTGCTGGGTTTTTAAGCCAAGTTAAGCCCTTCAAGCCTCGCCACCACATTAAGGTGTCTGGGTTGAATGAGGGAGTTGGCGTAAGTTACATACATCTCTACAAATGTTGCAAAACACTGTGAAAAAAAATAGTGAAATTCCGAGCACTTTCGTAATTTCTCACATTACCAAGTAACCGTAAAAATAATAGGAGAGCAGAAGACTTATAAGTCTGAGACATGACCTGACATTATTACACCGTCTCATTATGACGTGACGAGGATCATATCTCAGCTTTATGAGCCTTCTGATGTTCTGTTATTTTCGCAGTTCCTTGATAATGTGAGAAATCACGAAAGCGCTTGGAACTTTATTGTTTTTTTCACAGTGACTGTTCTGCATATTGTGACATCACAGCCTGGTTGGTCTTATTGCACTTATACAAATGTACCGTATTTTGCGGCATATAAGGCGCACGAGCATATTAAATAAGACAATGTGCTAAAGGGTTAAGAGTTAAGGGTAGGCTTTGGGTTAGGCTAAAGCCTGATCCAAAGCCTACCCTTAACCATTACCTTGAGCATATAAGGCGCAGGATGATTTTCCAAGACTTTTCGTGTGGGAAAACAAGCGCGTCTTATATGTCCGAAAATACAGTATATGTCATAACTAAGTTTATTAAGAAAAACTTCAAAACTGATGCGACGCGTCTGGCAGCCCAGTGGCCCAGAAATCCCAGGGAAGCTTTAAATCTGCACGATGAAGGTAGAGGGTGGAGGGTGGAGGGTGGAAGAGGAGGGTGGAGGGTGGAAGAGGAGGGTGGAGGGTGGAAGAGGAGGGGAGGGTGGAAGAGGAGGGTGGAGGGTGGAAGAGGAGGGTGGAGGGTGGAAGAGGAGGGTGGAGGGTGGAGGAGGTGAAGACCACAGACTGGGAGATTTAATTATCACAACTTTGTTACACAATACTGACGAAAATGAGGAATTAGACACACGTGCAACACCTGTGTGTGCAACGTAACACCTGAGTGTACATGTGCAACACCTGGGTGTGCAATATGTGCAACACCTGGGTGTGCAACATGTGCAACACTGCCTCCTGCAGGTGCAGATATACCCTGCAGGTGTATATATCTAACAACAACAGTGACAGGAGGAAAGCCTGCGTACAAAAAGAACTGCAATACGGTACGAAACAGATCGAAACGTGCCACAGGCATTCCCCAGGTATATCCGGCGACAAGTGTGGGTTACATATGCTGTGGGCGGCCCCTTACTGTGAGGAATGATGCATGGGCGGCAAGCACAGGTGGGTGTTGTGAAAGCAGGCAGTGGTCATGCATGCGGGCGGGGAGGTGGGCGGTCAGTGGGCGGCACGGAGAACGTCAGGACGCACGAAATCGTAAAAAACACGATTATAAGGATATCACGAACCATAGTGGAAGATCGAATCGATGACTGGCTAGTACCAGGATACCCGGATAACTGCTAGTACCAGGACACCCGTATAACTGCTAGTACCAGGATACCCGTATAACTGCTAGTACCAGGATACCCGTATAACTGCTAGTACCAGGACACCCGGATAACTGCTAGTACCAGGACACCCGTATAACTGCTAGTACCAGGACACCCGGATAACTGCTAGTACCAGGACACCCGGATAACTGCTAGTACCAGGATACCCGGATAACTGCTAGTACCAGGACACCCGTATAACTGCTAGTACCAGGATACCCGTATAACTGCTAGTACCAGGATACCCGTATAACTGCTAGTACCAGGACACCCCGATAACTGCTAGTACCAGGACACCCGTATAACTGCTAGTACCAGGACACCCGGATAACTGCTAGTACCAGGACACCCGGATAACTGCTAGTACCAGGACACTCGGATAACTGCTAGTACCAGGACACCTGGATAACTGCTAGTACCAGGACACTCGGATAACTGCTAGTACCAGGACACCCGGATAACTGCTAGTACCAGGACACCCGTATAACTGCTAGTACCAGAACACTCGGATAACTGCTAGTACCAGGACACCCGTATAACTGCTAGTACCAGGACACTCGGATAACTGCTAGTACCAGGACACCCGGATAACTGCTAGTACCAGGACACCAGTATAACTGTTAGTACCAGAACACTCGGATAACTGCTAGTACCAGGACACCTGATAACTGCTATACCAGGACACTCGATAACTGCTAGTACCAGGACACCCGTATAACTGCTAGCACCAGGACACCCGGATAACTGCTAGTACCAGGACACCCGGATAACTGCTAGTACCAGGACACCCGTATAACTGCTAGTACCAGGACACCCGGTTAACTGCTAGTACCAGAAACCTCGGATAACTGCTAGTACCAGGACACTCGGATAACTGCTAGTACCAGGACACCCGGATAACTGCTAGTACCAGGACACTCGGATAACTGCTAGTACCAGGACACCCGTATAACTGCTAGCACCAGGACACCCGTATAACTGCTAGTACCAGGACACCCGGATAACTACTAGTACCAGGACACCCGTATAACTGCTAGTACCAGGACACCCGTATAACTGCTAGTACCAGGACACCCGGATAACTGCTAGTACCATGGACACCGATAACTGCTAGTACCAGGACACTCGGATAACTGCTAGTACCAGGACACCCTGGATAACTGCTAGTACCAGGACACCGATAACTGCTAGTACTAGGACACCCGTATAACTGCAGTAGCACCGATGAGACCAACCCGGATAACTACTAGTACCAGGACACCCGTATAACTGCTAGTACCAGGACACCCGGATAACTGCTAGTACCAGGACACCCGGATAACTGCTAGTACCAGGACACCCGGATAACTGCTAGTACCAGGACACCCGGATAACTGCTAGTACCAGGACACCCGGATAACTGCTAGTACCAGGACACCCGTATAACTGCTAGTACTAGGACACCCGTATAACTGCTAGTATCAGGACACCCGGATAACTGCTAGTACCAGGACACCCGGATAACTGCTAGTACCAGGACACCCGGATAACTGCTAGTACCAGGACACCCGGATAACTACTAGTACCAGGACCCCCGGATAACTACTAGTACCAGGACACCCGTATAGTACCAGGACACCCGGATAACTGCTAGTACCAGGACACCCGGATAACTGCTAGTACCAGGACACCCGGATAACTGCTAGTACCAGGACACCCGGATAACTGCTAGTACCAGGACACCCGGATAACTGCTAGTACCAGGACACCCGGATAACTGCTAGTACCAGGACACCCGGATAACTACTAGTACTACACTCGGATAAGTGGTACACACCATTTTATTGGACATTAATGTCCTGCAGACAGTGTATATACAGCCATCACCACCTGGTTGATCCTACAAGTGCAGAAGGTAGTGTATATACCTCCTCAGGGACCCGCAGAAGGCAGTGTATATACCTCTTCAGGGACCCGCAGAAGGCAGTATTATCTAATACTTTACCTCCTCAGGACCCGTAGATGCAGTTTTATATACCTCCTCAGGGATCCCGCAGAAGGCAGTGTATATACCTCCTCAGGGACCGAAAAAAAAGACGGGGGTGTATATACCTCCTCAGGGACCCGAAAAAGAGCAGTGTATATGCCTCCTCAGGGACCCGCAGAAGGCAGTGTATATACCTCCTAACCTAAATATAGCGCCAAAATGCTATATACTCCTCAGGGCCCGAGGATATCTTAAATATGATTGTAAAAAATTGATCGCAAAATGTATATACTTATGTGACCGCTGAAACAGTTATTTCCTGAAAATTATTTCCCTCCTTCAGGTCGCAAACAGGTTTTAAT
>NC_069414.1:51442096-51479596 GCF_026875155.1 Cherax quadricarinatus
GTAACATCACCACCCATCCTTCAGAGAGTGGCACTGTACTTTCCTCCTCCAGGACTCAAGTGCAGCTAATCGGTCTCCCTGAATCCCTTCATAAATGTTTTCTTGCTCACACTCCAATAGCACACTAAGCCATGTAAAGTACTTGTCTCCACTCACTCTGACCTAATGTGCTCACTCAAACTTACTGGATATTCAAGCTCTTAGCACCCAAAACCTGTATAAGTGGTTTCAAAAACCAACAAGTTGAAGACTGAGACACTTATGCAACATATGGATAATCTTTAGTGAGAAATCGTTTCGCCACATAGTGGCTTCATCAGTCCTATACAAAGCAGAAAGGTGTAAGGAGAGGAGGAGTTTAAGGTAATCAGTGTCTCAGCCTGGATTCGATGTGTTCAGTCTATCAGTCTTATAGAAAGTACAGTATATGGCCGGAGAAGTGGCTTATATACCTTAGGTGAGTGGTAGCAGGAGGAGGCGGGATCACAGTGGGACCATCCACTAGTGTAATTAGGTCTTCGTCCATAGGTTGGACAATTATTGAAGAATTCCTTATATCAAGATCCCGTCTCTTCCAACTATTCCAGGGACGACATCCCACCCCTCCTATTCTGTTGCAATCTCTCTAGACGCCCAAACCACCTCAACGAACCTCCTCAGCCCTCTGATTTTTACTTCAGATAACCCCGCTCCTAACCTCTAAGCTCTAAATTATCTGCATAATATTCACATCACAAATTGCTCTCAGACACGATATCTCTACTGTCTCCAACATCCTCCTCACTGCAACATTTAAAACCCATGCTTCACACCCATACAAGAGTGTTGGTATCACTATACAAGGGCAAATTCCCCTTTTTGCCACCCTGGACAAAAAAAAATCTTTGTCACCACAGATAAACTGATTATCTATGATTATCCTGGGTTATTAACCCCCCATCAGGGTTAATCACCAGCCTAAAATAACACCAGACTAACATGGGCATTACTGAAACAAAGTTAAAAATACTTTAGACCAGAATGAACAATACTGAAGCTATGGTTGTTGGTATTAGTAAAGCTGTGAGTCTGAGTGCTGCTGTGAACACAGCAGCAGCAGTGACACAGCAGCAGCAGTGACACAGCAGCAGCAGTAATACATATTAGTGACACACAGTAGTGACACACAGCAGTGATAAACAGCAGTGACACTCAGCAGTGACACACAGAAGTGACACACAGCAGTGACACACAGCAGTGACACACAGCGGTGACACAGCAGTACACACAGCGGTGACACACATCAGTGACACACAGCGGTGACACACAGCAGTGGCACAAAGCAGTGACACATAAGCAGTGACACAGCAGCAGCAGTAACACATATTAGTGACACACAGCAGTGACACACAGCAGTGACACACAGCGGTGACACACAGCAGTGACACAAAGCAATGACACATCAGCAGTGACACAGCAGCAGCAGTAACACATATTAGTGACACACAACAGTGACACACAGCAGTGACACACAGCAGTGACACACAGCAGTGACACACAACAGTGA
Source organism: Cherax quadricarinatus (assembly GCF_026875155.1). NCBI lineage: Eukaryota > Metazoa > Arthropoda > Malacostraca > Decapoda > Parastacidae > Cherax > Cherax quadricarinatus. The sequence goes on from NC_069414.1 coordinate 51,443,643, forward strand.
CACACTGCAAGGTTAGCTTCTACAATCACACAAATTAAAGTATAAACAGAACTGTAATTATAGTGAGGCAAGATGGATGACTGACTCACACAACACACACACACAGACACACACACAGACACACACACAGACACACACACAGACACACACACAGACACACACACAGACACACACACACACACACACACACACACCAGTTTGGAACCCACACCTAGCCAAGCACGTAAAGAAACTAGAGAAAGTGCAAAGGTTTGCAGCAAGACTAGTCCCAGAGCTAAGAGGTATGTCCTACGAGGAGAGGTTAAGGGAAATCAACCTGACGACACTGGAGGACAGGAGAGATAGGGGGGAAATGATAACGACATACAAAATACTGAGAGGAATTGACAAGGTGGACAAAGACAGGATGTTCCAGAGATTGGACACAGTAACAAGGGGACACAGTTGGAAGTTGAAGACACAGATGAATCACAGGGATGTTAGGAAGTATTTCTTCAGCCACAGAGTAGTCGGTAAGTGGAATAGTTTGGGAAGCGATGTAGTGGAGGCAGGATCCATACACAGCTTTAAGCAGAGGTATGATAAAGCTCACGGCTCAGGGAGAGTGACCTAGTAGCGATCAGTGAAGAGGCGGGGCCAGGAGCTTGGACTCGACCCCCGCAACCTCAACTAGGTGAGTACACACACACACACACACACACACACACACACACACACACACACACACACACACACACACACAAACACACACACACACACACACACACACACACACACACACACACCACACACACACACCACACACACATACACATACACATACACACACATACACACACACACACACACACACACACACACACAAATTTACATGCTCGTAAACAAAGGCTTTAAAAAGCCACATTTAAGTTATCAAGCACCAATATAACCTCTATGTTTCTCTCAATAGAGCCTATAATTTACTCAGCAATACACGGCACTTTAGTCATTTACACAATTTACAGTCTAGGTGCTTGGTCTCGTTTTGTAAACAACGTGAATAATTTACAAGGAGCACGCTGGGGCACTCAAGCATTTACAAACAGCATTAGCAGGGCGGGATTATTTTACATGTAAATTATGATATATGTAAATGATAAGCATTTACAAAAAGTATTAGACGGGCGGGTTTCTTTTACGTGTAAATTATGCAATTATAAATTAGAAACATTTATAGTGTAAGCGGGAATAGTTTCTTTCACATGTAAATTATCATAAATGTAAATTAGAAGCATTTACAAACAGTAATACATTTGTTTCATTTACATGTAAATTACGATAAATGTAAATGAGTAAGAGTATTATTTACGGGTTACGGACCGATACTCAGCCTGTTTACACCGTGTAAACAACACATAATTTACTGGGTGTAAACGACACATGTAAAAAATGTATCCAAATTGGCAAAAAATACATGTGTATATAATTGATGGAGAAGGGTAGCTTATGTATCCTGGCTAGATTTAAGTATGTATCCTGCGTAACTGCCCTGGATACTTTTATGTATCCTAGTTAAATAGGTATCCTGGGTAGGTTGAAGACTGTATCCCAGTTATGTATCCTGAATAGGTTTATGTATTCCAGTTATGTATCCTGAACAGGCTTAGAATGTATCGTACTTATGTATTCTGGATAGGATTAGGAATGTATCCAAATTATGTATCCTAGATAGGTTTAAAAATGTATCCCAATTATGTATCCTGGATAGGGTTAGTAATGTATCTCACTTATGTATCCTGGACAGGTTTAAGAATGTATCCTGCTTATGTATAAGGGATTTTTAAGTATGTATCACAGTTATGTATACTGAATAAGTTTATGTAGCCTGGATACGCTTAAGTATGTATCCCACTTATGTATCCTGGATAGATTTAAGTATGTATCCTAGTTATGTATCCTGGAGAGGTTTAAGTATGCATCCTAGTTACGTATGTAACCTCGTTAAATATGAATCATAGATAGGGTGAAATATGTATCTTGATTAAGTATGTATCCAGGATAAGAATGTATAGTGGATAAGAATGTATCCTGGTTAAATATGTATCCTGTACAAGAATGTATCTGCTTAAGTTAAAGTGTGTATCCTGGTTATGTATTCTTAAGTATGTATCCTGGTTAGGTTAAGCATGTATCCTGGCTAGGTTTAAGTATGCATCCTGGTTAGGTTAAGCATGTATCCCGGTCAAGTTAACGTATGTATCCTGGTTAGGTTAAGTATGTATCCTGGTTAGGTTAAGTATGTATCCTGGTTAGGTTTAAGTATGTGTCCTGGTTAGGTTAAGTATGTATCCTGGTCAGGTTAACGTATGTATCCTGGCTGGGTTAAAATATGTATCTTGGTTAGGTTTAAGTACATATCCTGGTTAAGTTTAATATGTATCCTGGTTAGGTTTAAGCATGTATTCTGGTTAGGTTTAAAAATGTATCCTGGTTAGGTTTTAGCATGTATCCTGGATACATGCAAACAATCTTATTAGGTACCCCTGTTAGGTACGTATCTTGGTTAGGTTTAAGTATATAAGTATGCATCTTGGTTGAGTATGTGTCTTACTTAAGTATGTGTCCTGGGTAGGTATCCACCGGGGTTGCCAGGTTGACATTAATATTTTTTGTTCCTAATTTTGAAATGTGTCGACACCGGTTATGTAGTTGTGGTGATTCCAGCCCGTGGCTGAGTTGGTAGCGCACACAGCTCACACACTTAGGGCCGTGGTTCGATCCCCGGTACGGGTAGAAACATTAGGACGTGTTTCCTTAGGACACCTGCTGTCGACGTTCACCAAGCAGCAAGTAGGTAACTGGATTTTAGCCGACTCACACACACACATACATACACACAGTCGTCAGGAAGTGGAACAATCTAAACAGTGATATAGTGGAGGCAGGATCCATACATAGCTTTAAGAAGACGTATGACGAAGCTGATGGAGCAGAGTGGACTTAGTAGCAACCACTGAAGAGGCGGGGCCAGGAGCTATGAATCGACCCCTTGAATTACGCATAGGTGAGCACAAATGAGTGACACACACACACACACACACACACACACACAACACAACACACACACACACACACACACACACACACACACACATTCATGCCCCACGCCCACAATTCCTCTGTCGTTCCCCTTTCTCCCTTCCCAATACTTCCGCCCCACCCCTTCCAAAACGTAGTTCCCTGCCGCCCCGCTGACTTCCCCGCTCCACCATCACCATAACACCGCACAACAACCGCACACTGCCAACACACATCCGCACAAGTCCTCGCTACCGTTTAATTATAACAGTGAACTGGGATAATGTAACACCTAACTTAATCGAACTCTCTATCATTACAGAAATTAGAGTGGCCAAAATTACAGGAAATTGAACCACATTAGAAAACATCTGCTCTAGGAGAAACAAAAATATACTCACACCAGTGGTATCATATATCATATATGTACACAACACACACGCAACACATACATACACGCACAACTTTACACACACACACACACATACACACACACACACACACACACACACACACCACACACAGACACACACACACACACACACACACACACACACAACCACACACACACACAACACCCCACACACATAGCACACACACACACACACACAGACACACACACACACACACACACACACACACACACACACACACACCACACACACACACACACACACACCACACACACACACACACACACACACCCATATATATATATTATATATATATATATATATATATATATTATATATATATATATATAATATATATATATATATATATACATATATATATGCATGTATGTGTGTGTGTATGTCGTGCCGAATAGGTAAAAACTTGCGATTTTGGCTTAAATAGCAACGCTCATCTTGCCGAATAAGGCAAGCTAAAATTTGTGTATGCAATAATTTCGCAAAAATCATTCTGAACCTAACGAAAAAAAATATTAAATTATTGTAAACTAATCTAAAATATATTTAGTTGGTTTAGACAGTTTGATCCGTCGAGTACTGATGATGCCACCAGTGCCATGACCAGGAGGATCATGGCACTCTGGGTAATACGAAACATACACAAAACATACACCACAAATATATACAATGAGAAGTGTATTTCTCTCACCATTATAATCTTAGAGATTACATTAATTATTATTGCAATTAAAGTATTCTTGTCTGGTGGCGAAAAGGTTAGGTGAAGAGTTAATGATCCTCGTTTAGTAGATAGGCTTTAAACCCCTCAGTAACCAATCAAAATAACTTTAAATTCTTAATATTACCAGATGCTGCTAATACTTCCCCGAGGTCTCACAGGCACCTCGGTAATTATAAAAACTACGACACTGGCGGAAAGACTTAAATCGTGACCTACACCGGTTAAAATGTGTTCCACGGCCAGCTGTACAATGTGTTCCACAGTCAACGGTACAATATGACCCACAGCTAGCTGTATATACAGTGTGTTCCACAGCTAGCTGTACAATGTGTTCCACAGCTGTACAAAGTGTTCCACAGCTGTACAAAAACACACATTCACTTGTTCTACAAGACTGGACACCATCTTAATTCGATACTGTTAAGACAAGCTAATATAAACGTTATGTACTAGCTTCATAAGGCTGTTCCTAAGTCAGAACTGTTCGTAGACAAGACATTCTAATACAATCTTTATTAACTAGGTGCGTAAGGGTGTAAATATTGAGACGATAATGGTATTCTTAATTGATGAGGCAACCTAATACAAGCTTTATTAAGTGTCTTCATAAGGGTGTAAATAATGAGAGGAACAAGGCATTCCCGCCGGCAGCGCATCACATGGGATCCAACTGCTTAAATAACACAGTAATATATCTATTATACACTAGTGACGAGTGTAAGTGTTATCAGAGGAGGAGAGAGAGAGAGAGAGAGAGAGAGAGAGAGAGAGAGAGAGAGAGAGAGAGAGAGAGAGAGAGAGAGAGAGAGAGAGAGAGAGAGAGAGAGAGAGAGAGAGAGAGAGAGAGAGAGAGCCTGTGTAAAAAAAGAGAGAGAGCAAGACCCACATCAAATATATCTGCTGAGAAACACAAAGTGCAGTCCAGATGTGTCCTTGTCCAAATAGTCTTACTTTAATTACATCTGGAAGTACTACTAAGACTATCAGTAGTACTACGTCTACCACTACTATTATCCCGGCCAGGATGGTTCACTGTCAAGTGGTCGTAGCAAGATAGTCTCTCACCTAACATCAGTGTTTCATGCAACACTTACAACACCTGTACAGTAACTAACTAAATCTAATATATAAGAAATAATTCTATGAATAGAACAGAAGAATAAATAGAAAAGCAGATAGAAGAATAGACAGAAGAATAGATAAAAGAATAGACAGAAGAATAGATAGAAGAACAGAACAGAAGAATAGAACAGAAGAATAGATAGAACAGAAGAGAAGAACAAAACAGAATAGAGCAAAAGAATAGAACAGAAGAATAGAACAGAAGAGGACCATTCAACACTCTTAGTAATATAACACAACATCTGTAGGAACATCACAACACCTACAGGAACATCACAACATCTGTAGAAACATCACAACACCTACAGGAACATCACAATATCTGTAGAAACATCACAACACCTGCAGGAACATCACAACATCTGTAGGAACATCACAACGCCTGCAGGAACATCACAACATCTGTAGGAACATCACAACACCTACAGGAACATCACAACATCTGTAGGAACATCACAACATCTGTAGGAACATCACAACGCCTGCAGGAACATCACAACATCTATAGGAACATCACAACATCTACAGGAACATCACAACATCTGTAGGAACATCACAACACCTACAGGAACATCACAACATCTGTAGGAACATCACAACACCTACAGGAACATCACAACATCTGCAGGAACATCACAACGCCTGCAGGAACATCACAACATCTGTAGGAACATCAAAACACCTGCAGGAACATCACAACATCTGTAGGAACATCACAACACCTGCAGGAACATCACAACATCTGTAGGAACATCACAACGCCTGCAGGAACATCACAACATCAAATAGGAACATCACAACATCTACGGGAACATCACAACATCTGTAGGAACATCACAACACCTACAGGAACATCACAACATCTGTAGGAACATCACAACACCTACAGGAACATCACAACATCTGCAGGAACATCACAACGCCTGCAGGAACATCACAACATCTGTAGGAACATCACAACACCTACAGGAACATCACAACATCTGTAGGAACATCACATCTGTAGGAACATCACAACACCTGTAGGAACATCAAAACATCTGTAGGAACATCACAACACATATAGGAACATCACAACATCTGTAGGAACATCACAACACCTGCAGGAACATCACAACATCTGTAGGAACATCACAACACCTGCAGGAACATCACAACATCTGTAGGAACATCACAACACCTACAGGAACATCACAACATCTGTAGGAACATCACAACACCTACAGGAACATCACAACATCTGTAGGAACATCACAACACCTGTAGGAACATCACAACACCTGCAGGAACATCACAACATTTGTAAGAACATCACAACACCTTCAGGAACATCACAACATCTGTAGGAACATTACAACACCTACAGGAACATCACAACATCTGAAAGAACATCACAACACCTGCAGAAACATCACAACATCTGTAGGAACATTACAACACCTACAGGAACATCACAACATCTGAAAGAACATCACAACACCTGCAGGAACATCACAACACCTGCAGGAATATCACAAGGCATTCAGGATCATCAAAACACCTGCGGGAACATCGCAACACCTCGAGAAACGTCCCAACACCTGCAGGAACATCACAACACATACAGAAACATCGAAACACATACAAGAACCCTCACAACAGCTGCAGGAACGTCAAAAACCTGCAGAAATATCACAACACCTGCAGCAATGTCACAACACATTCAGGAACATCACAACACCTGCACGAATGTCGCAAGACATTCAGGATCACAACAACTGCGGGAACACCACGACACATGCAAGAACATGACAACACATGCAAACACACCACAATACTTGCAGGAACATCCTAACACATGCAGGCGGAGCAGTGTATGTCATGAAGGCAGTGTATGTGATGAAGACAGTATATGTCAAGAAGGCAGTGTATATGATTAGGGCAGTATATGTCATAAAGGCAGTGTATGTCACGAAGGCAGAGTATGTCGTGAAGACAGTGTATGTCACGAAGGCAGTGTATGTCATGAAGAAGGCAGTGTATGTCATGAGGGCAGTGTATGTCATGAGGGCAGCGTATGTCATGAAGGCAGTGTATGTCATGAAGAAGGCAGTGTATGTCATGAGGGCAGTGTATGTCATGAGGGCAGTGTATGTCACGAAGGCAGTGTATGTCATGAGGGCAGCGTATGTCATGTGGGCAGTGTATGTCATGAAGGCAGTGTATGTCATAAATGCAGTGTATGTCATGAGGGCAGTGTATGTCATGAGGGCAGTGTATGTCATGAAGGCAGTGTATGTCATGAAGGCAGTGTATGTCATGAGGGCAGTGTATGTCATGAAGGCAGTGTATGTCATGTGGGCAGTGCATGTCATGAGGGCAGTGTATGTCATGAAGGCAGTGTATGTCATGTGGGCAGTGCATGTCATGAGGGCAGTGTATGTCATGAAGGCAGTGTATGTCATAAATGCAGTGTATGTCATAAGGGCAGTGTATGTCATGAAGGCAGTGTATGTCATGAACGCAGTGTATGTCATGACGGCAGTGTATGTCATGAAGGCAGTGTATGTCATGAAGGCAGTGTATGTCATGAAGGCAGTGTATGTCATGAAGGCAGTGTATGTCATGAAGGCAGTGTATGTCATGACGGCAGTGTATGTCATGAAGGCAGTGTATGTCATGAAGGCAGTGTATGTCATGAAGGCAGTGTATGTCATGAAGGCAGTGTATGTCATGAAGGCAGTGTATGTCACGAAGGCAGTGTATGTCATGAAGGCAGTGTATGTCATGAAGGCAGTGTATGTCATGAAGGCAGTGTATGTCATGTGGGAAGTGCATGTCATGAGGGCAGTGTATGTCATGAAGGCAGTGTATGTCATGAAGGCAGTGTATGTCATGAAGGCAGTGTATGTCATGAAGGCAGTGAATGTCATAAGGGCAGTGTATGTCATGAATGCAGTGTATGTCATGAAGGCAGTGTATGTCATGAGGGCAGTGTATGTCATGAGGGCAGTGTATGTCATGGAAGCAGTGTATGTCATGAGGACAGTGCATCTCATGAAGGCAGTGTATGTCATGAAGGCAGTGTATGTGATGAAGGCAGTGTATGTCATAAGGGCAGTGTATGTCATGAGAGCAGTGTATGTCATGTGGGCAGTTTATGTCATGAGGGCAGTGTATGTCATGAGGGCAGTGTATGTCATGAGGGCAGTGTATGTCATGAGGGCAGTGTATGTCATGAAGGCAGTGTATGTCATGTGGGCAGTGTATGTCATGAGGGCAGTGTATATCATGAAGGCAGTGTATGTCATGTGGGTAGTGTATGTCATGAGGGCAGTGTATGCCATGAAGGCAGTGAATCTTATGAGGGCAGTGTATGTCATGAGGGCAGTGTATGTCATGAGGGCAGTGTATGTCATGAGGGCAGTGTACGTCATGAGGGCAGTGTATGTCATGAGGGTAGTGTATGTCATGAAAGCAGTGTATGTCATCAAGGCAGTGTATGTCATGTGGGCAGTGTATGTCATGAGAGCAGTGTATGTCATGAGGGCAGTGAATGTCATGAGGGCAGTGTACGTCATGAGGGCAGTGAATGTCATGAGGGTAGTGTATGTCATGAAAGCAGTGTATCTCATCAAGGCAGTGTATGTCATGTGGGCAGTGTATGTCATGAGAGCAGTGTATGTCATGAGGGCAGTGAATGTCATGAGAGCATTGTATATCATGAGAGCAGTGTATGTCATGCGGGCAGTGTATGTCATGAGAGCAGTGTACGTCATGAAGGCAATGTATGTCATGAAGGCAGTGTATGTCATGAGGGCAGTGTATGTCATGAGGGCAGTGTATGTCAGGAAGGTGGTTTATGTCATGACGGCAGTATATGTCATGAGGGCAGTGTATGTCATGAAGGCAGTGTATGTTATGAAGGCAGTGTATGTCATGAAGGCAGTGTATGTCATGAAGGCAGTGAATGTCATGAGAGCAATGTATGTCATGAAGGCAGTGTATGTCATGAAGGCAGTGAATGTCATGAGGGCAGTGTATGTCATGAGGGCAGTGTATGTCATGAGGGCAGTGTATGTCATGAGGGCAGTGTATGTCATGAGGGCAGTGTACGTCATGAGGGCAGTGTATGTCATGAGGGTAGTGTATGTCATGAAAGCAGTGTATGTCATGAGGGCAGTGTATGTCATGAGGGCAGTGTATGTCATGAGGGCAGTGTATGTCATGAAAGCAGTGTATGTCATGAGGGCAGTGTATGTCATGAGGGCAGTGTATGTCATGAGGGCAGTGTATGTCATGAGTGCAGTGTACGTCATGAGGGCAGTGTATGTCATGAGGGCAGTGTATGTCATGAGGGTAGTGTATGTCATGAAAGCAGTGTATGTCATCAAGGCAGTGTATGTCATGTGGGCAGTGTATGTCATGAGAGCAGTGTATGTCATGTGGGCAGTGTATATCATGAGAGCAGTGTATGTCATGAGAGCAGTGTATGTCATGAGTGCAGTGTATGTCATGAGGGCAGTGTATGTCATGAGGGCAGTGTATGTCATGAGGGCAGTGTATGTCATGAAAGCAGTGTATGTCATGAGGGCAGTGTATGTCATGAGGGCAGTGTATGTCATGAGTGCAGTGTATGTCATGTGGGCAGTGTATGTCATGAGGGCAGTGTATGTCATGAAGGCAGTGTATGTCATGAAGCAGTGTATGTCATGAGGGCAGTGTATGTCATGAAGGCAGTGTATGTCATGAGGGCAGTGTATGTCATGAGGGCAGTGTATGTCATGAGTGCAGTGTATGTTATGAAAGCAGTGTATGTCATGAAAGCAGTGTATGTCATGAAAGCAGTGTATGTCATGAGGGCAGTGTATGTCATGAAAGCAGTGTATGTCATGAAAGCAGTGTATGTCATGAGTGCAGTGTATGTCATGAGTGCAGTGTATGTCATGAGTGCAGTGTATGTCATGAAGGCAGTGTATGTCATGAGTGCAGTGTATGCCATGAAAGCAGTGTATGTCATGAGGGCAGTGTATGTCATGAGTGCAGTGTATGTCATGAAAGCAGTGTATGTCATGAGGACAGTGTATGTCATGAGTGCAGTGTATGTCATGAAAGCAGTGTATGTCATGAGTGCAGTGTATGTCATGAAAGCAGTGTATGTCATGAAAGCAGTGTATGTCATGAAAGCAGTGTATGTCATGAAAGCAGTGTATGTCATGAAAGCAGTGTATGTCATGAGTGCAGTGTATGTCATGAAAGCAGTGTATGTCATGAAAGCAGTGTATGTCATGAAAGCAGTGTATGTCATGAGTGCAGTGTATGTCATGAAAGCAGTGTATGTCATGAGTGCAGTGTATGTCATGAAAGCAGTGTATGTCATGAAAGCAGTGTATGTCATGAGTGCAGTGTATGTCTTTGAGGGCAGTGTATGTCATGAAAGCAGTGTATGTCATGAAAGCAGTGTATGTCATGAGTGCAGTGTATGTCATGATGGCAGTGTATGTCATGAGGGCAGTGTATGTCATGAAAGCAGTGTATGTCATGAAAGCAGTGTATGTCATGAGTGCAGTGTATGTCATGAAAGCAGTGTATGTCATGAAAGCAGTGTATGTCATGAAAGCAGTGTATGTCATGAGTGCAGTGTATGTCATGATGGCAATGTATGTCATGAGGGCAGTGTATGTCATGAAAGCAGTGTATGTCATGAAAGCAGTGTATGTCATGAAAACAGTGTATGTCATGAGTGCAGTGTATGTCATGAGTGCAGTGTATGTCATGATGGCAGCGTGTCAGTCATGTCCCGTGCATCACGCTGCTCGTGTTTGTGTTCCACACTTCTCTTGTCAAAGCGAATTACACGGCTTTATATAAATTTTGGTAAACAGCGTGTGTGTGTAATGATGAGAGCTGTACATACACATTCAGTTTGTGTACACACACACACACACACGCACACACACACAAAACATATATATATATATATATATATATATATAAAATATATATTATATATATATATATATATATATATATATATATATAATATATATATATATATATATATATATATATATTATATATATATATATATATATATACATATATACATATATATATATATATATATATATACATATATATATATATATATATATAATATATATATATATAATATATATATATATATTATATATATATATATATATATATATATATATATATATTTTATATATATATAATATATATATAATACTTTATACATGCATATATATATATTTATATATATATGCATATATAATAATATATATATATACATATATATATATATATATATAATATATATATATATATATAAAATATATATATATATATATATATATATATTATGTGGAGACAAAGAACTTTGTCCTTGGAGGCAAAGAGGGGAATGTATGAGAGTATAGTTTTACCAACGCTCTTATATGGGTGTGAAGCGGGGGTGATGAATGTTTGCAGCGAGGAGAAGGCTGGAGGCAGGGGAGATGTCATGTCTGGGGGCAATGTGTGGGGGTGAATATAATGCAGAGAATTCGTAGTTTGGAAGTTAGGAGGAGGTGCGGGATTACCAAAACTGTTGTCCAGAGGGCTGAGGAAGGTTGTTGAGGTGGTTCGGACATGTAGAGAGTAATGGAGCGAAACAGAATGACTTCAAGAGTGTATCAGTCTGTAGTGGAAGGAAGCGGGGTAGGGTCGGCCTAGGAAGGGTTTGGAGGGAGGGGGTAAAGGAGGTTTTGTGTGCGAGGGGCCTTGGACTTCCAGCAGGCATGCGTGAGCGTGTTTGATAGGAGTGAAGGGAGACAAATGGTTTTAATACTGACGTGCTGTTGGAGTGTGAGAAAAGGGTAACATTTATAAGGGTTCAGGGAAACCGGCAGGCCGGACTTGAGCCCTGGAGATGGGAAGACAGTGCCTGCACTCTGAAGGAGGGGTGTTAATGTTGCAGTTTAAAAACTGTAGTGTAAAGCACCCTTTCTGGCAAGACAGTGATTGGAGTGAATGATGGTGAAAGTTTTTCTTTTTCGGGCCACCCTGCCTTGGTGGGAATCGGCCGGTGTGATAATAAAAAAAAAAAAAATAATAATATATATATATATAATATAATATATTATATTATATATATATATTTTAAATACATATTTTTATATATATATATATGTATACATATATGTATATATGTATATATATTATATATATATATATATATATATATATATAAATTAATATATTAAAATATATATATATTATATATATATATTATATATATATATATATATAAAAATATATATATATATATTATAATAGGGCAAAACAACCACTCTGAAAGAATAGAAAATTTCCCAAAGCGCTTTCGTGACTACTCACATTATCAAGGAACTATGAAAGTAAAGCATCCAAGGAAGGTATATAAGGGGTCTGGCCAACACCTCACTATCAGAGAGCCCACACGGTTAAACACCTGACGCGCGCCGGCCCACTGGACAGGTCCTTTGCAACAACCACCAACAAACTATTCTACCCAAGAAAAAATTTTTTTAAAATTATTAAATTTGTCCAGTGTATTATTAAATTCTTCCCAAATTCTATTAATTATAAATGGATCTAATTTATATAAACCAAAGGAAATATTCATATTATTGTCAAAACTGCTTTTTATGAAACAAGAGTTCATAGATGAGGAAATATCCAAAATTTATGAAATAGGTAATGATTTAAAATACCCAAGAAATGTAATTGATAAATCTTTTAAAGTTGCTAGAAATACTTTTTACAATCCAAAAAGGGACAACCAGCCTTATTCAACTAAAAATATGTTGGTTCTCCCTTACCATGAAAACTTGGTTGATATGCCTTCTCTTCTTAAGACTTTTAATATTAAAGTTGTATTTAAAAATCTTGATACAGTAAAAAAACTTTTGAAAAAGAATTCCCCCAAAATGCTGATGGATGTGTCTATAAGATTCCTTGTAAAATTTGCGATAAAGTTTATTACGGTCAAACTGGTAAAAAATCTCGAACTAAGATTTAAAACAACTTAATATAGCATTAGAACGGGGACAAGATTCCAATGCTCTATTTATTAAATGTAAGAGATTTTAACCATCCAATTGATTTTCAAAAGTTGAGAAAGTAGTATCCAGCAAGTCCATGGTCCCACAGGAATATAATTGAATCTTGTTTCATAAAAAGCAGTTTTGAAAAATAATTGAATTTTTTCCTTTGGTTTATATTAAATTAGGGTCCATTTATAATTAATAGAATTTGGGGAAGAATTTAATAATAAACTGGACAAATAATAATTTTAAAATTTTCTTGGATAGAATAGTTTGTTGGTGGTTGTGCAAAGGAACCTGTCCAGTGGGCCCGGCGCGCGTCAAAGGGGTTTTAACCGTTGTGGGCTCTGATAGTGAGGTGTTGGCCAGACCCTTATATACCTTTCCCTTTGGATGCTTTACTTTCATAGTTCCTTGATAATGTGAGTAGTCACGAAAGCGCTTGGAATTTCTCTATTCTTTCAGAGTGGTTGTTTTGCATATTCTGAAATCACCTGTTTACTGTGATCTTATTGCTCCGATATATATATATATATATATATATTATATATATTATATATATATATATATATATATATATATATATATATATATATATATATATATATATATATAATGCATTTGTAATGAAAATTACGTATGGTGAAAAAATTTCTCGACCGAACTAATCCAATCAATCATTCTCTTAGCCCAGTGTGAGGTTTTTTTAGCCTTATGCTAAGATAATGATTATGTTCCACCAAAGAGAATGAACTAATTTTCTCAAACTATCACTCTAATCCTACTTATGCCGACTTTCTCTTCCAAAGAGTTCAAGTTACTAAGATGTAATATAGTTTAGCCGAGCAGCTTTGTAAGTAGAAAACACAACCAGGCGGTCGCTTGATATATGCAGGACTCAAGCTGAGCAAATTGTTCCAAAGCCAACAGCTTCTCTCGCAGCTTGACTGGGATTTCAGGTCAGCAATAACACAAGTCTTGGGCCTGCTGGAGGGTGAGCAAAAGGTAAAGTTGTTCATGGCCGTGCAGAGGGAAGGTGATGTAGCTCATAGCTTCGAGGGGGAATAAAAACATGGCATGGTTTATAACTTTCGAAATTCTTAAGGATTTTGACGAGAGTAAGATGGAGTTCCTCAGGGCCTTGAAGAGGGACATAGGGAAGAAGTAGGTGTTGCTCATGACCTGAGTGCGGTGCACATTATCTAATGAATATTTAAATTTATTTCTTATCTGCACTTAACATATTTTCCTTAAATGTACGTGCTTATTTATTACGTGCGTTTGAGATTCTGAACTCTAAGTCTGATACAACAGCAACAGGGACATAAAATCGCCGTGACAGTGGCAGCGGTCACTACTATAAAGGCAGACACAAACAAACGGAGGCAGACAGACTCATATACAGACACATAGACACAAGAGGTATGATAAAGCTCATGGAGTAGGGAGAGTGGACCTATTGGCGGCCAGTGAAGAGGCGGGGCCAGGAGCTATGACTCCTGCAACCTGAACTAGGTGAGTACACGCACACAGACATAAAAAACACAGACACACACAGACACACACACAGACACAGACACACAGATACACAGACAACACAGACACACAGACACAGACACACATACACACACACATACACACACACACACACACACACACACACACACTCACCACACACACACACACACACACACACACACACACATACACACACACACACACACACACACACACACACACACACACACACACACACACACACACACACACACACACACACACCTGTGACGAGCGGGGTCCCACAGGGGTCAGTTCTAGGACCAGTGCTATTTTTGATATATGCGAACGACATGATGGAAGGAATAGACTCTGAAGTGTCCCTATTCGCAGATGATGTGAAGTTGATGAGAAGAATTAAATCGGATGAGGATGAGGCAGGACTGCAAAGAGACCTGGACAGGCTGGACATGTGGTCCAGAAACTGGCAAAGTCATGAAGATAGGAGAGGGGCAAAGAAGACCGCAGACAGAGTATAGGCTAGGTGGACAAAGACTACAGACCTCACTCAGGGAGAAAGACCTCGGGGTGACCATAACACCGAGCACATCACCGGAGGCACACATCAACCAAATAACTGCTGCAGCATACGGGCGCCTGGCAAACCTGAGAATAGCGTTCCGATACCTTAATAAGGAATCGTTCAAGACACTGTACACTGTGTATGTTAGCCTCATACTGGAGTATGCAGCACCAGTCTGGAACCCACACCTGGTCAAGCACGTCAAGAAGTTAGAGAAAGTGCAAAGGTTTGCAACAAGGCTAGTCCCAGAGCTCAGGGGAATGTCGTACGAGGAAAGGTTGAGAGAAATCGGACTGACGACACTGGAGGACAGAAGGGTCAGGGGAGACATGATAACGACATACAAGATACTGCGGGGAATAGACAAGGTGGACAGAGATAGGATGTTCCAGAGAGGGGACTCAGACGAGTCACAGGGACGATAGGAAGTATTTCTTCAGTCATAGAGTCGTCAGGAAGTGGAATAGCCTAGCAAGTGAAGTAGTGGAGGCAGGAACCATACATAGTTTTAAGAAGAGGTATGACAAAGGTCAGGAAGCAGAGAGGGAGAGGACCTAGTAGCGATCAGTGAAGAGGCGGGGCCAGGAGCTGAGTCTCGACCCCTGCAACCACAATTAGGTGAGTACACACACACACACACACACACACACACACACACACACACACACACACACATACACACACATACACACACATACACACACATACACACACACACACACACACATACACATACACACACACACACACACACACACACACACACACACACACACACACACACACACACACATACACATACACACACATACACACGCAGACACACACAGACACAGACACACAGATACACAGACAACACAGACACACAGACACAGTCTCGACCCCTGCAACCACAATTAGGTGAGTACACATACACATACACACACATACACACACACACACACACACACACACACACACACACACACACACACACACACACACACACACACACACACACACACACATGGTAACTAACACGCATATACAACAGGCCTAGTGTCTAATCGACATGTGCCTAGGACAAAATGGTAACTAACTAACACACACACACACACACACACAAGCGACACACACTGAGAATATAATATAATAATGTTAAGTTCAATAATAATTATAATAATAACAATAAGAGTAACAATATTACGAAGACAGGTGTAGTCTAGTGGCCTGCACACCTGGTTGTAGCACGATAACAAAGGTAGAAACAAGGAACGAGCAAAAGGCAGTGGAGAGTAAATACATATATATTTCTTTCAGCAAACTGCAAGCAATAATATGTACTAAAATTACAGAGGATATGTACAGTAAGGGAATGCAAGCAAGAGAGACGGTGAGAACCGTAGCGACCAAACGTGAAGGTAAGTCTGCCAAAGTTGAATCACGAGTGTACCACGTCGCTACACAACTTTGATGTACTTGTGATTGGCTGGTTGAACCAAGGTGCTAGCATAACAAGGTGGCCCCTGCTCGTTATACCCTTATCACCTGGTTCGCTGGTCATTAGGGCATACTTATATGGGAGTGTGACATACCTATATGGGTATGTGACATACACCCAATATAATGAAAGATATTTTTAGCATGCCGCAATTATTATTATCATTATTATTCTTAGGGAAACAATACGTGGAGGCATAGACTAGGTAATGAAAGATAATGAGGTTTGATCCGAGAAAGAGGAGAATAACTTCAGTTCCTTGAATCAAGAGCCATTTCATAGCATTAATGACCCCTTCGTGCACAGGGAGGTAATGGGATGGAGGGAAGGAGTAGAGATGAAGTGAAGGAGGGAAGGAGATAGTGAATGAAGGAGTAAAGGAGGGAGGCAGGGAGGCAGGTGGTGAATTAAGGGTAGAGAGGAGAAAAGAGAGAGAGAGAGAGGAGAGAGAGAGAGAAAAGGGGAGAGAGAGAGAGAGAGAAGAGAGAGAGAGAGATAGAGAGAAGAGAGAGAGAGAGAGAGAGACAGACAGACAGACAGACAGACAACAGACAACAGAGACAGAGAGAGACAGAGAAGAGACAGAGAGAGAGAGACAGAGAGAAGAGATAGTGAATTAAGGAAGAAGGAAATAAGGAAGAGATGAGGGAGTGAGGGAAAGGAAGAGAAGAAAAAAAGCATGCAATTTATGGAAAAAGAACGGGAAAGAACGAGATGGAGAAGTTAGAAGGGAGGAGGGGGAGAAGGAGGGCAGAAGGGACATAGAAGGAAAGATAATTATAAAGCAAGAGGGAGAAAAAGAAATTTTTAGTAAGTAAAATAGGCGGAAACAAGGGATATGGTATAGAGAGGGAAAAAGCAAGAGGGAGATGAGCGAGATAGGGAAGACGCAAGAGAGACAGATGATAAAGGAAAGAAGCAAGCAAAGTCGACGAAATAAGGAGGAAGCAAGCATGCAAAGTAGATGGTACAGAGAAAGAGAGAGAGAGAGGGGAAGGAAGGAAAGAAGGAAGGGAAGGGAAAGGGAAAGGGAGGAAGGAAGGAAGGAAGGAAGGAATGAGTGAGTTAATAAAGAAGAATCTGAGAAGTGCACAGTGATGCAATATTAAGGAGAAGTGAGGCAGGATGAGGCAGCATCATACCTGCTGTCAGGTTATATAATACACACTACAAGGGGGCGGGCCAGCCAGGGGTCGCCGCCCCCATCATATATGCAGGGCGGCCCCTTCCTCACACACAGGCAAAACTCTT
This sequence comes from Cherax quadricarinatus, assembly GCF_026875155.1. Classification (NCBI taxonomy): domain Eukaryota; kingdom Metazoa; phylum Arthropoda; class Malacostraca; order Decapoda; family Parastacidae; genus Cherax; species Cherax quadricarinatus. The sequence continues at coordinate 51,461,857 of NC_069414.1, forward strand.
AATTTCTCTTAATGTTGCAAGAGGCAAACAAGGCAGGAGATGCTGTGTCTTGCTGTCTGGGGAGAAGGAACTTGACTGTGTCTTGCTGTCTGGGGAGAAGGAACTTGACTGTGTCTTGCTGTCTGGGGAGAAGGAACTTGACTGTGTCTTGCTGTCTGGGGAGAAGGAACTTGACTGTGTCTTGCTGTCTGGGGAGAAGGAACTTGACTGTGTCTTGCTGTCTGGGGAGAAGGAACTTGACTGTGTCTTGCTGTCTGGGGAGAAGGAACTTGACTGTGTCTTGCTGTCTGGGGAGAAGAAACTTGACTGTTCTTCTGTCTGGGAGAAGGAACTTGACTGGGTCTTGCTGTCTGGGGAGAAGGAACTTGACTGTGTCTTGCTGTCTGGGGAGAAGGAACTTGACTGTGTCTTGCTGTCTGGGGAGAAGGAACTTGACTGTGTCTTGCTGTCTGGGGAGAAGGAACTTGACTGTGTCTTGCTGTCTGGGGAGAAGGAACTTGACTGTGTCTTGCTGTCTGGGGAGAAGGAACTTGACTGTGTCTTGCTGTCTGGGGAGAAGGAACTTTGACTGTGTCTTGCTGTCTGGGAAAGGAACTTGACTGTGTCTTGCTGTCGGGGGAGAAGGAACTTGACTGTGTTTTGCTGCGGGAGAAGGAACTTGACTGTGTCTTGCTGCCTGGGGGAAGGAACTTGCCCTGTGTCTTGCGGTCTGGGAGAAGGAACTTGACTGTGTCTTGCTGTCTGGGAGAAGGAACTTGGCTGTGTCTTACTGTCTAGGGAGAAGGAACTTGACTGTGTCTTGCTGTCTGGGGAGAAGGAACTTGACTGTGTCTTGCTGTCTGGGGAGGAGGAACTTGACTGTGTCTTGCTGTCTGGGGAGAAGGAACTTGACTGTGACTTGCTGTCCGGGGAAAGGAACTTGACTGTGGTCTTGTTTGTCTGGGAGAAGGAACTTGACTGTGTCTTGCTGTCTGGGGAGAAGAGACTTGACTGTATCTTGCTGTCTGGGGAGAAGGAACTTGACTGTGTCTTGCTGTCTAGGGAGAAGGAACTTGACTGTGTCTTGCTGTCTGGGGTGAATGAACTTGATTGTGCCCTTACTGCTGGAAAGAAGGAACTTGACAGTGCTTGCTGTCTGGGAGAAGGAACTTGACGGGTGCTTGCTGTCTGGGGAGAAGGAACTTGGCTGTGTCTCTGTCTAGGGAAAAGGGAAAACTTGACTGTGTCTTGCTGTCTGGGGAGAAGGAACTTGACTGTGTCTTGCTGTCTGGGGAGGAGGAACTTGACTGTGTCTTGCTGTCTGGGGAGAAGGAACTTGAGTGTGACTTGCTGTCCGGGGAGAAGGAACTTGACTGTGTCTTCTGCCCTGGGGAGAAGAACTTGACTGTGTTTTTGCTGCCCGGGGAAAGAGACTTGACTGTATCTTGCTGTCTGGGGAGAAGGAACTTGACTGTGTCTTGCTGTCTAGGGAGAAGGAACTTGACTGTGTCTTGCTGTCTGGGGTGAATGAACTTGATTGTGTCTTACAGTCTGGAAAGAAGGAACTTGACAGTATCTTGCTGTCTAGGGAGTAGGAACTTACTGTGTCTCGCTGTCTGGGAGAAGAACTTGACTGTGCCTCCCCTGCCCTGGAAAGGGAATTTGATTTGTGTCTCGCTGTCTGGGGGAAGGAACTTGACTGTGTCTTGCTGTCTGGAAGAAGGAACTTGACTGTGTCTTGCTGTCTGGGGAGAAGGAACCTACGTGTCCCCGCGGGTCTGGGGAGAAAGAAACTTTACTGTGGTCTGCTGTCTGGGGGGAGAAGGAACCTGATGTGTCTTGCTGTCGGGGGAGAAGGAACTTGACTGTGCTTGCTGTCTGGGGAAAAAGGAACTTGACTGTGTCTTGCTGTCTGGGAGAAGGGAACTTTGACTGTGTCTTGCTGTCTGGGGAGAAGGAACCTGACTGTGTCTTGCTGTCTGGGGAGAAGGAACTTGACTGTGTCTTGCTGTCTGGGGAGAAGGAACTTGACTGTGTCTTGCGGGTCCGGAGAAGGAACCTGACTGTGTCTTGCTGTCCGGGTAGAAGGAATTTGACTGTGTCTTGCTGTCCGGGTAGAAGGAACTTGACTGTGTCTTGCTGTCCGGGTAAAGGAACCTGACTGTGTCTTGCTGTCCGGGTAGAAGGAACTTGACTGTGTCTTGCTGTCCGGGTAGAAGGAACTTGACTGTGTCTTGCTGTCCGGGTAGAAGGAACTTGACTGTGTCTTGCTGTCCGGGTAGAAGGAACTTGACTGTGTCTTGCTGTCCGGGGAGAAGGAACTTTACTGTGTCTTGCTGTCCGGGTAGAAGGAACTTGTCTGTGACTTGGAGACCCGGGTTAAATTCCAGGCAGAGCGAAACGTACTATCAAATAGCCTTACATCTGTTGTCCCTGTTCACATAATAGCAAATAGGTACCAGGATGTTAGTCACCTTACACCTTTTGTCCCTGTTAACCTAGCAGTAAATAGGTACCAAGGTTTCAGGTGACTGGTGTAGGTGGCATCCTGGGCTGGAAAACTAAAGTAAGAAAGTCTAAAGGAAAACAGTAAACCCGCCGCCGCTACTACTACTACTACTACTACTACTACTACCACCAATACTACTACTATCACTATTACTACTACTACGACTACTACTACTAGTACTACTGCCACTACTACTACTCCACTACTACTACTACTACTACTACCAATAGTACTACTATCACTATTACTACTACTACGACTACTACTACTAGTACTACTGCCACTACTACTACTCCACTACTGCTACTACTACTACTACTACTACTACGACTACTACTACTAGTACTAATACCACTACTACTACTACCACTAATACCACTACCACTACTACTACTACTAATAATAATAATAATAATAATCATAATAATAATACAAATGTTTTAATATTATTAAGAGCTAGTATGTTATATTATATAAACGTAACCTGGGTAAGCCAGTAGTGGTGGTAATTGTGGTTGTAAGTAGTGGTAGTAGTGGTGGTGATAATAATGGTGGTTGTGGGTGGTAAAGTAAATAGTGATAATAGTGGTAGAGGGTGGTATAGTAGTGTGGTGATAATAGTGGTAAAGGGTGATGTAGTAGTGGGGATAATATGGTAAAGAGTGATAGAAAGCAGTGGTGATAATAGTAGTAAAGGTGATAGTAAACAGTGTGATAAAAGTGGTAAAGGGCGATAGTAGTAGTGGTGATAATAGTGGTAAAGGGTGATAGTAGCAGTGGTGATAACAGTGGTAAAGGGTGATAGTAGTAGTGGTGATAATAGTAGTAAAGGGTGTAAGTATCAATGGTGATAATAGTGGTAAAGAGCGATAGTAGTAGTGGTGATAATAGTGGTAAAGGGTGATAGTAGCAGTGGTGATAATGGTGGTAAAGGGCGATAAATAGTAAATGGTGATAATAGGGTTTAAAGGGTGATAGTAGCATGTTGAATAATATGGTAAGGGTGGGATTTGTGGTGATGGCGAAAAATAGCGGTAGAGGTGGTAGTATAGGGTGATAATAGTGGTAAAGGGTGATGTTAGAGTGGTGACAATAGTGGTAAAGGGGGATAGTAGTAGTGGTGATAATAGTGATAAGGGTGATAGTAGCAGTGGTGATAATAGTGGTAAAGGGTGATAGTAGTAGTGGTGATAATAGTGATAAGGGTGATAGTAGCAGTGGTGATAATAGTGGTAAAGGGTGATAGTAGTAGTGTGATAATAGTGGTAAAGTGATATTAGCAGTGGTGATAATAGTGGAAAGGTGAAGTAGCAGTGGTGATAACAGTGTAAAGGGTGATACTAGCAGTGGTGATAATAGTAGTAAAGGGTGAATAGTAGCAGTGTGATAATAGTGGGAAAAGGGGGATGTTAGTAGTGGATAATAGTGGTAAAGGGTGAAGTTAGCAGTGGTGATAATAGTGGTAAAGGGGGATAGTAGTAGTGGTGATAATATGATAAGGGTGATAGTAGCAGTGGGGATAATAGTGGTAAAGGGTGATAGTAGTGGTGATAATAGTGGTAAAAGGGTGATAGTAGTAGTGGTGATAATAGTGGTAAAGGGTGATAGAAGTCATTGGTGATAAATAGTTGGTAATAGTGGTGATAGCAGTAGCGGTGATAATAGAGGAAAAGGGTTATAGAGTAGTGGTGATAATAGTGGTAAAGGGTGATAGTTAGTATTGGTGATAATAGTGGATAGGGTGATAGTAGTAGTGGTGGATAATAGTGATAAGGTGATAGTAGCAGTGTGATAATAGTGGTAAAGGGTGATAAGTAGTAGTGTGATAATAGTGGTAAGGGTGATAGAGTAGTGGTGATAATAGTGGTAAAGGGTATAGTAGTATGGTGATAATAGTGTTAAAGGGTATAGTAGTAGTGGTGATAATAGTGGTAAAAGGGTGATAGTAGTAGTGGTGATAATAGTGGTAAAGGGGTGATAGTAGTAGTGGTGATTAATAGAGGTTAAAGGGGATAGGGGAGTAGTGGTGATAATAGTAGGAAAGGGTGATAGTAGTAGTGTGATAATAGTGGTAAAGGGTGATAGTAGTGGAGGTGATATAGTGGTAAAGGGTGATAGTAGTAGTGGGATAATAGTGGTAAAGGGTGATAGCAGTAGCGGTTGATAATTAGTGGTAAAGGGTGAAGTAGAGTGTGATAATACGTGGTAAAAAAAAAGGAACTGATTTGATAGAGATGGGATAATAGAGGTAAAGGGTGAAGTAGTAGTGTGATATTAGTGGTAAAGGTGATAGTAGTAGTGGTGATATTAAGTGGTAAAGGGTGATAGTAGTAAGTGGTGATAATAGTGGTAAAAGTGTGATAGTAGTATGGTGATAATGATGGTTTATACTGTCCAAAATCCATTGTTACCTTCTATTTTCTTCCCTTAAATTTTTTATTTGACCTTTCTCTCTCTTTCTTTCTCTCTCTCCTCTCTCTCTTCTCTCTTCGTCCTCTCCCTCTCCTCTCTCTCTCTCTCCTCCTCTCTCTCATCTCTCTCCTCTCCGTCTCTCTCCTCTCTCTCTCTGTCTCCTCTCCTCACTTCTCTCTGTCTCTCTCTCTCTCACCTCGTTCTTCTATCTCTCTCTCTCATCTCTCCTCTCTCTCCATTTCTCTGTCTCTCTCTCTCTCGCTCCTCTCTGTATCTCTCTCTCTCTCACTCTCTCTGCTGTCTCTCTCACTCACTCTCTCTGTTCAGTCTCTCTCTCCTCTCTCTCACTCTCATCTCATCTCTCTCTCCTCTCTCTCTCTCTCTGCTCTCTCTTCTCTCTCTGTCTCTCTCTCTCTTTCCTCTCTCTCTCTCTCTCTCTCTCTCTCTCTCTCTCTCTTCCGACCTCTCTCTCTCTCATATCATCTCCTCTCTCATCTCTCCACTCTCTCATCTCTCATCTCTCTCCTCGTCTCCTCTCCGCTCTCCCCCTCTCTCCTCTCACTCACTCATCTCCTCTCTCCTCGTCTTCTATCTCTCTCTCTCTCTCCTTGCTCCTCATTCCCCCCGGCCAGCAGATACCAACCTGAACAATATTCAGGAGTGGCGCCAGTTGTGGAGCAGGAACAGGAGCCTCGCTCTGGACCCTAACTAATGTATAGGTGAAGGTTAGTATGATCTCCTAAGCGGACCTGCCGCCCAGGACGACACCTACGCCATTGATCAACCTTAATTAAACAGACTATGCCCCTACGGGTCGCGAAAGTACTGAAGTCCCTTGCTGAAGTGGCTTGATATTCAAGCACTTGTTTCCAAGAACTGAAGCTAGTCTACAAATACAATCAATCCTGATTTAGCTCTCAATGTGTATATATATATATATATATATATATATATATATAATATATATATAGTATATAAATATATATATAAATATATATATATATATATATATATATATATATATCTAAATAAAATATATACATATATATATGTCGTGCCGAATATGTAAAACTGGTCAATTAGCAAGGAAACTCATTTAAAATTAAGTCTTTGTCTGAAATATTTCCCTCTTATACGTTTAAAGATATATTTTTTTTCATTTATGTTAATGTAAAAAATTTTAATTTTGCAACCAAAAAATTCTTAGAAAAACTTACCTAACCTTATTATAACAAGATCAATTTATTGTAGCCTAACTCCCAACTAAAATTATATTTTAAATATGTTTACAATAATTTAGTACTAAACAAACACAATCAAATATATTTTTTTAAGGTTAGGTTCAAATGATTTTTTGCGAAATTATTGCATAAAAACAAATTTTCACTTGTCCTATAAGGCAAATGAGCGTTGCCTATTTAAGCCAAGATCGCAAGTTCTGCCTATTTCCGGCACGACATATATATATATATATATAAATATATATATATATATATATATATTATATTATATAATATATATAGTATATATATATATATATATATATATAATATTATATTATATATATATAATATATAATAATATAATAGTTTTTAAACGTTGTTTTTTCTTCACTCACAATCTTAAACTACATATATCAGTGTACAAGGAACTTGTGCTTAATTGAATTACGATGGAGGGACGAAATCGTCCAATTTTGCCCAGGTGGAACTGCATGCATGGATTATATCTCAATATATACGAAATAAAAGTTGACCTAAAATTATATACTATTATACACACCATCATCATTTTTCACACTTTCATTCTCACTCATATCACCAGTTTTGTTCATACACACTTCCTACCCACCTTACCCTCCCACACACTCTTACCCTCCCCACACACTCTTACCCTCCCACACACTCTGACCCTCCCCACACACTCTTACCCTCCCCACACACTTTACCTCCCCACACACTCTTACCCTCCCCACACACTCTTACCCTCCCCAACACTCTTACCCTCCCCACACACTCTTACCCTCCCCACACACTCTTACCCTCCCACACACCTCACCCTCCCCACACACCCTCACCCTCGCCAACAATTTCACCCCACTAAGACTCGTGAACCTGAGTGTTCGGACATCTCTGACTGACACTCATCTCCAGAGCTCACTGACTGGTAACCATACACCCATCTTTTCCTATCTCTCTATTAATGGGCAAAAAAACAGGAAATCAAAAAAGTATAATTAAGAAAGGATAATTAATAAATAATAATAAAAAAATAATAATAATAATATATAATAATAATAATAATAATAATAAAATAATAAAAAATAAAAAATAATAATCTTTATTTCTACAAGTTCGTGTACAAGATATACAGTCCATAGCTGACATAAACGAAATACTACTTATATAGAAAGCTCCGGGTTTTATGCAGAGCATTTCCCGCAAATCAGGTAAATTTTTTGACCCAAGATGCCCCTTTATACCAGTCCCCAACACCCAGGTACCTTTTTTAAACTGACAGGTTTGGCACAGGGACAGCAAGAGTCTAAGGAAAAAACGCGAAAATTTTTCCCCAACCCACCGGAATCGGTTTCCCGGGAACCTAAAAGGGCCCGAGTTAGTGCGCAAACCAATCGGGGCCACGGGATGGGGGAAAGGGGGAGATAAAATTTAACAATAAAGGAAGGGGGGGGGGGGGGGGGGGGGGGGGGGGGGGGGGGGGGGGGGGGGGGGGGGGGGGGGGGGGGGGGGGGGGGGGGGGGGGGGGGGGGGGGGGGGGGGGGGGGGGGGGGGGGGGGGGGGGGGGGGGGGGGGGGGGGGGGGGGGGGGGGGGGGGGGGGGGGGGGGGGGGGGGGGGGGGGGGGGGGGGGGGGGGGGGGGGGGGGGGGGGGGGGGGGGGGGGGGGGGGGGGGGGGGGGGGGGGGGGGGGGGGGGGGGGGGGGGGGGGGGGGGGGGGGGGGGGGGGGGGGGGGGGGGGGGGGGCCCTTTAAATTTTTAACCATTTTACCCCCCAAACATCTTTACCTTCCCCCTTACCTCCCACATTTCCCTACCCCTCCACCCCTTACCCTCCCCACACACTCTTACCTCCACACACTCTTCCCTCCCCACACACTCTTACCCTCCCCACACACTCTTACCCTCCCACACACTCTTACCCTCCCCACACACTCTTACCTCCCCCACACAACTCTTGCCCTCCCCACACACTTTACCCTCCCACCACTCTCCCTACCACCCCACAACACCTCACCCTCCCCACACACCCTCACCCTCGCCAACAATTTCACCCCACTAAGACTCGTGAACCTGAGTGTTCGGACATCTCTGACTGACACTCATCTCCAGAGCTCACTGACTGGTAACCATACACCCATCTTTTCCTATCTCTCTATAATGGGCAGAAAACAGGAAATGAAAAAATGTATAATTAAGAAAGGATAATAATAATAATAATAATAATAATAATAATAATAATAATAATAATAATAATAATAATAATAAAAATAACAATAATAATCTTTATTTCTACAAGTTCGTGTACAAGATATACAGTCCATAGCTGACATAAACGACATACTACTTATATAGAAAGCTCCTGGTTATGCAGATCATTTCCCGCAAATCAGGTCAATTTTGACCCAAGATGCGACCTATACCAGTCGACTAACACCCAGGTACCTATTTTACTGACAGGTGCACAGGGACAGCAAGAGTCTCAAGGAAGCACGTCGTAATATTTCCACCCGTACCGGGAATCGGCTTCCGGACCTCAATGTGCGAGATTAGTGCGCTACCAATCGAGCCACAGGATGGTGGCAAGAGATAGAATTAACAATAAAGGAACGCTGTATCAACATCCATTGACTCAGAGCTTTCAACATCTTACCAGAAAATATCAGAAACACTGCTAGAACAAGTGTAGAAGTCTTCAAGAGGAAACTGGACAAGGTGCCAGATCAACCAGGCTGTGATGGATATATAGATCAGCGGACCATCAGCAGCAACAATCTTGTTGACCAGGCTAGCATCAGACGAGCCTGGCCCATGGCCGGGCACCGGGAGTAGAAAAACTCTGAGAATTCATCAAAGGTAAAGGTAAGACAGACTAACAACAAAATGGATGAGAAATGGGATAAGTGAGCAAATATACAGAAAATATTGAATAGATATTTTGCATATTCTATGTGACACACCAAGTCATATGCATGAGGTCTTTTTACTTGACCTAACAGTCTTTCTTACACTGGACATTTATATGCCCTCCAAACATTGTACATCAGGAATGGTCGAAAGTTCTGAGTGAAATATTGGAAGTGTAAATATTGGAAGTGAAAAAAAGAGAAGGAATCAGAATGAGGGGAAGACAGAATGGGTGAAGAATGACGAACCTGATGAGAAGTGAATGTGGAATTTCACTAATGGGAGAGAGCAAGAGAGGTGGGGAAAGGAGTAACAACAGCAAACAAGACATTATGAAAAGATAGAACGATAGAAGGGGGGTAGGATAAAGCAACACATAAGAAGATGAAGAATTAAAGGTGAAACTTTCTCTAAGAAACACAGAAAGAGAGAGAGAGAGAGGAAGTGAGAGAGACCTAACAATAGCAGGCAAGAAGATAATCAGAATGAACAAAGGGAAGAAGGAAGGAGAGCGATCAATAATCACTCACATCCTTCCATGTCGCTACAACCAGACTAAATAACAGAGACGAGACGATGACAACAAAGAAGTTAGTGAAATTTTCCAACAAAAAACACCAAGTTTTTGAAAGAAGAAAAAATAAAGTAAAGAATTTCGGTATATATGTTTTTTGAGAGATTATTAATCTATAATTACTTAACTTTACTTTTATATATTGTCATTATTATTAAAATTTAAAGTAAAAACTATACTTGATATTAATTGTATATTTATTATTATTATTATTATTATTATATTATTATTTTTCTGTTATTATTATTATTATTATTATTATTATTAGTATTATTATTATTATTATTATTATTATTTTATACTTATACTATATTATACTACTATACTATACTACTACTACTACTACTACTACTATTAATATTACTATTATTATTATTATTATTATTATTATTATTATGTAGTAGTAGTAGTAGTAGTAGTAGTAGTAGTAGTAGTAGCAGTAGCATTACTATTAATTATTATTATTATTATGATTATTATTATTATTATTATTATTATTATTATTATTATTATTAATATTATTCGTACTAATTTAATATAGAATGTACTAGCATTTATATATACTCAATTATGTGTTGGTTGCCAGGGTCGAGCGTCGGTTCCTAGACTCGCCTTTTCGCTTATCTCTACTAGGTTCACTCTCTCTCTCTCCTGGCTTCGAGAGTCTTATCATACCTTTTCTTAAAGCTATGTATGGGCCCTTCCTCCACTACTTTACTCTCTAGATCGTTCCACTCTTTGACAACTGTAAGCCTAAAGAAATACTTTCTAACGTCCCTGTGACTCGCCTAAGTTATCAGTTTCAAGCTGTGTCCTCTCAGTATTATCCTCTCTAGTTCTCCTCTCCACCAGTGTCATCAGGTTGAGTTCCCTTAACTTATACTCATAGAAGCAGTTAAGGGAACTCCAAGACTTTCTCCAGTTTCTTGATGTGCTTGACTAGTTGTGGTTTCCACACTGGTGCTACAGACTCCAATATGGGCCTGACGTACACGGTGTACAGTGTCGTGAATGATTCCTTACTTAGATGTCTCAAAACTAGTCTTAGATTTGCTAAATACGTATTTGCTGCGGCAGTTATTTAGCTGATGTTCGCCTCAGGTAATATGCTAGGTACAAACACATCCCTTGAGTAAGGTTTGCAGTCTTTGACCCCCGAGCCTCTACTCCGTCTGCGATCTTCTTTGTTCTTCCCCAAACTTCATTACTTTGTACTTGCTAAGGTTAAACTCCAGTAGCCATTTGTCAGACAAGACATCATCCTGTCCAGATCCATTTGGAGCCTTTCCTGGTCCACTTCTGCTTGTATTCTCTTCACTAGTTTCACATCGTCTTGAAACTGGAGCACCTCTGACTGTCTCTTCTGTCATGTCATTCACGTATATAGGAAAACAACACCGACCCTAAGACTGACCCTGTGGAAGCCCGCTCGTCACAGGCGAGTACCATCACTCGATGCTTCCTTCCTGTTAGGTATTCCTTGGTCCACTGTAGTGCTTTTCCAATTATTCTTGCCTGCTCCTCTAGCTTTCGTACCAGTCTCTTGTGTGGTACATTGTCAAAAACCGTTTTACAGTATAAGGAGATGCAGTCTACCCATCCTTCTCTCTCCTGTCTTACTTCTGTTACCTTGTCTTAAAACTCCAGTAGGATTGTGACACGGGATTTTCCATCACTGAAGCCGTGCTGGTTGTCATATATAAACCCGCTTCTTTCTAGGCGCTCCACCACTCTTCTGTGTCCATGTATTGCTTGTAACGGCTTTACAAAGCTCCTGGAGAGCGAAACGTTGCCACAATAAAATGTCACATTAATTGCACTTGTGTCCTTTTACCTAACATATTGTCGGTAATTCTACCAACATTAAAACAACCTTCTTGTTGCAGCATTCACCACTTATGCTTTACACCCATATAAAAGTATTAGTACCACTATACTCTCATACATTCCCCTCTTTGCTTCCATGGGTAACGTGTTGTGTCTCCAGAGACTTTTCGAAAATTCTATGGTTCATCTCGTCTCTCATAGACTCATCTGACCTACAATTCCAGTTCCAAATATCTGAACACATTTACTTCTTCCATACTCCCTCCCCCCAATCTAATATCCAATCTACCATTTCGTGTATTTTTATATTCTCATTGATTTGCTCTTACCTGTGTTTTCTTATAATTTCCTTTTACACGCCCTCCCAGATTCGTTTACCAACCTTTAACAAAAGCACAGTATCATCAGCAAAAAACAACTGAAACAACTCCACTTTTTACTAGATTCTTTATTTCCAGTCCCACATCTCTCCCCAGTACCCCAGCGTTCACTTCTTTTGCAATCCCATCTTGTAGAAGTAGTGGTGATGGTGGTGGTGGTAGAGGTAGTAGTAGTAGTAGTGGTAGAAGTAGTAGTTGTAGCAGAGGTAGTGGTAGTAGAGGTAGCAGTGGTAGTAGAGGTAGTGGTAGAGGTAGTAATGGTAGAGCCTGAAAAAAAGGCAACATGCTTAAGTGCCAAATACGGTATAGCCAGCTCGAGGAGTTTAGTGGAGATGAACCTGTAAGAAGGTGAAGGGTGCCACTTCAGAAGTGGGAGGGCCACTTCAGAAAAGGGGTGGAGAGTGCCACTTCATCCAAGATGGTTTAAAACAGTGCCAGGAAGATGTGTCAAGGAATCAAGCACAAGTGAAAGTACTTGAAGATAACATATGAGAGAGTGAATATATCTGAGAAACAACAGTGCCACTTGAGATGAAGATAGTGCCAAGAACAGCCAGGCACTGCTGGGATAACACGTGCAAGGAGGAGGAGGAGGAGGGAGGAAGAAGAAAGAAGGAAAAAGAACAATAATGAAAACATAACAAGAAGACGAAAATGGAGCCAAGGTAAGGCAAGCATTGCAGGGATGAGACGTATAACAAGATGCCACCCACAACAGCCAACAATCAGGTGCCTATTTACTGCTAGGTAATAGAGCCAGCAGGTTTGGAAACGTATTCTCACGTCATACCTTCCCTAGGATTCGTACCCGCGTGTTTACGTTGACGAACTGAACACTCCACCAGTGAGAGGACAACACAATAATTTACCAAGATTTGTGTTACAATACAGAGAGGCTGGTCAGTATTGTAATTATACAAACACTAAACCCTGGGGGTCAATCAAGGCAAGGACTGGTATAATTTTGATCCTCCATCCACTTACTGTGACCCCTTCATCCGCTTACTGTGGTCCTCCATCAGTTTACTGTGGCCCTCTATCCGTTTACTGTGGCCCTCAATCTACTTATTGTGGCCCCTCCATAGACTTGTGATCATCCATCCACTTACTGTGTCCCTCTACCCACTTACTGTGGTCCTCCATCCACTTATTGTGCCCTCTCCACTTATTGTGGTCCTCCACCCATTTATCGTGGCCTTCCATTACCTGTGGCCATCAGTTCACTTACTGTGGCCCTCCATCCACTTAGTGTAACCAACCATCCACTTAGTGTGGCCTTCTCATTTATTGTGGCCCTCTCCACTTACTGTGTCCTTCTTCACTTATTGTGAGGAGCAGAGAGCATGATCACCCAGGCAGTGGTAGTAACAAGGGAAGGAGAGAATGGTGTTGTCAAACTAGACTTGGAACACGGGAGAGACACTGGCCCAAGATGTTTACAGGCTTGCTGGAGGGTGCCAAGACATGGAGTAAGGGTGTTAAGGGGGCGATGGAGGAGGAGGAAGAGGGTGCCAAGGAAGGTGGTAACAGGAGTGACACTTGTAGGAATAAATAATGATGTGAGCGAGGCAGGGAAGACCCTAAGCTGACCATCTTGAATTATGCAACATGAAGATGTCTGCCAAGAAGCACCCTCTATCTCCTCCCACTTCTTACACTAATTATTACTCTGACTTGTCACCAGCAGCCTGGGTGGGGAGAGAAGACGGGTGATGAGGAGGGAGAACAGAGAGGTGAAGGGAAGGATACAGGCAAGAGAAAATATATGTGGGAATGATGGTGGTGCAGTGAGAAGGGAATACGAGCGAGAGTACGTGTCAGTACACGAGAGTGAATGAGAGTACAGGTAGAGAGAGAGAGGGAGAGAGACAGAGAGAGAGAGAGAGAGAGAGAGAGAGAGAGAGAGAGAGAGAGAGAGGGGAGAGAGAGGAGAGAGAGAGAGAGAGAAAAGAGAGAGAGAGAGAGAGAGAGAGAGAGAGAGAGAGAGAGCGGAACAGTTCACAGCTTGTAAATAAAGATAGAAATTATAAACCTAACTCTAAACAAACTCTGGTGTAAACAGAGAGAGAGAGAGAGAAATAAACATTCCAAACAAGGAGTAAACAGAAACAACAATACACTTTTTAACGGGATACAAGATACAACAATATACTTTATAACAAGCAAAAAAAAAAAAATACGAAAAAATGCCTAAAAATCTGGATTGTAGAAGCCAGAAATATTTCTAAATTACGGGAACAACCATAGATAATAACCGTTTCTATAACTGACAGCAAGTGTCTGATATACACTAAAATATATCCACATTCCTGGCACACACACACACACACACACACACACACACACACACACAAACACACACACACACACACACACACACACACACACACCACCACACACACACACACAGTAGGAAAAAGGTTAAATAATAACAATCTTAATAATAAATATTTAATAATAATAATAATAATAATAATAATAATTAATAATAATAATAATTAATAATACTCGAAAGGGATTAATCTCTTATAAAAAATTAAACACATAAAAAAGATATAGAGATAAAAAAATCTCAGAGTAAAAAACAGAAGAAAAACAATAAACCAATTAAGCGAACAGTTAAAAAGGATAAATAATTTAAACAGGGAATAAGGGTTAATTAAGATAAATAAGAGTTAAAATGTTTACGTAGAGAGTTAAGAGGGTAATTAAATATGTTGAGGGATGTAGAGGATGAGAGTACCTGAGAGAGTTGTTTATTGTTGAGTGAGAGCAGAGTCAACACGGGCAAGCGAACACTCTATTTATTTAAAGAGTTGTATCAGGCTTACTGTTAAATATTCGTGGGAGGATGTTTGGCTGTGTGTGTGTGTGTGTGTGTGTGATGTGTGTCCTCACCTAATTGTATCACCTATTTGTGGTTGCAGGGGTCGAGACTAGCTCCTGCCCGCTCTTCACTGATCGCTACTGGATCCCTCTCTCTCTCTCTGCTTCCTGAGCTTTGTCATACCTCTTTCTTTTAAACTATGTATGGTTCCTGCCTCCACACTACTTCACTTGCTAGGCTATTCCACTTGCTTGGACACCTCTATGACTGAAGAATACTCTCCGAACGTCCCTGTGACTCGTCTGTGGCATCAGCTTCCTGTTGTTGACCCCTTGTCCCTGTGTCCCCCTCTGGAACGTCCTATCTCTGTCCACCTATGTCTATTCCCGCAGTATTTGTATGTCGTTATTTGGGTCTCCACTGACCATTTCTGTCCTACTGTGTCGTCAGTCCGATTTCCTTAACCTTTCCTCGTACGAACATTCCCTTGTGCTCTGGGGCTAGCCTTATGTTGCAAACCTTTGTACTTTCTCTACTTCTTGACGTGCTTGACGGTGTGGGTTCCAGACTGGTGTGCATACCCAGTATGGGCCTAAACTTAACAGTGTACAGTGTCTTGAACGATTCCTATTAAGGTATCGGAACGCTATTCTCAGGTTTGCCAGGGCGCCCCGTATGCTGCAGGGTTATTTGGTTGATGTGTGCCTCCGGTGATCGTGCTCGCGTGTTATGGTCACCCCATAGGTCTTTCTCCTGAGTGAGGTCTGTAGGGTCTTTGTCCACCCTAGGCCTTATACTCTGTCTGCGGTCCTTCTTTGCCCCTCCCCATTCTTCATGACTTTGCATTTGGCTGGAATTGAATTCGAGAAGAAAGACGAAGCCAGTTACTGGACCAATGTCCAGCCTCTCCAGGTCTCTTTGCAGTCCTTGCATCATCCTCGTCCGATTTAATTCTTCTCATCACTTCACGTTCATTTCTGCGAAACAGGGTACATTCAGAGTCTATTCCTTCCATCATGTCGTTCACATATAGCAAAATAGCCACTGTCTAGAACTGACCCCTGGGGGACCCCGCTCGTAACAGGCCGCCCACCGTGATACCGCTTCACGACCATGACTCGTTGCTGCCTCCCTGCCAGGTATTTCCCTTATCCTTGCAGTTGCCCTTCTTTTACGTGTGCATGATCCTCCAGCTTCTGCACTAATCTCTTGTGGGGAACTGTTGTCAAAGGCCTTCCTGCAGTTCTAGAAAACGCAATCTACCCAACCTCTCTCTCACTGTCTTATTCTGTTACCTTGTCATAAACTCAGGAGTTATGTGATACAAGATTTGCCTTCCATGAAACCATGCTGGTTTTCATTTATATCTTGTTCCTTTCCAGGTTTTTTTGTTCGAACACTCTCCTCCTGATAATCTTCTCCCATGACTTTGCACACAATACATGTCAGAGACACAGGTCTGTAGTTTAGTGCCTCGTTTCTGTTTCCTTTCTTTATATGGGGATACATTAGCTGTTCTTCCATTTCTCAGTAGTTGCCTGTTTAAGGATGTGTTGAAGATTGTGGTTGTTGAGGCACCAACACAGCATCTCTGCTCCTTCTCTAAGGACCCATGGGGATGATGTTGTCCGGTCCCATCGCCTTTGAGGTGTCTAAGGTCACTTAAGAGCTTCTTCACCTCCTCCTCAGTTGTTCGTTTGTCATCCAACACTTGTTGGTTAAAATTCCACTCTTGTGTTCCCTTCGTTCTGTCTTCCCACAGCCCTTCCTGTCTCTACTGTAAAAACTTGCCTTAAAATCTCCTGTTCAGCTCCTCCACATACCTCCTGATCATTGCTTTGTGAGTTCTCCACCTTCTGTCCTTAATCTGATCACTTGGTCTTTGACTGTTGTCTTCCTCCTGATGTGGCCTATACAACAGTTTTCGGGTTGTCTTGATTCTCGATTGCTATGTCATTTTCATACTGTCGCTGGGCCTCCCTCCTCTTATCTGTGGTACTCATTCCTGGCTCTTGCGATCGTCGATCTCCCTTTTTTCGTGTGTGCCCTGCCTTCTGTACTTTTTTCCATTTATATTGCACTTTGTTTTGCCTCCTTTCACCGTCGGGGGTGAAACCAGGGGTTGTTCTGGTCTTCCGTTGTTACTGTTGCCCTTCGGGAATGAACCTTTACACTGCTCCTTGCATTTTGTTGTACATATTCCATCGTTTCATTAGGCTTCCTGCCAGTTCTCTGTCCCACTGGACCTCCCGACAGGATAGTTCTTTTTCTCCAACCTATGTAGTCCCCTTTTTTATAGTCCAGGCTTTTCCCATTCTACTCCTGTTATTCTCTCACTTGCAGCTCTACTATGTATTCAAGCCACAGAACCACGTGATCGCTCAGCTCATAGGGGACTCTCAACTTGATGTCCTCTATGTCTGCAGCTGCCCAGGTTGAACACAAGGTCAATTTGCTGTTCATCCTCACCTCTCACTTTGGTAGTGTCCTTAACATGTTGGTGCATGAGGGTTTTCCCAGCACCACGTCAACATCCTGGCTCACCATGTTCGGGACCCCCATGGGCTCCAGGTTTTCCAGTCGTATCTCCCTGTGGTTGAATAATCCCCATAACCAGGGGAACTTTGCTCTGCTTGACGTGAGATACTCTTGCCACTCAGCGAGTGTGTCCTCCATTGCTCTGTTGCTTCTTCATACTTCCTCTCTGGCCTCCTTGCAGTTCTGTGGTGGATTTTACATCACTGCAATGACCACTTTGTTGTTCCCCAGACTGAAGTGGAACTGCCTATGTAGTCCTCTTTCTTCCGTTCATCTATTCCTTCCATTTTCTCGAATTTCCATCTGGTTTTTTACGAGCAGAGCAACCCCACTCCCCCCCTGCCCCTTCTATCTTTCCTCTGATCTGGTATCGGGATGGGAAGCTTTGCATCTGTTATTGCCTCAATGAGTTTTGTTTCTTTAACATGCTATATGTCTGGGGACTTTCATTGATTCTTTCTTGCCATTCCTCATGTTTATTCGGTAATAATCCATCTGCATTTGTGTACCAAACCTTCAACTTTCTGTTCTAATACTGTATCTGGGGTGCGG
>NC_069414.1:51482096-51489596 GCF_026875155.1 Cherax quadricarinatus
TGTGTTTGTGTGTGTGTGTGTGTGTGGGTGAGAGGGAGGGGCTTGCAGGGAAGAGAGAGGGGTTTGTATGTGAAAATGAGAGGGAAGGGAATGTTGTTGGGGAATGGAAAAGGGAAGTAGGTGCGAGAGAGAGGAGATTCTTCAAGATAAATGAAAGAGAGAGAGGAGAGGTCAGATAGAAAGAGAGACGAGAGAGAGCGTGGGAGAGAGAACCCCGGGGAGAGAGAGGAGAGGAGAGAGAGCGGAGAGTGGAGAGAGTGACCCCAAGAGAGAGGATGAGAGAGAGGAGAATGCTGAGAGGAGAGTGAGAGGAGAGAGAAGGATGAGAGAGAAGAGAGAGAGAGAGAGAGAGAATTCGTACAGCATACTGATGTCAACGAGATAAAGTCAGTTGATCAATGAAAATTGCTGGCCACAGAGGGCTCCTAACTCATCTGTTTCCCTAATTTATGTCTCATAACAATAAAAATGCTTTCAAATGAGCTGATGTTGGTAACAGCTCTTAGCTTGCCAACAAAGTTAGGAATCCTTAACCTGTAAATAGCTTGTCAATAAAGCTAGGGATCCTTAACCTTGTCAAACCCTGTGATAAAAAAAGAAAGAAAGAGAGAGAGAGAAGAGAGAGAGAGAGAGAGCGAGAGAGAGTGAGAGAGAGAGAGAGGACGAGGGAGAGGAAGAGTGAGAGAGAGATGAGGGAGATGAGTAGAGAGAGAGAGAGAGAGGTGAGCGGAGAGAGAGAGAGAGAGGAGAGGCGAGGAGAGAGAGAGTGAGAGAGAGAGAGAGGAGGAGAGAGACGAGAGAGAGAGAGAGAAAGAGAGAAAGAGAGAGAGAGGAGAGAGAGAGAGAGAAGAGAGAGGAGTGAGAGAGGGAGAGAGAGAGAGATAGATAGATAGATAAGATAGAGAGAGAGGAGAGAGAAGAGTGAGAGAGAGAGAGAGAGAGAGAGAGAGAGAGAGAAGAGGAGGAGAGGAGGAGAGAGAGAAGAGAGAGGAGGAGGCAGGAGGAGGTGCATTTCCTTCTTAAATCGCATTCTTGACCAAAGAAATGGCTGTGGGCCAAGCCAAGTTGAGCCCAAGATTGTTGAGATGATGTGCCGACCAGCTAGGGGGGGCCCCAAAATAGGGCCCTCTAACTCGATCTTTCAGCACTGGCCTTTGTACAGTGTAAATGGCTCTCTATGGAAAGAGGCAAAGTAGTTCCCTGTCACAAAAAGAAGAGCAGAGCAGGAAATCAGGCTACTACAGACCAGTGTCATCCTGTCAATCACTTGGTAAGAATCCTTGAGACATTAATCTCAAGACAAATGACAGAGTTGTTGACTACCACTCTCCACTACTTGTGGATCGTCAATATGGCTTCAGGAAAGGTAACTGCTGCTGATCTGTTGTTAAAACCTCTCCATAAGTTGGCACCAGTCCGGATGAATCCAAAGTCAGCTGTGTGGTAGCATGGACATTGCTGGCACTTTCGACGGGTGTCGGCAACCAGGGCCTCTTAGCAAAACTCAAGGGACTGGGAATTGCAGACTCTACGCTTGTCTCCTCAGTGATTACCTTAATGG
The DNA here is from genome assembly GCF_026875155.1 of Cherax quadricarinatus. Taxonomy (NCBI): domain Eukaryota; kingdom Metazoa; phylum Arthropoda; class Malacostraca; order Decapoda; family Parastacidae; genus Cherax; species Cherax quadricarinatus. The sequence continues at coordinate 51,483,658 of NC_069414.1, forward strand.
CAGATCTCTAAGTTGTGTTCTCAATGGAAGGAATCAGCAAGGACATCTATTGGGCAAGTGTTCACAAGGAAAGCGTGCTGGGGTCCATTTGTTAGGGAATGTATCTACTTCAAACGACCTTCTTCATCCTTCATACCAGAATCACTTGCATTGCAGACGGACTGTACACTGACATTTAACTTATCAAGAGAAGAGATGCCGTGCTCTAAGCTACATCAATCACCAGCTGGAGCTATATCAGCTTGGCGGGAATAGATGGCAAGTAACCATTTGCACCTGAGACAAACACAAATGATGATCGTCTTACGGGCACATGATGTAATGCTGGTGCGGTAGTAGTATGGATGATTGGGGGGTGTGGCACCCTGGAGAAGAAGTGATATCCTTGGGGTGAAATTTAACTCCTAAACTAACCATGAAGAACCATGTTGTAAATCTTGCAAAACAAAGCAGCCAGGAAACTTACAGCACTTCGCCCGTATCTCCGCATCTGCTTGACAGTAGGGGGGTGCAAGATCCTGTACGAGGCACAAGATACGCTCGCACCTTGAGTATGCTCCACTTTCTTGGTGTGCCTGCCCTCCCTCTCTCCGCGACTGCTTGCCAGAGTAGAGAACAGAGCAAGACGTTTTCAATCTCTCGCCTGGAACCATCCTGGATAGTTTCTGTCATTTCTGCAGAGCCTTCAATATAGGAGGGATGTGGGTGGCCTTACTGTTATGTACAAGGCCAATATGTCAAAATCCTCACTATGGATCCCACTTCGAGGGGACAGGTCGAAAAAGCTTTTATGCCCCAAGACGAGGAGTCAGCAGCAACTTTCACTCTGGCTGTACCTTCTCCAGAACACTCTCCATCTGAGATCATATATACCCAGGATGACTCGAGTATGGAACACATTCGTACAGCATAATGATGTCAACGAGATAAAGTCAGTTGATCAAATAAAAATGCTGGCCCACAGATGGCTCCAACTTCATCCTGCTCCCTACTTGTATGTTTCATAACAATAAAAATGCTTTCAAATGAGCTGATGTAGGTAACAGCTATTAGCTTGCCATAATGTCTAGGATCCTTAACCGTAAATAGCTTGTCAATAAAGCTAGGGATCCTTAACCTTGTCAAACACTCTGTAAAAAAAAATAGAGGAAGATACAGAGAAGTGCAAGAAAGCCCCAGAAAGAGAGACCTTGAATAGACAAACCAAAAAGTTCAGGTTAGATAAAGTTTCTCAGGAAAGAGGACAAGTGTTTCCTGAGGCGGGTCTGAGGGCGAGTGTCAGTGGCTGGGATGAAACTAGAAGAATATGATGGGCTGGCTTGGCACAACAAAATACAGAGGAACTTGGACGCCTCAGATAGAAGATTTAGATGTGAAATTAAGGTACTTCAAAAGACACGTACAGAAAAGAAATGGCAAGCGATGTGTGGACAAACAGTTAAAAAAATGACTTATGCAATAGAAAAGAGATTAATATGATAGATGGGAGTGGTAGACAAACGTACCTGAGTACACTTGCAATAGATCAGATTGTACAGAAATAGGTAAGAAAAATAGGAGGAGGAAAGAAAATAAAGAAATAAGATAAATGGACACGAGCATATAAGAAGGTATATAATGAAAGGGCATTTATGAAGTTATTCAGCAAAACTAGTTAACTGGACTTGAGTCCTGGAGGTGAGAATTACAGTGTCTGCACTCTGAAGGCTGAGTGATGATGTTACAGTCCTGGAGGTGGGAATTACAGTACCTGTACTCCGAAGGATGGGTGGTGATGTTACAGTCCTGGAGGTGGGAATTACAGTACCTGTACTCCGAAGGATGGGTGGTGATGTTATAGTCCTGGAGGTGGGAAGTACAGTACCTGTACTCTGAAGGATGGGTGGTGATGTTACAGTCCTGGAAGTGGGAAGTACAGTACCTGCACTCTGAAGGATGGGTGGTGATGTTACAGTCCTGGTGGTGGGAAGTACGTACCTGTACTCCGAAGGACTCCATGGGTGGCTGATGTTACAGTCCCTGGAGGTGGGAAGTGCAGTACCTGTACTCTGAGGATGGGTGTGATGTTACAGTCCTGGTGGTGTGGAGGTTGGGAAGTTACGTACCTGCACTCTGAGATGGGTGGTGATGTTACTGTCCTGGAGGTGGAAGTACATTACCTGTAACTATGAGGGGATGGGTGGTGATGATGTTACAGTCTTGTTAACGAGCGGGTAAGAGTCCGCAGGGGTCAGTTCTTGGTAACAATGCTATTTTTTTATATATGTGGAACGACATGAGGGAAGAGGAAATAGACTCTCGAAGTGTCCCTGTTCGCAGATGACGTTGAAAGTTTGATGTGAACGAATTAAATCGGACGAGGGAATGCAGGCAGGACTGCAAAGGTAAGACTGAGAGGGCAGGTGGACCATGCGGTCCAGCAACAGGCTCTCGAATTCATCCAGCCAAATGAAAAGTCCATGAAGACATTGGGGAGGGGCCAAAGGAGACCACGACAGAGTATAGGCTAGGTGGACAAAGACTTATCCACGGACCCTCATCAGGGAGAAAAAAGACATTGGGAGTGGGGTGACCATAACACGAGCCACATACCGGAGGCACACACAACCAAATAACCGCTGCAGGCATACGGCGCCTGGGCAACCTGAGAATAGCGTTCCGATTAACCTTAATAAGGAATGTTCTAAGGACAATGTACACTGTGTATGTTGGCCCAATTACTGGAGTATGCAGCACCAGTCTGGGACCCACACCTGGTCAAGCACGTCAGAAGTTAGAGAAAGTTCAAAGGTTTGCACACAAGGCTAGTACAGAGCTTCTAAGGGAATGTGTACGAGGGAAAGGTTAGGGAAGAAATCGGACTGACGAACACTGGAGGACAGAAAGGGTGAGGGGAGACATGGATAACGGACATACAAGATACTGCGGGAATAGACAAGGTGGACAGAGATAGGATGTTCAGAGAGGGGAAAGGAGGGAACAAGGGGTCACAACTGGAAGCTGAAACTCAGCCGAGTCCAGGGACGTTAGGAAGTATTTCTTCAGTCATAGAGGTGGGGTCACTCAAAGGAATAGCTAGCAAGTGAATAGTGGAGGCAGGACCATACATTTCTTTTAAGAAGAGGGTATGGGACAAAAGCTCAGGAAGCAGAGAGAGAGAGGACCAGTGGCGATCAGTGAAGAGGCGGGGCCAGGAGCTGTGTCTCGACCCCTTGCATCCACAAGTAGTGGTACACAAACATTATCAGAACCATACAACCGATCACACCATCCCAACTTTACACTAGACATCCATACCACAGCTCCACCAACACGAGCTATAGAATCACAGTATATGCCACCAGGTCTCCCACCCCCACTGGCCCCCCAAACCATATGTGTTGGAAAGGAAACGAGGTATGGTTACACAAACGCTGGCATGGAATAACAAATAAGTGGGAGGAGTGCATGAAGGAGTCTCATGAGGCATCACGGACATTTCATATCTTCTCACAGAAACCAAGCTTTTAAAACATGTATGATAAACAGATGCCATCTTTCCAACGGGATACCGAAATCCTGAGGAAAGACAGAGGGACAGGGGGGTGGAGCAGTGGCATTGCTGATCAAAAAATCGCTGGGTTTTGATGGAGCAGGATAGAGAGAGGCGACAGCGGAGAAGGAAAAGTGATTACATAGCGGGAACGCTTCACTCTGGAAGGGTCCAAGGTGGTAATAGACAGTGATGTATTACCACACGAACCAGCAAGAGGCCAGCATAAGAGTACGCGAGGAGCATAGAAGCGATGGTTGAACACTGGCTACCAGTGGCCAGAAGAGCTCATGCATGCGGGCAAAGCTCCTGATCATGGGTGACTTTAACCACAAGGTAGATCGTTGGGAGATTTGGACCGCATGGGGGCCAAGATACATAGAGGGCTATGATGTTGGAGGTGGTATGAACAACTCAGTACTAACATGTAAGGGACACTACAAGAGAGAGAGGGAGAGGATTGAACTGCAAGCTGGACTTTAGTATTCACACTTGAGTAGTGCAGATATCGAGGACATCACATATTGAAAGACTCCTTGGGGCCAGTGACCATGTGGTTTTTTTTTAAAGCTTCGGAATACACAGTAGTGCTACAAGTGGAGGAGAGATGAAGCAGGAAGGCCAGGACGAATGAAAAGCAATACAAGGAAAAGGGGGACTAAGAGGCATGAGGAATTTCCTGAACGGGTAGTGGGGAACAGAGAACTGCAGGGAAGTCCAGTTTAATGAGATGATGGAATATGTAGCACAAAATGCAAGGAGTGCTGGGGACGGGTTTGTACCCAAGGGTAACAGGAAAATAATGAAAAAAAGCCAGGACGAGCCCATGGTTTACCAAAGGTTGCGAAGGAGGCAAAAACCAAGTGTGCTAGGGAATGGAAGAAATATTAGAAGGCAAAGGACCCAGGAGGAATTAAGCAGAGCAGTGTTTGAGCAGAAACGAATATGCACAGATAAGGAAGGAAGCCCAAAACCCAAAGACATATGAAAATGACATAGCAGCTAAAGCCAAAATACTGACCCGAAACTGTTGTACAGCCACAGCCGAGGGAAAACAACCAGTCAAGGACCAGGTAATCAGGCTAAGGAAGGTTATGGAGGAGAGACAACAAGAAATGACGTGAAAGTATGCGAGGGAACTCAACAAGAGATTCAAAGAAGTGTCAGAGAGGAGACAGAAAGGGGCTCCAGAAAGACAGAGAGGTGTGGCACCTACCACCATGTGCTGGGACACAGTGCACACAACCGAGATGAAGTGAAGGAGGCTTCTGAGTGAGCTAGATACCTCAAAGGCGATGGAGGCCAGATAAACATCTCCCCTTGGGTATTATTAGAGAGGGAGCAAGTGGCGGCTATGTTGTACCCTAACAACAAATTCATACATCTATCGAAACAGGGGAGATTGCCTGAGGCATGGAAGACAGCAAATGTGTCCCAATCTTTAAAAAAGGAGACAGACAGATGATTAAATCTACAGATACCAGGTGCCACTGACATTGTTAGTATGCAAATTCAATGGCGGGAAGATTATCAGGGAGGAAGTGGTGGAAACACTAGAAGGTCAGATCTCTTCAACTAGCAGGCCAACATGGTTTCAGGGACGGGAAATCCTGTGTCACAAACCTACTGGAGTTTCTATGACATGGTGACGCAGTAAGTACAAGAGAGAGAGCGGGTGGGTGGATTGATATTCTTGGACTGCAAGTAGGCGTTTGACACAGTTCCACACAAGAGATTGGTGCAAAAACTGGAGGACCAAGCAGGGATAACAGGGAAGGCACCACTACAATGGATCAGGGGGAATACTTGTCAGGAAGACAGCAGCGAGTCTTGGTAGTGGCGAGGTGTCAGAGTGGGCACCTGTGACCAGCGGGGTCCTCAGTTGTCGTCTTAGGACCAGTGCTGTTCTGGTATTTGTGACGGACATGACGGGAAGAGAATAGACTCTGAGGTGTCCCTGTTTGCAGAGTGACGTGCAAGTTGATGAAAGAATCAATCGATCGAAGACCAGGCAGAACTACAAGGGATCTGGACAGGCTGCAGACCTGGTCCAGCAAATTGGCGCTGGAGTTCATCCCTCCAAGTGCAAAGTCATGAAAAAATTTGGGGAAGGGCAAAGAAGACCGCAGCGGAGTACAGTCTAGGGGGCCAGGAGACTACAACTCACTCAAGGAAAAACGATCATTGGGGGAGTATAGCCACCAAGGCACATCTCCTGAAGCGCACATTCAACCAAAAATAACTGCTGCAGCATATGGGCGCCCTAGCAAACTCAGAACAGCATTCCGTCATCTTAAAATAAGGAATCGTTCAGGACCCGTAACCGTGTACGTTAGGCACATATTGGAGTATGCGGCACCCAGTTTGGAACCCAACAACTAGCCAAGCACGTAAAAGAAACTAGAGA
>NC_069414.1:51494596-51512096 GCF_026875155.1 Cherax quadricarinatus
GAGACCTATATCAGCTTGGGGAAATAGATGGCAAGTAACATTTGCACCTGAGAAAACGCAAATGATGATCGTCTCTAGGCACCATGATGGTAATGCTGGTGCAGTAGTAAGGATGAATGGAGGGTGTTGGCACCTGGAGAAGAAGTTGATATCCTTGGGGTGAAATTTGACTCCAAACTAACCATGAAAAACCATGTTGTAAATCTTGCAAACAAGGCAGCCAGAAAGCTTACAGCACTTCGCCGTATCTCGCATCTGCTTGACAGTAGGGGTTGCAAGATTCTGTATGATGCACAAGTACGCTCGCACCTTGAGTATGTTCCACTTTCTTGGTTTGCTGCCCCCCTCTCATCTGCGACTGCTTGACAGAGTAGAGAACAGAGCAAGACGTCTCATCTCTCGCCTGGACCCATCCTGGATAGATCTGTCATTTCAGCAGAGCCTTCAACATAGGAGGGATGTGGGTGGCCTTACTGTTATGTACAAGGCCAATATTGTCAAAATACCACACTTGGATCCACTTCGAGGACAGCGTGAAACAAGCTTTTATGCCACAAGACGGGCAGAAAGGCAGCAACTCACTCTGGCTGTACCCTTCTCCAGAACATCACTCCCTCTGCGATCATATATACCCAGGATGACTCGAGTATGGAACACATTCGTACAGCATAATGATGTCACGAGATAAAGTCAGTTGATCAAATGAAAATGCTGGCCCACAGATGGCTCCAACTTCATCCTGTTCCCTACTTGTATGTCTCATAACATAAAAATGCTTTCAAATGAGCTGATGTAGGTAACAGCTCTTAGCTTGCCAATAAAGTTAGGAATCCTTAACCTGTAAATAGCTTGTCAATAAAGCTAGGGATTCTTAAACCCTTTTCAAACCTGTGTAAAGAGAGAGAGCGAGAGCGAGAGCGAGAGAGAGAGAGAGAGAGAGAAGAGAGAGGGGAGAGAGAGGAGAGAGGGGAGAGAGGAGAGAGAGAGAGAGAGAGAGAGAGAGAGAGAGAGAGAGAAGAAGACAGAGCAGAGACAGAGAGCAGAGAGACAGAGAGACAGAGAGAGACAGAAGAGACAGAGAGAGACAGAGAGAGACAGAGAGAGAGAGAGAGAGAGAGAGAGAGAGAGAGGAGAGAGAGGGGAGAGAGAGAAGAGAGAGAGAGAAGAGAGAGAGAGAAAAGAGAGAGAGAAGAGAGAGAAGAGAGAGGGGAGAAAAGAAAAGATGAGAGAGAGAGGAGAGAGAGAAGAGAGAGAGGAGAGAGAGAGAGAGGAGATACGAAGAGAAATAAAAAGTAAAAAAACAAAAGCCAGGGAAAAAAGAAAAGGCATAAGAAAAAGTAATATATTAAAAAGAGAGGAGATATATCAAGGATGTCAGATATACCATTGACTATGTACAAGGAGATATACTCATGCATATCTACACAAGGAATATCCCTTGCTATATACCCAATAGAAAATATTAAATTATTGTAAACTTATGTAAAATATATTTAGTTGGATTAGGCCAAATTAAATTGCGCTTGTTATAATAAGGTTAGGTAAGTTTTCTAAGGTTCTTTTGGTAAAAAATTATTATTTTTTACAATAACATAAATGAAAGGAATATATCTTTAATCGTAGAAGAGAAAATTTGAGAAAGGACTTAATTTTAAATGAGTTCTGTCGTGCTGAATAGGTAACACTATTCAGCACGACACACACACACACACACACACACACACACACACACACACACACACACACACACACACACACACACACACACACACAACACACACACACACATATATATATATATATATAATATATATATATATATTTATATAAAATATATATATATATATATATAATATATACATATATAACTATCTTAACTATGCAGGACAAGCCACGGAGGGGGGGGGTTGTAAATCTTTAGCCCAAGTACTTTCATACTTCCCAGTGCATCATCGGGAGCTGTGTAATGTTGTAAGCGCAGCAACAAGAGAAGTAAGGTAAGTATTCAGAGTATGGTAGTGAGAATGGTAGTGTGTATACACCAGCCAGACTCTGAGAGAAGAGAAAATGAGGAATCGAAGTAAAAAAAAGACTAATGAGTAGGAACAGGAGGAGATACAGAAAGAAGGAGGAGGAAGACAACAAACATGTGGATGATTGACAAAGGATTCACGTCATGGGTTCCAGGACTAGCAACTTTATGGCCGGTGATCTCTCCCCATTAACCCCTCGGAGGCAAGAGGGGAAAAGCTAATGGGGATCTAAACGGGGAGTGGGGCCATTGTGTCTTAGTTACCCGTTGTCATAGGCACTTGTTGATAGACACTCTACCCGGGTTGGGGCTTTTTCTTGTGTGTGTAATGACTAGTTAACAAAAGCACTTGTCGATAGTAACTTGGCCTGTTTCGTGTGTTTGTGTGTGTGTGTGTGTGTGTGTGTCTTGTTTTTTTTCGGATTATTACCCAGTAACGTTACCTAACGTTCTCTGGATTCGCTTCCGGGGCTCATCGTCCGCGCGACCAGGTCCCTGACCAGTCCACCTGGTTGCTGGCTAGATCACTCAAGCTCTTAGTGCCTGCCGCTTGCAGTCCGGGTTAATCAAGAACTGCTTTGAGGAATCTTTCCAGTTTGCTCTTGAAGACAGCTAGGGAGTTTGTTGGTGATCCCCTTATGCATAAACGAGGGTGTTAAAGAGGCGTGGTTCCCTAACACTTATTGAGTTCTTTTTGAGTATACTCGTCATTCCAGTGCTCTTCTTCCAAGTCTGTGTTCATGAGCAGTCATTTCGGTGTGCAGGTTTGGGATCAATCTCCTCAGTAACTTCCAAATGTCGATTATGATATATCTTTGTCGCCTACATTCTAAGGAGTACATACAGTTCTAGGCACTTCAAGCACTCTTAATAATTAAGGTGCCTGACTTGAGTTTATACGAGCTGTGAAGGTTCTCTGTATATTCTCCAGCACAGCAATTTCGCCTGTCTTGAAGGAAGCTGTTAGTACACAGCATTATTCCAGCGCAGAGAGAACAAGTGTCTTGAAGAATATCATCAATAATTTAGCATCTCTTATCTCTCTTGCAGTTGCAATGACATTATTGTGCTCCTTGAACGTGAAATCTTCTGGCATTATCACTCACAGGTCTCTCACATTTGACTTATGTTCTACTGAGTGATTTGAGTTTATCTTGTACTCCGATCTTGTTTTTATTTCCTACATACTTCTGTAAAGTAGTAACTGAAATTTGTCCTCATTAAACATATCACTGTCAGTGGTCCACTGGAAGACGCTGTTTATATCATCTTAGTGGCTCACTGTGTCGTCTATGGGCGTCACTAATATACAGATACTTGTACTGTCTACAAGGGATGATATGCTATAGTTCATGTCTCTGTCTATGTCAGATATGAGACTGAGAAAAAAAGTGGTGCGAGTACTGTGCCTTGGGGAACAATCTTTCACTGTGACAGTCCCTGATTTCACTCTGTTTACTCTTAGGTAAAAAGGACATACGTGCAATTAATGAGACATTTTATTGTGGCAACGTTTCGCTCTCCAGGAGCTTTATCAAGCCATTACGACTTTACAAAGCTTCTGAAAAGCGAAACGTTGCCACAATAAAATGCCGAATTAATTGCACACATATCCTTTTACTTAAAACATCGTCGGTAAATCTACCAACCATATTATCATTAGTATCTTTGGTTCTCTTTGTTATGAAGTTAAGTAACCGGCTGCCCAGCCTCCCAGTTATTCTTTCTACATGCATTTTGTTCACAATTACACCATGGTCGCATTTGTGAGAGACGTTTCAAAATTCACTGTACACTACATCTACATTTAAAGTGAGTTTCAGTGCTTCCAAGACCATGTCCAGTATTGTAAGAGGCGGAAACGACCTGTTCTGAGATCGTATTGACCTAGGATGTACAGTATCCACAAAAACACTCCCTGATTTCAAACAGGTATAACATGTAACTTTATAAAATAACTTAATAATCTTTCAGAGTTAGCAGCTTCAGGTGCAGGATTTCGTTCAGTTTCATGTGGTATAAGGCAGCATTAAAGGCACTCAATGTGCGCCCCTCTGGTTGCTCGGTAAACATCGATGTGATAGTCCAGTTCGGTCCAGACGCTCTGCAGCATATCTGGTGTTATTATGCGAACTGCTTCAGTGGTCGAAATTTTCAGCTCCTCCAGGGTTGCAGGTAGTGATGGTACGTAAACTGTGCTCTTCACGTACCCCCACAAAGAAAGCAGTCACAAACAGTTAGGCCCGGTGATCTCTGCAAGTGACCTTTAATTAATGCTACCCTATACCACATGAAACTGAATGAAATCCTGCATCTGAAGCTAATAACTGTGAAAGATTATTACAATAAAGTTACATGTTATACCTGTTTGAATCAGGAAGTGTATTTGTGGCCAGCCTGTACTACAGCTGTGGTTCCTTGTGACCTAAGATGTGTGTGTGTGTTTGTATGCTAGTTACTATATGTTGAAGGCTCTTGGCAATGAACACTTGGCCTGTTTTGTGTGTGAGTGTACTCACCTAATTGTAGTTGCAGGGGTCGATTCACAGCTCCTGACCCCGCGAGCGTGTGCGTGTGTGTGTGTGTGTGTGTGTGTGTGTGTGTGTGTGTGTGTGTGTGTGTGTGTGTGTGTGTATATATATGTGTGTGTGTGTGTGTGTGTGTATATATATGTGTGTGTGTGTGTGTGTGTGTGTGTGTGTGTGTGTGTGTGTGTGTGTGTGTGTGTGTGTGTGTGTGTGGGGTGTGTCATCACTGTAATTGTCAAAATTTTAAATTAGGACCGACACGTAGGAGTCCCATATGTCAGGTAGTACTTGTGTGAGAGAGGAGGAGGAAGAGGAGGAGGAGGAAGAGGAAGAGGAGGAAGAGGAGGAGGAGGAGGAGGAGGAAGATGAGAAGGAAAAGAAGGAAAAAGTAGAAAGGAGAATTATACTAAGATGCTAATAAAGACGAGGAGAAGGACAAGAAAAAAGCAAATATCGAATGGGAAGGAAGGGGGGGGGGGATGGGAAGGAAGAAGAGAAAGCGTAATAATTTCTCCATTTTAACATCCTTCCTTCTCACCTTAAACATTAAACCTGCCTCAGCTCCATTGTCAACATTCAACACACGAAATATTCTCACAGTCTCTGCAACACTTCTGCCTCTGTATTCCACATTTCGTAACACTCACTTCTAACAGACAGACGCGTCTGTTCCCCTTCTTTCCTCGCCTTGTTTACTTCTCCTAAAATTTTTTTTTGCTCTCAACAAAAATTGGATGACAGTGCCTCGCCTATTCTTTTTCTTATTGTTCCGCATATTCTGCGGTTCTTACGTTAATTCTCCATTGCGAAAATCTTTCTCATGCAGAAGACCGCCATCTTTCGCGTGACCATGTACTGCCTCCACCGCATCGCGATTCACATTTTTCTGTCCTGTCTTCGTATATCGCGGTCCGGTTCTTGCGGTAGCTGGATGAGGAATTAGACACATGTGCAACATCTGGGTATCTTTATTTGTAGACATTTCGCCATCCAGTGATTTTATCAATACAAGGACATAAAATGAATACCGTATACAAAAGATGAGGTAATTAGTCCCTCAGTCCTGGAGTTGGTGAAGATCACTGAAGTCTTGGAGAATCTGAAGCACAGGCAGAAAGGTTGGCGCTTTGTCAAGCCGTAACGGCTTTCCAGGAGCTCTGCCAAGCTTGACAAAGCTCCTGGAGAGCGAAACGTTGCCACAATAAAATGTCACATTAGTTGTAGCTGTGTCCATTTACCTAACAAGCCTTACATTATTCTCTGATGTTTACAAGAAACTCCACTACGATGCTAGTTCCTTCGTGGACACTTACCATTGGACACCTACCACTGGACACCTACCATTGGACACCTACCATTGGACACCTACCATTGGACACCTACCATTCGACGCCTACCATTCCACACCTACCATTGGACGCCCACCACTGGAAACCTACTATTGGACACCTACCACTGGACACCTACGACCGGACACCTACGACTGGACACCTACCACTAGACACCTACTATTGGACACCTACCACTGGACACCTACGACTGGACACCTACCACTGGACACCTACCACTGGACACCTACCATTGGACACCTACCATTGGACACCAACCACTGGACACCTACAATTGGACACCTACCACTGGACACCTACCACTGGACACCAACCACTGGACACCTACCATTGGACACCTACCACTGGACACCTACCATTGGACACCTACCACTGGACACCTACGACTGGACACCTACCACTGGACACCTACCACTGGACACCTACCACTGGACACCTACCACTGGACACCTACCACTGGACACCTACGACTGGACACCTACCACTGGACACCTACCACTGGACACCTACTACTGGACACCTACGACTGGACACCTACGACTGGACACCTACGACTGGACACCTACCACTGGACACCTACCACTGGACACCTACCACTGGACACCTACCACTGGACACCTACCACTGGACACCTACCACTGGACACCTACCACTGGACACCTACCACTGGACACCTACCACTGGACACCTACCATTGGACACCTACCATTGGACACCTACCATTGGACACCTACCATTGGACACCTACCACTGGACACCTACCACTGGACACCTACCATTGGACACCTACCATTCGACGCCTACCATTCCACACCTACCATTGGACGCCCACCACTGGAAACCTACTATTGGACACCTACCACTGGACACCTACGACCGGACACCTACGACTGGACACCTACCACTAGACACCTACTATTGGACACCTACCACTGGACACCTACAATTGGACACCTACCACTGGACACCTACCACTGGACACCTACCATTGGACACCTACCATTGGACACCAACCACTGGACACCTACAATTGGACACCTACCACTGGACACCTACCACTGGACACCAACCACTGGACACCTACCATTGGACACCTACCACTGGACACCTACCATTGGACACCTACCACTGGACACCTACGACTGGACACCTACCACTGGACACCTACCACTGGACACTACCACTGGACACCTACCACTGGACACCTACCACTGGACACCTACGACTGGACACCTACCACTGGACACCTACCACTGGACACCTACTACTGGACACCTACGACTGGACACCTACGACTGGACACCTACCACTGGACACCTACCACTGGACACCTACCACTGGACACCTACCACTGGACACCTACCACTGGACACCTACCACTGGACACCTACCACTGGACACCTACCACTGGACACCTACCACTGGACACCTACCACTGGACACCTACCACTGGACACCTACCACTGGACACCTACCATTGGACACCTACCATTGGACACCTACCATTGGACACCTACATTGGACACCTACCACTGGACACCTACCATTGGACACCTACCATTGGACACCTACCACTGGACACCTACCATTGGACACCTACCATTGGACACCTACCATTGGACACCTACCACTGGACACCTACCATTGGACACCTACCATTGGACACCTACCATTGGACACCTACCATTGGACACCTACCATTGGACACCTACCACTGGACACCTACCATTGGACACCTACCATTGGACACCACTACTGGACACCTACCATTGGACACCTACCATTGGACACCTTTCCACTGGACACTACCATTGGACACCTACATTGGACACCTACCATGGACACCTACCACTGGACACCTACCATGGACACCTACCATTGGACACCTACCATTGGACACCTACCATTGGACACCTACCACTGGACACCTACCATTGGACACCTACCATTGGACACCTACCATTGGACACCTACCATTGGACACCTACCACTGGACACCTACCACTGGACACCTACCACTGGACACCTACCATTGGACACCTACCACTGGACACCTACCACTGGACACCTACCATTGGACACCTACCACTGGACACCTACCATTGGACACCTACCACTGGACACCTACCACTGGACACCTACCACTGGACACCTACCACTGGACACCTACCACTGGACACCTACCACTGGACACCTACCATACCATTACTCTCTCCTGGGTTATCATTTACACACTTTTTATCACCTCTTCTCGTGTGTACATATCAGTGAAGTAAATGTAATATCGAGGAGAAAGTTTAAAAGTGAACCTAAGTTCCACTGAATAATAATAATAATAATAATAATAATAATAATAATAATAATAATAATAATAATAATAATAATAATAATAATAATAATAATAATAATAATTTAAGTATGATACAATATTTGTACAGATAGTGTACTAGTGATTGAGAGTATCACAGATGGTGTACTAGTGATTGAGAGTATCACAGATGGTGTACTAGTGATTGAGAGTATCACAGATGGTGTACTAGTGATTGAGAGTATCACAGATGGTGTACTAGTGATTGAGAGTATCACAGATGGTGTACTAGTGATTGAGAGTATCACAGATGGTGTACTAGTGATTGAGAGTATCACAGATGGTGTACTAGTGATTGAGAGTATCACAGATGGTTGTACTAGTGATTGAGAGTATCACAGATGGTGTACTAGTGATTGAGAGTATCACAGATAGTGTACTAGTGATTGAGAGTATCACAGATGGGTACTAGTGATTGAGAGTATCACAGATAGTGTACTAGTGATTGAGAGTATCACAGATGGTGTACTAGTGATTGAGAGTATCACAGATAGTGTACTAGTGATTGAGAGTATCACAGATGGTGTACTAGTGATTGAGAGTATCACAGATGGTGTACTAGTGATTGAGAGTATCACAGATGGTGTACTAGTGATTGAGAGTATCACAGATAGTGTACTAGTGATTGAGAGTATCACAGATGGTGTACTAGTGATTGAGAGTATCACAGATGGTGTACTAGTGATTGAGATATCACAGATGGTGTACTAGTGATGAGAGTATCACAGATAGTGTACTAGTGATTGAGAGTATCACAGATAGTGTACTAGTGATTGAGAGTATCACAGATGGTGTACTAGTGATTGAGAGTATCACAGATGGTGTACTAGTGACTGAGAGTATCACAGATAGTGTAACTAGTGATTGAGAGTATCACAGATAGTGTACTAGTGATTGAGAATATCACAGATAGTGTACTAGTGATTGAGAGTATCACAGATGGTGTACTAGTGATTGAGAGTATCACAGATGGTGTAAATAGTGATTGAGAGTATCCAGATAGTGTACTAGTGATTGAGAGTATCACAGATGGTGTTATAGTGATTGAGAGTATCACAGAAGTGTACTAGTGATTGAGAGTATCACAGATGGTTGTACTTGTGATGAGAGTATCACAGATAGTGTACTAGTGATTGAGAGTATCACAGATGGTGTACTAGTGATTGAGAGTATCACAGATAGGTGTACTAGTGATTGAGAGTATCACAGATGGTGTACTAGTGATTGAGAGTATCACAGATAGTGTATAGTGATGAGAGTATCACAGTGGTGTACTAGTGATTGAGAGTATCACAGATAGTGTACTAGTGATTGAGAGTATCACAGATGGTTGTACTAGTGATTGAGAGTATCACAGATAGTGTACTAGTGATTGAGAGTATCACAGATGGTGTACTAGTGATTGAGAGTATCACAGATGGTTGTACTAGTGATTGAGAGTATCACAGATGGTGTACTAGTGATTGAGAGTATCACAGATAGTGTACTAGTGATTGAGAGTATCACAGATGGTGTACTAGTGATTGAGAGTATCACAGATGGTGTACTAGTGATTTTAGAGTATCACAGATGGTGTACTAGTGATTGAGGTATCAAGATAGTGTACTAGTGATTGAGAGTATCACAGATAGTGTACTAGTGATTGAGAGTATCACAGATGGTGTACTAGTGATTGAGAGTATCACAGATGGTGTACTAGTGACTGAGAGTATCACAGATAGTGTACTAGTGATTGAGAGTATCACAGATAGTGTACTAGTGATTGAGAGTATCACAGATAGTGTACTAGTGATTGAGAGTATCACAGAAAGGTGTACTAGTGATTGAGAGTATCACAGATGGTGTACTAGTGATTGAGAGTATCACAGATGGTGTACTAGTGATTGAGAGTATCACAGATGGTGTACTAGTGATTGAGAGTATCACAGATGGCGTACTAGTGACTGAGAGTATCACAGATAGTGTACTAGTGATTGAGAGTATCACAGATAGTGTACTAGTGATTGAGAGTATCACAGAAAGTGTACTAGTGATTGAGAGTATCACAGATGGTGTACTAGTGATTGAGAGTATCACAGATGGTGTACTAGTGACTGAGAGTATCACAGATAGTGTACTAGTGATTGAGAGTATCACAGATAGTGTACTAGTGATTGAGAGTATCACAGATAGTGTATAGTGATTGAGAGTATCACAGATGGTGTTACTAGTGATTGAGAGTATCACAGATAGTGTACTAGTGATTGAGAGTATCACAGATAGTGTACTAGTGATTGAGAGTATCACAGATAGTGTACTAGTGATTGAGAGTATCACAGATAGTGTACTAGTGATTTAGAGTATCACAGATAGTGTACTAGTGATTGAGAGTATCACAGATAGTGTACTAGTGATTGAGAGTATCACAGATAGTGTACTAGTGATTGAGAGTATCACAGATAGTGTACTAGTGATTGAGAGTATCACAGATAGTGTACTAGTGATTGAGAGTATCACAGATAGTGTACTAGTGATTGAGAGTATCACAGATGGTGTACTAGTGATGGACATCATCACAGATGGTGTACTGGTGATGGAGAGTATCACAGGTGGTATAATAATGCATCATACAACTTATACAGAAAATAGTTAACATCAGTGACATACTATATAGAAAGCCCCTGGTTATGCAGGGCATTTCAAGTTTAATTAGGTCAATTTTGTCGCCCAGGATGCGACCCACACCAGTCCACTAACATCCAGGTACCTACTTCACTGCCAGGTGAACAGGGACAGCAAATGTCTTAAGGAAACACGTTGTAATGTTTCCACCCGTACTGGGAATCAAACCACGGACTTCAGTGTGTGAGGTGAGTACGCTAGTGATGGAGCAGCGTGTATCTCTCGTCTAAAAGAATCGACAATTCGCTTGATATGAGAAAATAAGAGTTTGCGTAATGAGAAATTCTATGATAGGCTGAATAAAAAGTGGGAAAAAAGTCAATACGTCTGACCCCAAGCAAGGATAATATTGAGAAAGGTGTGAGCCTTCCACCCTGCTGGCAGGGTCTGGAAAAAGTGCCTGGAAAACAGGGGAAAATTTTGAATAACGACGTGTCTGGCACTGAAAAAAATGCTGAATAATTAAATTCATAGCAAAAGACGGAGTGTTCCACTGTATTAATACTCCTTATCATAAGTATAAGAAAATATAGTATACCTGGAGGGTGTTCCGGGGGCCAACGCCCCCGCGGGCCAGTCCATGACCAGGCCATGGTCCAGACCGAAACGTCGTCGTAAGCTTCTCTCTTCTATGTGCGGGTTATTTGTGTAAAAGACTTTTATATTCTGGAGGGTTTAATCCAGTGATTCCCAAAGGGGGCGGGGAAAGAACCGGGGGGGGGGGGGCGTTGAGGAGGATTAATGAAAGTGTCTATAACATAATATATGACATTTAAAGCACCCCAGAGCGATTATTATTATTATTATTATTATTATTATTATTATTATTATTATTATTAATTATCAGTGTTGTTATTATTATTGTTACAAGGGGGCAGCAGGGGGGCAGCAGGGGGGCAACAGGGGGGCAGCAGGGGGCAGCAGGGTGGCAGCAGGGGGGCAGCAGGGGGGCATCACAACGCTGTTTCACAAAAACTATATAACAAAATCAAGATTTTTGGTTACAAAAAAGACATTTTTGACCATCATCCTGTGACCACTACCCTGCACTGTGACCACTACCCTGCACTGTGACCACTACCCTGCACTGTGACCACTACCCTGCACTGTGACCACTACCCTGCACTGTGACCACTACCCTGCACTGTGACCACTACCCTGCACTGTGACCACTACCCTGCACTGTGACCATTACCATATACTGTGACCACTACCCTGCACTGTGACCATTACCATATACTGTGACCACTACCCTGCACTGTGACCACTACCCTGCACTGTGACCACTACCCTGCACTGTGACCACTACCCTGCACTGTGACCACTACCCTGCACTGTGACCATTACCATATACTGTGACCACTACCCTGCACTGTGACCATTACCATATACTGTGACCACTACCCTGCACTGTGACCACTACCCTGCACTGTGACCACTACCCTGCACTGTGACCACTACCCTGCACTGTGACCACCCCCCTCACTGTGCCCAAACCCTGCACTGTACCATTACCATATACGTGCCCACTACCTGCACTG
Source organism: Cherax quadricarinatus (assembly GCF_026875155.1). Classification (NCBI taxonomy): domain Eukaryota; kingdom Metazoa; phylum Arthropoda; class Malacostraca; order Decapoda; family Parastacidae; genus Cherax; species Cherax quadricarinatus. Next base: position 51,507,076 of record NC_069414.1, read on the forward strand.
TGCCCACCCCCTGCACTGTGCCCACTACCCTGCACGGGACCATACCCTGCACTGTGACCACTACCGCACTGTGACCATTAATATACGTGACCATACCCTGCCTGTGCCCATTACCATATACTGTGACCACACCTGCACTGTGACCACACCCGCCGTGACCACTACCCTGCACTGTGACCACTCCCCTGCACTGTGACCCTCCCTGCACTGTGACCATACTTTGCACGTGACCTTACCATATACTTGCCACTCCCCCTGCCTGGACCACTCCCTGCACTGTGACATTTCCCTGCACTGTGACCACTATTTTGCACTGGGGGCCATTCCATATACTGGACCACCCCCTGCACTGTGCACTACCCGCCTGTGACCACTACCCTGCACTGTGACCACTACCCTGCACTGTGACCACTACCCTGCACTGTAACCAATACCCTGCATTGTGACCACTACCTTCCACTGTGACCACTACCCTGCACTGAGACCACCAGCCTGCACTGTGGCGCTAGCGATGTGGCCTGGGAGCCGAGGGGCGCCAGGGATGTGGCCTGGGAGCCAGGAGGGCGCTAGGGATGTGGCCTGGGAGCAAGGGGGCGCTAGGGATGTGGCCTGGGAGCCAGGGGGCGCTAGGGATGTGGCCTGGGAGCCAGGGGGCGCTAGGGATGTGGCCTAGGAGCCAGGGGGCGCTAGGGATGTGGCCTGGGAGCCAGGGGCGCTAGGGATTTTGGCCTAGGAGCCGGGGGGCGCGCTAGGGATGTGGCCTGGGAGCCAGGGGGCGCTAGGGATGTGGCCTGGGAGCCAGGGGGACTGAACACATCGACTCCAGGCTATGGAACTGATTACCTCAAACTCCTCCTCTCCTTACACCCTTCTGCTTTGTATTGGACTGATGAAGCCACTGTGTGGCGAAACGTTTCCTCAATAAAGATTCCCATATGTTGCATAAGTGTCTCAATTATTCAACTTGTCGGTTTTTCCTATAACATTCATCACACACACAACACACACACACACACACACACACACACACACACACACACACACACACAACACACACACACAAAACACTCACACACAAACACACACACACACACACACAACACACACACACTCACACACACACACACACACACACACACATCACACACACACACACACACACACACACACACACACACACAACACACACAACACACACACACACACACACACATACACACACACACACACACTCACACACACACACACACACACACACACACACACACACACACACACACACAACACACACACACACACACCACTCACAACACACTCCACAACTATCCACCACTCACACTCCTCACTGACAAAATCACTTAGAAAATTCCCTATAAAGAGTCCACTACTGGAAAAGGTTCTTAATTGGTCTTATTTTATCTTCAAGTCGTTTCCTGAGGAAGAGGGCTATTCCAACGTTAAATCTCTCTATCATCATATTACCTCTATCACAAACTCTCTATCATAACATATTGTTAGGCATAACTTGTGTTCATTGAACTTCTCTTATCATCTTACTATTAACTTTTTTTTTTTTTTTTTTTTTTTTTTTTTTTTTTTTTTTTTTTTTTTTTTTTTTTTTTTTTTTTTTTTTTTTTTTTTTTTTTTTTTTTTTTTTTAGGGTATACAGAGTCTACATTAGTTGGGAGTTTTGGCGATTGATTGTTGGTCTACTGTTGTTAAAACGGCATTGTGTCAATTAGTGTTTAAAGAATATGGTTAGGTAAGATTAGGGTTCAGGAGTGATGATTATCGCTGTAGATACTATCGTAGGTAAGTGATAGCTCTTAGGAGAACTTGATATGGTTTATTTAAAATGATGGGTTAGGTAAGGCTGATGATTTTTAAGATTTGGTTAGGTCAAGCGTGATGATGGTTAGGTAGATGATGATGGTTTGCAACATTGATTAGTAATATAATATGGTTGAAAAGGGTAAGTTAGTGTAAGAGGATATGGCTTAGGTGAAGTTGTTTATGTCAGGTAAGAGTGATGATGGTTGGGAAGAGTATGATGTTGGAAACGTTGATAGTTAGGTTAAGAATAATTAGGTTACAGGATAATTTTGTAATTTAAATTATTAAGAAATTAAATTGGTAAATTCTATTTTAAAATTTAAATTATTTAGTAATTATGAATTTATTATATACTTAAAATTTATTTGAAAAATTTTTGGTTATTTGTTTATAAAATTTTATTAAAAATTCTGATTTTTTTAAAAAGTAAATAAGAAAAAAAAATTATTGAAAAAAGGAAAGAGTAAAAAAAATTTGGGGGGTTTTTTTGAGAATGGTTAAAAAAAATTAGGAGAATTTTTAAAATTAATTATCTACACATTAACTTACTTCTGTCACCATTAACTTACCTCTATCACCATTAACTTACCTCTATCACCATTAACTTACCTCTATCAACATTAATTTTACCTCTATCATCATTAACTTACCTCTATCATCATTAACTTACCTCTATCATCATTAACTTACCTCTATCATCATTAACTTACCTCTATCACCATTAACTTCCCTCTATCATCATTAACTTACCTCTATCATCATTAACTTACCTCTATCATCATTAACTTACCTCTATCATCATTAACTTCTCTCTATCATCATTAATTTCTCTCTATCATCATTAACTTACCTCTATCACCATTAACTTACCTCTGTCACCATTAACTTATCTCTATCATCATTAACTTACTTCTGTCACCATTAACTTACCTCTATCACCATTAACTTACCTCTATCACCATTAACTTACCTCTATCATCATTAACTTACCTCTATCATCATTAACTTACCTCTATCATCATTAACTTACCTCTATCATCATTAACTTACCTCTATCATCATTAACTTACCTCTATCACCATTAACTTACCTCTATCATCATTAACTTACCTCTATCATCATTAACTTACCTCTATCACCATTAACTTACCTCTATCATCATTAACTTACCTCTATCATCATAATTTAAACCTCTATCATCATTAACTTACCTCTATCCCCTTTAACTTCCCTCTATCATCATTAACTTACCTCTATCATCTTTTAATTTAAACCTCTATCATTATTAACTTACCTCTATCATAAATTAACTTCTCTCTATCATCTTTAATTTCTCTCTATCATCTTTAAAACTTATCTCTATCACCATTAACTTACCTCTGTCACCATTAACTTACCTCTATCATCATTAACTTACCTCTATCATCATTAACTTACCTCTGTCACCATTAACTTATCTCTATCATCATTAACTTACTTCTGTCACCATTAACTTACCTCTATCACCATTAACTTACCTCTACTACCATTAACTTACCTCTGTCACCATTAACTTACCTCTATCACCATTAACATTCTATTTGAAAAATTTTTGCTTCCCAGTGTCAATACCTACGTCATTTTCCCCATATAAAATATTCTGCATTTTTTCATAAATATTCAAGTGAATAATGAAAAAATTAACTATATCGTGAATAAACGCGACAACGAGCTAAAGAAAAATTGTTGGCTGGTTTTTGCAGAATGGCTAAGAAAAAACTTCAGGCCAGAATATATGAAAATATTGGGGAAAGTGAAAAAAAAAACACGAATTCCATATATTTACTCTATTCTGCCAACCATTTTTTAAAATAATAATAATAGTAATAATAATAATGACTATTATTATTTAAAATTATTATTATATTTTTAATATTATTATGAAGGTAGAGTATATGAAAAATAAGGATGTATATAAGGTAAATACTGTATGTTCGGATGACTGAACTGTGTTTTCTTCGGCAGGCGACAAGAAGCGGAAGACCGAGAGGCCGACCGCCACGCGACCAACCGCCTCATGTTGGGAATGTCTCCTGAAGGGTCAGCCAAGTCTTTGTACCCGAGCCCCCAGGATTCCTCCCTCACGCCCTTGCCTTCAGTTCAGATGCAGAACTCCAGCCCCTCGCTCCCAGCGGTGTGAAGGGCCTCGGAAGCTCTACAGCACACTACTGAAGAACGGATCTTCAGCTACCAGAGGTCCAGCGAGCTCATGGTAGACGGTTCTTCAGCTTCTGGAGGCCCAGTGAGCTCATGATAAATGGTTCTTCACCTTCCAGAGGCCCAGTGAGCTCATGGTAGATGGTTCCTCGCCTTCTAGAGGCCCAGTGAGCTCATGGTAGATGATTCCTCGCCTTCCAGAGGTTCAGGAAGCTCATGGTTAACGGTTCTCAAATCTAGCAGACATCCAGCAAGCTCATGGTTAACGATTCTTCAGCTTATAGAGATCCAACAAGCTCTTGGTCAATAGCTCTTCACCTTCCAGATGTTCAATATGCCCATGGTAAATGGTTCTTCGGCTTCTAGTGGTGTGGTTCATCGAGCTCTTGTTAAATGGTTCCTCAGCTTCTGAAGGTCCAGAGAGCTCTTTAAATCTCCGTAAAGCCTTTTCTTTTCCTATGGCTATTCTTCGCTCCAACAACCATTCCCGTTTCTTCCCAGTTCCTCTTAGCACTGAAAAAGGGCAATGAAGGAAAAGAATGTCAGAATACAGGAAAAGGCTTTGTTTTCAGAAAGGCTGCACGCTGTTACATCCTCCGAACAATTATAATAAACACATATTTTCTCTTTTAGCTTCCCAGTCTTGTCCCTCCCTAACCTGTCTTAGCTCTGTGAAGGAGGAGAGGGGGAAGAAGTGAGGTTGAAGAACGTTGTAGCTCCAAGTGTTACCTGCGCAAGTGGACGCATCCGTATTCTCAAAGAGGCTTATGGCAGCACATCCAGGAGCACAAGCGATACTTTGTCGCATCGATGAAGACTCAGGCACTAGAGGGGAAAAAAAGTGAAAGTGGAAAAAAAAACATAAGCTTTCACTCTAAAAGAGAGTGCAGGCTGAAGTGTCTGCTCTAGCCACAAGTGTTTGTAGTGTGTGAGTACATAAAGTGTTACCAGTATTGCCGTGATAGTTGTTATAGAAGTTGTGTAAGTCTCTT
>NC_069414.1:51517096-51534596 GCF_026875155.1 Cherax quadricarinatus
CTCCATCACTGGTGGAGTGATCCTCCATCACTGGTGGAGTGATCCTCCATCACCGGTGGAGTGATCTCCATCCTGGTGGAGTGATACTCCATGACTGGTGGAGTGATCCTCCAACACTGGTGGAGTGATACTCCATCACTGGTGGAGTGATACTCCATCACTGGAGGAGTGATCCTCCATCACTTGAATACTGATATCCATCACTGTGGAGTGATACTCCATCACTGGGAGTGATCCTCCATCACCTTGAATACTGATCATCCATCACTGGTGGAGTGATACTCCATCACTGGAGGAGTGATCCTCCAAACACTTGAATACTGATCATCCATCACTGGTGGAGTGATACTCCATCACTGGAGGAGTGATCCTCCATCACTTGAATACTGATCATCCATCACTGGTGGAGTGATACTCCATCACTGGAGGAGTGATCCTCCATCACTTGAATACTGATCATCCATCACTGGTGGAGTGATACTCCATCTCTTGGGTACAGATCCTCCATCACTGGTGGAGTGATACTCCATCAATGGCGGAGTGATCCTCCATCTCTTGGGTACAGATCCTCCATCACTGGTGGAGTGATACTCCATCAATGGCGGAGTGATCCTCCATCTCTTGGGTACAGATCCTCCATCACTGGTGGAGTGATCCTCCATCACTGGTGGAGTGATCCTCCATCACTGGTGGAGTGATCCTCCATCACTGGTGGAGTGATCCTCCATCACTGGTGGAGTGATCCTCCATCACTGGTGGAGTGATCCTCCATCACTGGTGGAGTGATACTCCATCATTGGTGGAGTGATACTCCATCACTGGTGGAGTGATCCTCCATCACTGGTGGAGTGATCCTCCATCACTGGTGGAGTGATACTCCATCACTGGTGGAGTGATACTCCATTACTTTATGGAGGACTGATCCTCCATTACTTTATGGAGGACTGATCCTCCATTACTTTATGGAGGACTGATCCTCCATCACTGGATGGAGACTGATCCTCCATTACTGGATTGAGCTGATCCTCCATCACTGGAATTGAGTGACTGATACTCCATTACTGATGGAGGACTGATCCTCCATTACTGGATGGAGGACTGATCCTCCATCACTGGATGGAGGACTGATCCTCCATTACTGGATTGAGGACTGATCCTCCATCACTGGATTGAGGACTGATCCTCCATTACTGGATGGAGGACTGATCCTCCATTACTGGATGGAGGACTGATCCTCCATCACTGGATGGAGGACTGATCCTCCATCACTGGATGGAGGACTGATCCTCCATTACTTTATGGAGGACTGATCCTCCGTCACTGGATGGAGGACTGATCCTCCATTACTTTATGGAGGACTGATCCTCCGTCACTGGATGGAGGACTGATCCTCCGTCACTGGATGGAGGACTGATCCTCCATTACTTTATGGAGGACTGATCCTCCATCACTGGATGGAGGACTGATCCTCCATCACTGGATGGAGGACTGATCCTCCATCACTGGATGGAGGACAGATCCTCCATCACTGGATGGAGGACTGATCCTCCATCACTGGATGGAGGACTGATCCTCCATCAGAGGATGGAGGACTGATCCTCCATCACTGGATGGGGGACTGATCCTCCATCACTGGATGGGGGACTGATCCTCCATCACTGGATGGAGGACTGATCCTCCATCACTGGATGGAGGACAGATCCTCCATTCACTGGATGGGGGGACTGATCCTCCATCACTGGATGGGGGACTGATCCTCCATCACTGGATGGAGGACTGATCCTCCATCACTGGATGGAGGACTGATCCTCCATCACTGGATGGAGGACTGATCCTCCATCACTGGATGGGGACTGATCCTCCATCACTGGATGGAGGACAGATCCTCCATCACTGGATGGGGGACTGATCCTCCATCAGAGGATGGAGGACTGATCCTCCATCACTGGATGGAGGACAGATCCTCCATCACTGGATGGAGGACTGATCCTCCATCAGAGGATGGAGGACTGATCCTCCATCACTGGATGGAGGACTGATCCTCCATCACTGGATGGGGACTGATCCTCCATCACTGGATGGAGGACTGATCCTCCATCACTGGATGGAGGACAGATCCTCCATCACTGGATGGAGGACTGATCCTCCATCAGAGGATGGAGGACTGATCCTCCATCACTGGATGGAGGACTGATCCTCCATCAGAGGATGGAGGACTGATCCTCCATCACTGGATGGAGGACTGATCCTCCATCAGAGGTGGAGGCTGATCCTCCATCACTGGATGGAGGACTGATCCTCCATCACTGGATGGGGGACTGATCCTCCATCACTGGATGGGGGACTGATCCTCCATCACTGGATGGAGGACTGATCCTCCCATCACTGGATGGGGGACTGATCCTCCATCACTGGATGGAGGGACTGATCCTCCATCCACTTTATGGAGGACTGATCCTCCATCACTGGATGGAGGACTGATCCTCCATCACTGGATGGAGGACTGATCCTCCATCACTGGATGGAGGATTGATCCTCCATCACTTTATGGAGGACTGATCCTCCATCACTGGATGGAGGACTGATCTCCATCAGAGGATGGAGGACTGATCCTCCATCACTGGATGGAAGACTGATCCTCCATCACTGGATGGAGGACTGATCCTCCATCAGAGGATGAAGGACAGATCCTCCATCACTGGATGGAGGACTGATCCTCTATCAGAGGATGGAGACTGACCTCATTATGATGGAGGACTGATCCTCCATCACTGGATGGAGGACTGATCCTCCATCACTGGATGGAGGACTGATCCTCCCTCACTGGATGGAGGATGATCCTCCATCACTTTATGGAGGACTGATCCTCCATCACTGGATGGAGGACTGATCCTCCATCACTGGATGGAGGACTGATCCTCCATCACTGGATGGAGGACTGATCCTCCATCACTGGATGGAGGACTGATCCTCCATCAGAGGATGGAGGACTGATCCTCCATCAGAGGATGGAGGACTGATCCTCCATCACTTTATGGAGGACTGATCCTCCATCACTGGATGGGGACTGATCCTCCATCACTGGATGGAGGGACTATCCTCCTTTCACTGGATGGAGGACTGATCCTCCATCAGGGTTTCGTATGATGAACCCTATAAGTAACGGTCATTAATTTTTCGAAAAAAAAAAATACATTCATGAAAAAGCACTAAAACCGTATGGAAACAAAAGATAATCGGATCCGAGTCAAGGAAAAACAGGCTAGCTCCAATCCCTTGAATCAAGAGCCCCTTTCTCAGCATCAAGTGACGCCCAGGTGAACAGGAATATACCTTAAAACAATGAATAAATTCTTTAATTTTACACGAATAATGTATTATTGTATTCAGAACGATATAAACAATTCCGACCTGCTGTATTTATTGTATTTCCGCCGTAACTGTGGAATTGTTAAAAATTTTAAGTGAGTGTAGTTATGACTTTTAAGTACAGTAGTAATGTCCCTGTTTTTGTTGGACGTTACACGGGTGTTATTATGCAGGTGTCATTATGTGAGAGTGTGTTTGTAAACACAACTTATGACACGGCACTCTTGCTGGGTAGGTGACGGTTCAGGACTCGAAACAGCCACCCAGACAAACACACACAGAGGAGACAGAGAGACTTCCAGCAAACCGAGGTGGTTTGTTTGAAGCTCACTGTCTCCACCAGGAAAAGCTGGACACACTGCTTATAACCAAGGAGGATGTGAAGAAAACTCTAGATGAACTTTATATCTCAAAAACGGTGGGCCCCGTAATATCTCTCCTTGGGTCCTGAGAGGGGAGCAGATGCCTGTGTGTGCCCCTAAAAACAATCTTCAAAAAATCTATAGAAATAGGGCGACTGCCTGAGGTCTGGAAGACAACAACTGTAGTTAAGATTTTAAGAAAGGGAGGGCAGAATGCTGCGCTAAATTACAAACTAGTGTCACTGACATGTATTGTATGCAAAGTTATGAAGAAGATTATCAGGAGAGGAGTGGTGGAGCACCTAGAAAGGAATGGACACATACATGACAACCAGCACGGCTTCAGGGAAGGGAATTCCTACGTCATAAACCTATTGGAGTTCTCTGACAACCTGGAGAGACCTGGAGCAGTTTACCTGGAGAGAGTTCCGGGGGTCAACGCCCCCGCGGCCCGGTCTGTGACCAGGCCTCCTTAGGTCAGTGTCCCAGGATGCGACCCACACCAGTCGACTAACACCCAGGTACCCATTTTACTGATGGGGAACATAGACAACAGGTTGAAAGAAACACGTCCAATGTTTCTACTCTGGCTGGGAATCGAACCCAGGCCCTCACCGTGTGAAGCGAGAGCGTTAACCACCAGGCCACCAGGAGAGAGAGGGATGGGTAGACTGCATCTTTTTGGGCTGAAAGAAGGCTAGAGGAGCAGGAGGAATAGGAGGGAAAAAGCTGCAATGCATCAGGGTGTACCTGACAGGAAGGAAACAACATGGGCCGGTACGAAACGAGGTGTCAGAGTGGGTGCATGTGTCGAGTAGGGTTCCACAAGAGTCACTTCTAGGTCCGGTGCTGTTTCTTGTATTTGTAAATGACATGACGGAAGGGATAGGTTCAGAAGTGTCCCTGATCGAAGGCGATGTGAAGCTAATGAGAATACAAGCAGACGAGGATCAGGTAAACCTACAAAAGAATCTGTACAGGCTGCAAGCCTGTACAGATTCTGGGGTTAAACTCCATCAAGTGCAAAGTCATGAAGATTGGGATAGGACAAAGAAGACCGCAGACGGAGTACAGCCTAAGATGCCAGAGGCTGCAAAAACTCACTCAAGGAAAACGTCTTGGGGTGAGCATCATACCTCGAACATCTGAGGCGCACATCAACCAAATAACTGCTGCTGCATACGAGCGCCTAGCAAATCCGAGAATAGCGTTTTGAAATCTAAGTAGGGTGTCATTCACGACAGGCCCATATCTGAGTATGCAACACCAGTATGGAACCCACACCTGGTCAAGCACTTCAAGAAATTAGAGAAAGTGCATAGGTTTGCAACAAGACTAGTCCTAGAGCTAAGGTGATTGTCTTACGAAGAAAGGTTAAGGGAAATCGGCCTGACAACACTGAAGGACAGGAGAGATAGGGAAGATATGATAACGACATATAAAATACTGCGATGAATTGACAAGGTGGACAAACACAGGATGTTCCAGAGATGAGACACAACAACCAAGGGGTCACAGTTGGGAGTTGTGAGACCCAGTTGAACCTCAGGGATGTTAGAAAGTATTTCTTCAGTCAGGAAGTGGAATAGTCTAGGAATTGATGCAGCGGAGGCAGGATCCACATATAGCTTTAAGAAGAGTGTGTGCGTGTGTGTGTGTGTGTGTGTGTGTGTGTGTGTGTGTGTGTGTGTGTGTGTGTGGTGTGTGTTTGTGTGTGTGTGTGTGTGTGTGTGGTGTGTGTGTGTGTGTGTGTGTGTGTGTGTGTGTGTGTGTGTGTGTGTGTGTGTGTGGGTGTGTGTGTTGTGGGTGTGGGTGTGTGTGTGTGTGCGTGTGTGTGTGTGTGTGTGTGTGTGTGTGTGTGTGTGTGTGTGTGTGTGTGTGTGTGTGTGTGTGTGTGTGTGTGTGTGTGTGTGTGTGTGTGTGTGTACTCACCTAGTTGTACTCACCTAGTTGAGGTTGCGGGGGTCGAGTCCGAGCTCCTGGCCCCGCCTCTTCACTGACCGCTACTAGGTCACTCTCCCTGAACCGTGAGCTTTATCATACCTCTGCTTAAAGCTATGTATGGATCCTGCCTCCACTACATCGCTTCCCGATGAGTGTGTGTGTGTCTGTGTCTGTGTGTGTGTCTTGTGTGTGTGTGTGTGTGTGTTGTGTGTGTGTGTGTGTGTGTGTGTGTGTGTGTGTGTGTGTGTGTGTGTGTGTGTGTGTGTGTGTGTGTGTGTGTGTGTGTGTGTGTGTGTTGTTTGTGTGTGTGTGTGTGTGTGTGTGTGTGTGTGTGTGTGTGTGTGTGTGTGTGTGTGTGTGTGTGTGTGTGTGTGTGTTTGTGTGTGTGTGTGTGTGTGTGTGTGTGGTGTGTGTGTGTGTGTGTGTGTGTGTGTGTGTGTGTGTGTGTGTGTGTGTGTGTGTGTGTGTGTGCTCACCTATTTGTGGTTGCAGGGGTCGAGTCTTAGCTCCTGGCCCCGCCTTTTCACCGGTTGCTACTGGGTCCTCTCTCTCCCTGCTCCATGTGTGTGTGTGTGTGTGTGTGTGTGTGTGTGTGTGTGTGTGTGTGTGTGTGTGTGTGTGTGTGTGTGTGTGTGTGTGTGTGTGTGTGTGTGTGTGTGTGTTTCCTGTCCTCCAGTGTCGTCAGGTCGATTTCCCTTAACCTCTCCTCGTAGGACATACCCCTTAGCTCTGGGACTAGTCTTCTTGCAAATCTTTGCACTTTCTCTAGTTTCCTAACGTGCTTGGCTAGATGTGGGTTCCAAACTAGTGCTGTAGACTCCAGTATGGGCCTAACATACACAGTGTACAGGGTCCTGAACGATTCCTTATTAAGATGTTGGAATGCTGTTCTTAGGTTTGCTAGGCGCCCATATGCTGCAGCAGTTATTTGGTTGATGTGCGCCTCAGGAGATGTGCTCGGTGCTATACTCACCCCAAGAGCTTTTTCCTTGGGCGAGGTTTGTAGTCTCTGGCCCCCTAGACTATACTCCGTCTGTGGTCTTCTTTGTCTTCCCCAATCTTCATGACTTTGCACATTGTGAGGTTGAACTCCAGGAGCCAGTTACTGGACCAGGCTTGCAGCCTGTCCAGATCCCTTTGTAGTTCTGCCTGGTCTTCCTCCGATTGGATTCTTCTCATCAACTTCATATCATCTGTAAACAGGGACTCTTCGGAGTCTATTCCGTTCGTCATGTCATTCACAAATACCAGAAACAGTACCTATCCTAGGATTGACCCCTGTTTAACCCAGCTAGTTACAGGCGCCCACTCTGACACCTCGGCACGCACCTTGACTCGCTGTTAGTCTTCCTGATAAGTATTTCCTGAACCGATGTAGTGCCTTCACTGTTATCCCTGCCTGGTCCTCCAGCTTTTGCACTAATATTTTGTGAGGAACTGTGTCAAACGCCTTCTTACAATCCAAGAAGATGCAATCTACCCACCCTTCACTATCTTGTCTCATTGCTGTCACCGTGTCATAGAACTCCAGTAGGTTTTGCGATACAGGATTTCCCTTCCCTGAACCCGTGCTGGCTGTCGTTGATAAGCTCATTCCTTTCTTGTGTTGTGACAAGAGTCTCCTGATAAGTGTGTTGTGACAAGAGTATTGTGGCAAGAGCGCTGTGACAAGAGTGTTGTGACAAGAGTGTTGTGATGTGTTGTGATTAGTGTCGTGCCAACAATTTAATAGTGTCCTGACACCATCGTCTTGACACCAGCGTGCACACACCAGCGTGCTAACACCAACCTGCTGACACCAGCGTACTAACACCTCCTTAATAACACCATCGTACTAATACCAGCGTGCTGAAACCAGCGTACTAACACCAGCGTACTAAAACAAGTGTACTAACACCAGCGTTCTGACACCAGCGTACTAACACCAGCGTGCTAACACCAGCGTTCTGATACCAGCGTGCTGACACTAGCGTTCTGATACCAACGTGCTAACACCAGCTTTCTGATACAAGCATACTAACACCAGCGTGTTAACACCAGCGTACTAACACCAGCGTTCTGATACCAGCGTGCTAACACCAGCGTTCTGATACCAGCGTTCTGATACCAGCGTGCTAACACCAACGTTCTGATACCTGCGTGCTAACACCAGCGCTCTGATACCAGCGTGCTAACACCAGCGTTCTCATACCAGCGTGCTAACACCAGCGTTCTGATACCAGCGTGCTAACACCAGCGTTTTAGCTGAATCAGCTCATTATTCAGCTGAATTTCTGGAGTCAATGAATCACAACGATGATAACTGACCTTCAGGGCGAGGAAGGTCACTTTAATACTGGTGAAGGGCTGTCGTCAAGCAGGAAGTAACAGCAGCTGTCGTCAAGCAGGAAGTAACAGCAGCTGTCGTCAAGCAGGAAGTAACAGCAGTTGTCGTTAATCAGGAATTAACGGCAGCTGTCGTCAAGCAGGAAGTAACAGCAGCTGTCGTCAAGCAGGAAGTAACAGCAGCTGTCGTCAAGCAGGAAGTAACAGCAGCTGTCGTCAAGCAGGAAGTAACAGCAGTTGTCGTCAAGCAGGAAGTAACAGCAGTTGTCGTCAAGCAGGAAGTAACAGCAGCTGTCGTCAAGCAGGAAGTAACAGCAGCTGTCGTCAAGCAGGAAGTAACAGCAGCTGTCGTCAAGCAGGAAGTAACAGCAGTTGTCGTCAAGAAGGAAGTAACAGCAGTTGTCGTCAAGCAGGAAGTAACAGCAGCTGTGGTCAAGCAGGAAGTAACAGCAGTTGTCGTCAAGCAGGAAGTAACAGCAGCTGTCGTCAAGCAGGAAGTAACAGCAGCTGTCGTCAAGCAGGAAGTAACAGCAGCTGTCGTCAAGCAGGAAGTAACAGCAGTTGTCGTCAAGCAGGAAGTAACAGCAGCTGTCGTCAAGCAGGAAGGAACAGCAGCTGTCATCAAGCAGGAAGGAACAGCAGCTGTCATCAAGCAGGAAGGAACAGCAGCTGTCATTAAGCAGGAACAGCAGCTGTCATCAAGCAGGAAGGAATAGCAGCTGTCATCAAGCAGGAAGGAACAGCAGCTGTCCTCAAGCAGGAAGGAACAGCAGCTGTCATCAAGCAGGAACAACAGCTGTCATCAAGCAGGAAGGAACAGCAGCTGTCATCAAGCAGGAAGGAACAGCAGCTGTCATCAAGCAGGAACAGCAGCTGTCATCAAGCAGGAAGGAACAGCAGCTGTCATCAAGCAGGAAGGAACAGCAGCTGTCATCAAGCAGGAAGGAACAGCAGCTGTCATCAAGCAGGAAGGAACAGCAGCTGTCATCAAGCAGGAAGGAACAGCAGCTGTCATCAAGCAGGAACAGCAGCTGTCATCAAGCAGGAAGGAAAAGGAGCTGTCATCAAGCAGGAAGGAACAGCAGCTGTCATCAAGCAGGAAGGAACAGCAGCTGTCATCAAGCAGGAAGGAACAGCAGCTGTCATCAAGCAGGAAGGAACAGCAGCTGTCATCAAGCAGGAAGGAACAGCAGCTGTCATCAAGCAGGAAGGAACAGCAGCTGTCATCAAGCAGGAACAGCAGCTGTCATCAAGCAGGAAGGAAAAGGAGCTGTCATCAAGCAGGAAGGAACAGCAGCTGTCATCAAGCAGGAAGGAACAGCAGCTGTCATCAAGCAGGAAGGAACAGCAGCTGTCATCAAGCAGGAAGGAACAGCAGCTGTCCTCAAGCAGGAAGGAACAGCAGCTGTCATCAAGCAGGAACAACAACTGTCATCAAGCAGGAAGGAACAGCAGCTGTCATCAAGCAGGAACAGCAGCTGTCATCAAGCAGGAAGGAACAGCAGCTGTCATCAAGCAGGAAGGAACAGCAGCTGTCATCAAGCAGGAAGGAACAGCAGCTGTCATCTAGCAGGAAGGAACAGCAGCTGTCATCAAGCAGGAAGGAACAGCAGCTGTCATCAAGCAGGAAGGAACAGCAGCTGTCATCAAGCAGGAACAGCAGCTGTCATCAAGCAGGAAGGAACAGCAGCTGTCATCAAGCAGGAAGGAACAGCAGCTGTCATCAAGCAGGAAGGAACAGCAGCTGTCATCAAGCAGGAAGGAACAGCAGCTGTCATCAAGCAGGAAGGAACAGCAGCTGTCATCAAGCAGGAAGGAGTGCTGGAAGCAAGCTGAACATCAGCATCAAGCAAGCAGGAAGAATAGCATTCATCAAGCAGTGAGCAGAGCGGGAAGCAGCAAGCAGCGGTAATTATGGAAGAGTGAGAGAGGTGTTGGGTGTGACAGAACAGGTGGAGAGGGAGGGAGAGGGAGAGAGAGGGAGAGAGAGAGAGAGAGAGAGAGAGAGAGAGAGAGAGAGAGAGAGAGAGAGAGAGAGAGAGAGAGAGAGAGAGAGAGAGAGAGAGAGAGAGAGAGAGAGAGAGAGAGAGAGAGGAGAGAGAGAGAGAGAGAGAGAGAGAGAGAGAGAGAAACAGAGAGAGAGAGAAACAGAGAGAGAGAGAAACAGAGAGAGAGAGAAACAGAGAGAGAGAAAGAGACAGGCAAAGCCGATGGGAAGAGGAGGGGAAAAAATATAAGGAAAAACCATGAGAAAGACGGTTAAGAAGAAAGGAGAATGGTGAAGGAGGAAAGATAGAGAGGAGGAAATAAAGAGGAAATATTGGTAGGTGAAAAGAATAAGGGAAGTAGATGTGAGAGGGGCAAAGGGAAGCAGAATTCATAGAAAAGGGATTAGGGGGAAGTCATGATAATAAGAAAAAAGGACAGAAGTGGGAATGATAGGCAAAGAGAGGACAGTCGGAAAGACCGGAGAAAAAGAGAGGGAAGGAGGGAGATAAAAAGGTGAGAGGAGAAGCATAGGGATGGAAAGATAGAAACTATAAACAACAGCAAAAGAAATAATATATTTCCAGCATTACTAGAACTGGACAAACAGGCATCACTAAACTAAACATAAAAGGTTTCGATTTTTTTTTTTTTTTGCATGCCGGCCGTCTCCCACAAAAGTAGATGACAGAAAACAAACATTAACCTCATTCATTCAATGATTATCATGCCAGAAGCGCACAGATATCACACTTAAAATATCACTCTGAATTATAACATCCTCATCCATCCTTCAGAGTGCAGGTACTGTACTTCCCACCACCAGGACTGCAACATCACCACCCATCCTTCAGAGTGCAGGTACTGTACTTCCCACCACCAGGACTGTAACATCACCACCCATCCTTCAGAGTGTAGGTACTGTACTTCCCACCACCAGGACTGCAACATCACCACCCATCCTTCAGAGTGTAGGTACTGTACTTCCCACCTCCAGGACTGTAACATCACCACCCATCCTTCAGAGTGTAGGTACTGTACTTCCCACCTCCAGGACTGCAACATCACCACCCATAATTCAGAGTGCAGGTACTGTACTTCCCACCACCAGGACTGCAACATCACCACCCATCCTTCAGAGTGCAGGTACTGTACTTCCCACCACCAGGACTGTACATCACCACCATCCTTCAGAGTGAAGGTACTGTACTTCCCACCACAGGACTGTAACATCACCATCCATCTTCAGAGTGAAGGTACTGTACTTCCCACCACCAGGACTGTAACATCACCATCCATCCTTCAGAGTGAAGGTACTGTACTTCCCACCACCAGGACTGTAACATCACCACCCATCCTTCAGAGTGAAGGTACTGTACTTCCCACCACCAGGACTGTAACATCACCACCCATCCTTCAGAGTGTAGGTACTGTACTTCCCACCACCAGGACTGCAACATCACCACCCATCCTTCAGAGTGTAGGTACTGTACTTCCCACCACCAGGACTGCAACATCACCACCCATCCTTCAGAGTGAAGGTACTGTACTTCCCACCACCAGGACTGTAACATCACCACCCATCCTTCAGAGTGTATGGTACTGTACTTCCCACCACCAGGACTGCAACATCACCACCCATCTTCAGAGTGAAGGTACTGTACTTCCCACCACCAGGACTGTAACATCACCAGCCATCCTTCAGAGTGCAGGTACTGTACTTCCCACCACCAGGACTGTAACATCACCATCCATCCTTCAGAGTGAAGGTACTGTACTTCCCACCACCAGGACTGCAACATCACCACCCATCCTTCAGAGTGGTAGGTTACTGTACTTCCCACCACCAGGACTGCAACATCACCACCCATCCTTCAGAGTGAAGGTACTGTACTTCCCACCACCAGGACTGTAACATCACCACCCCATCCTTCAGAGTGCAGGTACTGTACTTCCCCACCTCCAGGACTGTAACATCACCAGCCATCCTTTCAGAGTGGCAGGTTACTATACTTCCCACCTCCAGGACTGTAACATCACCAGCCATCCTTCAGAGTACAGGTACTGTACTTCCCACCTCCAGGACTGTAACATCACCACCCATCCTTCAGAGTACAGGTACTGTACTTCCCACCACAAGGACTGTAACATCACCACCCATCCTTCAGATTACAGGTACTGTACTTCCCACCTCCAGGACTGTAAACATCACACCCACCTTCAGAGTGCAGGTACTGTACTTCCCACCTCCAAGACTGTAACATCACCAGCCATCCTTCAGAGTGCAGGTACTATACTTCCCACCTCCAGGACTGTAACATCACCACCCATCCTTCAGAGTGCAGGTACTGTACTTCCCACCTCCAGGACTGTAACATCACCACCCATCCTTCAGAGTGCAGGTACTGTACTTCCCACCTCCAGGACTGTAACATCACCAGCCATCCTTCAGAGTGCAGGTACTATACTTCCCACCTCCAGGACTGTAACATCACCAGCCATCCTTCAGAGTACAGGTACTGTACTTCCCACCTCCAGGACTGTAACATCACCAGCCATCCTTCAGAGTACAGGTACTGTACTTCCCACCTCCAGGACTGTAACATCACCACCCATCCTTCAGAGTGTAGGTACTGTACTTCCCACCTCCAGGATTGTAACATCACCACCCATCCTTCAGAGTGTAGGTACTGTACTTCCCACCTCCAGGACTGTAACATCACCACCCATCCTTCAGAGTGCATGTACTGTACTTCCCACCTCCAGGACTGTAACATCACCACCCATCCTTCAGAGTGAAGGTACTGTACTTCCCACCTCCAGGACTGTAACATCACCACCCATCCTTCAGAGTACAGGTACTGTACTTCCCACCTCCAGGACTGTAACATCACCATCCATCCTTCAGAGTGCAGGTACTGTACTTCCCACCTCCAGGACTGTAACATCACCACCCATCCTTCAGAGTACAGGAACTGTACTTCCCACCTTCAGGACTGTAATATCACCATCCATCCTTCAGATGTCAGTTACGTACTTCCCACCTCCAGGACTGTAACATCACCACCCATCCTTCAGAGTGTAGGTACTGTACTTCCCACCTCCAGGACTGTAACATCACCACCCATCCTTCAGAGTGTAGGTACTGTACTTCCCACCTCCAGGACTGTAACATCACCACCCATCCTTCAGAGTGCAGGTACTGTACTTCCCACCTCCAGGACTGTAACATCACCACCCATCCTTCAGAGTGCAGGTACTGTACTTCCCACCTCCAGAACTGTAACATCACCATCCATCCTTCAGAGTGCAGGTACTGTCCTTCCCACCTCCAGGACTGTAACATCCTCATACATCCTTCAGAGTGCAGGCACTGTACTTCCCACCTCCAGGACTGTAACATCACAACCCATCCATCAGAGTACAGGTACTGTACCTCCCACCTCCAGGACTGTAACATCACCACCCATCCTTCAGAGTGCAGGTACTGTACTTCCCACCTCCAGGACTGTAACATCACCACCCATCCTTCAGAGTACAGGTACTGTACTACCCACCTCCAGGACTGTAACATCACCAGCCATCCTTCAGAGTGCAGGTACTGTACTTCCCACCTCCAGGACTGTAACATCACCACCCATCCTTCAGAGTGTAGGTACTGTACTTCCCACCTCCAGGACTGTAACATCACCATCCATCCTTCAGAGTGCAGGTACTGTACTTCCCACCTCCAGGATTGTAACATCCTCATACATCCTTCAGAGTGCAGGCACTGTACTTCCCACCTCCAGGACCGTAACATCACCTCTCCTTCGGAGTGCAGGTACTGTACTTCCCACCTCCAGGACTGTAACATCACCATCCATCCTTCAGAGTGCAGGAACTGTAATTCCCACCTCCAGGACTGTAACATCACTACCCATCCTTCAGAGTGCAGGTTCTGTACTTCCCACCTCCAGGACTGTAACATCCTCATCCATCCTTCAGAGTGCAGGTACTGTACTTCCCACCTCCAGGACTGTAACATCACCACCCATCCTTTAGAGTGCAGGTACCGTACTTCCCACCTCCACAACTGTAACATCACCACCCATCCTTCAGAGTGCAGGTGCTGTACTTCCCACCTCCAGGACTGTAACATCACCAGCCATCCTTCAGAGTGCAGGTACTGTACTTCCCACCTCCACAACTGTAACATCACCACCCATCCTTCAGAGTGCAGGTACTGTACTTCCCACCTCCAAGACTGTAACATAACCACCCATCCTTCAGAGTGCAGGTACTGTACTTCCCACCTCAACAACTGTAACATCACCACCCATCCTTCAGGGTACAGGTACTGTACTTCACACCTCCAGGACTGTAACATCACCACCAATCCTTCAGAGCACAGGTACTGTACTTTCCACCTCCAGGACTGTAACATCACCACTCATCCTTCAGAGTGCAGGTACTGTACTTCCCGCCTCCAAGACTGTAACATCGCCACCCATCCTTCAGAGTGCAGGCACTGTACTTCCCACCACCAGGACTGTAACATCACAACCCATCCTTCAGAGTACAGGTACTGTACTTCCCACTTCCAAGACTGTAACATCACCACCCATCCTTCAGAGTGCAGGTACTGAACTTCCCACCTCCAGGACTGTAACATCACCACCCATCCTTCAGAGTACAGGTACTGTACTTCCCACCACCAGGACTGTAACATCACCACCCATCCTTCAGAGTGCAGCTACTGTACTTCCCACCTTCAGGATTGCAACATCACCACCCATCCTTCAGAGTGTAGGTACTGTACTTTCCACTTCCAGGACTGTAGCATCACCACCCATCCTTCAGAGTGCAGGTACTGTACTTCCCACCTCCAGGACTGTAACATCACCACCCATCCTTCAGAGTGCAGGTACTGTACTTCCCAACCTCCAGGACTAACATCACCACCCATCCTTCAGAGTGTAGGTACTGTACTTCCCACCTCCAGGATTGTAACATCACCACTCATCCTTCAGAGTGCAGGTACTGTACTTCCCACCTCCAGGACTGTAACATCACCACCCATCCTTCAGAGTGCAGGTACTGTACTTCCCACCTCCAGGACTGTAACATCACCACCCATCCTTCAGAGTGCAGGTACTGTACTTCCCACCACAAGGACTGTAACATCACCACCCATCCTTCAGAGTACAGGTACTGTACTTCCCACCTCCAGGACTGTAACATCACCACCCATCCTTCAGAGTGCAGGTACTGTACTTCCCACCACCAGGACTGTAACATCACCACCCATCCTTCAGAGTGCAGGTACTGTACTTCCCACCACCAGGACTGTAACATCACCACCCATCCTTCAGAGTGCAGGTACTGTACTTCCCACCTCCAGGACTGTAACATCACCACCCATCCTTCAGAGTGCAGGTACTGTATTCCACCACCAGGACCGTAACATCACCACCCATCCTTCGAGAGTGCAGGTACTGTACTTCCCACTCACCAGGACTGTAACATTCACCACCTATCCTTCAGAGTGCAGGTACTGTACTTCCCACCACCAGGACTGTAACATCACCACCCATCCTTCAGAGTGCAGGAACTGTACTTCCCACCTCCAGGACTGTAACATCACCACCCATCCTTCAGAGTGCAGGTACTGTACTTCCCAACCTCCAGGACTAACATCACCACCCATCCTTCAGAGTGTAGGTACTGTACTTTCCACCTTCAGGATTGTAACATCACCACTCATCCTTCAGAGTGAAGGTACTGTACTTCCCACCTCCAGGACTGTAACATCACCACCCATCCTTCAGAGTGCAGGTACTGTACTTCCCACCTCCAGGACTGTAACATCACCACCCATCCTTCAGAGTGCAGGTACTGTACTTCCCACCACCAGGACTGTAACATCACCACCCATCCTTCAGAGTACAGGTACTGTACTTCCCACCTCCAGGACTGTAACATCACCACCCATCCTTCAGAGTGCAGGTACTGTACTTCCCACCACCAGGACTGTAACATCACCACCCATCCTTCAGAGTGCAGGTACTGTACTTCCCACCTCCAGGACTGTAACATCACCACCCATCCTTCAGAGTGCAGGTACTGTACTTCCCACCTCCAGGACTGTAACATCCCACCCATCCTTCAGAGTGCAGGTACTGTACTTCCCACCACCAGGACCGTAACATCACCACCCATCCTTCAGAGTGCAGGTACTGTACTTCCCACCACAAGGACTGTAACATCACCACCCATCCTTCAGAGTACAGGTACTGTACTTCCCACCTCCAGGACTGTAACATCACCACCCATCCTTCAGAGTACAGGTACTGTACTTCCCACCTCCAGGACTGTAACATCACCACCCATCCTTCAGAGTACAGGTACTGTACTTCCCACCTCCAGGACTGTAACATCACCATCCATCCTTCAGAGTACAGGTACTGTACTTCCCACCTCCAGGACTGTAACATCACCACCCATCCTTCAGAGTGCAGGTTACTGTACTTCCCACCTCCAGGACTGTAACATCACCACCCATCCTTCAGAGTACAGGTACTGTACTTCCCACCTCCAGGACTGTAACATCACCACCCATCCTTCAGAGTACAGGTACTGTACTTCCCACCTCCAGGACTGTAACATCACCACCCATCCTTCAGAGTACAGGTACTGTACTTCCCATCCTCCAGGACTGTAACATCACCACCCATCCTTCAGAGTACAGGTACTGTACTTCCCACCTCCAGGACTGTAACATCACCACCCATCCTTCAGAGTGCAGGTACTGTACTTCCCACCTCCAGGACTGTAACATCACCACCCATCCTTCAGAGTACAGGTACTGTACTTCCCACCTCCAGGACTGTAACATCACCACCTATCATTCAAAGAGAGGCACTGTGCAGGTACTCAACTTAACACATAACTCAAGCTAAGTGATGAAAACAAGAATAAATCAAGATAAGAACCTTGAGAGACAAATGAAGTTATCCAAAATAATAATTATTCTTGTTAATGTTGAATGCAAGAGTTTAACTCTTACGGGTTATATAGAGTTGCTTTGAAAACAATGATCCGACAGTAAGAAGGATGGATCGTCGGCACACTGCTGTTCCACTCACAATATAATGCATAAATGTGAAACACACATACACACACATAAATGTAAATAGTACATTACCAATGTTAACTTGTTCAGCTACAGTCCCTGGGCCCATTATGTACCACTGTAGTGTTGAGCTACAGTCCCTGGACCCATTATGTACCACTGTAGTGTTGAGCTACAGTCCCTGGGCCCATTATGTACCACTGTAGTGTTGAGCTACAGTCCCTGGGCCCATTATGTACCACTGTAGTGTTGAGCTACAGTCCCTGGACCCATTATGTACCACTGTAGTGTTGAGCTACAGTCCCTGGACCCATTATGTACCACTGTAGTATTGAGGTACAGTCCCTGGACCCATTATGTACCACTGTAGTGTTGAGCTACAGTCCCTGGACCCATTATG
>NC_069414.1:51539596-51546910 GCF_026875155.1 Cherax quadricarinatus
TGTGTGTGTGTGTGTGTGTGTTGTTTTAAATTTTTATTTCTTAGCAGGTTTCAAACCCTTCCGATATAATAGCCATAATCTTTTCCGACTGATTGGATTCGATTCCCCTTCAAACCCCTTTCCCTGATCTCCATCATTTTTTCTTTTTTAAAAGGTTGTTGAACCCACTTTTTCCCCCAGTAAAAAAAAAACCCGTGTTGCACATGTGTCTAATTTACCCAAACATGGCGAAAAATTTTTGGGCCAATACTAAAGCATTTCCCCTTACAGTAAAGGGAATTATTATTTTTATCCTGTGAAAGTTAATGTAAAAATTCTAGTAAAAAGGGGGTTTTTAAAAAACCGACAAGTTAAAGATTGGACCCAAAAATAAAAATTTATGGGGTTTTAAAAACCCCCTTTTCCCCACCCCGGGCGTCTTAAATCAGTCCATTCCCAAAGAAAAAAGGTGTAGGGGGGGGAGTTTAAAGGTAGCCCGTCCCTCAGCCTGGATTCGTGTGTTCAGCCCTCAATTTGCAAAAAGGGAAAACCATGGGGCCCGTGGACGGGGCTTTTTACTGTATTTCATTTTGAGGCGAAGTACGAGCAAAAGGGGGTTTTCCATAGTGGTCCCATCCTTCCCAAAGTAGGTTTTTTCCCCAAAAAGGGTTAGACAACTTTGATTGCTTTATTTTGAGGGTTTATTTGTGATTGCTTACTTTATATATATATATATTATTTAAAATATTTTAATATAAATAATTTAATTTATATTATATATTAAATTTTAAAAATTATTTTTTATAGATATTTTAAAAATTTATTTTTATAAAATATTAATATATTTTATAATATATTTATATATAAAATATTTTATTTTTAATATATATATTTTAAAATTTATATATAATTATATATTTATTTTATTATTTTAAATAATATTTTATAATATATATATTTATAATATATATATATTATTATAATATATTATATATATATATATTTTTTTATTTATTTATTTTTTTATTTTTTTTGCCCCCGAAAAACCCAAAACCCCAGAATATAAATTTGTGAGGGAAGTTTGTGTGGTGTGAACAAAATATCTCCCCCCAGACGCCCAATTTTGCCTGTTTTTTAACACGGGTGACCCCGTTCAAAATTGATAAAGGTGTGTGTGGTTTTGTGTGTTTTTGGTTGTGTGTGTGGGGGTGTGTGTGTGTGTGTGTGTGTGTGTAAACAGGGTCTTTTTTACAGTGGGCTCCCAACCCCCTGGTCCCATTTTTTTAACCCAAAAATCGCTTTCATTTTTTCTTTCCGGCAAAGTACGTACTCTTAAAAACTGGGGTATGAACCTCCAAAAGTTTTCCCAATTTGTTTGTTTTTTTAAACCTGGGGGCCCTAAAAAAAAATTTTTCCCAAAACTTTTTCCATCTATATTCTCCCCATGTGCCTGCTCCCCAAACCCATCTCTCCCGTTTCTTGTCAAAATTCTCTAAAATACCCTCGAAAGTGAAATTCATTTTTACCCCCCTTTTCTTCTCTTTTTTTAAAAAGATTGTTAAATTCCGTTGCTTTAATCTTTGCCTACCCGGGAAAGGGTCAAGAATGGAGGCATAGATTTTTTTTACCCCTTTTTTAAAAATTTTTTTACCCCCGCTTTTGGCCCCATCTAATAAAGGTTGTGATCTGTTCCCAGAGACATCTGAGGAAGGGTTGAACCTTCTCAAATCCCCAGTGGGTATGAGGGGTTTATGCCCAAAAGGGTGTGCGCTGTGCATGATCCCAACTCCCTGTGGGGGGTGCACTTTTGCATGTTCAAACTACCTGTGGGGGGTGTCCCATTTTGCATGATACAACTCCCTGTGGGGTGTGCACCCCCTGCTTTAAAATAACAACTCCCTGTGGGGGGGCACTTGCATGATAAAAATCCCTGGGGGGGTGTGCACTCTGCATGATACAACTATTGGGGGTGTGCACTCTGCATGATACAACTCCCTGGGGGTGTGCACCGGGATGATCCAAAATTTCCCCTGTGGGGTGTGAACTTGCATGATCAACCCCCTGTGGGGTGTGCACTCTGCATGATACAATTACCTGTGGGGTTTGCACTTTTGGCATGATACAATTTTCCCTGTGGGGTGTGCACTTGCATGATACAACTTCCTGGGGGGTTGTGAAACTCTGCAGGGATACAATCCCTGTGGGGTTTTGCCTCTCCCATAAATACAAACTCCCTGTGGGGTTTTGCACTCTGCAGTTTAAAAACTCCCCTTGTGGGGGGGTACTCTGCATGTAAACTACCGGTGGGGTGTCCCACTCTGATATAAAAATTTCCTGTGGGGTGTGCATTTCTGAGGGATACAATCCCCTGTGGGGTGTGCACTCTCCCATGATAAAACTAGGTGGGGTGTGCATTGCTGATACAACTACCTGGGGGGGTGGGGTGCACTCTGCATGATACAATTTACCTTTGGGGTGGGGCACTCTGCATGATAAAAATTTCCCCGTGGAGTGTGCAATCTGCTGATACCTACCGTGGGGTGTCCCACTCTGCATGATAAAAAACTACTGGGGGGTTTGTTGCAGGGGGCATGATCAACTACCTGGGGTTTGTGTGCACTCTGCATGATAAAAAACTCCCTGTGGGGGTGTCCCACTCGGCATGATAAAAATACCCGTGGGGTGTGCATCGGGTTGTTTAAATTTCCCTGGGGGGTGGCCCTCGGCATGAAAAAACTCCCTGGGGGTTTGTGAAATCTGCATAAATACACTCCCTGGGGGGTTTGGGCCCACTCTGCTTGATAAACCCTACTGTGGGGTTTTGCAACTCTTAATGTTAAAACTCCCTGGGGGGGTGTGCATTTTGTGTTTCCAAAAAACCTTTGGGGGGTGTGCCCCCTCTGCATGTTACAACTACCTGTGGGGGTGTGCACTTGCATGATCCCAACTACCTGTTTTGGGGTGTGCCTCTGCTTTGTTTAAAAAAACTACCTGTGGGGGTGTGCACCCCTGCTATCTTAAAAAATTCCCCACAATATTCATAAAAAGGGAAGAAAAATTGGGTTCCCCATTAAAACCCCAAGATTAATTATTAAATTAAGTTTAATATTTTTGACCCGTTTCCCCATTTTTGGGTGGGTTGTGCGGCGCCCCCACCCACGCCCAATATTTACGTCCCGTTTTAATCCTAAATTTTGGACATCTACTTACGTTTTTTTAACACCCTTGCCCTTGGAATTATGAAAAAGGTTCCCAATACCGACAGCTTGAAAAGGGAAGACATAACCCAAACCCTTTTGGTCCCCTTTATTCCAAAATTTTTTTGCTTACACCATTTGATTTTTTTGTCGAGTACAGAGGACCGGCAGCCGGGAAGAAGTCGAGTTTTCAGAGATGATATGATCAGTCTTCACCTCTGACAGTATATAAGTCTCCATACTGTTGCTTCAACTTCACATTGTTCCAGACTATGGAACAGAACTCTTCTCCAGGTTGAGGGACTGACTACCTCAAAATTGCGTCTTCAAAGGTGATGGACTGATTACATCGTCTCTACATTTCTACTGCCTCCTCTGTATTCGACTAAAGAAGCCTACTGTGTTGGCGAAACGTTTGGAAGTAAAGATATTTAACTGTTTTGGAACCTGCTAGACCAGGTGTTGGTTACACTGTGACTTTGTTCAGACGACTTTGACGTGTGTCGTTCACATTGTAAACAAAGACTTTTTGGTAAGGTCTCTGAAAACTGGTTTAAAATGTTTGGTGTGATGTTTAAAGCAAGAACTTCTTCCTGGAGGAATGCTTGTAGTTTCTCACCTCTCGAGCTGTACCCTGTCTCTGGTCTTCTCTCCCCGACACTATGTACATCGCCGTACACTTATTTGGGGGTGAATTACAGTAGCTGCTTGCTGGAACACAATTCCAGGGCGTTCAGGTTAACTTCGTTAGCGTTGTGTGTGTGTGTGTGTGTGTGTGTGTGTGTGTTGTGTGTGTGTGTGTGTGTGTGTGTGTGTGTGTGTGTGTGTGTACTCACCTAGTTATACTCACCTGGTTGTGGTTGCAGGGGTCGATTCACAGCTCCTGGCCCCGCCTCTTCACTGGTCGCTACTAGGTCACTCTCCCTGAACCGTGAGCTTTATTATACCTCTTCTTAAAGCTATGTATGGATCCTGCCTCCACTACATCCCTTCCCAGACTATTCCACTTCCTGACAACTCTGTGACTGAAAAATACTTCCTAACATCCCTGTGATTCATCTGAGTCTTCAACTACCAATTGTGACCCCTTGTTGATGTGTCCCATCTCTGGAGCATCCTGTCTCCGTCCACCTTGTTAATTCCTTTCAGTATTTTATATGCCGTTATCATATCCCCCCTAAATCTCCTGTCCTACAGTGTCGTCAGGTCGATTTCCCTTCACCTCTCCTCCTAGGACATGCCCCTTAGCTCCAGTGCAAACCTTTGCACTTTCTCCAATTTCCTTACGTGCTTAACTAGGTGTGGGTTCCAAACTGGTGCTGCAGACTCGAATACAGGCCTGCATACACGGTGTACAGGGTCCTGAACGATTCCTTATTGAGATGTCGGAATGCTATTCTCAGGTTTGCTAGGCGCCCTTATGCTGCAGGAGTTATTTGGTTGATGTGCGCCTCAGATGTGCCTGGTGTTATACTCACACCAAGATCCTTTTCCTTGAGTGAAGTTTGTAGGCTCTGGCCCCCTGGACTGTATTCCATCTGCGGTCTTCTTTGCCCCTCCCCAATCTTCATGACTTTGCACTTGATGGGGCTGAACTCCAGGAGCCGGTTTCTGATCCAGGCCTGCAGCCTGTCCAGATCCCTTTGTAATTCCGCCTGGTTCTCGTGCGATTGAATTCTCATCAACTTCACATCATCTGCAAAAAAGGACACTTCAGAGTCTATTCCTTCCGTCATGTCATTCAAATATACCAGAAACAGCACTGGACCTAGGACTGACCCCGGTGGAACCCCGCTCGTCGCAGGCGCCCACTATGAAACCTTGTCACGTATTATGACTTGCTGATGTCTTCCCGGCATGTATTTCCTGATCCATTGCAGTGCCTTCCTTTTTTTAAAAACTGGGACTACGTTTGCTGTCTTCCATACCTCAGGTAGTCGCCCTGTTTCGATAGATGTGTTGAAGATTGTTGTTAGAGGCACACATAGCGCCTCTGCTCCCTCCCTCCAGACCCATGGAGATGTTATCCGGCCCCATCGCCTTTGAGGTATCTCGCTCTCTTATCAGCCTCTTCTTCCTAAGTTGTATGTATTGTGTGCAACACTTGATGGTGTACCCCACCTCTCCGTCTTTCCAGAGTCCCTTCTGTCTCCTCTGTGAACACTTCTATGAATCTCATGCTGAGCTCCTCACATACTTTTTGGTTGTTTCTTGTGATCGTCCCTCCTTCCTTCCTCAGCCTGATTACCTGGTCATTGACTGTTGTTTTCCTCCTGATGTGGCTGTACAACAGCTTCAGTCAGATTTGACTTTCGTATTGTCTTTGGGCCTCCCTTCGTACATGTGCATATTCAATTTCTGACTCTACAACTGCTCTCCTTATTCTCCTGGGTCCTTTGCCTTCTATACTTCTTCCATTCTCTAGCACACTTGGTTTTGACCTCTCTACACCTTTGAGTGAACCAATTGCTCATCCTGGCTTTTTCATTATTCCTGTTACCCTTGGGTACAAACCTCTCCTCTCCTTGCATATTGTTGTCA
Source organism: Cherax quadricarinatus (assembly GCF_026875155.1). Classification (NCBI taxonomy): domain Eukaryota; kingdom Metazoa; phylum Arthropoda; class Malacostraca; order Decapoda; family Parastacidae; genus Cherax; species Cherax quadricarinatus. The sequence continues at coordinate 51,545,314 of NC_069414.1, forward strand.
CATATTCGATCATCTCATTTACTAATTTCCCTGCCAGTTCTCTGTCCCACTGAACCTCGTGCAGGAAATTCTTCATGCCTCTGTAATCCCCTCTCTTGTAGTTTGGCTTCGTTCGTCCTGCCCTTCCTGCTTCCCTCCTCCCCTCCTCCCTTGTAATTCTACTATGTATTCGAAGCTCAGAACCACGTGGTCACTGGCCCCGAGGGGTCGTTTATATGTGATGTCCTCAATATCTGCACTACTCAAAGTGAATACTAGGTCCAGTCTTACTGGTTCATCCTCTCCTCTCTGGTAGTGTCCCTTACATGTTGGTACATGAGGTTTTCCAGTGCCACGTCCATCATCTTAGCTCTCCACGTTTCTGGGCCCCCATGTGCCTCCAAGTTGTCCCAGTCAAATTCTGTGTGATTGAAATCATCCACAATCAGTAGCTTTGCCCTGCTCACATGAGCCCTTTTGGCCACTTCAGCCAGTGTGTCAACCATCACTCTGTTACTCTCATCATATTCTTGCCTTGGCCTCCTGCTGTTCTGTGGTGAGTTATACATCACGCAATTACTACTTTGGACCTCCAGACTGAAGTGTTCCTATTATGTAATCTCTTGCTTCTCCTCTGCCTCCTCTCTCCAGCTCATCAAAATCCCACTTGTTTTTGATGAGCACTGACACTTCCCCTCCCTCTGTTCCCTCTGTCTTTTCTCAGGATCTGATATCCCATTGGAAAGATGGTATCTGTTATCATTCCTGTGAGCTTGGTTTTGGTGAGAGCTATGATGTCTGGTGACACCTCTTCGATTCTTTCGTGCCACTTCTCCCACTTATTCATTATTCTATAAACGTTGGTGTACCATAACTTCAGTTTCCTCTCCAACACTGTGTTCTGGGGGTCTGTGGAGGTGGGGGCCTGGTAGTGTGCTGTAGGTTTGTACCACACATTGTGGGGTGGAGGCTGTAAGTGTGGATTGTGGTTTGTGTTGGGAAAGCATGTTTGGCTGTGGGGTGCTGGTGGTGTGTCTGTGTGTGCTTGCACTTGTTGCTCTCCCCAGCTCTGGTTGTTCTCTGCTGACTCTGTCCTTATCTTTCTTCGTAGCCCCTTTCATTTCCGAGTCTTCTCTTTCAGCTGCTGTCATTCTGTTCTTTTTCTGTTGAGGTCTAGGAACACCCTCTTGTATGTTGATGATTCCTTCAGCCATGGTTTCTTTTGCAGGATCCTGTTCTGCACCATTTCTGCTTTGAAAATCAGTTTGACTGGCCGATTTCTCCCCTTCAGGTACCCTCCCATTCAATTACAATTTATTCTCTCAGTCATATCCTCCTTACCTATTTCTCTGATGTTTTCAATCTCCTATTTTTCTTTCTGCCATCTTTCATTATGTGTCCTCCTTTCACTCTCCTGAGGCCCATAAATAAACACTGACTTCTCTCTCTCCTCCTCCCATTGCCTTTCCCTCTGTGTCTCTGGGTACCATTTGTACCTAGCCATTGTTTCCCTTATTTTTTCCTGTAACTCTTGGTGGCATGGTCATGCCTCTGCATGGGACCTGTCACCTTCTCTACCTTCTCCCCCCTCACTTACTGCTATCCCTGCTCTTAAAAG
>NC_069414.1:51547410-51564910 GCF_026875155.1 Cherax quadricarinatus
TCCCAGTTTGTCCCTCCCTAACCTGTTTAGCTCGTGAAGGGGAGGGGGAGAAGTGAGGTTGAAGAACGTTGTAGTCCAAGTGTTACCTGCGCAAGTGGACGCATCCTATTCTCAAAGAGGCTTATGGCAGCACATCCAGGAGCACAAGCGATACTTTGTCGCATCGATGAAGACTCAGGCACTAGAGGGGAAAAAAAGTGAAAGTGGAAAAAAAAAAACATAAGCTTTCACTCTAAAAGAGAGTGCAGGCTGAGTGTCTGCTCTAGCCACAAGTGTTTGTAGTGTGTGAGTACATAAAGTGTTACCAGTATTGCCGTGATAGTTGTTATAGAAGTTGTGTAAGTCTCTTGTGGTTATTGCCTAAATGCCCACGGTCCAGTAAAGTGAAGAAGTGAATAAACGAACATAAAAGTGAATGAATGAACAGAAACAGGATACATTGAACGCCAGAAACTAAAATATGTTTTCACAAATGAAAAGAACTATCAATTTTTTTTAAATAGTCATGGAGGAAGTGCCAAACCCGTAGGGTGATCATGCCGCACCTGGAAGGTAATCATGTTACATCCAAGGTAAAGGGGAAAGGGGGTTAGCTCCAGTCCCGACTAAATCCCTCAAAGGAGATCCTCTTGACGCTGCTCAGAGGTCTCTTGATCCAAGGAATTGGACTCGTCCTCCAAATCTTGGATAAATCTTGAGTGCCTCCCCTTCCTCAGGCGTTTGTATGCCCCGTACGGGTTTAGTGCTTTCCCTAAATATAATAACGTGACAAGCCGTGCTAAAATGTTTATATTATTAAAATTATTATTATTATTATTATTTTATTATTATTATTTTTATTATTTTTTTATTATTATTATTCATGGAGAGAACTACACTTGGAAGAGTCAAACTTTTTAATTAGTGCATTGATTATATTTGGTTTTCAAAATCCAATTGTTGATATTTTTAAGACTTGGCACTCAGATAGGTGTGCCAGTAGACACAGAGGAGGAGGAGTGCCAAGCAGAAAGACTGGTAGCACTCCCCTGAGAGGAACAAAAAAAACTCTGCCCTAGACGTGTGGGTTAGAATATTTGTGTTACGTAGTTAGTATCAGTTAGGATTGTGACTGCAAACTACTAGCGTTCAGACTTTGAATATATATTGACATCGAAGTGTCTTTTCCTACGGATCAATAAGCTTAAATGTGTACGATTAATACAGGATAACTAGGGGAGAATTGTGACTTACGTAGTCACCCATCTTACTACTATAAAAGTTGGGTGGTAATGGTAGGGGATAACCCCCATACCGTGGTAGAGACAAAAGCAGTTTTAAGGAGCATTTATTGACGTTTCGCTCACGTAGTGGGTTTATCAAGTACCAGGTAACCCCGGTATCGGATCGAGAGTTTATAAAGTAACGAGTAATGTCGAGAACATGTAGACCAGTGAGGCGTCAAGTCAACAAAATCCCAAAATTTCCCAGGCAAGAGTTTGAGCCCTACTCCTAGTAACCATATATACGTATGGTATCACAATACCCGACAAGAGAAGAATTAGACACATGTGCAACCTCTGAGTATTTTTATTTGGTAGATGTTTCGCCATGCCAGAGACTTTATCCATACAATACAATAAATAATGTGGTAAATTAAGGACTATACAAACAAAAAAAATAAGATAATCACTTTCCTGAGGTGAACGGATTATCTTATTTCTAGTATACCATTCTACATTTTCCACATTATAATCCTTGTATGGTATTAATAAAGACAACTGATGGCGAAACCTCAACTAATATCAACTGTAAACCTTAGTGGGTTTTTTCGCACAACACTGGGGCTGGCGTGTTTCACTCTTCCTTACGTAATAATATTGTGTTAATCAGTTGCTCAATCCGATGAGCCTACTAGTGGGCGAAACGAGTCGCCAATAAAGTGCAGTTAATCTGCATCGGTCAATACAGTAAGTAAAGTCAGCCTCAACTCCCCGCACATCAATCACTGAGCAACAATACAGATTGCAAGAAGCAACAATTCCCAACCGTGATTGTGAATATATATTTATGTTATGATTGTATTCGTGGGGAAGGCTCTACACCCGTGCATATAACGTCTGGGTAACGAGAGGACGGGAGGAGGAGAGAGTGGACACAGGATGTGCAGGATGGCAGCAGATCTCGCATCAAGAGGAGTCTTTACCCACCACGACACAACTTTTCTTGTAGGGTATATACCTTGAGGACCTGGATACCTGGTGCCTGAGTACCTAGGGTACCTGGATACCTTAGTATCTAGATACCTGAGTAGTTTACATATTTTGATGCTTAGGTACCTGGATACCTGAGTACCCTGTGGATGCCCTGAATACCTGAGTAACTATACTTAGGTTTACTAGATAACCTGGGAACCAGGATACAATGGCTATCGGGGTAGCAGGGATCCATGGGTACCGGGTACCAGGATACCTGGGTACCTACTTACCTGGTACCCTGGATACCAGGGTATCTGGATACGCTAATCATGATACCTTGGTACCTGGATAACTTGGGTACCTGGTACATAATAAACTCTAAAAAGAATTCATTATTCCAGTGAGTAAGATGACAAATGTGGAAATTGTGTATTTTGTTAAGAAATCTACCAGTGACTGGGGAATGAGGCTGACAATCCTGTTCTACACTTTTCGCTCCAGGTTTAAGCTTTCATCAAGCTTTCCTCTTGAGCGAAAACGTTTTCTAAATTAAAGGTTTGTTTCCGCATATGTTTCCATTATATCCGGGCGGGGCTATACTTGTGTGAGTGAACTCCCTCTGAACTATGTGTTATGTGTGGCTTCCTTATGTGCTCGACACACACACACACACCCACACCACAACACACACACACACACACAACACACACACACTAGTGAGTACACACACACACACACACACGACACCCACGACACACACACACACACACACTACTAGGTGAGTACACAAACACACACCCACAACACACACACCACACACACACACCACACACACACACACACACACTACTAGGTGAGTACACACACCACAACACCACACACCTATAGGTGATACACCACACCACAACACCACACACTATAGGGGGTACACACCACACACACACACACCACACACACACACAACACACACCCACACTCTAGGTGAGACACCACACACACCACACACACCAACAACACACACATATAGGTGTACACACACCAACACCACACACACCACTACACACACCACAAAACACACACACAACACACCCCCACACCAGCACGCACAACACACTGGGATACAACACACCAACCACACACACACACACACACCACCACACAACACACACCACACACACCACACCCGCACCACACACAACTAAGGGGGAGTACCACACCAACAACCACACACACCACAACCACCACACCATACTGGGGGTTTCCACCAAAACACCCACACACACACACACACACACCCACACACCACACGCCGCACGCACACACACACTACTAGGTGGGACAACACACACACCCACACACACACACACACCACAACCCACACCCACACACCCCAACGCACACACACCAAAATAATGAGACACACACACACACACACACCAACACACACCACACACACACTACTAGGGGATACACAACACACACACACACACACACACCACCCACACACACAACCACACACACACAACACACACCACACACACGCACCACGCCACACACACTACTGGTGAGTACACACACACACACCACCCCCAACACACCACACAAAAACACACCAAAAGGCCCCGGACGGGACGGGGACACCTGGTCCAAAAAAATGGTTTCCCTCGAAAAAAATCCGCCAAATGAAAAGCTGAAGATAGGGAAGGGCCCCAGAAGACCACAACAGAGTATGGGCCCAGGGGGGGCCCAAAGACTGAAAACCTCCTCAAGGAGAAAAAATTTTGGGGGTGGGGTTTTAACACCAGCATTTCCCCCCCCGGAACCCACACATCAATCAAAATAACTGCTGCACATAGGGCGCCTGGCAAAAACCTGAAAAACAATTCCGACACCTTATAAGGAATCATTAAGACCTGTACACCGTGTATGTCAGGCCCATACTGGAGTATGCAGCACCTGTTTGGAACCCGCACTTGAAAAAAAGCACCAAAAAACTAAGAAAGAACAAAGGTTTGCAAAAAGGTTATTTCCCAAAGCAAAGGGGGAAAGCCCCTATAAAGAAAGATTAAGGGAAATCGGCCGACGACACTGGGGGACAGGGGGGTCAGGGGGGGGACATGTTAACAAACATATAAAATACTGGGGAATAGCAAGGTGGCAAGGCCCGGATTTTTCCGGGAGGGGACACAGAAACAAGAGGCCAAAATTGGGAAAGGGTTGAAGACAAAAATTAAGGTCAGAGGATAGTGGGAAAGGGTATTTCTTCAGTCATAGAGTTTTTAAGGCAGTGGAAAAGCCTAGAAAATGACGTAGTGGGAGGCAGGAACCTTTACACTTTTTTTAAGACGGGGTTTGATAAAGTCATGGAGCGGGGAAGAGGGGGGGTTCCAAATAAAACCCGGGTTAAAAGGGGCGGGGCCAGGAGTTTGGGGACTCGACCCCTGAAAACCCCAAATAGGTGAGAAACAAATGGGTTTTGATTTAAAACACACCCCCACGCACCACACAAAACTACTAGGGGTTTCCCCACACACACCACACACCCACACACACTTTTTGGTGGGGTACACACCCCACACACACACAAACCACAACTGGGTGAGTACACACACCACCCAAACAACACCACACACACACAAAACACACAACCACCACAACCACCAAAGGGAAACGAAACGCACACACACACTACTAGGTGATACACCCCACACAACACACAACACACACACACAACACAACACACACAAAAACCACACACACGAAACGCACGCCACACACACTACTAGGGGAGTACACACACACACACACACACACAAAAACACACACACACACACACACAACAAACCAGGGTGTTTCCCAACACCACACCACACACCACACACACACCCAACACAAAACACCCCCACACACCACACACACCAAAAACCACGCACAACCACACACATTTACTAGGTGAGTAACACAAAACCAACACTACTAGGGGGAGAACACACACACACAACAAAACCACACACACAAAATATGGGGTAGTACACACACACACACCAATAGGTGAAACACACACACCCACACACACACACACCCCACACACACAAAACACTAAGGTGTACCCCAACACACAAAACCCCTATGGGTTTAAAACCCCAAAACACCCACACACACACCCCACACCCACACACACACACACACACACACACACACACCCCACACACACCCACACGCACGCACCCCACCACACGCGAAACACACCAAAACCACCACACAAAACAAAACCCCAACACCAAACAAAACACACGAAACGCACGCACGCACCACACACACGCGCACACACACACACAAAAACCACACAAAAACCCACACCCACCTTTAAAAAACCAATTCCCTCAAAATTTTTAATATTTTAAAAAATGGAATTAAACAAAAGTTCCCCAAAATGCCTAGCCATGCTAGGCGTTTAGGGGTTTACACTCTGTAACATTTTTTAAAATACATTTAAACCAAACAAAAACCCAAATTCTGTTAAATTAAAACTTTTAAATTCTTTATAGGGGAAAAAAACATAACCCCTTTGCACACAAAACCACATGAAACACAAACACACACACACACCCCCCACACACAAACACACAACCACACACCCCCCACCCCACCCCAAAAACCACACACCCCCACACAAACAAACACACACACACAGCAACAGTAAAAACACACACCAAACACAACAACACACAACCACAAAACATTTCCCAAGTTAATAAGTCAATTTTTTCCCAAAGGGTCGACTACCCCCCTGGACAAGAGCCCCCACCAGCTTTCATCACTACAAGGATTCCAGAGAGGGTCTCCGGGGAAAAACATAATAAAGTCCCGGGGCCCTCCCCTGAGCCCTTTTCCCCCTGCCCTTTTGCCTTGACTCTACCCACCCCCATAAACTGGGGGATTGTTTCCTCCATCAGGGTTTGGAGTGATACCCTTTCCCACTGGGGGAGTAAATACTGTTATTGCTGTTCTTACTGTTAAACAGGGGTTTAGTCCCAAATGAAGGTAGCGTAGGAAGCAATGTTGGGCCGGGGAAACTAATTGGCTTTAAATTTCGGGTAGGAGTGAGTAAAAAACGGGCAGTGTGAGGAAGTGACCGCAAGCCAGTCCGGGGAGGGGGATTCCTGTGAAACCCAAGTGGGTCGAAGGGGGAGTAAAGGGGGGTTTGGAAAGGTGCCCCCACCGCCCTAGGTGGGCCTACAAAGGGCACAAAGAAGCCGCGAAATATAAAATAGTCAGAGCGGAGGCAAGGCTGTTTGCCTCCCAAGAAACAGGCTGTCTACTTTTGGCCCCGGGCCACGCCCCTTTTCCGCGTCGTCCCGACGCGAAAAATCGGTGGGCCCATAGGTTAAAGGAAAAAACACTAGCCACCCCAAGAGGGACGGTTTTTTCGCTCACTGTAAAAAAAAAAAATGGAAAAAAAAATTGAAACAGGCAAAAAAAAAAATTTCCCCCATCCGGGGGAAAGAGAAACTGGTTTCCCCGCGTGTTTCATCGAGTAGAGGGGCCCGGGGGGCGTTGCAGGGAAAAACAAAATCTTCTATATACGGGTTTGCCCGCAGGGCAAACCAACCATTTGCCCACTCGTCAACAAAAAAACCGGTTGTTGCCCCGCTCACCTTCTGCAAAAAAAGACGACGGGCTTTTTCCTAAGGTGGGGAAGGGAAACCAGAGGGCAGAAACTCCCTTACCAAATTACGGGGTTTTTTTTTCCTTTGGGTTAAAAAAAAACACTGGTGCACTTCAAACAAAAATTTTTTCCCAATATCCATGGAATTCATTACCCCGGGGGGTCCCCTTTTAAAAAAGAAATTTAAAATTCCATGTTGTTGCCCACCCGGCCCCTTTTTATCGCCAAGCTATACAATGTGTGTGCATTTATACCCTTTTCGCAAGAAAAACAATTAGCATAAACTACGTAGGGTGGGACAAGTCAGAAAGGTACGTAAATGAAAAAGAAATGTACGGGTTTCCTGGGTCGCGGGCCTTAAGTAGGAAAGGCCCTTAGGGGCCCCGTTTTCCGCCCCAGCAGAAAGGGGGGAGAAGGGGTAGCCCGGTTTTTTCCCCAACATTAGTCTGATCGTGGCTTTTGAACGCCCCCGCGCCCCCAAAGCTCTACTTCGGCCTGCATAGGGTCCACTTACTTCTTTGTGTTTCAAGGGGGGGCTTCCCTTTGAAAAGCTCCCGTAGCAATCTCCCCACCTGAACAAAAAGCCACGGAGTGTCGAGGGACCGGAAAAGGACCCACAAATTTTTGGGACAAGTTTGGATACCTGGGGTCGGGCCGGGGTTTTGACCCAACATAACTTTGCAACCTGGTTCCACTTTGCTTTCCCTTTTGGCCCGGGGGGCTTTGCGCTCTGCCCGTGAACCTATAGTACTTTTCAAAAGGGTTTCCCCTTACCCGCGGGAAGACCGCGGGCTTTGGGCCTATTTTTTACTAACTGGGGTTATCATTTAACGAAAGTGGGGCTAGGGGGAGTAAACAAAATTTTCATATGGAAAAAGCGCTTTGTCAAAGCCAAAAAAAAGAAAATTTGGGGGGTTTCTCACCATCGAGATGTTGAGGGGAGGAAAAAAAATGTACACTGAACATCGGGGATAGCCCCATCCCATGTAGAAAAAATTGGGTTTAAGGGTTTTACTCTGAGCCCCTCCGGGACTTTGCGATTTGTTCGCAGCAAGCCCAAACTCGCAGGGTGGGAGGAGTACTGGGCTCGGGATGAATGTTGAATGGGGAGAAAAAGACCCTTTGCTTTTTGGGCCATTTATAAATCAACCCTTTTGTCTGACAGAAGGACACGTGGGCAAGTATAAACAAAAGAACAACATGCTCACGGAAAGCACCCCCGACCTTTTCAGCTGGTTTTTACCCAGGAAGGGGGTATAATTCACTGTCCCCGCTTTAAAGGGTTATTCCCCCCCCCCCCCCATTCCCGCAGGTTGTTTTTTTCCCCCTTCCCCCCGAGGTCGAAATTTCGTAAAACGGGCCCGCCCGGGAAGTTCTTCCCGGGGCTCCTTTTTTAAGGGATACTTTAGAAGGGGTTAGGATGAAAGGGTTTCCCCTTTGTGCTGAAAGCAGACAACACACTGGGGGAACAGGGTTGGCAATGCCCGTGCCTTTCTTAGGCCAAAATTTTCATTCGTGCCTTTTTAAAATACGGGGCCCTTTTGGGGGTTTGGCGCTACACCGGGGGACATTGTGGATCAACCAAAAGAGTACTGGTATAAAGGGACTTTGGTTCACCTTTGGTTTACTTGGGCCCGGGGGTCCCCCCATTTGGTGAAAACACGGAAACAGTACCCCTTTTTTGCCAACCAAAATCCTTCGTGGAACGGGAAAACTTGATTTGTAAGCCCAACGTCCTCCTTGGTAAGGAAACGAAGGATGGGGGGACCACACGGGGTTTCCTGTCGTTGGGCTCTCTCACGATCCTCAACAAAAGAACGAATTCCCCGACCCCCAACGAATGCATATGTCTCGACAGGGCTCGCTACAAAAATTTTGGGCTTACCTGGGCATAGAAAATTTTCGGGGTTTTAAGCCCATTGAACGGGGCCCGCCCACCGAGCATGCTTTCCCGAGGGGTTTTCTTTTTTGAAAAAAAAGGGCCACTAAGGGAAAATGATCTGTAAAATCGGGATAAAAAAAATGAAAATGATATCCCAAAAATTTGGACCGGGGCCCCATAAAAATTATTTAAGCTTCTACCCTCTGCCACTGAAAAATTGACTTCCGCTTTAGAAAGGGAACACGGTAGCATAGGAAATTTAGGCTTTTTATTTACCATTAGTTTTTTTTGTGAAAAAAGACTGCCCCCCGATCCCCAATTTTGCGGGCCCATCACCCGTAAAAGGAAAATTTCCTTTGGTAAAAATCAGGGGAAAAAAAAGGGTTTGGGGGTTTGATTTTTTCTTTTTTAAAGGGAATGACAAAAGCTCGTTCCTGATCGCACTTTCCCCCCCCCCCCAAAAAAGGGGGCATCTTTCTTGAGTAAGGGTCAGGGGTGCCGAAAATTGGTGGAGAACCTGCGAAAAAGGGTGGGGAAAGAAACCCCCGGCCCTATGAAGGCCCGGACCCCATCCCCGCAGGGGTCTGGGGAATTTCGCAGGGGCCGAGATTTTAGACTCGTCCGTTTTTTAAGCCATTGAGTTACTACGTCCCCAAAAATTTTTTATTTCCTTCCGGAAAAATTTAAAAATTTGGAGAGTTTAAACCTTAAGATTTCCCTGAGCTAGCCTTTTCCAATACCCTGTCAATTTTCAAGATGGACGGGAAATCTTGGGGCCATGACTTTGGAATCTTTCCAGGTGACCATGAGCGTGCCCCCCAGGGGGGGTAGGGAAAATTGTCGTAAATCAAACGCCCCAAAACCCAAATTTTGGGCTTCCGCGCAACAAAGGGGCCCATCCTCCTGAATGGAATGACCAGTTGGAGTAGAAAAAGGGGCTGTCAATTTCTCTACTCCCCCATAAACCCCCGAGGGGATCTGCCAAAAACCCTTGAAGAAGATAAAGAGTTAAAAAAGACCTTTTTATCGCCGAGGGTTTCTGCAACGGGTTTCGTTCAGAACTGGCAAGGGGGAAACGGTCGGGGGATGGTAAATGCATTCAGTTTCCTGAAACGATAACAGGGCCCCAAATTTTCCGTTCTTTCGGGGAAAACCCAGAAAAAGGGGGAAACCCTTTCCCAAAGGGGGAAGGGGCCTCCTCAAAAAATCCATAACGGAGCATCCTTGTAATGAGTTCTTCGGCGAAGACTCTTTGCGCATGGGCAAGGCGATACGCGGGTACATAAAGGGGGTTTTATTACCTTTGTAAAGTGGAAAAACGGTGAGAGATCAGTTGAGGTCAAACCCTTTTGACTCACCATCTGGGTGAAACCCTCAGAACTTTCCCCATTGAAAAACTGGAGAAGTTTTGGAAACCTCTTCGGGAAATACCCGGGCCCAAAGCTAGTTCATTTTCCCCTGCATGGCCGGGGGTTGGAAGGTCAGCAGCAGACTCCCCCGGGGAAAACTGAAATCACAAGGAAGCACGGGGGTTTTCACCCTCCACCCCACCGGGAGAGGGAATCTGACAAGGCCAACAAGTGAGGAAATTTTTCCGCGGGGGGAAAATTTTCCGACAAATGCATGTTGACAAAAAGGACGGAAAACTTACCCCTTTTTGCACTGTTGCAAGGATGGTTAAGGGAGGGGCCCTTGACTCGGCTTGTGTCTTTTGGTCAACCAGCAAAAGGGTCTCCTTAAAAAAAGCCTGCTCACGTACCCCGAAAAGGAGGGGAGCGATTTAAGCGACAAATTTGACGTCATACTTTTTTTCAAGCAGAAACCCTTGCCGCTGTTTTCCCCTGACCAGCCCAGAAAAGTCCCGGGCCGCCCGGGATATGCGGTTTTTGCCCAACTGCTGGTCTCTACAAACACGCCCAAAGATTTAAAAGGGTGAAGGTTAGACGGGGCGTCCCCAACTGGGTTTAAATTTGGAAAATTTACGCCTGAGGGGCCAGGGGGTGAGGGGGAAACGAGCTCTATTTTCGGGGTGATCAGGACAGGGACCGCCCGGGGGGGGAAAATTTGTGCTAGGGGAAACCCCCCGGGTTTCCCCGATTCTAGGCACGGGTGCATACTCTGAGAGGGAGAAGCACTGTGGATCCTAAGCGCACACCCCAAAAGGGCACATCCACCCTTTGGGAACCCCCCTTTTTTCCACCAGCGGATCAAAACGGATAAAAAGACTGCCAGGGTTTTTTAAAACCTATGAGCGGTAAACCATGGAAAACAATCCCAAACAACGACAAAAGAATTTTGGGGGAAAAGCTTTTGACCCTGGACCAAAAATTTCTAGCTTTGGGTGGCCCCGCGAACCGTCAGGGGTTTTCCCTGAGACTCCTTAAAGGTTCTGAAGGGCAGAGGGCCTGTCAAAAAGGGCCGCGTAAAGGGCCAATGTCTCGGAAAAAGGTGGGGGAAAATGTTAACCACCGAACCTGTGTCTGGGAAAAGCTGAACGGTTTTTTTGTGGACATGGACTCAAATGACGGTCCACGGGGTTGTCCCCCCCAAACATAAAAGGCATGACGGCCCCCCGACGAGATCCCCCGGGTAAACAGCTGCCGGGGCCCTGGGAACATTTGTTGACGAGGTGGGCCCGGGAAAGGTACGGAAAGAGTCTCACAACAACGTCAAGACATTTTGGGTTTTCCTCACTTGGGGAAAGCTTATCACTGCCCAGGGCGGCGAATGCTTTTGGGGACAGGAGGGAAATTTTAACAGCGACTCGGACGGGGGTTTTACTTTTTTGGCGGGTTTTTTTGCGGAGGGCCCTTTCCCCCGAAAAGGGGAAAGGGGGTTTTTACAGCAGGTCCCATTGCGCGACAAATGCTTGCTCCACTCATTTGTCAGATACTTCGCGCTTTGTTACACCCCATGGGGGGTTTATGACGGGGAAAAATTGTGGTAAACACAGTTCCCCGCGAGCCCTGGGCAGGGGGGACGGTAAACGGTTACCTTGATTGGACGTGGGGACTGTGCGGTTATTTGCGGGGACAAAGTTTGAAAACACCAGTTCGGAAGTGCCCTCGTTTCCCACATTTGAAAAAAGTCAAAAAAGGGCTTAGGGGGGTGAGGTTGGGGGGGGTTTGTCTGGGGCGACTTTTCGCCCGGGTTTCCCAGGAAGTCGATAAACTCCCTTTTTGGGTAAAAGACCGACTGTTGAAAAATTTGTGGTCGCATTTTTACTAGGCCCCGAAATTATTTGGGATGGGGTTAAAACCTTTGGGGGTTTGGGGCGTCGACGCAGCAGAAAAAAGTGAACTTCCGGCTGCGACCGCGGGGTCACTGCGGGGCGGCGCTGCAAAAGGGGGGAAAGGGGGTCATCCCCAAAGCGGCAAAAAAATTTCCTTGCTCGGGGAAAGGGGGCTTGGGGCGATTTGATTGGGGGTTTAAAAAGCAAAACCCGGAGTCGTGCTGAGGGGGGCCCAGTCCAGCGCTCAATGGCAGCCCCCGGGGGTTAGGGGCAGAAAACCCCTCCCCATTAAGGGGCCCACAGCCCGATGGGGGGATGTCTTTTAAAAGCCATATGGTCCCCCATCCGCCCACTTTTTGGAGTTGACGGCCCTCATAAAGTCCGTGGCGGCTTGCTCGAAACGGCCCCCCGGGAAGCCAGGGGGCTTTTGTGCCCTATTGAATTCGGGCCAAAACGCTGGTAACGATGTCAATGGGAATGGCTTGGGGCGATAAAGGCCCAAAATAACGCCCAAAATTTTTCCCCCTTAAGTTTTACCCCAAGACGAACTTACAAAAAGCGCTTTAGCCCGCCAAAAAAGGGAAACCCATATCCCCCCGGGTGAGGGCCACTGTTTCAACAGCAGCAACCGGGTGTACTGTGTAAACCGTTGGGCTTCAAAAAGAGCCTTTTAAAAAAAGGGCCCTCGGGCCCAAATAAGCACCATGGTTTTAAACTATTTGCACGACCCTCCCAAAAAAAGGGAAAAGGTATGGGACGATGAAACCGGCCCCCTGGTGGCGAGGCCCTTTAGCCAAAGTTGACCAAATTTTCGCTGGGGGGTTTGTTTCCCTGGCCCGGTTTTCACGGGGGCGAGGCACCAATTTCTGGCACCACAGAATCTGGGGGAACGGCTTGGGCCCCTGCTTTTTCTTAGTCATGACTTTGTTTTTTTGAAATGCAAGTAGGTCCGAAGATGGTTAAAAAGGTTTAGAGCAAGAAAAAAAGGGATTTCACTGGCTACAATTCAAAAAAGAGTCAAAGAAACAGCCCCCCCACAAAATAGGTAAACTGCTTAGTGATAGAAATTTAATTTTTAGCCAAAAAAACCAAAAAAAAGGGAAATAGTGATACACTCTGGGAAAAAAATAAAGATGTTTGCAAGGGGAATGTTTCTAAAAGGGAGTGCACAAAAAGAAGCTTTAAAATATCAATAATTTCACCCGGAATTGGCACCAAAATTTTTGAAAAAAAAGGGGTTTAACTTAAAAATGGTAGCAAAAATTGCACAAAAATTTAAAAAAAATCAAAGGGACTACACAACATAAACTGGCTGCAAGTTTAAAAAAAATTTGCGGGTGCTAGCGTAGCAAATTGAAAACCCCAAAAAAAAAATGGTTTTTCACTTTCACAAGGGAAGTTGGGGACAAAAAAAAATCAGGGGTATTGGGAAAAGTGCCCAAAAACACACAAAAAAAAAAAAACACTGACCAAATTTCTATTTTGCCACAAAATTTAAAAAAAAAAATCAAATTATTAAATTTTAAAATATTGGGAAAGGTTAAAATGGGGTTTTGCAGGGTGTACCCCCGGGAAAAAAAAAAAAAAAAATTTTCACAATTCAAGGTCAAAATTAATTAACTTTTAAAAGGGAATTTTTTTTAATTAATGGTAAAAAAAAACAGGGTTTCCCCAAAAAACCTCAATGACTTGGGGAAATAAATAGCCCCAAAAAACAATGCACAAAAAGGGGAATATTCACTGAAAAACATGAATTTTAAAAGGAAAAGGGAAAATAAAATGGGGGGGAAAAGAAAAAAAAAAATTTAAAAAGGGCTAGGGGCCCTTGTATTATGAGGTAGAAAAATACTAAAACCGGTTTCTTGGGAAAATTACACTTAAAAAAAAAAAAAAAAAAAACCAAAAAAAGGGGGCAGGGGTGGCAACAAACTGTTTGGCCCAAACGCAGGTGCAAAATAAAAAAAAATAAAAGCACCCAGGGGGAAATTAAAAATGAAAACTGATTTTGAGAGGTAAAGTATAAAGGAAACACTGAAAAAATTTAAAAAAATATAACTGAGGGGAAGAAAACCCGAAAAAAAAAAAAACGGAATTTAAAAAGTAGGAGTGCAAAAAAAATTTACAAAATTTAAGCTGTAGGTAAATGGCAAAAATGTGCCCTGATACCCTGAACAATTTTTCTGAAGTTGGGTTCAGTTTAAAAAAAAAGTATTGGGGCAGGACATTTAAATAATTTCACAAAATATTAGGAAAAAGCTAGGGAAGTCCTGTTTAAATTAACTTTGATGCAGGTGGGGCGAAGGAAAGGCAGGTGCGGGGAAATTTCAGTGATGTTCTAGGGGACAAATACAAGCCCCGTGCTTTTTTTTTTTACCTTTTCTAAGGGGTTCAATGTCGTAGAAAAAAAAAAAACAGAAAGGAACTTGGGGAAGAACAGGAAGGACCGGAGTCTCTGTGGAGGAAAAAGTTTTTAAAGTGGGTACCCGGGCCCTGAACCACAGCTGGTTAGGGGTTTTTTTTCCCTGGCAAAGGGGTTCTGGGGGGGGGGGCGCGCTGACGACGGGGGCTTAGCAAACGGGAAAAAACATTTATGCAAACTCAAAAGTGCTAAAAACAAGCTTAAGTGAAAATTTGAACTGGGGACGAGTAAGTTTTACTGTAAAAACATGGGGGGGGGAAAAAAGAACTGGTGATGAAACCCGGGAAAAAAACAAAAGGGAAAGGGAAAAAAAAAAAAAAATTTTTTAAAATGGGGAACACAAAAAAAAAACTGCACTGGCCCGGGGGATTTCGTAGGCGCTGAGTAGTAGTTTTAAAACAAGAGGGGGCACGGTGCGTTTGACGGAACCCTTTTCTGGCTTTTGGGGCTAAAACCAACCCGGGTTTCCCCCCGTGGCCCAAGGGCCCGGAAAAACTTCTTGGGGGAAAATGGGAAAAACACAACCACACATGGACGGCGGAAGGGGGTTTGCCCGCAATAAGGGGTGTATAGAGGGCTGGTGTGTTTACAAAGTGATTTGGGTATAAACCAACCCGGAGCTGCCTCGTGGTCACTCGTGGAGCCCCACGAAGCCAAAACACTAAAAGACCCTTCCCAAAAACCCCTACTTCTTGTAGCTGAGAAGGGCTAGGGAAGCTGTAGGAGGGAGGAGAATGGTGTGGGGGTGTTGAAGGGCTGTAGAAGGGTTATTTAGGGGAAAACGTGAAATGCTAAGGCTGGAGTTGGGCGCCGTGATGCCCAGGGCCCGATTTTTTTTGGGAAAAAAACTAGGACGGGAAAATCTAAACTCGGGTTTCCCTCAAAAAACTGGGAGTAGCAATAAATCTTTAGGCTAGCAGGTGCGTTGGGGTGCGACGGATGATGTTGACTTTGGGCGACCGATCCCCCCCCCCACCCCCGAAAAGGCTCACAAGGCCGCTGACTTTTCCCCTGTACCACTGTTATTGCTGTTTTACTGTTTAAAAAGCGGTTTTTTGTGCCCTGAAGGTACGTAGGTAGCAATGATTCCCGGCCCTTGGGCTAATTGGCCCTTTTTTGGGTGGATTTAGTACACAACGGGCAGTGTGGGGGAAGTGACCCCAAACCAGTCCGTGGAGGGGGGGTCCCCGTGTACCTCAAGTTTTGGGGAAGCGGGAGTGAGGAGGGTGGATGGGTTCCCCCCCGGGCCCAGGTTGGCCTCAGAGGGCCGACTGAATGCCGCGAAAAATGAAAAAAAAACAGAGCAGAAAAGGGGTAGGCTGTTTTGCTTGCCAGTTTCAGGTGTTCCCACAATCTCCTTTACTGGGGAGTGATACTCCATCACTGTGGAGTATACTCCATCCCTGGGGGAGTGATCCTCCCCTACGGCGGAGTTTATCCTCCCTCACTGGGGAGTGATTCCCCCATCCCCTGGTGGAGTGATACTCCTCACTGGTGGAGTGATTTTCCATCATGGGGAGGAACCCATCCCCTGGGGGAGTGATTTTCCCCCATCCTGGCGGAGTGGTCCCCCCAACAATGGGTGGAGTTATACTCCAACACTGGTGGAGTGAAACTCCATCACGGTTTGGGGGATACTCCATCATGTTTGGGGGGATACTCCATCCCCTGGGGGGAGTGATCCCCTCCATCACTGGCGGAGTGATCCTCCCACTGGTGGGTGATTTCCCCCCATCCTGGTGGGGGTGAAACCCCTCCATCATGGGGGGAGTGATCCCCATCACTGGTGGGGTGATCCTCCATCACTTTGGGGGAAATGATACTTTCCCTGACGGGGGGAGTGATACCCCTCATTGGGGGAGTGATCCCCCCATCCCCTGGCTGAAAATGATCCTCCTTTTAAGGAGGGGGTGGGTCCCCCATCACTGGTGGGGTGATCCTCCCATCATGGGGGGGTGATCCTTTCCCTCCCTTGAGTACTGAAAAATTTCCCCCTTTAATTTGGGGAAATTTATCCCCATCATTTTTAAGTGAGGGCTCCAAACACTTTGGTAGAGTGATTTCCCCCAACCCCTGGCGGCGTATCCCCCGTTTACTTAGTACTGATTTCCCCATCATGGGGGGTGATCCTTTCCCTCACTGGTGGTGGGGGTCCTCCATCACTGGCGGAAGGGGATCCTCCCTCACTTGAGTACTGACCCCTCAGGGGGGAGTGGGTCCCCCCCCAAAACACTGGAGAGTGAAACTCCATTCCCCTTTTGGGGGAGTGTTTCCCCATCCCGGGGGGGTGATCCTCCAACACTGGGGGGGAGGGGATCCCAACACGGGGAGTGATCCCCCTCATGGCGGGGGGTGTCCCCCAAAAACTTAGTAATGATCCTCCTTCCCGGTGGGAGTGATTTCCCCCATTTACTGGTGGAGTTTATCCCCCCAAACACTGGTGGGTTTTCCTCCATCACTAGGGAGTGATATCCTTTAATGGGGGAGTGATCCTCCATCACTTGGAACGATCCTCCACACTGGTGGAGGTTTCCCCCATCACTGGTAGAGTGATTTCTCCATCAGTTGGGGTGATACTCCATCACTGGTTGGGGGGGTGATACTCCCTCATGGTGGAGGGGTACCCCATCACTGGTGGAGTGATCCTCCATCGCTTTGGGGGAGGAAATTTCCCTCCATCACTTGAGTACGATCCTCCATCATGGTGGGGGATCCTCCCCTCACTGGTGGAGTGAACCCTTTCCAAATTAAAGGTGGATTTTTCCTCCCCTCACTTGGGAGAGTGTTGATCCCTCTATTCCCCCTGGTGGAGGACTGTCCCCTTTATGATGGAGGACTGATCCTCCTCATGATGGAGGGGTGATCCTCCTCACTGATGGAGGACGGGTCCCCCATCACTGAAAGGAGGACGATCCTCCATCACCCGAGGGGGGACTGATCCCCCATACTGGGTGGAGGGGGAAACTTCCCCTCATATGGAGGACTGTCCCCCTCACTGATGGAGGGGAAGTCTTCCAACACTGATGGAGGGCTGATCCTCATCAATTTGGTTTGGGGGACTGACCCCATCACTGGATGGGGACTGATCCTCCATCAGGATTTGGGACTGATTCCCCATCAC
>NC_069414.1:51569910-51572719 GCF_026875155.1 Cherax quadricarinatus
TTATGTCGTTCACGTATACCAAGAACAGCACAGGTCCTAGGACTGACCCCTGTGGAACCCCGCTTGTCACAGGCGCCCACTCTGACACCTCGTCGCGTACCATGACTCGTTGTTGCCTCCCTGTCAGATATTCTCTGATCCATTGCAGTGCCTTTCCTGTTATGTGTGCCTGGTCCTCCTAGCTTTTGCAGTAACCTCTTGTGAGGAACTGTGTCGAAAGCCTTCTTGCAGTCCAAAAATACGCAGTCGATCCACCCCTCTCTCTCTTGTCTTACTTCTGTCACCTTGTCATAAAACTCTAGTAGGTTTGTGACACAGGATTTTCCTTCCCTGAAACCGTGCTGGTTGTCAATTATACACTTGTTTCTTTCCAGGTGCCCACCACTCTCTCCCTGATGATCTTCTCCATGACCTTGCATACTATATACGTTAGTGATACAGGTCTGTAGTTTAGTGCCTCATGTCTGTCTCCCTTTTTAAAAATTGGGACTACATTTGCCATTTTCCATACCTCAGGGAGTTGCCCAGTTTCAAATGATGTGTTGAAGATCTTTGTTAATGGCTCACACAATATCTCTGCTCCCTCTTTAAGGACCCATGGAGAGATGTTGTCTGTTGTGTGTGTGTGTGTCCTGTCCTCCAGTGTCGTCAGGTCGATTTCCCTTAACCTCTCCTCGTAGGACATACCCCTTAGCTCTGGGACTAGTCTTCTTGCAAATCTTTGCACTTTCTCTAGTTTCCTAACGTGCTTGGCTAGATGTGGGTTCCAAACTAGTGCTGTGGACTCCAGTATGGGCCTAACATACACAGTGTACAGGGTCCTGAACGATTCCTTATTAAGATGTTGGAATGCTGTTCTTAGGTTTGCTAGGCGCCCATATGCTGCAGCAGTTATTTGGTTGATGTGCGCCTCAGGAGATGTGCTCCGTGCTATACTCACCCCAAGAGCTTTTTCCTTGGGCGAGGTTTGTAGTCTCTGGCCCCCTAGACTATACTCCGTCTGCGGTCTTCTTTGTCTTCCCCAATCTTCATGACTTTGCACATTGTGAGGTTGAACTCCAAGAGCCAGTTACTGGACCAGGCTTTCAGCCTGTCCAGATCCCTTTGTAGTTCTGCCTGGTCTTCCTCCGATTGGATTCTTCTCATCAACTTCATATCATCTGTAAACAGGGACACTTCGGAGTCTATTCCGTTCGTCATGTCATTCACAAATACCAGAAACAGTACCTATCTTAGGATTGACCCCTGTTTAACCCAGCTAGTTACAGGCGCCCACTCTGACACCTCGGCACGCACCTTGACTCGCTGTTAGTCTTCCTGATAAGTATTTCCTGAACCGATGTAGTGCCTTCACTGTTATCCCTGCCTGGTCCTCCAGCTTTTGCACTAATATTTTGTGAGGAACTGTGTCAAACGCCTTCTTACAATCCAAGAAGATGCAATCTACCCACCCTTCACTATCTTGTCTCACTGCTGTCACCGTGTCATAGAACTCCAGTAGGTTTTGCGATACAGGATTTCCCTTCCCTGAACCCGTGCTGGCTGTCGTTGATAAGCTCATTCCTTTCGTGTGTTGTGACAAGAGTCTCTTGATAAGTGTGTTGTGACAAGAGTATTGTGGCAAGAGCGCTGTGACAAGAGTGTTGTGACAAGAGTGTTGTGATGTGTTGTGATTAGTGTTGTGCCAACAATTTAATAGTGTCCTGACACCATCGTCTTGACACCAGCGTGCACACACCAGCGTGCTAACACCAACCTGCTGACACCAGCATACTAACACCTCCTTAATAACACCATCGTACTAATACCAGCGTGCTGAATCCAGCGTACTAACACCAGCGTACTAAAACAAGTGTACTAACACCAGCGTTCTGACTCCAGCGTACTAACGCCAGCGTGCTAACACCAGCGTTCTGATACCAGCGTGCTGAC
This sequence comes from Cherax quadricarinatus, assembly GCF_026875155.1. Lineage (NCBI taxonomy): Eukaryota > Metazoa > Arthropoda > Malacostraca > Decapoda > Parastacidae > Cherax > Cherax quadricarinatus. The sequence goes on from NC_069414.1 coordinate 51,571,843, forward strand.
ACTAGCGTTCTGATACCAGCGTGCTAACACCAGCTTTCTGATACAAGCGTACTAACACCAGCGTGTTAACACCAGCGTACTAACACCAGCGTTCTGATACCAGCGTGCTAACACCAGCGTGCTAACACCAGCGTTCTGATACCAGCGTGCTGACACTAGCGTTCTGATACCAGCGTGCTAACACCAGCTTTCTGATACAAGCGTACTAACACCAGCGTGTTAACACCAGCGTACTAACACCAGCGTTCTGATACCAGCGTGCTAACACCAGCGTTCTGATACCAGCGTGCTAACACCAGCGTTCTGATACCAGCGTGCTAACACCAACGTTCTGATACCAGCGTGCTAACACCAGCGCTCTGATACCAGCGTGCTAACACCAGCGTTCTCATACCAGCGTGCTAACACCAGCGTTCTGATACCAGCGTGCTAACACCAGCGTTTTAGCTGAATCAGCTCATTATTCAGCTGAATTTCTGGAGTCAATGAATCACAACGATGATAACTGACCTTCAGGGCGAGGAAGGTCACTTTAATACTGGTGAAGGGCTGTCGTCAAGCAGGAAGTAACAGCAGCTGTCGTCAAGCAGGAAGTAACAGCAGCTGTCGTCAAGCAGGAAGTAACAGCAGCTGTCGTCAAGCAGGAAGTAACAGCAGCTGTCGTCAAGCAGGAAGTAACAGCAGCTGTCGTCAAGCAGGAAGTAACAGCAGCTGTCGTCAAGCAGGAAGTAACAGCAGCTGTCGTCAAGCAGGAAGTAACAGCAGCTGTCGTCAAGCAGGAAGTAACAGCAGCTGTCGTCAAGCAGGAAGTAACAGCACTGTCGTCAAGCAGGAAGTAACAGCAGCTGTCGTCAAGCAGGAAGTAACAGCAGTTTCG
>NC_069414.1:51573219-51610719 GCF_026875155.1 Cherax quadricarinatus
ACCAAAAAACTTTGTCCAGGGGCTGGGGAAAGGGGTTGTTGAGGGGGTTGGACATGTAGAGAGAATGGAGCAAAAACAGAATACTTCAAAGTGTACAGTCTGTAGTGGAAGGAAGGCGGGGAAAGGGGGGGGCCTGGGAAGGGTTGGAGGGAGGGGGTAAAGGGGTTTTGTGTGCGAGGGGCTTGGATTTCCAGCAGGCATGCTTGAGCGTGTTTGAATAGGAGTGAAGGGAAAACAAATGGTTTTTAATACTTGACGTGCTGTTGGAGTGTGAGCAAAGTAACATTTATGAAGGGATTCAGGGAAAACCGGCAGGCCGGACTTGAGTCCTGGAGATGGGAAGTACAGTGCCTGCACTCTGAAGGAGGGGTGTTAATGTTGCAGTTTAAAAACTGTAGTGTAAAGCACCCTTCGGGCAAGACAGTGATGGAGTGAATGATGGTGAAAGTTTTTCTTTTTCGGGCCACCCTGCCTTGGTGGGAATCGGCCGGTGTGATAATAAAAAAAAAAAAATAAAAAATATATATATATATATATATATTATATTAACAAATATCATCTCGGTCCACAGCAGGATTCGAACCTGCACATTATGTATCAAAGTACACAGTACTTCGCCATTCAGCCAGATCTGGGATCTGGTTGAATGGCAGGTTGAACATTCTTGGCTCATGCATGTTGACACAATGCTCTCTTGCTGTGCCAATGGCGCCCCTGTTTTTCACTTGGTCTATTTTACATTCTGTTACACTGTTATGGTAGTATGTAGGTTTGCGACTAGGCCCTCAAGTATCAACTAGGCGCTCAAGCATCAACTAATCACTCAAGTATCAAGTAGGCGCTCAAGCATCAACTAGGCACTCAAACATCACTAGGTACTCAAGCATCAACTAGGCGCTCAGGCATCAACTAGGCGCTCAAGCATCAAATAGGCCCTTAATTATGAACTAGACCCTCAAGTATCAACTAGGCCCTCAAGCATCAACTAGGCCTCAAGTATCTACCAGGCCCTTAAGTATCTACCAGGCGCTCAAGTATCTACTAGACCCTCAAATCTTTACTAGGCCCTCAAGTACCAACTAGGTCCTCAAATATCTACTAGGTCCTCAAATATCTACTAGGTCCTCAAATATCTACTAGGTCCTCAAATATCTACTAGGTCCTCAAATATCTACTAAGCCCTGAAGTATCTACTAGACCCTCAAATATCTACTAGACCCTGAAGTGCTCACCAGACCCTCAAGTATCCACTAGGCCCTGAAATATCTTCCACGAATACCTCGTTGTATCTCTCTCTCTTCTTCGTTCCAGAGAACCAAGAACTCTGAGACGCTCCCAGTAATGTACACTGTTTACTGGCTCTGTTCAAGATGTATAAAAAACTGCACTTTCCCAGTTCTGACATATTTGTTACCCTGAACACAGCCGTCAACACCCAGCAACATCTTCAACATGAGCCACAGAGATTTGCTAACACCATTATGTCTTGTGTTTTGAAAGTTTTCTTTATGCACTCCATCAATGGTATGAAATGGTTCATGAGGCTAGGAGTGAAGAGGCGGAGCCAGGAGCTGAGGTCAACCACTACAATCACAAATAGTTAATACATACACAGTTGCAATAAGATCACAGTAAACAGGTGATATCACAATATGCAAAACAGCCACTGTGAAAAAAAAAATAAAATTCCAAGCGCTTTCGTGATTTCTTATATTATCAAGGACCTGTAAAATTAATAGAACAAATGAAGACTTATAAGGTTGAGATATCACCCCACGGTAACGTCCGACATCACACTCGTCCCATTATGATGCGGGTGAGATGGTCAAGGACTTGTCAAACATAGCTTAAATTGTTCCCAAATTTTATTAATTATAAATGAATCTAATGTGTATAATCCTAAACCAATATTCATATTAAAATCAAAACTATTTTCGAAGCTTGATTGAATTATATTTCTCTCAACAATAGACCTACTTGATAGGTAAAAGATTAGGTAAGGAATAGCCCAAACGACTCGGGAGTGAAAAGACAAGGCTAGCAGCTTGTCTCTTCACTTTCCCTTTCAAGGAGGAGGTTCCGCTCTCGCAGACTATGTCTTGTTCACTGTCTGTTCAAGCAGACTGTCGCTGTGAGACAGACAGGCAAGCGGACAACTCCTCACTACTACCAAGCAAAACATCCATTCCAATCCAACGTAATGTTCCCTTGTGTTGTCTCCCACACTCGCAGATCTCCCCAGGGAGGACCAATCCCCTCCCTCATCTCTGTCTATTATCCTGATCCCCCAATCACGCCTGCTGGTACTGAACCAGCGCCCACACCTCATCCACGGCAATATGGGCTCTCTAGCCCTCTCTTCAACATGCTGGGACTACCCTGTTTTTTTGCTCCCATAATTAGTTGATAGATCCTGCTCTCTCTACCTCTCTCTCTCTCTCTCTCTCACACACACACACACACATACAGGATCCATACACAGCTTTAAGATGAGGTACGATAAGGCTCTTGGAACAGGGAGTGAACTTAGTACAGACCAGCGATGAGGCGGGGCCAGGAGCTGTGACTTGACCCCTGCAACCATAAATTGCCGAGATGAGCACACACACACACACACACACACACACACACACACACGCACACACACAACACACACACACACACACACACACACACACGCACACACACACACACACACACACACACACACACACACAACGCACACACACACACACACACACACACACACACACACACACACACACACACACACACACACACACGCACACACACACACACAAAACACACACACACACACACACACACACACACGCACACACACACACACACACACACACACACACACACACACCACACACACACACACACACACTCACACACACACACTGTTTCAATACATAAATAAAGAAGGCAGTGAAGACACTGTAAACTACAGGTCAGTATCCCTGACAGGTGTAAACTACAGGTCAGTATCCCTGACAAGTGCAAACTACAGGTCAGTATCCCTGACAAGCGTAAACTACAGGTCAGTATCCCTGACAAGTGTAAACTACAGGTCAGTATCCCTGACAAGTGCAAACTACAGGTCAGTATCCCTGACAAGTGCAAACTACAGGTCAGTATCCCTCACAAGTGTAAACTACAGGTCAGTATCCCTGACAAGTGTAAACTACAGGTCAGTATCCCTGACAAGTGCAAACTACAGGTCAGTATCCCTGACAAGTGCAAACTACAGGTCAGTATCCCTGACAAGTGCAAACTACAGGTCAGTATCCCTGACAAGTGCAAACTACAGGTCAGTATCCCTGACAAGTGATGTAAAAATATCGTTAAAAACGATCAAAGGAAAGGTGATAAATTACCCACTAACTAGTAAACAATTCAGTTTCTTGTCTACATGCTGATCAATATCAAATCTTTTAAGTTATTAAAAAGGTCTGTAAATTGCTCAAGAAAGATATAGATCGGCTGAGTGTTTATATAAGATATTAAGAAAGTTTTCAATAGTTCCCCGTGAGAGATTAATTTGTGAACTACAAAATATTGAAGGAATATAAGATAAATTATTATACTGGAAGAGAAAGTGAGAGGAAAATGTGAATAGTCATAAGAGGAAAAATATCCTCAGGGGAAGACGTCACAAGTGGAGTGCCTCAAGGATCTGCACTTGCTCTCAGAATGTTTATAACTTACGTAAATGACCAAAGAGAAAGAATTTAAAAAAAGGCACTTGAATATGACGTAAAAATAACTTTGGTAAAATAATAAAAAAAAATATTTTAAATCAGTACAAGATGACTTACCTAAATTGTGTAAAAAGAGAGACAGATGGATGATGGAATTTAATACAGATAAATGCCACATGCCAGAAATGGAAAAAGAACATTAGGCCACATGAAGAATATAAACTGTGTGACAAAATAATGAAAGTATCACAGAGAGAGAGAGAGAGAGAGAGAGAGAGAGAGAGAGACCTACGAGTTATTATTAAAAAAAATCACTGTAAGATCATATAAATGAAATTTTGAGAAACTGGATGTTTAACTGACGAACTGTAAAACAATTTTCAAATTTGTATACGGATTTAGAACTGTTACAAAACATTAAACAGCCAGCAGCGCACACAGCAGCAGAGCAGCAGGGGGTGTGTGGGCACACCTAAGAAAACTTTTGTTAATTTGGGAAAAAGGCCCAAAAAGAAATAAAAATCACTGCCAGTCCTGAAAAGATATAGTTACAATGAGAGGTTGACAAGACTAACTGCCCACTTTGGCTGATAGCAGGAAAAGATGACAATGATAACCACTAAAAGGGCCCACACAAAACATGAAATAGAAGATAAGAAAGATTCTTAGTATCTGCAGAAAATAAAAGACAAATTAACCCTAATAAAACAACGAAAAAAAAAAATTGTTAGCGTTTCAGAACGCAAAAGGGGCGGTGTGAGCACTGTGGGAAAGGGACGAACATCGCGAACAGGGGATGAAGAAGACGGGAATGGGATCAGTGTTTATTCCATAGGGGCGGGGAGATTACCTCTCTGACGACAACCCAAATTTTTTTCTTGGAAATGGGGGCCGGTCAGGTGGTCGATGGAGTGATGGTAGGGGTGAGGGAAGGTGATGGTAGGGGTGAGGAAGGTATGAAGGGTGAGGGAAGGTGATGGAAGGGTGAGGGAAGTTATGGTAGGGTGAGGGAAGGTGATGGTATGTGTATCAGGGGTGAAAGAAAGATGGTGATGGAAATGTTGTGATGGTTGGTCGGGATGGAGGTGGTGATGATAGGTGGAAGGTAGGTGGTGATGGAAGGGTGATGGGAAGGTGAATGGTTAAGGGGTGAGGAAGGTGATGGAAGGGGGGGTGGGAAGGTGACGGTAGGTGGGTGATGATAGGGTGGGATGGTAGGTGGTAATGCAGGGGTGTAGTAGGGGTGATGGTAGGGGTGAGGGAAGGTGATGGTAGGTGGTGATGCTAGGGGTGAAGAAAGATGGTGATGGTATGTTGTGATGTGTTGGTAGTGATGTAGGTGGTGATGATAGTGGTGAATGGTAGGTGAGTGAAGTAGGGGTGAGGGAAGGTGATGGAAGGGGTGAGGGAAGGTGATGGAAGGGGTGTAGGGAAAGGTGATGGTAGGTGGTGATGCTAGGGGTGAAGAATGATGGTGATGGTTATGTGTGATAGTTGGTAAGTGATGGTAGGTGGTGATGATAGTGGTGATGGTAGGTGGGATGTTAGTGGTGATAGGTAGGTGGGAGGTAAGTGATGATGGTAGGTGGGATGGTAGTGGTGATGTAGGTGGGATGGTTAAGTGTGATGGTTAGGTGGGATGGTAAGTGGTGATGGTAGGTGGGATGGTTAGTGGTGATGGTAGGTGGGATGGAAGTGGATGATGGTAGGTGGGATGGTAAGTGGTGATGGTAAGTGGTGATGGTAAGTGGTGATGGTAGGTGGTGATGGTAGGTGTTGGTAAGGTGGGATGGTAAAGTGGTGATGGTAAGTGGTGAGGTAATGGTGATGGTAGTGGGATGGTAAGTGGTGATGTAAGTGGTGATGGTAAGTGGTGATGGTAGTGGTGATGGTAGGTGTGATGGTAAGTGGTGATGGTAAGTGGTGATGGTAAGTGGGTGATGGTAAGTGGTGATGGTAGGTGGGATGGTAGAATGGTGATGGTAAGTGTGTGTGGTAAGTGGTGATGGTAAGTTGTGATGGTAGGTGGATGGTAAGTGGTGATGGTAAGTGGTGATGGTAAGTGGTGATGGTAAGTGGTGATGGTAAGTGGTGATGGTACTTACAAGCAAGAATAATAAGTATACAAACATGTGTGAGAAAGATACAAGAATCATAGGTAATAGATGATAAAATAACAGTAAGTCAACACAGGATAACTGAAATAGATTTAACAAAATGAGCGATAGATGGATGATGGAAGTCAATTTGGATAAATGCGATGTTATGGAAATGGGAGAAAGTGACACCAGGTCACATGAAAAATACAGACCATGGCAAAATATTGAAAGACTCAGAGAAAGATCTAGGAGTTAGCATTAAAAAAAAATTTCACTGGAGGATTATATTAACGAGAAATGAATATGATGTGAGAAATGAATATGTTGTGAGAAATATGTTACACTAGAGAGTTCTAAAACAACTCTCCAATATACATAAGTAAAATGCATAAGTAAAAGCAATCTATAACACATCAGATCAAAAAAAAATATCCAGCAGGTGTGTAGTGCCAACACCTGCAAAAACATGTGCATAAGTTAGGTTAGGTAAAATATAACTTATATAATAATGAATGGAGATGAAAAATGAAAGTTATGACAGCAGGAAAACATGGGAAACGACACAACTTTGTGGAAAATGGTATAAAATACTGACAAGTTGAAGATTAAGACACATGTGCAGCAGTTGGGTACCTTTATTGTTGAAACGTTTCGCCTACACAGGAATTCTTCAGTCGAATACAAAGGTAGCAGGTGTGTAGTTAGATGTAATCAGTCCAGACCATGGAGCTGAACTGTTCTCCAGGCTGAGGGACTGACCACCTCAAGTACTATTTCTTCAAGGTTGATGGATTGATTACATCATCCTCACTACTACACTACTGCTGCCTCTGTGTTTGACTGAAGAAGCCTACTGTGTAAGCGAAACGTTGCAACAATAAAGATACCTAACTGTTACACATGTGTCTCGGTCATCAACGATAAAGATTTCTTAGTCCCTACAACTGTGCTAACACCAGGCGAAAGTTGAAAGTTGAAGAATAAGTAGAGCTGAAGAGAGTGGTTGGTAACTGTTAATATATATATGATGAGTAAATTATTAAGGGACACTAGGAGCAGAAGTTATATTCTGCAGCCAGACATAAGTTATTACAAAAAGGTAATTATACACACACACACACATACACACATACACACACACACACACACACACACACACACACACACACACACACACACACACACACACACACACACACATATATATATATACACACATACACGCACACACACACACGCACACACGCACACACACACACACACACACACACACACACACACACACACACACACACACACACACACACACACACATATATATATATACACACATACACGCACACACACACACGCACACACGCACACACACACACACACACACACACACACACACACACACACACACACACACACACACACACACACACACACACACACACACACACACATATATATATATACACACATACACGCACACACACACACGCACACACGCACACACACACACACACACACACACACACACACACACACACACACACACACACACACACACAAAACACACCACACACACACACACACACACCACACAACACACACACACAACACACACACACACACACACACACACACCACACACGCACACACACACACACAAAACACACACACACACACACACACACACACACACACACACACACACACACACACACACACACCACACACCACGCACACACGGGGAAAACCTAGAGCCACATGGGGGTCCCGAAACATGGAGAGCCAAGATGATGGATGTGGTACTTGAAAACCTCATGCATCAACATGTCAGGGACACAACCAGAGAGAGAGGGGAGGATGAACCAGCAAGACTGGATCTTGTGTTCACCCTGAGCAGTTCAGACATTGAGGACATCACTTACGAGAGGCCCCTTGGAGCTAGCGATCACGTGGTTCTGAGTTTTGATTATATAGTAGGAGTTACAAGTGGAGAAGGTAACAGGAACTGAAGGGGACAGGCCAAACTATAAAGGGGGGGACTACACAGGTATGAGAAACTTCCTGCAGGAGGTTCAGTGGGACAGAGAAATGGTAGGAAAATCAGTAAACGAGATGATGGAATATGTGGCAACAAAGTGCAAGGAGGCAGAAGAAAGGTTTGTTCCCAAGGGAAACAGAAATAATAGGAAGACCAAAACGAGTCCTTGGTTTATCCGAAGGTGTAGGGAGGCAAAAACTAAGTGCAATAGAGAATGGAAAAGGTACAGGAGGCATAGGACCCAGGAAAACAAGGAGATTAGTAGAAGAGCCAGAAACGAGTATGCACAGATAAGGAGGAGGCCCAGCGACAGTATGAAAACGACAAAGCATCGAAAGTCAAATCTGACCCGAAACTGCTGTATAGCCACATTAGGAGGAAGACAACAGTCAAGGACCAGGTGATAAGGCTGAGGAAAGAAGGTGGAGAACTCACAAGAAACGATCAAGAGATATGTGAGGAGCTCAACACGAGATTTAAGGAAGTATTTACAGTAGAGACAGAAGGAGGACTCTGGGGGGACAGACCAGATGGGACACCAGCAAGGAATACACCAACAAGTGTTGGACGACATACATACAGTATGAGGAGGAGGTGAAGAAACTGCTAAGGGACATCGATACCTCAAAGGCAATGGGACCGGACAACATCTCCCCGTGGATCCTTAGAGAGGGAGCAGATATGTTGTGCGTGCCACTTACCACAATCTCAAACACATCCCTGGAAACTGGGCAACTACCTGAGGTATGGAAGACGGCAAATGTAGTTCCCATTTTTAAAAAAGGAGACAGAAAAGAGGCACTAAACTATAGACCTGTGCATTGACGTGTATAGTATGCAAAGTTATGGAGAAGATTATCAGGAGGAGAGTGGTGGAGCACCTGGAAACGGAACAAGAGTATAAATGCCAACCAGCACGGATTCATGGAAGGCAAATCCTGTGTCACAAACCTTCTGGAGTTTTATGATAAAATAACAGAAGTAAGACACGAGAGAGAGAGGTGGGTTGATTGCATCTTCTTGGACTGCAAGAAGGCCTTTGACACAGTTCCTCACAAGAGATTAGTGCAGAAGCTAGAGCATCAGGCGCATATAACAGGAAGGGCACTGCAATGGATCAGAGAATACCTGACAGGGAGGCAACAACGAGTCATGGTACATAATGATGTATCACAGTGGGCACCTGTGACGAGCGGGGTCGAACAGGGGTCGGTCCTAGGACCAGTGCTATTTTTGGTATATGTGAACGACATGACGGAAGGGTTAGACTCAGAAGTGTCCCTGTTTGCAGATGATGTGAAGTTAATGAGGAGAATTAAATCAGATGAGGACCAGGCAGGACTTCAAAGAGATCTGGACAGACTGGACACCTGGTCCAGCAAATGGCTTCTCGAATTTAATCCTGCAAATGCAAAGTCATGAAGATAGGGGAAGGGCACAGAAGACCACAGACAGAGTATAGGCTAGGTGGCCAAAGACTGCAAACCTTACTCAAGGAGAAAGATCTTGGGGTGAGTATAACACCGAGCATGTCTCCGGAAGCACACATCAATCAGATAACTGCTGCAGCATATGGGCGCCTGGCAAATGTGAGAACAGCATTCCGATACCTTAGTAAGGAATCGTTCAAGACACTGTACACCGTGTATGTCAGGCCCATACTGGAGTATGCAGCACCTGTTTGGAACCCGCACTTGATAAAGCACGTCAAGAAACTAGAGAAAGTACAAAGGTTTGCGACAAGGTTAGTTCCAGAGCTAAGGGGAATGTCCTATGAAGAAAGATTAAGGGAAATCGGGCTGACGACACTGGAGGACAGGAGGGTCAGGGGAGACATGATAACGACATATAAAATTCTGCGTGGAATAGACAAGGTGGACAAAGACAGGATGTTCCAGGGAGGGGACACAGAAACAAGAGGCCACAATTGGAAGTTGAAGACACAAATGAGTCAGAGAGATATTAGGAAGTATTTCTTCAGTCATAGAGTTGTAAGGCAGTGGAATAGCCTAGAAAATGACGTAGTGGAGGCAGGAACCATACACAGTTTTAAGACGAGGTTTGATAAAGCTCATGGAGCGGGGAGGAGAGAGGGCCCAGTAGCACAGGTGAAGAGGCGGGGCCAGGAGCTAAGACTCGACCCCTGCAACCACAAATAGGTGAGTACAAATAGGTGAGTACACACACACACACACACACACACACACACACACACACACACACACACACACACACACACAGAGAGTTAAGCACAACAAGGTACCATCAATCACCATTGCGACGAGATACCCAGAACAGAAAACGATAAAAAAAGGTAAAAAAAGCAGTACATGAAACAAAGGAATAGATGTGACACAAGGTAACAAGGCTATACCATACCTCTCTGTCTTCTGATTGGTTTCCCCTAACCTCCCCGCCCTGTCTTCTCATTGGTTCTCTAACTTCCCCATCCCCTTCCCCCCCCCCTCTCTCTCTCTCTCTCTCTCTCTTTCTTTCTCTCTCTCTCTCTCTCTCTCTCTCTCTCTCTCTCTCTCTCTCTTCTCTCTCTCTCTTCTCTCTCTTTCCTCTCCTCTCTCTTTCTCTCTCTCTCTCTCTCTCTCTCTCTCTCTCTCTCTCTCTCTCTCTCTCTCTCTCTCTCTCTCTCTCTCATCTCTCTCTCTCTCTCTCTTCTTTCTCTCTCCTCTCTCTCTCTCTCTCTCTCTCTCTCCATACACTTGTCGACGAATAAGACCTTATAAACCATGGCTGGTTCATTAGGTTTCAAGTCTATCTACTACACGATGGTCATTAAGACTGCATGTCACCTGTACACCACCAGTCAAGAATACTTTAATACCTAAAATACTAAGTAAAGTAAACTACCAGTGTATATACTCTAACATATACATTTATCGGTGTATATACACACATAAACATCTCTAAATAGACATACACAAATACAAGTATAAATAACCTTGCAAAACATACTTTGTGTCGTCACTCGATAAGAAAACATATTAACATTTATTTACAAAAAAAAAAAAAAACATCGTCGCTCGAACAAAAACAAAAACAAAAGACATATGCAACCAGTGGCTTTATCAATAAAATTTAAGGCTGGCGAAACGTCTACAATAAAGATCCCCAGATGGTGCACATGTGTCTAATTCTTCATGAATAGTGGCACGTCTTTCCCAGGTTAACACTGTGTCTTAAGGTTATTACATGATGGAACTAACCAGCTCTGACTTACGAAATCGTAATAACACGATTGCAAACAAACCATACTCCGGCCGGGATTGAACCCGCGGTCAGAGAGTCTCAAAACTCCAGACCGTCGCGTTAGCCACTGGACCAGCTAGCCACAATAAGATTCTTTTCTGTATAACACTAACAGTACACGATTCTCAAGGCTCAGGGACTGACCACCTTAAAACCATACCTCAAAGTTGATGGACTGACCACCTTAAAACCACTACCTCAAGGTTGGTGGACTGACCACCTTAAAACTACTACCTCAAGGTTGATGGACTGACCACCTTAAAACTTCAAGGGTGATGGACTGATTACATCGTCTTCAAGTATCTTCTGCTTCTATCAACTTTTCTCTACTCGACTGAAAAAGCCTACTGTGTAGGCGAAACGTTTCGAAATAAAGATACCTAACTGTTGCATATGTGTCTTACCTAACAACCTGTCGGTATTTTATATAATTTGAATGTTCATTACCTCAAGGCTCAGGGACTGACCACCTTAAAACCACTACCTCAAGGTTGATGGACTGACCACGTCATCAAGAACAACTGGATGTGTCACTGGCGTAAGAAAACAAAAACATCAATAAAAGAACAGTACAGGAGCTTTACCGAAAGGAAACGTTTTGCCACGAGTGGCTTCATCGGTCTCTCAATAAATGTACTGAAATAAACACAAATATCTTCGACAGTCTGTCGGTGTCACTATAACATTTGCAACACATAAAGAAAGACTCGTTTATGCTTTACTGTTTCCCAAAACATTTTGGTGAGTGAGGAATTTAAGTGCGGCTCTTTCTCAATCTTCTATCCTATTTCCCAGAGTGAACTAGCTCTTATTAGCTTAACTTAACCTGATTGGATCAACCACTCAGGATAACCTGGTTTTGATAATTGTTTTCTGATTATTTCACTTTCTAAGTAAAGAAACATAGGCCCACTAATCCGAGGAAAATGGTAGACATAAGAACATACGATCGGAGGAGCACTGCTAAAGGTCTACTGGTCCGTGAGGAATAAGTCACATGTGTATTATCTAAGTATTTTTACTCTGAAGACGGTTTGCAAAAGCAGTGGAATATGGAGCAATCAGTCCCCAGTCTTGCAGGAGTATACACAGAAGAGAGCGGAAGATGAGGTAATCAGTCCCTCAGCCAACTACTGGTTAACCCTAGGTAGGTCTATCTTATACATCTAACCAGGTACCCACCCAGCCTATTTTTAAAAATGACGAATAAAACACATGTGCAACGCCTGGTACCTTATTCATCACGAAGATACCCTGGTATCTTATTCATCACGAAGATACCCTGGTATCTTATTCATCACGGAGATACCCTGGTATCTTATTCATCACGGAGATACCCTGGTATCTTATCCATCACGGAGATACCCTGGTATCTTATTCATCACGGAGATACCCTGGTATCTTATTCATCACGGAGATACCCTGGTATCTTATTCATCACGAAGATACCCTGGTATCTTATTCATCAAGAAGATACCCAGGTATCTTATTCATTAACTCATCAGTACCAGTGAGGCAATGAATCACATCATTATTTGGGAAGAGTGATGAGTAAAGTCATAACGTGATACCAGACATCGTTTCGCCCAGTCATGTGACAGATGCTTCACCAGACTCACTTTCGCCACGGTTCGGTTACCACTACAAATGCCTCTATTTTTTTTTTTTGATTTCACCAGGAAGACAAAACTGACATTGGTAGCGCACGCTTTTTTCCGGGACGACGTTTCGCTCTGTGTAGAGCAATTTACAACAAGACATAACCTAATAAAGCTCTACACAGAGTGAAACATGACTTGATAAGGCTCTAAACAGAGTGAAATATGACTTGATACAGCTCTACACAGAGTGAAACATGACTTGATAAAGCTCTACAGAGTGAAACATGACTTGATACAGCTCTACACAGAGTGAAACATGACTTGATAAAGCTCTACACAGAGTGAAACATGACTTGATAGAGCTCTACACAGAGTGAAATATGACTTGATAAAGCTCTAAACAGAGTGAAATATGACTTGATACAGCTCTACACAGAGTGAAACATGACTTGATAAAGCTCTACACAGAGTGAAACATGACTTGATAAAGCTCTACACAGAGTGAAACATGACTTGATAAAGCTCTACACAGAGTGAAACATGACTTGATAAAGCTCTACACAGACTGAAACATAACTTGATAGAGTTCAATACTGAAATATGACTTGATAAAGCTCTACACACCAGTGAAAATGACTTGAACACTCTACAGCTGAATAACGATACACTTGCTGGTTCAATACGAACACCCAGCTGGCAATAACGAACACCCAGCTGGCAATAACGAACACCCAGCTGGCAATAACGATCACCCAGCTGGCAATAACGATCACCCAGCTGGCAATAACGATCACCCAGCTGGCAATAACGATCACCCAGCTGGCAATAACGATCACCCAGCTGGCAATAACGATCACCCAGCTGGCATTAACGATCACCCAGCTGGCAATAACGATCACCCAGCTGGCAATAACGATCACCCAGTGGCAATAACGATCACCCAGCTGGCAATAACGATCACCCAGCTGGCAATAACGATCACCCAGCTGGCAATAACGATCACCCAGCTGGCAATAACGATCACCCAGCTGGCAATAACGACACCCAGCTGGCAATAACGACACCCAGCTGGCAATAACGATCACCCAGCTGGCAATAACGATCACCCAGCTGGCAATAACGATCACCCAGCTGGCAATAACGATCACCCAGCTGGCAATAACGATCACCCAGCTGGCAATAACGAACACCCAGCTGGCAATAACGATCACCCAGCTGGCAATAACGATCACCCAGCTGGCAATAACGAACACCCAGCTGGCAATAACGAACACCCAGCTGGCAATAACGATCACCCAGCTGGCAATAACGAACACCCAGCTGGCAATAACGATCACCCAGCTGGCAATAACGATCACCCAGCTGGCATTAACGATCACCCAGCTGGCAATAACGATCACCCAGCTGGCAATAACGATCACCCAGTTGGCAATAACGATCACCCAGCTGGCAATAACGATCACCCAGCTGGCAATAACGATCACCCAGCTGGCAATAACGAACACCCAGCTGGCAATAACGAACACCCAGCTGGCAATAACGATCACCCAGCTGGCAATAACGATCACCCAGCTAGCAATAACATCACCAGCTGCAATAACATCACCCAGCTGGCAATAACGATCACCCAGCTGGCAATAACGAACACCCAGCTGGCAATAACGATCACCCAGCTGGCAATAACGAACACCCAGCTGGCAATAACGATCACCCAGCTGGCTATTACAGTCTCCAGAAGTTGTAATTGAATCTTGCAGGCGTAAAAAAAGATGTAATTTTTTTTAGTGTAAATTGGAACAAGTGACTAAAATATGACAAGGATAACTTTTGTGTTTGTGTTTTATTTGTCTGGAAAATGTGGCAGAATTTGATTTCATGGTCGTGGGTTGCTATAAGTTGGGTCTACTACCATATATGCGAATATGGTAAACATAGGTACCACGTCAGGCTGAAGAGTCACATACATACACACACCTGTCATCCAAGGAACGGTCCGTTTAGGGGTTCGAAACACACTAATCTAGTGTACCAAGGCCCAGCAGGTCCATGGCCCATCTGGTTCAGGTAAACAGTTAAACACTATTCACATTTTAAGGCCCAAGGTTCAACTGGTGACAATTTTAAACGTATATATATATATATATATATTATATAATTATATATATATATATATATATATATATATATATATATATTATATATATATATATATATATATATATATATATATATATATATATATAAACATTGCTTCTACGTCCACAGCAGGACTCGAACCTACAAATTCTGTATCAGAGTCCACAGTACTTTACCAGTGAGCCAGACCTCAGATATGTATGGGCGCCTAGACGTAGCTAGACGATGTTACCCCATACCCCTGGGGCACCAGGCATTGTTTTCAAAGGTATCTCACCAAATCCTGCCACATGCAGTGGACAACGAAAGA
This sequence comes from Cherax quadricarinatus, assembly GCF_026875155.1. Lineage (NCBI taxonomy): Eukaryota > Metazoa > Arthropoda > Malacostraca > Decapoda > Parastacidae > Cherax > Cherax quadricarinatus. The sequence goes on from NC_069414.1 coordinate 51,588,369, forward strand.
GATTTGAAATGCTTAACAATTCGAAAACAGACGAAATTATTTACAAACATTATGTGTACGTCCACACCAGGACTCATACTGAGGCAAATAAATTCCTCTGAGCCTCCCATCCCTCATGCAGAGGAATGAGGATGGAGGGGAATGAGGGGGATGGAAAGTGGATGATACCTCCACTTGTTTCATTACTTGCAACTGCCACTTATTCACTTTTATCAACTTGCTGATCTATTATCTATTACAATCTTATATTACACTACAAACCGCCGACACTTTTTTTTTTAAACACTTTTCTAAGTTACAGAGAGTCTCTTAGCTTTCAGACATTTTTCAAGTCTTCACAGACGTCCCTTGATACTAGAAACTTTACATAACATTTCTAGGCATTAGACACATTTTTCTAAGCAGTGGGAACACTTTGCAGGGTTTTAGACAGCTTTTCTATAAATCAGACAGACCTTCCTAGGTATTAGACGCATCTTTCTAAACAGGTGGTACACTTTCTAGGTATTAGACGCATCTTTCTAAACAGGTGGTACACTTTCTAGGTATTAGACGCATCTTTCTAAACAGGTGGTACACTTTCTAGGTATTAGACACATTTTTCCAAGCAGTAGGGACACTTTCTAGGATTTTAGACAGATTTTCTAGAAATTAGACAGACCTTTCTAGATATTACATATAGTTTACTAGTATTATAACAATTGGATCAAGAACCCATCATTGCCATCAAGGCATAGCTCCGCGGAGAGAGAGAAATGAGACAGAGACAGATAGATAGATAGATAGATAGATAGAGAGAGAGAGAGAGAGAGAAGAGAGAGAGAGAGGAGAGAGAGAGAGAGAGAGAGGGGGAGAGATGAGAGATGAGAGAGAGAGAGGGGAGAGAGAGAGAGAGAGAGAGAGAGAGAGAGAGAGAGAGGTCAGATCTCTATCGGGTCTCCCACGCTGACCCAAATTATTACTAATTAACAGATGTCTTCACTCGGACACACAATAACATAACATCAATATTTAGGGATGAACATCTGAACATTAAAACGAACAAGTGAACATTGAAATGAACATCCGAACATTAAGATGATCATCTGAACATTTAAGATGAACATTTGAACATTAAGGAGAAAACTAATTTATCTTTCCATGTATATTCAACGAAATATATAATAAAATATATATTAAACATATACAATTCACCAAAATCAATTTCTTCTTTGGTGCATCGCTCTGAGTCACAAAAAAAAAAAAAAAAGAAAGATGGAGGTATTAGGTCGGTTGTCATGGGCGACACTCTTCATCGACTCTTTTCCAGAACTGGTGTCCGAAGTGTGGGTTGAGCGGCGGCCATGATGCTTCAACCAAACCAGTTGAAAATGGTCTTAAATGAAACGTTTCGCCTACACAGTAGGCTTCTTCAGTCACATAGAGAGTCAGTAGGTGTAGTAGTGAAATGAAGATGATGTGATTGTTCCAGACCATGGAGGTGAACTCTTCTCCAGGCTGAGGGACTGACCACCTCCAATACTATTTCTCCAATGTTGATGGACTGATTACATCATCTTCATTTTACTACTACACCTGCTGCCTCTGTATTTGACTGAAGAAGCCTGCTGTGTAGACGAAACGTTTCAACAATAACATAGCCAACTGTTGCATATGTGTTTTAATCATCAACCGAACCAGTTTAACTCTGATACCTCTTAAGTAGCGGTTCATGCAACAAGAGCATTTATCAACAATCTTCCTTTGGCAGATTTCAAGAACGTGCTAAATCACCTGTAAAGAGACATGATATTATGGTAGTCTCTCCCCTCTTGTTTCAGCTGGATACAGGAACGAGTCGAAGCTTCTGTTTGTCAGCTGGATACAGGAACGAGTCGAAGCTTCTGTTTGTCAGCTGGATACAGGAACGAGTCGAAGCTTCTGTTTGAGGAGCATGAAGTCACTTCAAGGGAAGGCGTTCAGTAAGGTGATCCTCTTCACCCATTACTCTTCTGTATATCAACTAGGGAAATCACTGTCAGAGTGTCCGGTGAACCAAACGGCCCCTGGCTGACGGCACACTGGCAGGCCAACAGGAGTCCCTTCTGGCTTAGGTGAAGACACAGGGACAGGCCATGGGACTCATCCTCAGTTCATCCAAAAGTAAAATCATCACAGCCAATAGCAAGTGATCGATGCAGTGAGATCCCTGCTACCAAGTGCGTCAACAAACTATCCTTCACTGGCAGCATCTTGCTTGGAGCACCTCTTGAAATTGATGCCATTGACGCAATTCTTGAGAACAGACTGGACAATTTCAGGATGGTGGAACAATGAATAAACAGTGTATAAGCCCACAGTGGCCTCGTACCCTCTCACAAAGTGCTTGAGTCTACCTAGGTTAACATATTTCCTAAGATGTGCACCCTCATTTGAGAACTCTCTACTGAGGAAATTAGACACATGTGTAACATTTAGGTTTCTTAATTTCTAGACGTATCGCCAACCAGTGCCTTTATCAATACAATTCAAGGGCATAATCTGAAGAATGTAGAACAGTATACGAAAAATGAGGTTATCAGTCCCTCAGCCTTACAGTTGGTAAAGAGCACCGTAGTCTTGAAGGAACTGCAGATTATGTCCTTGTATTGTATTGATAAAACCACTGGTTGGCGAAACCTCTATAAATAAAGAAACCCAGATGTTGCACATGTGTCTAATTTCTTCACACTGTCGGTATCGTACACCACTTATGTACAACCCTGTACTATATGAATACGAGAGTATCATGAGGTTGATATTTACAAAAGTAATCAACCTCACTCTATGACCAAGCTACACTTCCAGTCAGACTTCCTGTCTTTATGTACTGCGTCCAGCGAACAATGCTGGGGTTCACGACCCAAAGTTCACTGATGGAGCCAGGTTCTGGTGTATTCTAATAAGCTCCATAAGGTCCCCAACCTGCACATAGAAATCACTCCCTACGAAAGCAAAAGACTTGGCAGGCGATGCAACATACGCCCAGTGAAAAGTAGGGGCGCCATTAGTATACTAAGAGAAAACACAAAAAGTGTCCGGGACCCAAGACTGTTCAACAGCCTCCCATCAGGTATAAGGAGAATTACCAAGAGACTCCCGGTTGTCTTCAAGAGAGAGCTGAACAGACACCTAAACTCAACGCCGGATCAGCAGGGCTGTTCGTACGTTGGACTACATGCGACCAGCAGTAAGAGCCTAGTTGATCAGGCCCTGATCAACCGGGATGCCTGGTCGTGGACCAGGCCGCGGGGGCGTTGATCCCTGTAATACCCTCCAGGTAGATAACCGGACCTGCTTTGTGGTAAAACGACACAAGTGAAACCTAATGTGATATTTTATTGTGGCAACGTTTAGCTTTCCAGGAGCTTTGTGAAGCTCCCGGAGAGCGAAACGTTGTCACAATAAAATGTCACATTAGTTGCACTTGTGTACTTTTATCTAACATACTGTCGGTAATTCTACCAACATTATTACAGACCTGCTTTACCCAGCAACTACAGTCACACTGTGATGGCCCAATAGTGCAGAATGAAGGCTCAAAAAAGCTCGAGGGTATGTTAGGGAAGGGCCAAGATCGCTCCCTGGCAGTAAGAGCCCCTCATGCACGGGATTTTCAGCTGGCTCTCCCCCAATTTCTCCCTAGGCCTGGTCGTGGACAGGGCCGCGGGGGCGCTGATCCCATGAATACCCTCTAGGTAGACTCCAGGTAGGCAACCGACTCGACCTGCAGATCATTCGCATCGGTGTTATACTTCACTTTGCCGCCGCTCTCCCGGAGGATCTCTAGTGTTACTGAGGCGATGCATCAGCAGACCGATTTGGATATCATGGTCTTGTTTGTCGTAAATCTGAGGGAAACATTGCAAGGCATTAAGACGTTAATAATGTCAAAAGGGGCCTTGCAACACCCAGATGCACAGCAATAAAGGAGACGCCCCAACTATGCAGAGCTGATGGCAGCCAAAAGTGTCCAGATGTAATTAACTTACAAACGGCAAGCAGGTGGTGTGGGACTAAACATATGTGTCCACACTGACTGACACTTATCTCTAATACAGCAGGAAGGGAAGGGCAGCTGTTAGCTTTAGGGAGCCCCAAAAGTATAGAAAACATGGTTAACTCGTCCATCATTACATGTTTGTTGCCACTGGTTGAATGACCCTCGGCTCATGGGGGAAAGAGTGCATTAGGGCAACTAGACATGGGCTGGTTTTGATTAATACCTGAGGTTTTGATGCAAATTCCTGAGTAGCTCTGAGAAAAGGTTAGACAAATAGGAAGGTGGGAATGGTTGGTTTTGACAAGGAACTGTCTTGTACGGGCCAGCAAGCCTGCTGCAGTGCTGCTTCATTCTTATGTTATGTTCTATAGCAGCAAGTTTTGTGTTTCAGTTCACAGTGTTGCAGTTCAGAGGGTTAATGTCTGTTGTGAAGAATTACACGCTTGTGCACAACCTATGTATCTTTATTTGGGACGTTCGCCATCCAGTGACGTTATCAACCCAATAAAAGGAAAAATTAAAAGAATGTGGAATTGGTACTTATTTCTTGCACTGTAAAAACAAAGCCACGACTGCGAAAGTCTAAAAATAAGATATTCAGTTTTTGTATGTGTCTTTCTCAGGGAGCCCCCGGGTTTTTCCATGAAAAAGTTTATTCTTTTTCTGGGTGAGGGTCCCCGGGACAGTTCTGAGGAGTCCCTTAAAAAAAAAAAAAAAAAAAAAAATATATTATTTTAAATATTTAAATTATTTTATATATATATATTTTTATTATTTTAAATTTTAAAATTTTTAATATATATATTAATATATATATATAAAATTTATATATACATTATATATAATATATATTAAAATATAATATATTTATTATATATAATATTTTATATATATAATAAAATATATATAAAATATATATATAATATATATAAAAATATATATATTAAAAATTATTTATATATTTTTATATATATTATATATATATATATATATATATTATATATAAAATTTAAAAGTTTAGATATGAAAGTGTAAAAAACTCGGGGAAGTTCACTCACGCATGGAAAAACTAAAACAAACTTCTTCATGGATTCAACCATGGCGGGCTCAGAAGTTTTGAGTTTCCGGGTGAGGGGTCGTCTGTGGTATATATGTGTGTCCCACCGTTTGTGATTGCGGGTGTCGATTCAAATTCCTGGCCCCCCTCTTCACTGCTGCTACAACGTCCTTTATCCCCCCCCTGAGCTTTATCAAATTTCCCTCTTAAAACAGTAGGGGGTTCCTGCCTCCATACGCCCTTTTTTACTATACAACACGAAATGGTGTGTGTGTGTGTGTGTGTGGTGTGTGTGTGTGTGGTGTGTGTGTTGTGTGTGTGTGTGTGTGTGTGTATGTGTGGTGTGTGTGTGTTGGTGTGTGTGTGTTTTGTTGTTGTGTTTGTGTGTGTGTTTTTGTGTGTGTGTGTGTGTGGTGGTGTGTGTGGGGTTGTGTGTGTGTGGTGTGTGTGTGTGTGTGTGTGTGTTGTGTGGTGTGTGTGTGGTACTCACCTAATTGTTCACCTAATTGGGGTTGCGGGGGTCGAGACCCCCCGGGCCCCCGCCTCTTCCTGATCGCTACTGGATCCTCTCTTCTCTGTTTCCTGAGCTTTGTCATCCTCTTTTTAAAATATTATGGTTCCTGCCCCACTACTTCACTTGCTGGCTATTCCATGCTAAAACTCTATCTAAAAATACTTCTAACGCCCTGTGACTGTCTAGCTTCGCTTCCATTGTGACCCCTTGTCCATGTGCCCCTCCTGGAACACCCCTATCTCTGCCCACCTTGTTATTCCCGCAGTATTTTGTTTCGTTTATGCTCCCCTGCCCCTTGTCCCCAATGTCGTCGTCCGTTTTCCCCTTAACTTTCCTGTACGACTTTCCCCTTGAGCTCTGGACTACCCTTTGTTTGCAAACCCTTTTTGTATTTTCTCTAATTTTTGACGTGCTGCCAGGGTGGGTTCCAGAGGGGCTGCTACTCCGTATGGGCCAAACAACCAGTGACAGTTTTTGAACGTTTCCTTTTAAGGTTGGGAACCTATTCTCAGGTTTCCCCAGGCCCCCGTATGCTGCAGGGGTTATTTGGTTGAGTGTGCCTCCGGTGATGGTCGGTGTTATGGTCACCCCAAGGTCTTTCCCCTGAGTGAGGTCTCTGTTTTGTCCACCTAGCCCATTTGTTGCGGGTTTTTTTGGCCCCTCCCCAAACTTCATGACTTTGCATTTGGCTGATTAATTCGAGAAGCCCGTTTCTGGACCCATGTCCCCTGTCGGGCTCTTTGCAGTCCCCTCATCCCGTCCATTTAAAAGAGTGTGTGTGTGTGTGTGTGTGTGTGTGTGTGTTGTGTGTGTGGTGTGTTGTGTGTGTGTTGTGTGTGGCTCACCCAGTTGTACTCACCTAGTTGAGGGTTTAGGGACGAGTCCAAGCTCTGGGCCCGCCTCTTACTGGTCCTACTGACCCCGGCTTTATCATACCCCGCTTAAAACTATGTAGGATCCTGCCTCCACTGCATCGCTTCCCCAAAAAAATTCCACTTCCCGATATCATTGGCTTTTAAGAAATACTTCTAACATCCCCGGGATTCATCGTGTCTTAAAATTCCAATGTGTCCCTTGTTGCGTGTCCCATCTGGACCACCCCGTCTTTGTCCCCCTTGTCAATTCCTCTCATATTTTGTATGCGTTATCGTGTCCCCCCCATCTCCCTGTCCTCATGTGTCAGGTTATTTCCTTAACCCCTCCTCGTAGGGCAAAACCCCTTAGCTTGGGATAGTCTTGTTGCAAACCTTTGCACTTTCTCTTTCTTAGCTTTAGGGGGGGCAAAAAAACCCCGGGGCAATAACGATCACCAGTGGCAATAACGTTTCACCTAGCTGGCAATAACAAACACCAGTGGCAATAACGACACCCAGCTGGCTTAAACGATCACCCAGTTTGCAATAACGATCAACCAGCTAGCAAATAACGTTCACCGCTTAAATTAACGATCCACCCAGCGGGCAATAAACGATCACCAAGCTGGCAATAACGAACACCCAGCTGGCAATAACGAATCCCAGCTGGCAAAACCCGAACAACCAGCTGGCAATAACGATCACCAGCGGGCTATTACAGTTCAGAGTTGTAATTGAATTGCAGGCGTAAAAAAAATTTAATTTTTTTAGTGTAATTGGAACAAGTGACTAAATATGACAAGGATAATTTTGTTTTGTGTTTTAATTTGTCGGAAAATGTGGCAGAATTTGATTTATGGTCGTGGTGCTATAATTTGGGGTCTACTCCCATATATGCGAATTTTTAAACTTGGTTTACCACGTCAGCTGAAGAGTACTTACATACAACACCTGTCATCCAAGGGAAACGGGTCGTTTGGGGTTCGAAACACACTATTCTAGTGTACCAAGGCCAGCAGGTCCAGGGCCCATCTGGTTCAGTAAACAGTAAAACTATTCACATTTTTTAAGGCCAAGGTTCAATTGGCCCCAATTTTTTAAAGTATAAATTATAATTTTTAATATATTATTTTATATATAATATATTATATATATATATATATTATATTTTATATATTTTTATATATATATATTATATTATATTATATATAAACATTGTTCTCGTCCACAGCGGGACTCAAACCCTACAAATTCTGTTCAGAGCCCACAGTACTTTAAAAGTGAGGCCAGACTCAGTATTTTTATGGCCCCTTTGACGTACTGACGATGTTCCCCCATACCCTGGGGCACCAGGGACAACCGAAAGAGAGATTTGAAATGCTTAAAAATTCGAAAACGGGCGAAATTATTTACAAACATTATGTTTTTCGTCCACCAGGACTCAATTACTGAGGAATAAATTCTCTGAGCCTCCCCATCCTAAATGGAGGATGAGGATGGGAGGGGAATGAGGGGGATGGAAAGTGGATGATACCTCATTTGTTTCAATTATTGGGCAACGGGCACTTATTCACTTTTATCAACTTGCTGATATATTATCTATTACAATCTTTTATTACACTCAAACCGCCGAAAACTTTTTTTTTAAAACTTTTCTAAGTTACAGAGAGTCTCTTAGATTTCGGGAAAATTTTCAAGTCTTCACAGACGCCCCTTTGATACTAGAAACTTTACATACATTTCTAGGATTAGACACATTTTTCTAAGCAGTGGGAACATTTGGGGAGGAAAAAAAGGGAAGGAAGGTTTTTAAAAGGGGACATTTTAGGAGGTTTTGGAGGGAAGGTTTTAGACGATTTTTAGAAATTTAGACAGACCTTCTAGTTTAAAGGATTTAAATTGAGAACCATCTTTCCCATGTAGCTGGAGAGAGAAAAAGGGAGACAGAGAGATGAAGAGAGAGAGAGAGGAGAAGGGGAGGAGAAGAGGAGAGAGAGTGGACGATGGGGGGAGAAAGGGGGTGTAGGGGGGGAAAAAAGGGGGGAGAGGAGAGTGAGTGAGGGGAGGAGGGAGAGAGAGAGGGGATGGGAGAGATTGAGGATGAAGGAGAGAGGTGAGAAGAGAGAGAGAGAGAGAGAGAGAGGGAGAAGAGGAGGAGAGAAGAGAGAGAGAGAGATGGGGGGAGCGAGAGGAGAGAGGGAGAGAGAGAAGAGGGGAGAGAGAGGAGACTGAGGAAGAGAGGAGAGAGAGATGAGAAGAGAGAGAGAGAGAGAGAGGAGAGAGAGAGAGAGGAGGAGAAGAGAGAGAGAGTGAGAGAAGGAGAGAGATTGAGAGAGTGAGAGGAGAGAGAGGAATGAGGAGGAAGGAGAGAGGGTGGGGAGAGGAGAGAGGAAGAGAGAGAGGTAAAGAGGAGAGAGGGGAGAGGAGAGAGAGAGAGAGAGTTGAGAGAAGGAGAGAGAGAGGTGAAGGTGAGAAGAGGGAAGGAGAGAGAGAGAAGAGAGAAGAGGAAGAGAGAGAAGAGAGGGAAGGGGAGAAGGGGTGAGACGAGAGAGGGAGAGGGGAGAAGAGAGAGAGAAGAGAGAGGGAGAGAGAAAGGAGAGAGAGGAGGGGAAAGAGAGAGAGAGAGAGAGAGAGAGAGAGAGAGAGAGAGGATAGAGAGAGAGAGGGGGAAGGAGAAGAGGGGGGGAGAGAGAGAGAGAGAGAGAGGTCAGATCTCTATCGGGTCTCCCACGCTGGCCCAAATTATTACTAATTAACAGATGTCTTCCACTCGGAAAACACAATAACATAACATCAATATTTAGGGAATGAACATCTGAACATTAAAACGAACAAGTGAACATTGAAATGAACATCCGAACATTAAGATGATCATCTGAACATTAAGATGAACATTTAAACATTAAGGAGAAAACTAATTTATCTTTCCATGTATATTCAACGAAATATATACTAAATATATATTAAAACATTACAATTCCCCAAAAATCAATTTCTTCTTTGGTGCATCGCTCTGAGTCAAAAAAAAAAAAAAAAGAAAGATGGAGGTATTAGGTCGGTTGTCATGGGCGACACTCTTCATCGACTCGTTTCCAGAACGGGTTTGTCGAAGTGTGGGTTGAGCGGCGGCATTGATGCTTCAACCTAACCAGTTGAAAATGGTCTTAAATGAAACGTTTCGCCTACACAGTAGGCTTCTTCAGTCAATGAGAGTTCGTAGGTTGTAGTGTGAAATGATAGATTGTGATTGTTCCAGACCTGGAGGTGAAATTTCTCCAGGCTGAGGGATGCCCAAACCCAAATACTATTTCAAATGTTGATGGACTGATTACATTTTCTTCATTTTACACTAACCTGTTTGCCTCTGTATTTGACTGAGAACCCGGCTGTGTAGACGAAAGTTTCAACAATACATGCAACTGTTGCAATATGTGTTTTAATCATCAACCGAACCAGTTTAACTCTGATACCTCTTAAGTAGCGTTCATGCAACAAGGCATTTATCACAATCTTCCTTGGCAGATTTCAAGAACGTGCTAACCCACTGTAAAGAGACATGATATTATGGTAGTCTCTCCCCTCTTGTTTCAGCTGGATACAGGAACGAGTCGAAGCTTCAGTTTGAGGAGCATGAAGTCACTTCAAGGGAAGGCGTTCAGTAAGGTGATCCTCTTCACCCATTACTCTTTGTATATCAACTAGGGAAATCACTGTCAGAGTGTCCGGTGAACCAAACGGCCCCTGGCTGACGGCACACTGGCAGGCCAACAGGAGTCCCTTCTGGCACATCTTGTTCAGGTGAAGACACAGGGACAGGCCATGGGACTCATCCTCAGTTCATCCAAAAGTAAAATCATCACAGCCAATAGCAAGTGATCGATGCAGTGAGATCCCTGCTACCAAGTGCGTCAACAAACTATCCTTCACTGGCAGCATCTTGCTTGGAGCACCTCTTGAAATTGATGCCATTGACGCAATTCTTGAGAACAGACTGGGGCAAAATTTTAGGTGGTTGGAACAATGAATAAGCAGTGTTTAAGCCCACAGTGGCCTCGTACCCTCTCACAAAGTGCTTGAGTCTACCTAGGTTAACATATTTCCTAAGATGTGCACCCTCATTTGAGAACTCTATACTGAGGAAATTAGACACATGTGTAACATTTAGGTTCTTAATTTCTAGACGTTTCGCCAACCAGTGGCTTTATCAATACAATTCAAGGGCATTTAATCTGAAGAATGTGAACAGTATACGAAAAATGAGGTTATCAGTCCCTAGCCTTGCAGTTGGTAAAGAGCACCGTAGTCTTGAAGGAACTACAGATTATGTCCTTGTATTGTATTGATAAAAAACCCCTGGTTGGCGAAAAACCCCTATAAATAAAGAAACCCAGATGTTGCACATGTGTCTAATTTCTTAAAACTGTCGGTATCGTACAACCACTTATTTACAAACCCCGTACTTTATGAATACGAGAAGTATCATGAGGTTTATATTTACAAAAGTAATCAACCTCACTCTATGACCAAAGCTAAAACTTCCAGTCTGACTTCCTGTCTTTATGTACTGCGTCCAGCGAACAATGCTGGGGTTCACGACCCAAAGTTCACTGATGTAGCCAGGTTCTGGTATATTTCTAATAAGCTCCATAAGGTCCCCAACCTGCACATAGAAATCACTCCCCACGAAAGCAAAAGACTTGGCAGGCGATGCAAACATACGCCCAGTGAAAAGTAGGGGCGCATTAGTATACTAAGAGAAAACACAAAAAATGTCCGAGACCCAAGACTGTTCAACAGCCTCCCATCAGGTATAAGGAGAATTGCCAAGAGACTCCTGGTTGTTTTCAAGAGTGAGCTGAAAAGACACCTAAACTCAACGCCCGGATTTAGCAGGGCTGTTCGTACGTTGGACTACATGGGACCAAACAGTAAGAGCCTAGTTGATCAGGCCCTGATCAACCGGGATGGCTGGTCGTGGACCAGGCCCGGGGGGGCGTTGATCCCGGGAATACCCTCCAGGTAGATAACCGGACCTGCTTTTTGGTAAAACGACACAAGTGAAACCTAATGTGATATTTTTTTTGTGGCAACGTTTAGCTTTCCCGGAGCTTTGTGAAGCTCCGGAGAGCGAAACGTTGTCACAATAAAATGTCACTTAGTTGCACTTGTGTACTTTTATCTAACATACCCGTCGGTAATTCTACCAACATTATTACAGACCTGCTTTACCCAGCAATACAGTCACACTGTGAGGCCCAATAGTGCAGAATGAAGGCTCAAAAAATCTAGGGCCCGGTCGTTGGACAGGCCGCGGGGGCGTGATCCCCTGATACTTAGGTAGACTCCTGGTAGGCACCGACTCGACCTGCAGGTCATTTCGACTCGGTGTTTACTTCACTTTGCCGCCGCCCCTTCCGGAGGATCTCCCGTGTTACTGAGGCGATGATCGCAGACGATTTGGAATATCATGGTCTTGTTTGCGTAAATCTGAGGGAAACATTGCAGGGATTAAGCGTTAATAATGTTCAAGAGGGGCTTGCAACACCCAGATGCACGCATAAGGAGGACGCCCCAACTATGCAGGGGCTGATGGCAGCCAAAAGTGTCAATGTTAATTTTAAATTACAAACGGCAAGCAGTGGTGTGGGTAAACAGTGTGTCCACACTGCTGACACTTATCTCTAATAAGCAGGAAGGAAGGGGGGCAGCGTTAGCTTTAGGGAGCCCCAAAAAATATAGAAAACATGGTAATCGTCCTCATTCATGTTTGTTGCCAGTTGAAGGCCTCGGCTCAGGGGGAAAGAGTGCTTAGGCAATAGGAATGGGTGGTTTGATTAATACCTGAGGTTTTGATGCAAATTCCCGAGTAGCTCTGAGAAAGTTAGACAAATAGGAGGGAGGGAATGGGGGGTTTGACAAGGAACTGTCTTGTACGGGCCCCGCAAAGCCTGCTGCAAGGGTTTGTTGCTTCATTCTTGTTATGTTATAGCAGCAAGTTTTGTTGGTTCAGTTCACAGTGTTTCAGTTCAGGGGTTAATGTCTGTGTGAAGAATTACACCTTGTTCAACAACCTTGTATTTTTATTTGTAGAGTTACGCCATCCGTGACGTTATCAATCAAAAACGACATATGTAAAGAATGTGGAATACGTACATTATGTTTGCCTGTATTTAAAAAAGCCACTGACTGGCGAAAAAAGTCTACAAATAAAGATATTCAGTGTTGCAGATGTGTCTAATTCTTAAGGGAGAACTCGAGTTTCCTGAAGCAAGGTTATTCTTTTCTTGAGGATGAGGGTCCCCAGGACATTCTAGAGGTGGTACCTTAAAAAAACAAAAAAAAAAATTTATATAATTATATATATATATATTTATATTATATATATATTAATTATATTTTTATATAATTTATAATATATATATATATATATTATATAATATATATATATATAATTTATATATTTAATTTTGTCGTGCCGAATATGTAAAATGAGTCAATTAGCAAGAAAACTCATTTAAATTAAGCCATTACAAATTTTCATTCTAAGTTTAAAGATATATTTTTCATTAATGTTAAAGTAAAAAAAATTTAATTTTGCTCCAAAAGAATCTTAGAAAACTTACCTAAACTCCCATTATAACAAGAACAATTTATTTAGCCTAACTCAACCAAAAATATATTTTGATTTGTTTACAATAATTTAATACTAAAAAAACATATGAAATATATTATTTTTTTCCTTAGTTCAGAATAATCTTGGCGAAATTATTTCATACACAAATTTTCGCTTGTCCCATATGGAGATGAGCGTTGTAATTAAGCCAAATCGCAAGTTTGCTATCGGGCAATATATATATATATATATATATTATATTATATATATATTATATATATAAAATATATATATATTTATTTATATATATATATATATATATATATGGAGATGGGAATACAGTGCCTGCACTCTGAAGGAGGGGGTTTAAAATTGAGTTTTAAAAATGTAGTGTAAAGCACCCTTCTGGCAAGAAGTGATGGAGTTGATGATGGTGAAGTTTTCTTTTTCGGGCAACCCTGCTTGGTGGGAATCGGCCAGTGTGATAATATAAAAAAAAATAATATTTATTAATTATATATTATATATAGTTAAATGGGATTTTAAAAATCTGGTATGATCCGTGGGGTGTGTGGGTGTGTGTGTTGGGTGTGGTGTGTTTTGGTGGGGGTGTGTGTGTGGGGTTGTGTGTGTGTGTTGTACCTTTTGTACTCACCTAGTAGAGGTGCAGGGGTCGAGTCCAGCTCCTGGCCCCCCCCTTTCCTGATCGCTACTAGGTCACTTCCCGACCGTGGCTTTATAAACCTGCTTAAAGCTATGTAGGATCCTCCCTCCACTGCTCGTTTCCCCAAAAAATTCCACTTCCGACTACTCTGTGGCTAAGAAGTATTTCCCTAACACCCTGTGTTCATCTGTGTCTTCAATTCCCAAACTGTGTCCCCTTGTTGCTGTGTCCCATCCGGGAAACATCTTGTCTTTGCCCCACCTTGTCAATTTTCAGTTTTTTTATGCGTTTATGTCCCCCCTATCTCTCCTGTCCCCAGTGTCGTCGGTTTGTTTTTCCTTAACCCCCCCTGTGGGACATACCCTTAGTTTGGGGACTAGTCTTGTTGCAAACCTTTGCCTTTCTTGTTTCTTTACGTGCTTGGCTAGGTGGTCCAGACTGGTCCCCGCATACTCCAATATGGGTCAAACGTACACGGTGTACAGGGTCCTGAACGATTCCTTATTAAGTTTTGGGAATGCTGTTATGGCGGTTTTCTAGGCGCCTATATGCCCGCAGCAGTTATTTGATTGATATGGGGGCTTCAGGAGATGGGGCCTGGGTTATACCACCCCAAGATCTTTTTCTTGAGTTATGGTTTGTAGTCTCTGGCCCCCTAGACTGTATTCCGTCCTGCGATCTTCTTTGCCTTCCCCAATCTTTATGACTTTGCACTTGGTGGGGTTGAACTCCAGGAGCCAATTGCTGGGACCAGGTCTGCAGCCAGTCCAGATCCCTTTGTAGTTTTTGCCTGGTCTTCGATCGAATGAAATTCTTCCTCAAGTTCATGTTATCTGCAAACAGGGACACCTCGAAGTCTATTCCTTCCGTCATGTCGTTCACAAATACTAGAAACAGTACTGGTACTAGGACTGACCCCTGTGGGACCCCCCTGGTCACAGGGTGCCCCACTCTGAACACCTCGCCACGTACCTGACTCGCTGCTGTCTTCCGACAAGTATTCTCTGATCCATTATAGGTTTCCTTCCCTGTTATCCCTGTTTGGTCCTCCAGTTTTTGCACTAATCTCTTGTGTGGAACTGTGTCAAACGCCTTCTTGCAGTCCAAGAAAATGCAATCCACCCACCCTTCTCTCTCTTGTCTTACTGCTGTCACCACTCCAGTAGGTTTGTGACACAGGATTTCCCGTCCCCGAAACCATGTTGGCTGCTGTTGATGAGATCATTCCTTTCTAGGTGTTCCACCACTCTTCTGATAATCTTCTCCATGACTTTGCATACTATACATGTCAGTGACACTGGTCTGTAGTTTAGTGCTTCATGTCTGTCTCCTTTTTTAAAGATTGGGACTACATTTGTTATCTTCCATGCCTCAGGCAATCTCCCTGTTTCGATAGATGTATTGAATATTGTTGTTAGGGGTACACATAGCACCTCTGCTCCCTCTCTCAGGACTCATGGAGAGATGTTATCCGGCCCCATTGCCTTTGAGGTATCTAGCTCACTCAGAAGCCACTTGATGGTGTACCCCACCTCTCCGTCTTTCTGGAGCCCCTTCTGTCTCCTCTGTGAACACGTCTTTGAAACTCTTGTTAATTCCTCACATACTTCACGGGCCCTTTCTTGTTGTCTCTCCTCCTTCCTTCCCTTTGCCTGATTACCTGGTCCTTGACTGTTGTTTTCCTCCTGATGTGGCTGTATAACAGCTTCGGGTCAGATTTGGCATTCGCTGCTATGTCGTTTTCATATTGTCGTTCGGCCTCCCTTCTTATCTGTGCATATTCATTCTGGCTCTACGACTGCTTCCTTATTCTCCTGGGTCCTTTGCCTTCTATGTTTCTTCCATTCCCTAGCACATTGATTTTTGCCCCCCTGCCCTTTGGGTGAACCATGGGCTCATCCCGGCTTTTTCATTATTCCTGGGTTTCCCTTGGGTACAAAAACCCCTCCTCAGCCTCCTTGTATTTGTTGCCCACATATTCCATCTTCTCATTAACTGGCTTCCCTGCCAGTTCTTCCCGTCCAACTGAACCCCGTTCAGGGGAAATTCCTCATTCCCCCGGGGTAGTCCCCTTTCTTGTAGTTTGGCTTCATTCGCCCTGGCCTTCTGTTCCCCCTCCACTGGTAGCTCTACTGTGGTATTTCGAAGCTTAAAACCACATGAATCGCTGGCCCCAAGGGGTCTTTCATATGTGATGTCCTCAATATCTGCACTACTGAAGGTCCAGTCTTGCTGGTTCATCCTCTCCTCTCTCTCTTGTAGTGTCCCTTACGTGTTGGTACATGAAGTTTTCCGTACCACCTCCTCATTTTGCCTTCTTGTTCTGGGCCCCCATTTTGACTCCCCGTTCTCCCAATCGATTTCCTTGTGGTTAAAGTCATCCATGATCAGGAGCTTTGCCCTGCATGCATCTCTTCTGGCCACTGCACACACTGCAGTGTGTGTGTGTGTGTGTGTGTAGGTTGAACCCATACCTCACGTCAACAAAGTGTCACACTTGACAGCTTGTAGAGAAGCTCAGCTGATCCTTCTTTACTTGCCTAGGTTTAAATTTTTCCATCTCTTCCATTTTTATTTTTCACCCCAAATTTTTTTTTTCTATTTTATTTTCCCTTCTTCTCCCTCTTTCTCTTCCTCCTTATCACTTTTTTTCCTTTTCCTTCCCTTTTTCTACTTTTTGTTCTTGTCCTTATTTCATTTTTTATCTTTTCCCTTTTTTTCAATTTTTTTCGTTTATTATTATGATAATGTTTCACTATTAAAAAATTTTTTTTTCTTAAAACCAATTTTTAAAAAACATTAGAAAAATTCACCTGAAATTTCCTCAAAATAGAGAGCACAAGCCTATGACGTAATACTTCAAAAACAATCGAATGGATGGCGGATGCTGGATGACCAGATGAAAAGGGGATACGAAGGAGTGGCGTGGCGGCGGCGTAGAGGAGGGGGAGATCAAGTTGATGTCCTTATCCCATTCTGTTTACCCTATTGTGACGTGAGATACGTGGTCTGGAGAGTGTAGGCTTGTGTCAGGCAGCCAGACACTACCCCCAGTGTCTGCCAGCCTCACCACCACCCTCAAGCAGCCTCACCACCGCCCTCAGGCTGCCTCAACACCGCCCTCAGGCTGCCTTACCACCACCCTCAGGCGCCCCTCACCACCCCTCAGGCGCCTCAACAAACCCCCGGCCTCAGGCTGCCTCACCACTGCCCTCAGGCTGCCTCACAACCACCCTCAGGCAGCCTCACCACCGCCCTCAGGCTGCCTCACCACTGCCCTCAGGCAGCCTCACCACCGCCCTCAGGCTGCCTCAACACCGCTCTCAGGCAGCCTCACCACTGCCCTCAGGTTGCCTCACCACCGCCCTCAGACTGCCTCACCACCGCCCTCAGGCTGCCTCACCACCGCCCTCAGGCTGCCTCACCACCGCCCTCAGGCAGCCTCACCACCGCCCTCAGGCAGCCTCACCACCGCCCTCAGACAGCCTCACCACCACCCTCAGGCTGCCTTACCACACCCTCAGGCAGCCTCACCACCCCCCCCTAAGCAGCCACACCACCGCCCTCAGGCAAACCTCACCACCGCCCTCAGGCCCGCCCCAACCCGCCCTCAGACAGCCTCACCACCACCCTCAGGCTGCCTTACCACCACCCTCAAGCAGCCTCACCACCGCCCTCAAGCAGCCACACCACCGCCCTCAGGCAGCCCCACCACCACCACCCCAGGCTGCCTCACCACCCTCTCAGGTGCCTCACCACCACCCCTAGGCTGCCTCACCACCACCCTCAGGCGGGCCTCACCACCACCCTCAGGCTGCCTCACCACCGCCCTTAGGCTGCCTCACCACCGGCCTCAGGCAGCCTCACCACCACCCTCAGGCAGCCTCACAACCACCCTCAGGCTGCCTCACCACCACCCTCAGGCTGCCTCACCACCACCCTCAGGCAGCCTCACCACCACCCTCAGGCTGCCTCACCACCACCCTCAGGCAGCCTCACCACCACCCCCCAGGCTGCTCAAACCACCCCAGGCAGCCTACTACCACCCTCAGGCTGCCTCACCACCCCCTCAGGCTGCCCCACCACCACTCTCAGGCTGCCTCACCACCACCCACAGGCTGCCTCACCACTGCCCTCAGGCAGCCTCACCACTGCCCTCAGGCTGCCTCACCACTGCCCTCAGGCAGCCTCACTACTGCCCTCAGGCTGCCTCACCACTGCCCTCAGGCAGCCTCACCACTGCCCTCAGGCTGCCTCACCACCACCCTCAGGCTGCCTCACCACTGCCCTCAGGCAGCCTCACCACCGCCCTCAGGCTGCCTCACCACCACCCTCAGGCTGCCTCACCACCGCCCTCAGGCAGCCTCACCACCACCCTCAGGCTGCCTCACCACCACCCTCAGGCTGCCTCACCACCGCCCTCAGGCTGCCTCACCACCACCCTCAGGCTGCCTCACCACCCCCCTCAGGCTGCCTCAAACCCCCACCCTCAGGTGCCTCACCACCCGCCTCAGGCTGCCTCACCACCGCCCTCAGGCGCCTCACCGCCCCCTCAGGCTGCTTCGCCACCACCCTCAGGCGCTTCACCACCACCCTCAGGCAGCCTCACCACCGCCCTCAGGCTGCTTCGCCACCACCCTCAGGCAGCCTCACCACCACCCTCAGGCTGCCTCACCACCACCCTCAGGCAGCCTCACCACCACCCTCAGGCAGCCTCACCAACCCCTCAGGCTGCCTCACCACCCACCCTCAGGCAGCCTCACCACCACCCTCAGGCTGCCTCACCACCACCCTCAGGCAGCCTCACCACCACCCTCAGGCTGCCTCACCACCACCCTCAGGCAGCCTCACCACCACCCTCAGGCTGCCTCACCACCACCCTCAGGCTGCCTCACCACCACCCTCAGGCAGCCTCACCACCACCCTCAGGCTGCCTCACCACCGCCCTCAGGGTGCCTCACCACCACCCTCAGGCTGCCTCACCACCACCCTCAGGCAGCCTCACCACCCCCCTCAGCAGCCTCACCACCACCCTTTAGGCTTCCTCACCACCGCCCTCAGGCTGCCTCCCACCGCCCTCAGGGGTGCCTCCACCACCACCCTCAGGCTTCCCACCCCCCGCCTCAGGCTGCCTCACCACCACCCTCAGGCTGCCTCACCACCACCCTCAGGCAGCCTCACCACCGCCCTCAGGCAGCCTCACCACCGCCCTCAGGCAGCCTCACCACCACCCTCAGGCAGCCTCACCACCGCCCTCAGGCAGCCTCACCACCACCCTCAGGCTGCCTCACCACCACCCTCAGGCAGCCTCACCACCGCCCTCAGGCAGCCTCACCACCACCCTCAGGCAGCCTCACCACCACCCTCAGGCAGGCTCAACACCACCCTCAGGCTGCCTCACCACCACCCTCAGGCAGCCTCACCACCACCCTCAGGCTGGCCTCACCACCCTCGGCAGCCTCACCAAACCCCCACAGGCAGCCTCACCACCCCCCTCAGGCAGCCTCACCACGCCCTTCAGGCTGCCTTCCACCCCACAGGCCCGCCTCACCACCCGCCCCAGGCAGCTCACCACCCCCAGGCAGCGCTACCCCCCACCCTCAGGCTGCCTCACCACCACCCTCAGGCTGCCTCAAACCACCCCCTCAGGCCTCACCACCACCCCTCAGCTGCCCACCACGCCCTCAGGCAGCCTCACCAGCCCCCCCACTGCCTCGCCACCCCCTCAGGCAGGCCTCACCACCACCCTCAGGCTGCCTCCACCCCACCCTCAGGCTGCCTCACCACCACCCTCAGGCTGCCTCACCACCACCCTCAGGCTGCCTCACCACCGCCCTCAGGCTGCCTCACCACCACCCTCAGGCTGCCTCACCACCACCCTCAGGCAGCCTCACCACCGCCCTCAGGCAGCCTCACCACCACCCTCAGGCTGCCTCACCACCGCCCTCAGGCTGCCTCACCACCACCCTCAGGCTGCCTCACCACCACCCTCAGGCTGCCTCACCACCGCCCTCAGGCTGCCTCACCACCACCCTCAGGCTGCCTCACCACCACCCTCAGGCAGCCTCACACGCCTCAGGCAGCCCCAACCCCCGCCCTCAGGCACTCACACCACCCTCAGCAGCCTCACCTCCGCCTCAGGCAGCCTCACCACCACCCTCAGGCTGCCTCACCACCACCCTCAGGCAGCCTCACCACCACCCTCAGGCTGGCTCACCACCACCCTCAGGCAGCCTCACACCACCCAGGCTTGCCCCACCACACCCTCAGCGCCTCAACACACCCTCAGGGGGCCTCACCACCACCCTCAGGCTGCCTCACCACCCCCCCTCAGGCTGCCTCACCACCACCCTCAGGCAGCCTCACCACCACCCTCAGGCAACCACCTCTCTACGAAATGTATTAAAATGGCTTTAAATGGCACGAAAATGGTATGAAATGGATTGATAATATATTAAATGATATGATGTGGTATTAAAATGGTATGAAATAGTATGAAAATGGTATGAAATTACAGTACTATCTAGTTGTGAACTTGATAAATGCCAATGTGTGGGCGAAACGTTGTCAATACAAGATGGCATGATACCTTATTTTTATTTTTCTATGATGAACAGAGACAAATTATTCTAGATAATGACAACAACAACAACAACAACAACAACAACAATAACAATAATAATAATAATAATAATAATAATAATAATAATAATAATAATAATAATAATAATAATAAATGATACACAAAATTGCCTTCCACTGACCCCGACTTACCTAGAGTTTACCTGGAGAGAGTTTCGAGGGTCAACGCCCCCGCGGCCCGGTCTGTGACCAGGCCTCATGGTGGATCAGGGCCTGATCAACCAAGCTGTTACTGCTGGCTGCACGCAATCCAACGTACGAGCCACAGCCCGGCTGGTCAGGTACCGACTTTAGGTGCTTGTCTAGTGCCAGCTTGAAGACTGCCAGGGGTCTGTTGGTAATCCCCCTTATGTATGCTGGGAGGCAGTTGAACAGTCTCGGGCCCCTGACAATTATTGTATGGTCTCTTAACGTGCTAGTGACACCCCTGCTTTTCATTGAGGGGGTGTTGCATCGTCTGCCAAGTCTTTTGCTTTCGTAGTGAGTGATTTTCGTGTGCAAGTTCGGTACTAGTCCCTCTAGGATTTTTCAGGTGTATATAATCAAGTATCTCTCCCCCCTTTTACCCCCTCTCCTCTCCTCTCCTCTTTGACTCTCTTCTACCTTTTCTCTCACTCCATCCTTCCTTCCTTCATTTCATCCCTCCCTATCTTTCCTCTCTCATTCCCTCACTCCCTCCCGCCACAAAAGAGGCGTGGAGACGCCACACAGCACAGGTGAGACGCCACACAGCACAGGTGAGACGCCACACAGCACATGTGAGACGCCACACAGCACAGGTGAGACGCCACACAGCACATGTGAGACGCCACACAGCACTGAGACGCCACACAGCACATTGAGACGCCACACAGCACATGTGAGACGCCACACAGCACATGTGAGACGCCACACAGCACAGGTGAGACGACACACAACACAGGTGAGACGCCACACAGCACAGGTGAGACGACACACAGCACAGGTGAGACGCCACACAGCACAGGTGAGACGACACACAACACAGGTGAGACGACACACAACACAGGTGAGACGACACACAGCACAGGTGAGACGACACACAGCACAGGTGAGACGACACACAACACAGGTGAGACGCCACACAGCACAGGTGAGACGCCACACAGCACAGGTGAGACGCCACACAGCACATGTGAGACGCCACACAGCACATGTGAGACGCCACACAGCACAGGTGAGACGACACACAACACAGGTGAGACGCCACACAGCACAGGTGAGACGACACACAGCACAGGTGAGACGCCACACAGCACAGGTGAGACGACACACAACACAGGTGAGACGACACACAACACAGGTGAGACGCCACACAGCACAGGTGAGACGCCACACAGCACAGGTGAGACGCCACACAGCACAGGTGAGACGACACACAACACAGGTGAGACGACACACAACACAGGTGAGACGACACACAGCACAGGTGAGACGCCACACAGCGCAGGTGAGACGACACACAACACAGGTGAGACGACACACAACACAGGTGAGACGACACACAACACAGGTGAGACGCCACAAAGCACAGGTGAGACGACACACAACACAGGTGAGACGACACACAACACAGGTGAGACGCCACACAGCGCAGGTGAGACGCCACACAGCACAGGTGAGACGACACACAACACACGTGAGACGACACACAACACAGGTGAGACGACACAAAACACAGGTGAGACGACACACAACACAGGTGAGACGACACACAACACTGGTGAGACGACACACAACACAGGTGAGACGACACACAACACAGGTGAGACGACACACAACACAGGTGAGACGACACACAACACAGGTGAGACGACACACAACACAGGTGAGACGACACACAACACTGGTAAGACGGCACACATACAACACAGGTAAGACGACACACAACACAACATAGGTAAGACGACACACAACACAACACAGGCAAAACGACACACATACAACGCAGGTAAAACGACAAACAAC
>NC_069414.1:51620719-51655719 GCF_026875155.1 Cherax quadricarinatus
TGGGTTAAAATATTGATGCGTATCCTAACCATCCTATGAAAGTAAATGTTCTCTGTATGGGTGTGAATGTCTGTTCTGTGGACGTGAACATCTATCCAAGTAAGGTCTCGTATTCCTTCAGCTGAAAATGGTATTACTCAAGTGTTGAAAGAGGCTTTGTAAAACATCTTCGGAGCCGCTTGCCTGATTGCAAAAACCTGTGTGTGAAAGAGAGAGAGAGAGAGAGAGAGAGAGAGAGAGAGAGAGTAAAGATCTACAAGCACCTTTTCTGGATACAGTGAAACAGGCACACCTGCATTTTCCAGAATTGGAACGATCGACCCCGTCTCACCTCTTCTACCAGTACATCACGCCTTGTACCAGTACATCACGCCTTGTACCAGTACATCACGCCTTGTACCAGTACATCACGCCTTGTACCAGTACATCAAGCCTTGTACCAGTACATCACGCCTTGTACCAGTACATCACGCCTTGTACCAGTACATCACGCCTTGTACAAGTACATCACGCCTTGTACCAGTACATCACGCCTTGTACCAGTACATCACGCCTTGTACCAGTACATCACGCCTTGTACCAGTACATCACGCCTTGTACCAATACATCACGCCTTGTACCAGTACATCACGCCTTGTACCAGTACATCACGCCTTGTACCAATACATCACGCCTTGTACCAGTACATCACGCCTTGTACCAGTACATCACGCCTTGTACCAGTACATCACGCCTTGTACCAATACATCACGCCTTGTACCAGTACATCACGCCTTGTACCAGTACATCACGCCTTGTACCAGTACATCACGCCTTGTACCAGTACATCACGCCTTGTACCAATACATCACGCCTTGTACCAGTACATCACGCCTTGTACCAGTACATCACGCCTTGTACCAGTACATCACGCCTTGTACCAGTACATCACGCCTTGTACCAGTACATCACGCCTTGTACAAGTACATCACGCCTTGTACAAGTACATCACGCCTTTTACCAGTACATCACGCCTTGTACCAGTACATCACGCCTTGTACCAGTACATCACAGCTTGTACCAGTACATCACGCCTTGTACTAGTACATCACAGCTTGTACCAGTACATCACGCCTTGTACCAGTACATCACGCCTTGTACCAGTACATCACGCCTTGTACCAGTACATCACGCCTTGTACCAGTACATCACGCCTTGTACCAGTACATCACAGCTTGTACCAGTACATCACGCCTTGTACCACTACATCACGCCTTGTACCAGTACATCACGCCTTGTACCAGTACATCACGCCTTGTACCAGTACATCAAGCCTTGTACCAGTACATCACGCCTTGTACCAGTACATCACGCCTTGTACCAGTACATCACGCCTTGTACCAGTACATCACGCCTTGTACCAGTACATCACGCCTTGTACCAGTACATCACGCCTTGTACCAGTACATCACGCCTTGTACCAGTACATCACGCCTTGTACCAGTACATCACGCCTTGTACCAGTACATCACGCCTTGTACCAGTACATCACGCCTTGTACCAGTACATCACGCCTTGTACCTGTACATCACGCCTTGTACCAGTACATCACGACTTGTACCAGTACATAACACCTTTTACCAGTACACCACGCCTTGTACCAGTACATCACGCCTTGTACCAGTACATCACGCCTTGTACCTGTACATCACGCCTTGTACCAGTACATCACGCCTTGTACCTATACATCACGCCTTGTACCAGTACATCACGCCTTGTACCAGTACATCACGCCTTGTACCAGTACATCAAGCCTTGTACCAGTACATCACGCCTTGTACCAGTACGCCACGCCTTGTACCAGTACATCACGCCTTGTACCAGTACATCACGCCTTGTACCAGTACATCACGCCTTGTACCAGTACATCAAGCCTTGTACCAGTACATCACGCCTTGTACCAGTACGCCACGCCTTGTACCAGTACATCACGCCTTGTACCAGTACGCCACGCCTTGTACCAGTACATCACGCCTTGTACCAGTACATCACGCCTTTTACCAGTACATCACGCCTTGTACCAGTACATCACACCTTTTACAAGTACACCACGCCTTGTACCAGTACATCACACCTTTTACCAGTTCACGCCTTGTACCAATACATCACACCTTGTACCAGTACATCACGCCTTGTCCCTGTACATCACGCCTTGTACTTGTACATCACGCCTTTTACCTGTACATCACGCCTTTTACCTGTACATCACGCCTTGTACCTGTACATCACGCCTTGTACCTGTACGTCACGCCTTTTACTAGTTCATCACGCCTTGTCCCTGTACATCACGCCTTGTACTTGTACATCACGCCTTTTACCTGTACGTCACGCCTTGTACCTGTACATCACGCCTTTTACCAGTTCATCATGCCTTGTACCAGTTCATCACGCCTTGTACCAGTACACCACGCCTTTTACCAGTACATCACGCCTTGTACCAGTACATCACACCTTTTACCAGTACACCACGCCTTGTACCAGTACATCACGCCTTGTTCCAGTACATCACGCCTTTTACTAGTTCATCACGCCTTGTACCAGTACATCACACCTTTTACCAGTTCATCACGCCTTGTACCAGTACATCACACCTTTTACTAGTTCATCACGCCTTGTACCAGTACATCACACCTTTTACCAGTTCATCACGCCTTGTACCAGTACATCACACCTTTTACTAGTTCATCACGCCTTGAATAACAAAAAGGCACAATACCGTGACTGGAACAATACACAAATAACCCGCACATAAAAGAGAGAAGCTTAAGACGACGTTTCGGTCCGACTTGGACCATTGACAAAGTCACACTAACAGAGGTGGAGCAGGACGGCTATATATAGGCAGGAAGAGGTGGAGGTAGTAGTAGTAGTAGTAGTAGTAGTAGTAGTACAAGAATTCTTGTACTACTACTACCTCCACCTCTTCCTGCCTATATATAGCCGTCCTGCTCCACCTCTGTTAGTGTGACTTTGTCAATGGTCCAAGTCGGACCGAAACGTCGTCGTAAGCTTCTCTCTTTTATGTGCGGGTTATTTGTGTATCATCACGCCTTGTACCAATACATCACGCCTTGTACCAGTACATCACACCTTTTACCAGTACATTACACCTTTTACCAGTTCATCACGCCTTGTACCAGTTCATGACGCCTTGTACCAATACATCACACCTTGTACCAGTACATCACGCCTTGTACCAGTACATCACGCCTTGTACCAGTACATCACACCTTTTACAAGTACACCACGCCTTGTACCAGTACATCACGCCTTGTACCAGTACATCACGCCTTTTACTAGTTCATCACGCCTTGTACCAGTACATCACACCTTTTACCAGTTCATCACGCCTTGTACCAATACATCACACCTTGTACCAGTACATCACGCCTTGTCCCTGTACATCACGCCTTGTACTTGTACATCACGCCTTTTACCTGTACGTCACGCCTTGTACCTGTACATAACGCCTTTTACCAGTTCATCATGCCTTGTACCAGTTCATCACGCCTTGTACCAGTACACCACGCCTTTTACCAGTACATCGCGCCTTGTACCAGTACATCACACCTTTTACCAGTACACCACGCCTTGTACCAGTACATCACGCCTTGTTCCAGTACATCACGCCTTTTACTAGTTCATCACGCCTTGTACCAGTACATCACACCTTTTACCAGTTCATCACGCCTTGTACCAGTTCATCACGCCTTGTACCAATACATCACACCTTGTACCAGTACATCACGCCTTGTACCAGTACATCACACCTTTTACCAGTACATTACACCTTTTACCAGTTCATCACGCCTTGTACCAGTTCATCACGCCTTGTACCAGTACATCACACCTTTTACCAGTACATTACGCCTTTTACCAGTTCATCACGCCTTGTACCAGTTCATCACGCCTTGTACCAGTACATCACGCCTTTTACCAGTTCATCACGCCTTGTACCAGTTCATCACGCCTTGTACCAGTACATTACACCTTTTACCAGTTCATCACGCCTTGTACCAGTTCATCACGCCTTGTACCAGTCATCACGCCTTGTACCAGTACATTACACCTTTTACCAGTTCATCACGCCTTGTACCAGTTCATCACGCCTTGTACCAGTACATCACTCCTTTTACCAGTTCATCACGCCTTGTACCAGTTCATCATGCCTTGTACCAGTGTACTTCGCCTTGTATCTTCAATTTACCTGTTCACTTTCCGAGCTGTTTGGTAAATGTACCTGTCTATTGTTAGCTATGGGTGGCGGGGAGGGGGTAGGACCCCGTAGTGTGAAGTGCGTTCGCATTCTCCTCCCCCAGGGGAAATCTGAAAGCTTTGTTGAATTCCCCCGGAGTCCTGGAACCACTAGCAATGGCAGTTCCAGGGCCACTTCCAGCTAGTAAATATTCAAGACTAAGAATTTACCGCACTCTCCCAAGACCCAAAAATGTTAACATTGTTGGCGCGAGCTCAGCTCAGGTCTTCCAGCGAGGCTACAAGACAGCCCTGTGCTTTCCAGCCGGGGGTTTTCCAGGATGGCTCGTTGGTTAAGCAGCTAGAGGAGCGTGTTTCACTCACCTAGGTATTGCTGGGGTTGCGCCTTGCAGCCGGTGGCACTGTGTGAATCCAGTAGAAGCGTTTTAATGCGGTCTGAAGGCAGACCAGGTCCCGGGGGCCAGGGAGCAACGAGGTACCGTTTTATTTGGAGGCGAACGGCAGTGTTTCTGCTAAGATGTATGATAACAGCCACGTTTCACCCCTCCGTAACTGCCCTCTCGCGCCCCTCCCCTGCGCCTAATTGAAACCAGGTAACCCTGGATCGATAACCTGGCTTGGTGTGGCGCTAACTCGGAGAATAAACCAGCGCTTACTCATCAAAACACGGAGCAGGCGTGAAACTGGAAGCGACAACCGGGGCCTGGGTAAGATCGACCCGGCCTCACCTCTGCTGGAACGAGGATGGTGGCTATTCCTCACAATGCCTGCTTGGGGAATTATACCGTCTGTTGGGCAGGGATGAAGTCTTTACTCAGTCTCGACCGTGGGGAGGGACAGTGTGGCACACAAGTTAAAAATGACTGCTGCTCTGTGTCCCTTCCTCAGGATTTACTGGGCAGTCCCGAGGACGTGTTAAGACAGTAAAGTGAAGGGCATGCCTTGATGCTTAAGAGAGGTGAAGTAGCCCCTTGATGCCTAAGGGAAGTGAAAGAGCCCTTGATGCTTAAGAAAGGTAAAGGAGCCCATGATGCTTAAGAGAGGTGAAGGAGCCCGTAATGCTTAAGGGATGTGAAGGAGTCCTTGATGTTTAAGGGCGAAGGATCCCTTGATGCTTAAGGGAGGTGAAGAAGCCCTTGATGCTTAAGGGAGGCGAAGGGGCCTACCCTGATGCTTAAGAAGGGTGAAGGGACATACCCTGATGATCGAGGGAGGTGAAGGGGCATGCCTTGATGCTTAAGAGAGGTGAAGGGGTACACCTTGATGCTTAATAAGAGATGTGAAGAGGCATACCCTGATGCTCAAGGGAGGTAAAGGGGCATACCCTGACGCTCAAGGGAGGTAAAGGGGCATACCCTGATGCTCAAGGGAGGTAATGGGGCATACCCTGATGCTCAAGGGAGGTGAAGGGACATATCCTGATGCTTAAGGGAAGTGAAGGGGCATACCTTGATGCTCAAGGGAGGTAGAGGGACATATCCTAATGCTTAAGGGAAGTGAAGGGGCATACCTTGATGCTCAAGGGAGGTAGAGGGACATATCCTAATGCTTAAGGGAAGTGAAGGGGCATACCTTGATGCTCAAGGGAGGTAGAGGGACATATCCTAATGCTTAAGGGAAGTGAAGGGGCATACCTTGATGCTCAAGGGAGGTAGAGGGACATACCCTGATACTCTCACGGGTGGAGAAGATTACATTCTGTTAAGGACTAGATTCTCTTGATAAAGCATTTGATTCTGTTATTAAAGGATATTTTGTATTAAAGGATTAGGTTTCATAATTAAATGATTAAATTCTATTGATTGGGGACTATTGGTGATAGATTTTATGGGAAAAGAATAAAATTTATGCATAAACGATTAGGTTTTCTGCATAAAGGATCAGATTCTGTTGATGATGGATTACATTTTATTGGTAAAGGCTTAAATTCTGCTGACAAGGGATTCGATTCCATTAATAAAGAATTATATTCTGATGATTAAGGATTATTCACTGGATAAAGGATTGGATTCTGTTCATAAGAATTAGTTCTGTGGATAAAGGATTAGATTTTGTTGATAAAGGATTAGATTCAGCTGGTAAAGGATCAGATGCTATAGGTAAAGGTTAGGATTCGGTAGGTAAAGAATTAGATTATTTTAGTAAAGATTAGATTCTATTGATAAAAGAATAGATTTCTTTGATTAAGCATTAGATTCGGTGGTAAATGATTAGATTCTACTGATAAGGGATTAGATTCTTTTGAAAAAAAGATTAAAATCTTTTGATAAAAGATTGGATTCTCTTGGTAAAAGATTGGATTCTTTAGATAAAGGATTTGATTCTTTTGACAAAGGATTGGATTCGGTGGGTAAAGGATTAGATTCCGTCTGCGAAGGAGCTTCGGGTTGCATCCTCTGCAGTATCGTCTTTAATATATAGATTCCACCATCCTAGGAGGCAGTGATCCTTCTAGATGGGGCAGTAATCCTACACCCGGTAAGCCAGTAGTGGCTTAGCCACAGTGCATAGCACAAGCCAATGATGGCTTAACCACAGGTGAATAGCACAGGTAAGCCAGTGGTGGCTTAGCAACAGGTGCATAGCACAGGTAAACCAGTGGTGGCTTAGCCAGGGGTGCATAGAATACGGAAAATCAGTGGTAGCTTAGCCACATGTGCACAGCACAGGTAAGCCACTGGTGGATAAACAAACAGGAAAGCCAGTGGTGGCTTAATGTGTGCATTATTTCGTAAAATTCGATAGTGTTTGCTGACAGCAACACTCGCTGATAAACCACACTATAAACCGCTCGCTGACAGTGTTTGCTGTCCTGTTGAACAAGTACGTGTAATCACATTACCGTACCGCAGTAAGTCAGGGATCATTGTTATTGTACATCAAGGTTGCCTTATCCGCTCCATATGTTACGGATCTCTCCCTCACTCACCTCAAACACACACACACACTGTATATTTGGCGACACTTTTGTGTGTTACGATACACCCGGAGGTTGTATTTTGTTTGCTGGTGTCAAGCCATGAGCATTATTTCCGGGTGATGTGTTCAGAATGCCTCAGTGGATTTGCTATGTTGTTTCTCTCTCTCTCTCTCTCTCTTTCTCTCTCTCTCTCATACACACACACATACACAGTGTAGAGAGGGGACCTAGTAGCGGTCAGCGAAGAGGAGGGGCCAGGAGCTAAGAATCGACCCTTGCAATCACAAAGAGGTGAGTATATACACACAAACACACACATACATAGCTTTAAGAAGAAGCTCTTGGAGCAGGGAGAGAGTGGACTCAGAAGCGACTAGCAAAGAGGTGGGGCCAGGAGCTGTGATGCGACCCCTGCAACCACAAATGAGTACACACAGTTCTTGTGGTCACCACCCCTCGCAGCCTGGTCACAGATCGAGCTCTGCTTTAAGAAACAGAATGAACGAGGTGAGATGAAGTCTTTGATCCACCTGTAAAGTAGTTGACTGAAGAATCCACAATATACTCAATGAATGCCATCAACAACAAGGTTTTGAGTGTTAAGGGCTTTAACACCCAGCAGGCACATGGGGAGACAAAGGACTTTCAGAATTCAAAATGCTGTTGGAGTGTAAGATTTACGTAAGAGATTTTAGGAGCTGGATAAATGAACTTTAAGTTCCAGAGGTGGGAAGTACAGTGTCTGTACTCTGAAGGATGGGTGGTGATGTTACAGTCCTGGAGGTGGGAAGTACAGTACCTGCACTCTGAAGGATGGGTGGTGATGTTACAGTCCTGGAGGTGGGAAGTACAGTACCTACACTCTGAAGGATGGGTGGCGATGTTACAGTCCTGGAGGTGGGAAGTACAGTACCTGCACTCTGAAGGATGGGTGGTGATGTTACAGTCCTGGAGGTGGGAAGTACAGTGCCTGCACTCTGAAGGATGGGTGGTGATGTTACAGTCCTGGAGGTGGGAAGTACAGTACCTGCACTCTGAAGGATGGGTGGTGATGTTACAGTCCTGGAGGTGGGAAGTACAGTACCTGTACTCTGAAGGATGGCTAGTGATGTTACAGTCCTGGAGTGGGAAGTACAGTACCTGCACTCTGAAGGATGGCTAGTGATGTTACAGTCCTGGAGTGGGAAGTACAGTACCTGCACTCTGAAAGATGGATGCAATAAGATCACAGTAAAGAGGTGATACGCAGAACAAAGACTGAAAAAATAGCGAAATTCCCAAGCACTTTCATGACTTCTCGCATTATCAAGGAACAAGATGTTGCAGTTCGGAGACTTCTTGTAACTATTATATCCTCGCACCTCTGACAGGACAGCTACGGAATGAATGACGGTGAATGTTTTCTTCTACGATAAAAAAAATACAGTAACATAATCATTATTTCGACCATAATAATAATAATAATAATAATTTCCTATGTGTTATATTTATAAACATAAAAAATCGACGTAAGTTGATGCTTACGAGAAGCATAACCAGGAAGGTGTGAAGAGTATATACACAGGTTTGCATTAGTGTATGTCTGGGTATACTCAGCCAGTATACACACACATATATATACACACACAACCAGGTGAGGAAATTACGAAGAGACCACATTTATGTAAGGAAGCTTTAGACGACGTTTAGGTCCTTCCTGGATCATTATTCGGCCGTTTCGGTTTTTCCTGGACCATTACCGGGACATTTCGGTCCTTCTTGGGCCATTACCAGGACGTTTCGGTCTTTCCCGGACCATTATCGGGACGTTCCAGCCCTTCCTGAACCATTATCGGGACGTTTTAGCCTCTTCTGGAAAATTATCGGGACGTTCCGGTTGTCCTAGAGAATTAAGACATTTCGATCCCTTCTGGTTCGTTATCCGCGCATTTCAGAAATTACTTCTCTATTTTAAAGACATTTTTATCGGGTCCATTTTCAAGACGTTTCTATAGGGTCCATTTTCAAGACGTTTCGCTCCCTGCTCGACCATTATCAACTAAGCGAAAAACAATAAAGACCATAAGACAGGTCAAGAAAAAATGGTACCGCTAAGGAGTGAAACGTCTTGATAATAGCCTAGAAAAAGGCTGAAACGTCGCCTAAGGCGTCCCATCCCCA
This sequence comes from Cherax quadricarinatus, assembly GCF_026875155.1. Classification (NCBI taxonomy): domain Eukaryota; kingdom Metazoa; phylum Arthropoda; class Malacostraca; order Decapoda; family Parastacidae; genus Cherax; species Cherax quadricarinatus. Next base: position 51,630,054 of record NC_069414.1, read on the forward strand.
TTTTGCTTTAGGTGGGGAAAAGCGCTAAACACACACACACACACACACACACACACCACACACACACACACAACACACACACACACACACACAAACACACACCACACACACAACACACACACACACACACACACACACACACAACACACACACACAACACACACACACACACACACAACACACACACACACACACACACACACACAACACACACACACTCACACACACACACACCACACACACACACACACACACACACACACACCACACAACACACACACACACACACACACACACACACACACACACATACACACACACACAGACACACACACACACACAACACACACACACACACACACACACACACACACACACACACACACACACACACACACACACACACACACAACAACACACACACACACACACACACACACACACACACACACAACACACACACAGACACACACACACACACAACACACAACACACACACACACACACACACACACACACACACACACACACACACAGACACACACAACACACACACACACACAAACACACAACACACACACACACACACACACACACACACACACACACAGACACACCACACACACACACACACATACACACACACACACACACACACACACACACACACACACACACACACACACACACACACACACACACACACACACACACACACACATACACACACAAGCAGGGATAACAGGGAAGGCACTACAATGGATCAGGGAATACTTGTCAGGAAGACAGCAGCGAGTCATGGTACGTGGCGAGGTGTCAGAGTGGGCACCTGTGACCAGCGGGGTCCCGCAGGGGTCAGTCCTAGGACCAGTGCTGTTTCTGGTATTTGTGAACGACATGACGGAAGGAATAGACTCTGAGGTGTCCCTGTTTGCAGATGACTTGAAGTTGATGAGAAGAATTCACTCGATCGAAGACCAGGCAGAACTACAAAGGGATCTGGACAGGCTGCAGACCTGGTCCAGCAATTGGCTCCTGGAGTTCAATCCCACCAAGTGCAAAGTCATGAAGATTGGGGAAGGGCAAAGAAGGCCGCAGACGGAGTACAGTCTATGGGGTCAGAGACTACAAACCTCACTCAAGGAAAAAGATCTTCGGGTGAGTATAACACCAGGCACATCTCCTGAAGCGCACATCAACCAAATAACTGCTGCAGCACATGGGCGCCTAGCAAACCTCAGAACAGCATTCCGACATCTTAATAAGGAATCATTCAGGACCCTGTACACCGTGTACGTTAGGCCCATATTGGAGTATGCGGCACCAGTTTGGAACCCACACCTAGCCAAGCACGTGAAGAAACTAGAGAAAGTGCAAAGGTTTGCAACAAGACTAGTCCCAGAGCTAAGAGTTATGTCCTACGAGGAGAGGTTAAGGGAAATCAACCTGACGACACTGGAGGACAGGAGAGATAGGGGGGACATGATAACGACATACAAAATACTGAGAGGAATTGACAAGGTGGACAAAGACAGGATGTTCCAGAGATTGGACACAGTAACAAGGGGACACAGTTGGAAGCTGAAGACACAGATGAATCACAGGGATGTTAGGAAGTATTTCTTCAACCACAGAGTAGTCAGTAAGTGGAATAGTTTGGGAAGCGATGTAGTGGAGGCAGGATCCATACATAGCTTTAAGCAGAGGTATGATAAAGCTCACGGCTCAGGGAGAGTGACCTAGTAGCGATCAGTGAAGAGGCGGGGCCAGGAGCTCGGACTCGACCCCCGGAACCTCAACTAGGTGAGTACAACTAGGTGAGTACACACACACACACACACACAGACACAGACACACACACACACACACACACACACACACACACACACACACACACACACACCACACACACCACACACACACACCACACACACCACACACACACACACACACACACACACACCAACACAACACACACACACACACACACACACACACACACACACACACACACACACACACACACAACACAACACACCAGGTTACAGATCAAGGGGTTGGTCATCGAGAAGAGAAACTTAGTATCTGTGTACATCACCATGTTCAACAATAGCCGAAGTGTTCACACACCCACACAAAACTGAACACCATGGCAGGAGGTGCTTCATAAATATTCCCCTTCCTGTTCAATGCTTCCTCTACAAGACACAAACTTGTTAACCTCACAACTCTCTTCAATGAGTATTTATATGGCTGATGTTGGTGCGAGTTTCCGTATGTTATTCTCGCCTACCTTGTCTCAAGTCCTGTGATCGCCTCCTCTTCTTCAAGTATTTATGCTCTTCTCTCTCTCTCTTCCCTCCATCCCTCTCCCTCTTGTTTGTCTCCCTCTCACCCCTGTCCACGTGTCCCCTCTCACCCTATCTCTCCCCACTTGCCATTTCTGTCTATTCTCACTCTCACTTATCTACTTGGTACATGGTCAAGTTACTAAGACTTGGTACATGGTCAAGTTACTAAGACTTGGTACATGGTCAAGTTACTAAGACTTGGTACATGGTCAAGTTACTAAGACTTGGTACATGGTAAAGTTACTAAGACTTGGTACATGGTCAAGTTACTAAGACTTGGTACATGGTCAAGTTACTAAGACTTGGTACATGGTCAAGTTACTAAGACTTGGTACATGGTCAAGTTACTAAGACTTGGTACATGGTCAAGTTACTAAGACTTGGTACATGGTAAAGTTACTAAGACTTGGTACATGGTAAGTTACTAAGACTTGGTACATGGTCAAGTTACTAAGACTTGGTACATGGTCAAGTTACTAAGACTTGGTACATGGTCAAGTTACTAAGACTTGGTACATGGTAAAGTTACTAAGACTTGGTACATGGTAAGTTACTAAGACTTGGTACATGGTCAAGTTACTAAGACTTGGTCGTTTTTGACTAGTACACCCCCCCCCCAGTGCTTCTATCAGCAATCACAACACCATCCATAATAACATTAACAATCACAACACGTCAATCAACACCCACAACACGTCAATCAACACCCACAACACGTCAATCAACACCCACAACACGTCAATCAACACCCACACCTCAATCAACAACCACAACACGTCAATCAACACCCACAACACCTCAATCAGCACCCACAATACCTTAATCAACACCCACAACACTTCAATCAACACCCACAACACCATTATCAATACCCACAACACCAATACCCACAATCCCTCCATCAAATCCCACAATTCCTCCAGCAACACCAACAACACCAATACCACAATCCCTCCATCAAATCCCACAATTCCTCCAGCAACACCAACAACACCGTACTAGCAACCCCTACACCTCCACAACCACTCCACACCTCCCTGACCCAACCTCCTCAACTACTCCCATACCTCTTGACCACACCTCCACAACACTCCCACACCTCCCTGACCCACACCTCCACAACCACTCCCACACCTCCCTGACCCACACCTCCACAACCACTCCCACATCTCCCAACTCCACACCTCTACAACCACTCCCACACTTCCACAACCACTACCACACCTCACCAACTACTCCCACACCTCACCAACCACTCCCACACCTCCCCAACTACTCCCACACCTCCACAACTACTCCCACAATACCAACTCATTCCACAAATGTCTTGACTCACATCAGACAAGTGATGGATGGAGGTTATACCCCATGATTCTCACTCTCATACTCTATAATTTAAGCTGATAAAAGTTTGTACCTCTAACTATAACCAACTTACCTACCTACCTTCCTCCTACTTTCCTCCTACTTTCCTGCTTACCTTCCTACCTACCTTCCTACCTACCTTCCTACTTCATTAGTTTTCATTGCGCCGGCGTTGTATAAACAACAACAGAAACAACAAAGTAGATAAATGGTTCAGAGAACCGACAAGTTGATAAATTAGACACATGTGCAACACTTGGATATTAATGAGGAAACGTTTCGCCACACAGTGGCTTCATCAGTCCATACAAAGGAGAACGGTGAAAAACAGGAGGAGTTGGAGGTAACCAGTCCCTCAGTCTTGAATCGACTCAAGATCCTGTTCTTCACCGTTCTCCTTTGTATGGACTGATGAAGCCACTGTGTGGCGAAACGTTTCCTCATTAATATCCAAGTGTTGCACATGTGTCTAATTTATCAAAAACAACAATAGTTATAATAATAATAATAATAATAATAATAATAATAATAATAATAGCAATAACAACAACAATAATAATAATAATAATAATAATAATAAAATAATAATAATAATAATAATAATAATAATAATAATAATAGCAATAACAACAACAACAACAATAATAATAATAATAATAATAATAATAATAATAATAATAATAATAATAATAATAATAAAACAGTAATAACGGTCTGAGCAGTGTGGTGTCGGGTCAGGCTGAGAGGGTAGACTAACCCTCGAAGCCAGTCAGATGTATGTCACAGGTAAGACTGGCAAGGTAACAACTGCACCACAGTGAAAACTTGTTCACAAAAGTTTTTCTGACCTTGACTGGTTAATGAGGTTTAATATCTACTACCCGAGGGTCATTAAGGTTGCATGTCACCTGTACACCGGTCAAGAATACTTTAAAATGGGAATTAAAGTAATCTGTCAGCACATATACGCTGAGAGGTTGGTTAATGAGGTTTAACTCCTTCCAGCTACACGAGGATCATTAAGGCTGCTCGTAACCCCACCACCAGATAGGCATGTGTGAATCCCTAGTATAGATATTAAAGTGAACTCGAAGTACATACAATCGGGCACCGCTTTATAGCGCCTCACGTTACGGTGTTTCGCTAATACAGCAGTTGTCAATTATACCCATTCTTCATTTATTCACACTTCCTAAAATAAATATATTCACCACTCACTATAAGCTAAGAACGAAAATATTTTAAAGTAAGTAATGAGTACATTGTATATGCATATTTTAGGCCTAGTTCTATTGCTCACTTAATATATGATAGTGTAAACATGCTATCAGGCTTCTATATGCATTTCAAAATGAAAAAGGCTATGTTCCACTTTACAGCAGCAGTCTGTAACCTAACCTGCTGTATGAGCGGGGCCCCGCCTGTATATCATGAGAGGAATATATCTTTCTGTTTGCATTTTCTGACTTATTAAGAACATAAGAAAGAAGGTACACTGCAACAGGCCTACTGACCCATGTGAAACAGGTCCATGTCGCCCCCCGGCTTAGCTCAAAGACCCACCTAGTCAGGTCACTTCCAATTAAGGAAGGAGCACGGTATCAGACTTAGTAGCTCAAGCTAGTCAGGTCCAAGTCACACCCACCCACACCCACTCATGTATTTATCTAACCTATTTTTAAAACTACACAACGTTTTAGCCTCTATAACTGTACTCGGGAGTTTGTTCCACTCATCCACAACTCTATTACCAAACCAGTGCTTTCCTATATCCTTCCTGAATCTGAATTTTTCCAACTTAAAACCATTGCTGCGAGTCCTGTCTTGGCTAGAAATTTTCAGCACGCTATTTACATCCCCTTTATTTATTCCTGTTTTCCATTTATACACCTCAATCATGTCCCCCCCTAATTCTACGCCTTTCTAGAGAGTGCAGATTCAGGGTCCTCAGTCTATCCTCATAGGGAAGGTTTCTGATACATGGGATCAACTTTGTCATCCTCCTCTGTACGTTTTCCAGAGCATTTATATCCATTCTGTAATACGGTGACCAAAACTGTGCAGCATAGTCTAAATGAGGCCTAACCAAGTTGAAGAACAACCTGAGGACTTCTATTATTTATACTTCTTGATATGAAGCCAAGGATTCTGTTAACTTTATTGCGAACACTTATGCACTGTTGTCTTGGTTTCAGATTACTGCTAACCAGAACTCCTAAATCTTTTTCGCAATCCGTAATATTAAGATCTACATTATTTAGTTTATATGTGGCATGGTTATTTTCCTGTCCAACATTTAGAACATTGCATTTGTCTATATTACTTTACTTACTTACTTACTTACTTATTAAACTGCATCTGCCACTTCTCGGACCACTGCATCAGTCTATTCAAATCATCCTGGAGTGCTCTAGTGTCCTCAGTGTGTCCCAAACTGCAGCCAGATTTTTAGTGTTCAAATCACGATTGTAAACTAGCTGAACGGAGATTTGAACCCAAGCAAGTCATGGGTCTTGAGCTAGAGCTTGCTATAGCTATCTTTGTGTGACACTTGTCTGAAAAACCTGCATTTGTGGTCACAGTGGTGGCCCATGCTAACCTTCCTACTGTGTACAGAAATACACTCATGTGGATGAATCTTGCAAGGTCGGCATGATAAAATGGTTAACGCAGTGGCCTGCTGGTTTTTAGTTTGCTCCGGTCAGCGCGAGTTTCAGTGGCAAATTTGATAATTCATTATTGTAGCCTTCACGATCAGGTCAATAGTAAGGTTGACTTACTCTGACCCCAGTTTGAATCTCAGCATTTCTAAACTAAATACAAAAAAAAAGATAGACAGGGAAGCCATCTATTTCATTTACATACTGCAAGTACTGATACACTGTCCTTACGTCTATGCTCGCACAGAGGTCCGTGGTGCAAACATTTGGGCATGTTACCTTAAAACACCTCCTGCCCCTGTTCACCTAGCAGTAAATAGGTACCTGGGGGTTAGATACCTTACACCTGCTGTCACTGTTCACCTAGCAGTAAGTAGGTACCTGGGTTTTAGTAAACTGGTGTGGGTCACAAAATTAACCTAAGTTGTGAGAAATGCTCTACATAACCAGGGGTTTTTCTATATTGTATATCACTGATGTCAGCTATGGTCTGTATAAGTTGTATCACGTACTTGTAGAAATAAATATTATTATTATTATTATTATTATTATTATTATTATTATTATTATTATTATTATTATTATTATTATATTTGATCAAACTCGACATCCCAAGTCTAAAAACTTAACATAGTTCGTATCATTAGAAATACACATTGATGCTACTGTTACTCTTTTCTCCGTAATACATTAATAAACGTAAACTTTATTTTTCGTAAAGCATAAAGAAATACAATATTTATAAGTATGAGAATAAAGTTGACTAACGTCTACAATTCCTGGGTACCTGGATAGTCACCACCGTGTGGGTATTCTGTGCCCTTGATGTAAAGGCTGAATATGATGGAAGCATATGAAGCGGTGTGGGAGATGACGCCAGCATCTCCTTGAAGATGCTCTCACCCTCCTTGTACAAGTCATACCACCACTCTCTTGACCACTGCTGCCACTTATGCTTGGAGAGGAGCCCATGGGCACCCACTGACAACCCACTGAACACTACCTACTGACCACTGAGGAGCACTGAACACTGCTGACCACTGAGAAGTGAGCACTGAACACTGCTGACCATTGAGAACTGAGCACTGAACACTGTTGACAACTGAGAAGTGAGCACTGAACACTGATGACAACTGAGAACTGAACACTGTTGACAACTGAGAAGTGAGCATTGAACACCTTGAGACACTGAAAAGTGAGCACTGAACATAATGACCCAATGAGAAGTGAGCACTGAACACTGATGACAACTGAGAAGTGAGCACTGAACACTGATGACCACTGAGAAGTGAGCACTGAACACTGATGACAACTGAGAAGTGAGCACTGAACACTGATGACAACTGAGAACTGGGGCACTGAACACTGTTGACAACTGAGAAGTGAGCACTGAACACTGCTGACCATTGAGAAGTGAGCATTGAACACCGTTGACCACTGAAAAGTGAGCACTGAACACTAATGACCAATGAGAAGTGAGCACTGAACACTGATGACCACTGAGAAGTGAGCACTAAACACTGATGGCACTGAGAAGTGAGCACTGAACACTGATGACAACTGAGAGTGAGCACTGAAACACTGATGACAACTGAGAAGTGAGCACTGAACACTGATGACAACTGAGAAGTGAGCACTGAACACTGATGACAAAATGAGAAGTGAGCACTGAACACTGATGACAACTAAGAAGTGAGCACTGAACACTGATGACACTGAGAAGTGAGCACTGAACACTGATGACAAATGAGAAGTGAGCACTGAACATGATGACCACTGAGTAGTGAGCACTGAACACTGATGACAACTGAGAAGTGAGCACTGAACACTGATGACAACTGAGAAGTGAGCACTGAACACTGATGACAACTGAGAAGTGAGCACTGAACACTAATGACCAATGAGAAGTGAGCACTGAACACTGATGACAACTGAGAAGTGAGCACTGAACACTGATGACAACTGAGAAGTGAGCACTGAACACTGATGACAACTGAGAAGTGAGCACTGAACACTGAGGACCACTGAGAAGTGAGCACTGAACACTGATGACAACTGAGAAGTGAGCACTGAACACTGATGACAACTGAGAAGTGAGCACTGAACACTGATGACAACTGAGAAGTGAGCACTGAACACTGATGACACTGAGAAGTGAGCACTGAACACTGATGACAACTGAGAAGTGAGCACTGAACACTGATGAGCAACTGAGAAGTGAGCACTGAACACTGATGACAACTGAGAAGTGAGCACTGAACACTGATGACAACTGAGAAGTGAGCACTGAACACTGATGACAACTGAGAAGTGAGCACTGAACACTGATGACAACTGAGAAGTGAGCACTGAACACTGATGACAACTGAGAAGTGAGCACTGAACACTGATGACAACTGAGAAGTGAGCACTGAACACTGATGTCACTGAGAAGTGAGCACTGAACACTGATGACAACTGAGAAGTGAGCACTGAACACTGATGACAACTGAGAAGTGAGCACTGAACACTGATGACAACTGAGAAGTGAGCACTGAACACTGATGACAACTGAGAAGTGAGCACTGAACACTGATGACAACTGAGAAGTGAGCACTGAACACTAACCAGTGAAGAGAACACTGCAGACACTTCCCTCGATAATAATAAATATAATAATAATAATAATAATAATAATAATAATAATAATAATAATAATAATAAAAACAACAACAATAATAATAATAATAATATAATAAAGCAAAGCCTAAAAAATGTATTTAAAATATTCCGTTAATAGGAAATTCGCTTAATAAATCTTGTAATAAATCCCTATAATATTCCGCATCTTAGGAACGTTCGACAAAATCTTAAAAATCCACAAGACTGCTTTGAAAATGCATTAATAAAATAAATCCAATAAACAAATCCACTAATAAAATAAATCCATTAATAAATTCACTTACACAGTATTTCACCTGGCGATTTAAAACACCACAATAAACACGGGAGTTCACTCCCTCGTCTCCTTCCGTAGTCTGAAAAAACGTCACAGTTATACAATTAATCCGAAAGAAAAAATCCTGAATTTCCATTGGCTTGTTGATGTTGTTTACCTAGTGTCAAGGACCAATCAGGAGAGACAGGAGAGAGGTAAAATCTCTGCATGAGAAATACTGAGCTCCAATTGGTTGGTTGATATTGTTTACTCTGTGTCAAGGGCCTGTAAGGTGAAGTTTTTACAGGAGAAATGCTGAGCTTTCATTGGCTGTTATTCCACATGATTATTCGCAACTGTTTGGTACTCAGTTTCCATCTTATTCACTGAATTTATTTCTATAACTCATTTATAATTAAGCCGTTTCTAAAATTTTCTCTTATACGTTTAAATATATATTTTTTTTAATTTATGTTAATGTAAAAATTAATAATTTTGTACCAAAAGAACTTTAGAAAACTTACCTGGCCTTATTATAACAACTTCAATTTAATTTAGCCTAATCCAGCTAAATATATTTCAGATAAGTTTACAATAATTTAATAATAAACAAACACAATGAAATATATTTTTCGTCAGGATCAGAGAGAGAGAGAGAGAGAGAGAGAGAGAGAGAGAGAGAGAGAGAGAGAGAGAGAGAGAGAGAGAGACAGACAGACAGACAGACAGACAGACAGACAGACAGACAGACAGACAGACAGAGAGAGACAGAGAGAGAGAGAGAGCGAGAGAGAAACGGCACAACAATATAACAACGACGACGTTTCGGACCAACTTGGACTGTCGACTGATGACACTAGTTCATGGTCCAAGACTGACCAAAACGTCGTGTTAAGTTTCATTCTCCTGCTATGTGTGAGGTTATCTGTGTACAGGACTGGAGTGTAGGTTACTGTAGTGGTGCAAGTGCAGGCTTAGTATCAGCCTACTATCTCTGCAGGGAAGCAAAGTATAGGCTTTCTGCGTGCCTTTGGTTTTGCTTACCTGGGGTACCTAGGGCGTTCCTGGAGGATCTGAAACAGACTGTGGCCTGATGGCAATGTATATTGCAATGCTTCCTTCGTGATCAATGCAAATTAGGCCGTGGAAACTAACCTGGTGTCTCTCTCTCTCTCTCTCTCTCTCTCTCTCTCTCTCTCTTCATTAGCCCAGCAAGGACCCCAGAAGAAAAATAGGTTTAAACTTCTCCAACTTTATCGTGTAACATTAAAACATTAAACCCGGCAGGTTTTTAACACCACTCTCGCCCACATCGAAGTAAAGGCGAGGAAAAAACACAACTCCGAGTGTTTTTTTCTGTTTGGGACAAGCGTTGGTACTTAAACACAAACACGAGTGCGCAACAAACACATACTTTTATGTGCATACCTAAATACATAGTCAACCCGCCTCATACACACGCTTAACACACACACACACACACACACCACACACACACACACACACACACACACACACACACACACACACACACACACACACACACACACAAACACACACACACACACACACACACACAGCAGCGAGTCATGGTACGTGGCGAGGTGTCAGAGTGGGCACCTGTGACCAGCGGGGGTCCCGCAGGGGTCAGTCCTAGGACCAGTGCTGTTTCTGGTATTTGTGAACGCATGACGGAAGGAATAGACTCTGAGGTGTCCCTGTTTGCAGATGACGTGAAGTTGATGAGAAGAATTCACTCGATCGAAGACCAGGCAGAACTACAAAGGGATCTGGACAGGCTGCAGACCTGGTCCAGCAATTGGCTCCTGGAGTTCAATCCCACCAAGTGCAAAGTCATGAAGATTGGGGAAGGGCAAACAAGGCCGCAGACGGAGTACAGTCTAGGGGTCAGAGACTACAAACCTCACTCAAGGAAAAAGATCTTCGGGTGAGTATAACACCAGGCACATCTCCTGAAGCGCACATCAACCAAATAACTGCTGCAGCACATGGGCGCCTAGCAAACCTCAGAACAGCATTCCGACATCTTAATAAGGAATCATTCAGGACCTGTACACCGTGTACGTTAGGCCCATATTGGAGTATGCGGCACCAGTTTGGAACCCACACCTAGCCAAGCACGTGAAGAAACTAGAGAAAGTGCAAAGGTTTGCAACAAGACTAGTCCCAGAGCTAAGAGGTATGTCCTACGAGGAGAGGTTAAGGGAAATCAACCTGACGACACTGGAGGACAGGAGAGATAGGGGGGACATGATAACGACATACAAAATACTGAGAGGAATTGACAAGGTGGACAAAGACAGGATGTTCCAGAGATTGGACACAGTAACAAGGGGACACAGTTGGAAGCTGAAGACACAGATGAATCACAGGGATGTTAGGAAGTATTTCTTCAGCCACAGAGTAGTACAAGTAAGTGGAATAGTTTGGGAAGCGATGTAGTGGAGGCAGGATCCATACATAGCTTTAAGCAGAGGTATGATAAAGCTCACGGCATCAGGGAGAGTGACCTAGTAGCGATCAGTGAAGAGGCGGGGCCAGGAGCTCGGACTCGACCCCCGCAACCTCAACTAGGTGAGTACACACACACTATTATATATATATATAGCATATATATACACATATATATATATATAATATATATATATATATATATATATATATTATATATATATATATATATATAATATATATATATATTATATTATATATATATATCATTGAGGAAACTGTGGCTGACCGAGACTTGATCCCGCTTCACCTTGTGCAACCCCGTGGGAAGCTACATAACTTTCGCATTGCTCTGCCAATCCTACAAAGATGAGCCAAGCGAACTAGAGTTGCTTCATGTTGCGAGGACATACGTGGTTATGTTAAGCTCACAGCTAATTTCAGTCTACCCTCGTTGGAATACCAGCCTTCACAAGCAGTCTATATATTACTGAAACCACGAAACAAGTGATTTTGAATCACTAATGAAACACTTGCCGGCCGAGCCACGTGACAAGTGATTCAGGAACACTTGTTTCGTGATATTATTAATATATAGACCGCTTTTGGAGGCTGATATTCACTCAAACGAGAGTAGATTGAAATTAGCTGTAAACTTACACACCCCAGACACCTACACACCCCAGACATCTACACACCCCAGACATCTACACACCCCAGACACCTACACACCCCAGACACCTACACACCCCAGACATCTACACACCCCAGACACCTACACACCCCAGACACCTACACACCCAACATCTACACACCCCAGACACCTACACACCCCAGACACCTACACACCCCAGACCCCAAAACACACCCCAGACATCTACACACCCCAGACACCTTACACACCCCAGACACCTACACACCCCAGACATCTAACACTCCCTAGACATCTACACACCAGACATCTACACACCCCAGACAACTACAACCCAGACACTACACACCCCAGACATCTACACACCCCAGACACCTACACACCCCAGACACCTACACACCCCAACATCTACACACCCCAGACATCTACACACCCAGAATCTACCACCCCAGACACCTACACACCCCAGACACCTACACACCCCAGACATCTCACACCCCAGACACCTACACACCCCAGACACCTACACCCCCAGACACCTACATCACCCCAGACTCTAACACCCCAGACACCTACACACCCAGGAACACCTACACACCCAAGACACCTACAACCCCAGACACCTACACACCCAGACACCAACACCCCAGACACCTACACACCCCAGACACCTACACACCCCGGGACACCTACACACCCAGTACACTACACACCCCAGACATTTACACACCCCAGACACTACACACCCCAGGACACCTACACACCAGACACCTACACACCCCAGACACCTACACACCAACACCTACGCACCCCAGACACCTACACACCCAAGACACCTACACACCCCAGGCACCTACACACCTAAAACAATTACACCCAGACACCTACACACCCCAGACACCTACACACCCAAGACACCTACACACCCCAGACACCTACACACCCCAGACACCTACACACCCTAGACACCTACACACCCGACATCTACACACCCCAGACACCTACACACCCTAGACACCTACACACTCCAGACACCTACACACCCAAGACACCTACACACCCAAGACACCTACACACCCTAGACACCTACACACCCGAGCATCTACACACCCAGACACCTACACACCCTAGACACCTACACACTCCAGACACCTACACACCCAAGACACCTACACACCCAAGACACCTACACACCCCAGACACTTACACACCCTAGACACCTACACACCCCAGACACCTACACACCCAAGACACCTACACACCCCAGACACCTACACACCCAAGACACCTACACACCCAAGACACCTACACACCCAAGACACCTACACACCCAAGACACCTACACACCCCAGACACCTACACACCCAAGACACCTACACACCCCAGACACCTACACACCCCAGACAACCTACACACCCCAGACACCTACACACCCTAGACACCTACACACCCAGCTTTACTACACACCCCAGACACCTACACACCCAAGACACCTACACACTCCAGACACCTACACACCCAAGATACCTACACACCCCAGACACCTACACACCCCAGACACCTACACACCCAGACACCTACACACCCCAGACACCTACACACCCCAGACACCTACACACCCAAGACACCTACACACCAGACACCTACACACTCCAGACACCTACACACTCCAGACACCTACACACCCAAGACACCTACACACCCCAGACACCTACACACCCAAGACACCTACACACCCAAGACACCTACACACCCAAGACACCTACACACCCAGACACCTACACACCCAAGAAACCTACACACCCCAGACACCTACACACCCCAGACACCTACACCCCCCAGACACCTACACACCCAAGACACCTACACACCCAAGAAACCTACACACCTCAGACCCCACACACCCAGGCACCTACAACACCTCAGACACCTACACCCCCAGACACCTACACACCCAAGACACCTACACACCCAAGAAACCTACACACCTCAGACACCTACACACCCAAGGCACCTACACACCTCAGACACCTACACACCCCAGACACCTACACACCCAAGACACCTACACACCCAAGAAACCTACACACCTCAGACACCTACACACCCCAAGGCACCTACACACCTCAGACACCTACACACCCCAGACACCTACACACCCCAGACACCTACACACCCAGACACCTACACACCCAAGACACCTACACACCCCAGACACCTACACACCCCAGACACCTACACACCCCAGACACCTACACACCCCAGACACCTACACACCCCAGACACCTACACACCCAGACACCTACACACCCCAGACACCTACACACCCAGACACCTACACACCCCAGACACCTACACACCCCAGAACCTACACACCCCAGACACCTACACACCCCAGACACCTACACACCCCAGACACCTACACACCCCAGACACCTACACACCCCAGACACCTACACACCACTGCTGCCCTCTCACCATGAGATCATACTTTTCCATCCTACATTCTCACCATTAATCCTTTAATCTACACTATCCAACCCTCCCTCACTGACCCTCACCTGGCTGGGCGAAATGTTCAGTCGAGCATTCTAACACCTGCTGCCCCTGTTGACGTGACAGTAAACAGGTACCTGGATGTTACTAAACTCTTATGGGTGGCATTCTGTGGACGGGGAGACTTATAGACAAGTTTCTTTACACTTTTCCTCTTCATTCCTCGTCCTTCTCCTCCTCCTCCTCTTCCTCCTCCTCCTGATCCTCCTCTTCTTCTTCTTCCTCCTCGTCCACTTGTGAACACAAGGTTTAAAGTGCTTCATGAAAACCCTTAACTATATCTTTACAGAGGTTTATAACTTTCATGCGGTTTATATGACCCTTATGATGCAGGTTTATATGAGGAGCATATACGATTTATAAGAGGTTTATATGAGAGCTTATAATGCAAATTCGTTTAAGGTTCCTAAGAGGTTTACACCAGAATTATATGAGGCTTAAATGAGTTTATATGAGGTTTGTATAAGGTTTATATGACGCCTTATGAGGCGTATTTATATAATGTTTATATGAGATGAATTTGAGATTTAGACAAGGTTTATATGTTTATAATCAGGTTTATAATAAGGTTTATAACCAGGTTCATAAACAGGTTTATAAACATTTATGTATCATATATGGGTAGAAGGGTAGTTGGCGTCACCTTGGGCAAAGTCACAGGTGAAGCAGTGGTAGGTGGCGTCACCTTGGGCAAAGTCACAGGTGAAGCAGTGGTAGGTGGCGTCACCTTGGACAAAGTCACAGGTGAAGCAGTGGTAGGTGGTCACCTTGGACAAAGTCACAGGTGAAGCAGTGGTAGGTGGCGTCACCTTGGACAAAGTCACAGGTGAAGCAGTAGTAGGTGGTGTCACCTTGGACAAAGTCACAGGTGAAGCAGTGGTAGGTGGTGTCACCTTGGACAGTCACAGGTGAAGCAGTGGTAGGTGGCGTCACCTTGGACAAAGTCACAGGTGAAGCAGTGGTAGGTGGCGTCACCTTGGACAAAGTCACAGGTGAAGCAGTGGTAGGTGGCGTCACCTTGGACAAAGTCACAGGTGAAGCAGTGGTAGGTGGCGTCACCTTGGACAAAGTCACAGGTGAAGCAGTGGTAGGTGGTGTCACCTTGGACAAAGTCACAGGTGAAGCAGTGGTAGGTGGTGTCACCTTGGACAAAGTCACAGGTGAAGCAGTGTAGGTGGCGTCACCTTGGACAAAGTCACAGGTGAAGCAGTGGTAGGTGGCGTCACCTTGGGCAAAGTCACAGGTGAAGCAGTGGTAGGTGGTGTCACCTTGGACAAAGTCACAGGTGAAGCAGTGGTAGGTGGTGTCACCTTGGACAAAGTCACAGGTGAAGCAGTGGTAGGTGGCGTCACCTAGGACAAAGTCACAGGTGAAGCAGTGGTAGGTGGTGTCACCTTGGACAGTCACAGGTGAAGCAGTGGTAGGTGGCGTCACCTTGGACAAAGTCACAGGTGAAGCAGTGGTAGGTGGTGTCACCTTGGACAAAGTCACAGGTGAAGCAGTGGTAGGTGGTGTCACCTTGGACAAAGTCACAGGTGAAGCAGTGGTAGGTGGTGTCACCTTGGACAAAGTCACAGGTGAAGCAGTGGTAGGTGGCGTCACCTTGGACAAAGTCACAGGTGAAGCAGTGGTAGTTGGTGTCACCTTGGACAAAGTCACAGGTGAAGCAGTGGTAGGTGGCGTTACCTGTCTCCAGTACATAACCTCCTTCTACCTACATATCTTGTATTCCTATGAAGACTGATGGGCTGATTACATCGATTCCAGACTGAAGGACTGATTACATCGACGCCAGACTGAAGGACTGATTACATCGACTCCAGACTGAGGGACTGATTACACCAACTCCAGACTGAGGGACTGATTACATCAACTCCAGACTGAGAGACTGATTACATCGACTCCAGACTGAGGGACTGATTATATCGACTCAGGCTGAGGGACTGATTACATCAACTCCAGGTTGAGGGACTGATTACATCAACTCCGGACTGAGGGACTGATTACATCGACTCCAGACTGAGGGACTGATTACATCCACTCCAAACTGAATGACTGATTACATCGACCTCAGGCTGAAGGACTGATTACATCGACTCAGGCTGAGGGACTGATTACATCGACTCCAAACTGAAGGACTGATTACATCGACCCCAGACTGAGGGACTGATTACATCGACTATAGACTGAGGGACTGACTATATCGACTCCAATCTGAGGGACTGATTACATCAACTACAAACTGAGGGACTGATTACATCAACTCCAGACTGAGGGACTGATTACATCAACTCCAGACTGAGGGACTGATTACATCAACTCCAGATTGAGGGACTGATTACATCGACTCCAGACTGAGGAACTGATTACATCAACTCCAGACTGAGGGACTGATTACATCAACTCCAGACTGAGGGACTGATTACATTGACTCCAGACTGAGGGACTGATTACATCGACTCCAGAGTGAAGGACTGATTACATCGACTCCAGACTGAGGGACTGATTACATCGACTCCAGACTGAGGGACTGATTACATCGACTACAGACTGAGGGACTGATTACACCGACTCCAGACTGAGGGACTGATTACATCAACTCCAGACTGAGAGACTGATTACATCAACTACAGACTGAGGGACTGATTACATCGACTCCAGACTAAGGGACTGATTACATCAACTCCAAACTGTGGGACTGATTACATCGACTCCAGACTGAGGGACTGATTACATCGCCTCCAGACTGAGGGACTGATTACATCGACTCCAGACTGAGGGACTGATTACATCAACTCCAGACTGAGGGACTGATTACATCGACTGCAGACTGAGGGTCTGATTACATCGACTCCAGACTGAGGGACTGATTACATCAACTCCAAACTGTGGGACTGATTACATCGACTCCAGACTGAGGGACTGATTACATCAACTCCAGACTGAGAGACTGATTACATCAACTCCAGACTGAGGGACTGATTACATCGACTCCAGACTGAGGGACTGATTACATCAACTCCAAACTGTGGGACTGATTACATCGACCCCAGACAGAGGGACTGATTACATCGACTCCAGACTGAGGGACTCATTACATCGACTCCAGACTGAGGAACTCGTTACATCGACTCCAGACTGAGGGACTGATTACATCGGCTCCAGACTGAGGGACTGATTACATCAACTCCAGACTGAGGGACTGATTACACGGACTCCAGATTGAGGGACTAATTACATCGACTCCAGACTGAGGGACTGATTACATCGACTCCGGACAGAGGGACTGATTATATCGACTCCAGACAGAGGGACTGATAGCATCGACTCCAGACTGAGGGACTGATTACATCAACTCCAGACTGAGGGACTGATTACATCGACTCCAGACTAAGGGACTGATTACATCGACTCCAGACTGAGGGACTGATTACATCGACTCCAATCTTAGGGACCGATTACATCGACTCCAGACTGAGGAACTGATTACATCGACTCCAGACTGAGGGACTGATTACATAGACTCCAGACTGAGGGACTGATTACATCGACTCCAGACTGAGGGACTGATTACATCGACTGCAGACTGAGGGTCTGATTACATCGACTCCAGACTGAGGGACTGATTACATCGACTCAGGCTGAGGGACTGATTACATCAACTCTAGACTGAGGGAGTGATTACATCGACTCCAGACTGAGGGACTGATTACATCAACTCCAGACTGAGGGACTGATTACATCGACTACAGACTGAAGGACTGATTACATCAACTCCAGACAGAGGGACTGATTACATCGACTCCAGACTGAGAGACTGATTACCTCGACTCCAGACTGAGGGACTGATTACATCAACTCCAGACTGAGGGACTGATTACATCGACTCCAGATTGAGGGACTGATTACATCGACTCCAGACTGAGGGACTGATTACATCAACTCCAGACTGAGGGACTGATTACATCGACTCCAGACTGAGGGACTGATTACATCGACTCCAGACTGAGGCACTGATTACATGGACTCCAGACTGAGGGACTGATTACATCGACTCCAGACTGAGGCACTGATTACATGGACTCCAGACTGAGGGACTGATTACATCGACTCCAGACTGAGGGACTGATTACATCGACTCCAGACGGAGGGACTGATTACACCAACTCCAGAGAGGGACTGATTACATCGACTCCAGACTGAGAGGCTGATTACATCGACTCCAGACTGAGGGACTGATTATATCAACTCCAGACTGAGGGACTGATTACATCGACTCCAGATTGAGGGACTGATTACATCGACTCCAGACTGAGGGACTGATTACATCAACTCCAGACTGAGGGACTGACTACATCAACTCCAGACTGAGGGACTGATTACATCGACTCCAGACTGAGGGACTGATTACATCGACTCCAGACTGAGGGACTGATTACATCGACTCCAGACTGAGGGACTGATTACAACGACTCCAGACTGAGGGACTGATTACATCAACTCCAGACTGAGGGACTGATTACATCGACTCCAGACTGAGGAACTGATTACATCGACTACAGACTGAGGGACTGATTACATCAACTCCAGACTGAGGGACTGATTGCATCAACTCCAGACTGAAGGACTGATTACATCAACTGCAGACTGAGGGACAGATTACATCGACTCGAGACTGAGGGACTGATTACATCAACTCCAGACTGAGGGACTGATTACATCGACTCAAGACTGAGGAACTGATTACATCGACTCCACACTGAGGGACTGATTACATTGACTCCAGACTGAGGAACTGATTACATCGACTCCAGACAGAGGGACTGATTACATCGACTCGAGACTGAGGGACTGATTACATCAACTCCAGACTGAGGGACTTATTACATCGACTCAAGACTGAGGAACTGATTACATCGACTCCACACTGAGGGATTGATTACATCGACTCCAGACTGAGGGACTGATTACGTCGACTCCAGACTGAGGGACTGATTACATAAGCTCCAGACTGAGGGACTGATTACATCGACTCCAGGCAGAGGGACTGATTACATCAACTCCAGACTGAGGGACTGATTACATCAACTCCAGACTGAGGGACTGATTACATCAACTCCAGACTGAAGGACTGATTACATCAGCTACAGACTGAGGGACTGATTACATCGACTCCAGGCTGAGGGACTGATTACATCAACTCCAGACTGAGGGACTGATTACACCAACTCCAAACTGAGGGACTGATTACATCAACTCAAGACTGAGGGACTGATTACATCAACTCCAGACTGAGGGACTGATTACAATGACTCCAGACTGAGGGACTGATTACATCAACTCCAGACTGAGGGACTGATTACATCAACTCCAGACTGAGGGACTGATTACATCAACTCCAGACTGAGGAGCTGATTATATCAACACCAGACTGAGGGACTGATTACATCGACTCCAGACAGAGTGACTGATTACATCAACTCCAGACTGAGGGACTGATTACATCAACTCCAGACTGAGGGAGTGATTACATCGACTCAGGCTGAGGGACTGATTACATCGACTCCAGACTGAGTGACTGATTACATCAACTCCAGACTGAGGGACTGATTACATCAACTCCAGACTGAGGGATTGATCACATCGACTCAGGCTGAGGGACTGATTACATCAACTCCAGACTGAGGGACTGATTACATCAAACTCCAGACTGAGGGACTGATTACATCGACTCAGGCTGAGGGACTGATTATATCAACTCCAGACTGAGGGACTGATTACATCAACTCCAGACTGAGAGACTGATTACATCCACTCCAGACTGAGGAACTGATTACATCAACTCCAGACTGAGGGACTGATTACATCAACTCCAGACTGAGGGACTGATTACATCCACTCCAGACTGAGGGACTGATTACATTAACTCCAGACTGAGGGACTGATTACATCAACTCCAGACTGAGAGACTGATTACATCAACTCCAGACTGAGGGACTGACTACATCAACTCCAGACTGAGGGACTGATTACATGTACTCCAGACTGAGGGACTGATTACATCAACTCCAGACTGAGGGACTGATTACATCAACTCCAGACTGAGGGACTGATTACATCAACTCCAGCTGAGGGACTGATTCATCGACTCAGACTGAGGGACTGATTACATCAACTCCAGAGAGGGACTGATTACATCGACTCCAGACTGAGAGGCTGATTACATCGACTCCAGACTGAGGGACTGATTACATCAACTCCAGACTGAGGGACTGATTACATCGACTCCAGATTGAGGGACTGATTACATCGACGCCAGACTGAGGGACTGATTACATCAACTCCAGACTGAGGGACTGACTACATCAACTCCAGACTGAGGGACTGATTACATCGACTCCAGACTGACGGACTGATTACATCGACTCCAGACTGAGGGACTGATTACATCGACTCCAGACTGAGGGACTGATTACATCGACTCCAGACTGAGGGACTGATTACAACGACTCCAGACTGAGGGACTGATTACATCAACTCCAGACTGAGGGACTGATTACATCGACTCCAGACTGAGGAACTGATTACATCGACTACAGACTGAGGGACTGATTACATCAACTCCAGACTGAGGGACTGATTGCATCAACTCCAGACTGAAGGACTGATTACATCAACTGCAGACTGAGGGACTGATTACATCGACTCGAGACTGAGGGACTGATTACATCAACTCCAGACTGAGGGACTGATTACATCGACTCAAGACTGAGGAACTGATTACATCGACTCCAGACTGAGGGACTGATTACACCAACTCCAGACTGAGGGACTGATTACATCAACTCAAGACTGAGGGACTGATTACATCAACTCCAGACTGAGGGACTGATTACAATGACTCCAGACTGAGGGACTGATTACATCAACTCCAGACTGAGGGACTGATTACATCAACTCCAGACTGAGGGACTGATTACATCAACTCCAGACTGAGGAGCTGATTATATCACACCAGACTGAGGGACTGATTACATCGACTCCAGACAGAGTGACTGATTACATCAACTCCAGACTGAGGGACTGATTACATCAACTCCAGACTGAGGGAGTGATTACATCGACTCAGGCTGAGGGACTGATTACATCGACTCCAGACTGAGTGACTGATTACATCAACTCCAGACTGAGGGACTGATTACATCAACTCCAGACTGAGGGATTGATCACATCGACTCAGGCTGAGGGACTGATTACATCAACTCCAGACTGAGGGACTGATTACATCAAACTCCAGACTGAGGGACTGATTACATCGACTCAGGCTGAGGGACTGATTATATCAACTCCAGACTGAGGGACTGATTACATCAACTCCAGACTGAGAGACTGATTACATCCACTCCAGACTGAGGAACTGATTACATCAACTCCAGACTGAGGGACTGATTACATCAGCTCCAGACTGAGGGACTGATTACATCCACTCCAGACTGATAGACTGATTACATTAACTCCAGACTGAGGGACTGATTACATCAACTCCAGACTGAGAGACTGATTACATCAACTCCAGACTGAGGGACTGACTACATCAACTCCAGACTGAGGGACTGATTACATGTACTCCAGACTGAGGGACTGATTACATCAACTCCAGACTGAGGGACTGATTACATCAACTCCAGACTGAGGGACTGATTACATCAACTCCAGACTGAGGGACTGATTACATCGACTCCAGACTGAGGGACTGATTACATCAACTCCAGAGAGGGACTGATTACATCGACTCCAGACTGAGAGGCTGATTACATCGACTCCAGACTGAGGGACTGATTACATCAACTCCAGACTGAGGGACTGATTACATCGACTCCAGATTGAGGGACTGATTACATCGACTCCAGACTGAGGGACTGATTACATCAACTCCAGACTGAGGGACTGACTACATCAACTCCAGACTGAGGGACTGATTACATCGACTCCAGACTGACGGACTGATTACATCGACTCCAGACTGAGGGACTGATTACATCGACTCCAGACTGAGGGACTGATTACATCGACTCCAGACTGAGGGACTGATTACAACGACTCCAGACTGAGGGACTGATTACATCAACTCCAGACTGAGGGACTGATTACATCGACTCCAGACTGAGGAACTGATTACATCGACTACAGACTGAGGGACTGATTACATCAACTCCAGACTGAGGGACTGATTGCATCAACTCCAGACTGAAGGACTGATTACATCAACTGCAGACTGAGGGACTGATTACATCGACTCGAGACTGAGGGACTGATTACATCAACTCCAGACTGAGGGACTGATTACATCGACTCAAGACTGAGGAACTGATTACATCGACTCCACACTGAGGGACTGATTACATTGACTCCAGACTGAGGAACTGATTACATCGACTCCAGACGGAGGGAGTGATTACATCGACTCGAGACTGAGGGACTGATTACATCAACTCCAGACTGAGGGACTTATTACATCGACTCAAGACTGAGGAACTGATTACATCGACTCCACACTGAGGGACTGATTACGTCGACTCCAGACTGAGGGACTGATTACATAAGCTCCAGACTGAGGGACTGATTACATCGACTCCAGGCAGAGGGACTGATTACATCAACTCCAGACTGAGGGACTGATTACATCAACTCCAGACTGAGGGACTGATTACAATCAACTCCAGACTGAAGGACTGATTACATCAGCTACAGACTGAGGACTGATTACATCGACTCCAATCTGAGGGACTGATTTACATCAACTCCAGACTGAGGGACTGATTACACCAACTCCAGACTGAGGGACTGATTACATCAACTCAAGACTGAGGGACTGATTACATCAACTCCAGACTGAGGGACTGATTACAATGACTCCAGACTGAGGGACTGATTACATCAACTCCAGACTGAGGGACTGATTACATCAACTCCAGACTGAGGGACTGATTACATCAACTCCAGACTGAGGATGCTGATTATATCAACACCAGACTGAGGGACTGATTACATCGACTCAAGACAGAGTGACTGATTACATCGACTCCAGACAGAGTAACTGATTACATCAACTCCAGACTGAGGGACTGATTACATCAACTCCAGACTGAGGGAGTGATTACATCGACTCAGGCTGAGGGACTGATTACATCGACTCCAGACTGAGTGACTGATTACATCAACTCCAGACTGAGGGACTGATTACATCAACTCCAGACTGAGGGATTGATCACATCGACTCAGGCTGAGGGACTGATTACATCAACTCCAGACTGAGGGACTGATTACATCAAACTCCAGACTGAGGGACTGATTACATCGACTCAGGCTGAGGGACTGATTATATCAACTCCAGACTGAGGGACTGATTACATCAACTCCAGACTGAGAGACTGATTACATCCACTCCAGACTGAGGAACTGATTACATCAACTCCAGACTGAGGGACTGATTACATCAACTCCAGACTGAGGGACTGATTACATCCACTCCAGACTGAGGGACTGATTACATTAACTCCAGACTGAGGGACTGATTACATCAACTCCAGACTGAGAGACTGATTACATCAACTCCAGACTGAGGGACTGACTACATCAACTCCAGACTGAGGGACTGATTACATGTACTCCAGACTGAGGGACTGATTACATCAACTCCAGACAGAGGGACTGATTACATCAACTCCAGACTGAGGGACTGATTACATCAACTCCAGACTGAGGGACTGATTACATCAACTCCAGACCGAGGGACTGATTACATCAACTCCAGACTGAGGGACTGATTACATCAACTCCAGACTGAGGGACTGATTACATCAACTCCAGACTGAGGGAATGATTACATCAACTCCAGAGAGGGACTGGTTACATCTACTCCAGACTGAAAGACTGATTACATCGACTCCAGAATGAGGGACTGATTACATCAACTCCAGACTGAGGGACTGATTACATCAACTCCAGACTGAGGGACTGATTACATCAACTCCAGACTGAGGGACTGATTATATCAACTCCAGACTGAGGGACTGATTTCATCAACTCCAGACTGAGGGACTGATTGCATCAACTCCAGACTGAGGGACTGATTACATCAACTCCAGACTAAGGGACTGATTAAATCGACTCCAGACTAAGGAACTGATTACGTCAACTCCAGACTGAGGGACTGATTACATCAACTCCAGACTGAGGGACTGGTTACATCTACTCCAGACTGAGGGACTGATTTCATCGACTCAGGCTGAGGGACTGATTATATCAACTCCAGACTGAGGGACTGATTACATCAACTCCAGACTGAGGGACTGATTACATCAACTCCAGACTGAGGGACTGGTTACATCTACTCCAGACTGAGGCACTGATTACATCTACTCCAGACTGAGGGAGTGATTACATCAAATCCAGACTGAGGGACTGATTACACGGACTCCAGACTGAGGCACTGATTACATCTACTCCAGACTGAGGGAGTGATTACATCAAATCCAGACTGAGGGACTGATTACACGGACTCCAGACTGAGGGACTGATTACAGCAACTCCAGACTGAGGGACTGATTACATCAACTCCAGACTGAGGGACTGATTACATGGACTTTAGACTGAGGGACTGATTACATCAACTCCAGACTGAGGGACTGAT
>NC_069414.1:51660719-51668219 GCF_026875155.1 Cherax quadricarinatus
GTAATCATTTTCTTTCATAATTACTATTGCATTTATTTGTCTGCTTTAGTAAGGTGCAAATTTTTATTGTTATTAAGTGTATCATAAGACTTAAAGAATGTTTGAGGGCAATTGGAATGTTTGGTTTAACATAGAGCTATATACCATTCCTTTACTAATATTAAACCCCCCTTTTTGGGAAAAATTAATAGCTTTGCCCCCTTTTTTAAAAATTTACTGTTGAGTTTGAAGAAAAAAACTCATTGCCTTCTCTAAAGGTTTTAATTTAATAATAAAGAATTCAAATTTAAAATTAAAAGAAAAAACCCAAAATAACTTTCCTAAGTCCACTATTTTTCCTCGCATCAAAATAGTCAAAATGTTCTGTTTTCTCTCAATTTTTCTGGACTTTACGAATTTGTATCCTGAGTTCTAGTAGGAAAAACCCAAAATTTATGAAAAAGGTAAAATTTTAAAAACCCAAGAAATGTAATTATAAATCTTTTAAAAATTTTCTAGAAATACTTTTTACAATCCAAAAAGGGGCAACCAGCCTTTTTTCAAATAAAAATATGTTGGTTTTCCCTTCCCTGAAAACTTGGTTTTATATCCTTTCTTCTTAAGATTTTAATATTAAGTTTTTTTTCAAAAATCTTGAACAGTAAAGAAAAAATTTTGATAAAAAATTCCCCCCAAAATGGATGGGGTTTCTATAAGATTCCTTGTAAAATTTGCGATAAAGTTTTAAAATTACGGTTCAACCCCCTTTTAAAAAATTCGAAAAAGATTAAAACAAACATAAAAAAGCATTAGAAGGGGAAGATTCCAAGCTCTATTTTTTCATGTAAGAATTTTAAAATCCAATTGATTTCAAAAATTGAGAAAGTATCAAGAAGTCCAAGGTCGCAGGGTTAAAAATTGAAACTTGTTTCTAAAAAAAACGTTTTGCAAAAATATAATATTTCCTTTGGTTTATATAAAAAGATCCATTAAATTAAAAATTTGGGGGGAATTTAATAATACACGGACAAATAATTTTTAAAATTTTTTTGGGGAGAATAGTTTGTGGGGGGGTTGCGAAAGGACCTATCCAATTGGGCGGCGCGGTCAGGTTTAAAAAACCCTTGTGGGGTCAAAAAGTGAGGTGCTGGCCCGACCCCTTATAAAATCCTTGTAGCTTTCTTTCATAGTCCTTGATAAAGTGAGATCACGAAAAGCGCTTGGAAAATTTTCCCGTTTTTTCAGAGTTGGGTTTTTTTTGTATTACAACAAAAATATTATATAATAATATATAATATATATTTAAAAATTAAAAAAAAATATATATATATATATTAATATATATATATTATTTTTTTATATATATTAAAAATTATATAATAAAAATATAAAAATTTATATTTATAAATATATATATTAATATATAAAAATAAATATTATATTTATTTTTTTTAATACCCACCTTTTATTTTAAATTTTTATTTTTTCCTTTCCCCCCCGTGTTTTATTTCCTCTTCCCCCTCGTGTTTATTTCCTATTCCCCCCCCGTGTTTTATTTCCTCTTTCCCCCCCGGTTTTATTTCCCCTTCCCCCCCGTGTTTTATTTTCCCCTTCCCCCCTCGTGTTTTATTTCCTTTCCCCCCCGTGTTTTATTTCCTCTTCCCCCCCCGTGTTATATTTCCTTTCCCCCTTGTGTTTTATTTCTTCTTCCCCCTCGTGTTTTTTTTCCTCTTCCCCCTGTGTTTATTTCCTCTTCCCCCCCCGTGTTTTTTTTTTCCCCTCTTTTCCCCTCGGTTTGATTTCCCTTTTTTCCCCCCCGTTTTTTTATTTTTCCTCTTCCCCCTCGTGTTTTATTTCCTCTTCCCCCCTCGTTTTTTTTTCCTCTTTCCCCCTTTGGTTTTCTTTCCTTTTCCCCCCCTTGTTTTATTTCCCTTCCCCCCTCGTTTTGATTTCCTCCCCCCTCCCCTGTTTTATTTTCTCTTATCCTTTGTGTTTTTTTTTTTCCTTTGCCCCCCGTGTTTTTTTTTCCTCTTATCCCCCGGTTTTATTTCCCTTCCCCCCTCGTGTTTTTTTCGCATTCCCCCCTCAGTTTCATTTCTTTTCCCCCCCTCGTTTTTATTTCCTCTTCCCCCCCCGTGTTTCATTTTTCTTCCCCCCCGTGTTTTTTTCCGTTCCCCCTCGTGTTTAAATTTTCCTTTACCCCTAGGTTTTAATTTCCTCTTCCCCCCTCTGTTTTTTTCATCTTCCCCCCCGTGTTTTTTTTCCTCTTCCCCCGTGTTCATTTTCCCTTCCCCCATCGTGTTTTCTTTTCCCTTCCCCCCCGGTTTTCATCCTTTTTTCCCCCTCGTGTTTTTTATTTCCTCTTAGCCCCCCGTGTTTTATTTCCTCTTCCCACCCTCGTTTTTTTATTTTCCCCTCCCCCTTCTGTTTTTTTTTCCTCTTCCCCCTGTGTTTTTATTTCCCCTTTCCCCCCCGTGTTTCATTTCCTCTTCCCCAATCGTGTTTTTTTTCCCTTCCCCCCCCGGTTTTACATCCTCTTCCCCCTCGGTTTTTTTTCCTTTCCCCCCCGTGTTTATTTTTCTTCCCCCTTTGGTTTTTTTTCCTCTTCCCCCCTCGTGTTTTTTTTCCTCTTCCCCTCTGTTTTAAATTTTCCCTTCCCCCCTGTGTTTTTAAACCTTTCCCCCCCCTCGGTTTTATTTTTCTTCCCCCCTCGTGTTTTTAATTTTTTCTTCCCCCCTCGTGTTTTTAATTCCTCTTCCCCCCTGTGTTTTTTAAATTTCCCCTTTTCCCCCTGGTTTTTTAATCCCCCCTTCTCGTGTTTTAAATTCCTCTTCACCCCCCCCGTGTTTTAATTTTTTTCCCCCCTCGTGTTTTTAAATTTCCCTTTTCCCCCCCCCTTTTTAATTCCTCTTCCCCCCGGGGTTTTATTTTCCCCCCCTCGGGTTTTTTTCATCTTCCCCCCTCGTGTTTTAAATCCTTTCCCCTTTTCTGTTTTAATTTTCCTCTTCACCCCTCGGTTTTAATTCTTTCTTTTCCCCCTCGTGTTTTAATTCTTTTCCCCCCCGTGTTTTTTTTCCCTTTCCCCCCCCCGTGTTTTTAATTCCCCTTCCCCATGGTTTTATTCCCTCCCCCCCTCGGTTTTTTTCTCTTCCCCCGGGGTTTTTATTCCCTTTTTTCCTCTGTGTTTTTTTTTTCTCTTCCCCCCCCGTGTTTTAATTCCTCTTCCCCCTTTGGGTTTTTTTCCCTTCCCCCCCCTTCTTAATTCCCCTTTTTTCCCCCCCCTCGGTTTAATTTCCTTTTCCCCCCCCTTTTTTTTTCCTTTCCCCCCCCCTTTTTAATTTTCCTTTTCCCCCCCTCGGTTTTTTTTCTCTTCCCCCCTCGTTTTCATTTCTTCTCCCCCCTCGTGTTTTATTTTTCCGTTTTTCCCCCCCCTGTGTTTTATTCCCCTTCCCCTTGTTTTATTCCCCCTTCCCCCTCGTGTTTTTTTTTCTTTCCCCCTCGGGTTTTTTTCCTCTTCCCCCTCGTGTTTTATTCCTCTTCCCCTCGTGTTTTTTTCCCCTTCCCCCCGTGTTTTAATCCTTTCCCCCCCCGGGTTTTATTTTTCCCCCCCCTCGTGTTTTTTTCCTCTTCCCCCCTCGTGTTTTATTTTCCCTTCCCCCTTTTGGTTTTATTTTTCTCCCCCCTCGTGTTTTATTTTTCTTCCCCCCCCTGTTTTTTCTTTCCCCCCCCCCCTTTTCCAATCGTTTTTATTTTTTCCTTCCCCCCCCGGGTTTTAATCCCTTCCCCCCCTGTGTTTTATTCCTCTTCCCCTTTGGTTTTATTTCCCCTTTCCCCCCGTTTCTATTTTTCTTCCCCCTTTGGTTTTATTTTCCCCTTCCCCCCCCGTGTTTTATTTCCCCTTCCCCCCATGTTTTATTTTTTTTCCCCCCGTGTTTTAATCCCCTTCCCCCTGGTTTTTAATTCCCCTTTCCCCCCCTCTGTTTATTTTTTCTCCCCCTCGTGTTTTTAATTCCTCTTCCCCTGTGTTTTAATTCCCTCTTCCCCCCCCCGGTTTTTATCCTCTTTTCCCCCCTCGGGGTTTTTTTTTCTTTCCCCCCCCTGTTTAATTTCCCTTTTTTCCCCCCCCGTGTTTTTTAAATTTTTCTTCCCCCCTCGTGTTTTAATTCCTTTTCCCCCTCGTGTTTTTTAATTCCTTTCCCACGTGTTTTATTCCTCCCCCCCCCCCCCGTTTTAATTCTCTTCCCCCTCGTTTTAATCCCTTCCCCCTTTCGTGTTTTAATTCCTCTTCCCCCTCGTTTTTTAATTCTTTTTCCCCCCCCCTGTTTTTAAATTCTTTTTCCCCCTCGTGTTTTTTAATTTCCCCTTCCCCCCTGTGTTTTAATTCCTTTCCCCCTCTGTTTTATTCCTCTCCCCCCTCGGTTTTTTATTCTCTTTTCCCCCTGGTTTTAATTTCCCCTTCCCCCTCGTGTTTTTTTTTCTTTCCCCCCCCGGTTTTTAAAATTCCCCTTCCCCATGTTTAATTCCCCTTTTTCCCCCCCCTGTTTAATTCCCCTTTCCCCCCCCCTGTTTTTAATTTCCTTTTCCCCCCCCGTTTTAATTCCTTTCCCCCCTGTGTTTTAAATTCCCCTTTTTTTCCCCCCCGGTTTTTAATTCCTCTTCCCCCCCGTGTTTATTCCTCTTCCCCTGTGTTTTAATTCCCTTCCCCCTCGGTTTTAATTCCCTTCCCCCCCGTGTTTTAATTCCCCTTTTCCCCCCCGTGTTTTAATTCCCTTCCCCCTCGTTTTAATTCCTCTTCCCCTCGGTTTTAATTTCCCCTTCCCCCTGTTTTTTAATTCTTTTTCCCCCCCCCGTGTTTTAAATTTCCCCTTCCCCCTCGGGGGTTTAATTCCCTTTTTCTTTCCCCTCGTGTTTAATTCCTCTTTCCCCCCTCGTGTTTTAATTCCTCTTTCCCCCCCCGTGTTTTAATTCCTCTTCCCCCCCTGTTTTTAATTTCCCCTTTCCCCCTCGGTTTTAATTCCTTTCCCCCCCCGGTTTTTAAACCATTCCCCCTGTGTTTTATTCCTCTTCCCCCCCTCGTGTTTTAATTCCTCCTTCCCCCGTGTTTTAATTCCTCCCCCCGTGTTTTTAAATTTCCTCTTCCCCCCCCTTTTTAATTTCCCTTCCCCTTTTGTGTTTTAATTCCTCTTCCCCCTCGTGTTTTTTAAATTCCCCTTCCCCCCCTCGGTTTAATTCTCTTCCCCCCCGTGTTTTAATTCTCTTCCCCCCTCGTGTTTTTAATTCCTCTTCCCCCCTCCTGTTTTAAAATTTTTCCCCCTTTTTCCCCCCCCCGTGTTTTTAAATTCCCCTTCCCACCTCGGTTTTAATTTCCCCTTCCCCCTCGTGTTTTTTTAATTTTTTTTCTTCCCCCCGTGTTTTATTCCTTTCCCCCCGTTTTAATTCCCTTTCCCCCCCCGGTTAATTCCCCTTTCCCCCCCTCGTGTTTTAATTCCCTTCCCCCCCGTGTTTTAATTTTTCTTCCCCCCCTCGTTTTTAATTCCTTTCCCCCCCCCCCCGGGTTTTAATTCCTCTTCCCCCTTGTGTTTAAATTTCCCCTTCCCCCTCGTTTTTTAATTCCTCTTTCCCCCTCGGTTTTAATTCCTCTTCCCCCCCCGTGTTTTAATTCCTCTTTTCCCCCCGTGTTTTTAAATTCCCTTTCCCCCTCGTTTTTTAATTCCCCTTCCCCCCTCGTGTTTTTAATTTTCCCCTTTTCCCCCCCCCGTGTTTTTTTCCTCTTCCCCCCGTGTTTTAATTTCCTCTTCCCCCCTCGTGTTTTAATTCCTCTTCCCCCCCTCGTGTTTTTTTTAAATTCCCCCTTTCCCCCCCCTCGGTTTTAATTCCCCTTCCCCCCCTCGTGTTTTAAATTTCCCCTTCCCCCTCGTGTTTAATTCCTCTTCCCCCCTCGTTTTTAATTCCTCTTTTCCCCCCCTCGGTTTTTAATTCCCCTTTCCCCCTTTTTTTAATTCCCCTTCCCCCCTGTTTTTAATTCCTCTTTCCCCCCTTGTGTTTTATTTCTTCCCCCTTGTTTTTTTAAATTTTTTTCGGGTTTTAATTTTTTTCCCCCCCTGTTTTAATTTTTTTATTTTTTAATTTCCCCCCTTTTTAATTTTTTAAAACCCCTTTCCCCCAACGTGTTTTTTTTTTTTGTGTTTTTTTTTTTTTTGTGTTTTTTTTTTTGTGTTTTTTTTTTTTGTGTTTTTTTTTTTCCCCCTGTTTTTTAAATTTTTTTTGGGGTTTTTAAAATTTTTTTTTGTTTTTTTTTCTTTTGTGTTTTTTTTTTTTATGTGTTTTAATTTTTTTTGTGTTTTTTTTTTTGTTTTAATTTTTTTTTTGTTTTTTTTTTGTGTTTTAAATTTTTTAGGTTTTTTTTTTTTTGTTTTTTTCCCCTTTTTGGGGTTTTTTTTTGTTTTTAAATTTTTTTTTGTGTTTTTTTTTTGTTTTTTAATTTTTTTTTGTGTTTTTTTTTGTGTTTTTTTTTGTGTTTTTTTTTGTGTTTTTAATTTTTATGTGTTTTTTTTTTTTTGGGTTTTTTTCCCCTTTTTTTGGGGGTTTTTTTTTTTTTGTGTTTTTTTTTTTTTCTTGTGTTTTTTTTTTTGTGTTTTTTTTTTTTTTAATGTTTTTTTTTTTGTGTTTTTTTTTTTTGGTTTTTTTTTTCGTGTTTTTAAATTTTTTTGTTTTTAAAATTTTTTTTGTGTTTTTTTTTTTTTTGTGTTTTAAATTTTTTCCATGTGTTTTAATTTTTATGTGTTTTTTTTTTGTGTTTTTTTTTTGTGTTTTTTTTTTTGTTTTTTTTTTTTTGTGTTTTTTTTTTGTTTTTTTTTTTCCCCCCCCCGGGTTTTTTTTTGGGGTTTTTTTTTTTGTGTTTTTTTTTTTGTGTTTTTTTTTTTGTGTTTTAAATTTTTGGTTTTTTTTACCCTGTGTTTTTTTTTTTGTGTTTTTTTTTTTATGTGTTTTTTTTTCCCCCCCTGTTTTTTTTTTGTGTTTTTTCCCTTTTTTGTGTTTTTTTTTGTGTTTTTTTTTGGGGGTTTTTTTTTTTTTGTGTTTTAATTTTTTTTTTTGTGTTTTTTTTTTTTTTTTTTTTTTTTCCCCCCTTTTTTTTTTTTAAGTTTTTTATTTTTTGTGTTTAATTTTTTTTGTTTTTTTTTCCCCTTTATGTGTTTTTTTTTTGTGTTTTTTTTTTTTTGTTTTTTTTTTGTTTTTTTTTCCTTTTGTGTTTTTTTTTTTTTGGTGGTTTTTTTTTTTGTGTTTTTTTTTTGTGTTTTTTTTTTTTGTTTTTTTTTTTTCTTTTTTTTTTTATGTGTTTTAATTTTTTTTTTGTGTTTTTTTTTTTTATGTGTTTTTTTTTTTTGTGTTTTTTTTAAATTTGTTTTTTTGTTTTTTTTTTTTTTGGTGGTTTTTTTTTTTTTTTTTTTTTGATTTTATTTTGGGGGTTTTTATTGTTTTTGTTTTGTTTGTTGTTGTGTTTTTGGTTTTTGGGTTTGTTTG
>NC_069414.1:51673219-51683219 GCF_026875155.1 Cherax quadricarinatus
AGAAATTAAAAAAAAAGGCAACCTTTTATAAAAATTTTCCTTAAAAAAAATTTTAAAAGGCCCCCTTTTTTTTTTTAAATTTTTGGTTTTTTAAAACCATTTAAAAAACCCTTTTTTAAAAAACCCCCAAAAATAAATTTTATAAGTTTTAAAATTGGAAAAATTAAACGGTAAAATTTTTAGGGCTTAAAACCCACCAAAAGGGCGTAAATTTAAACTTTATTTTAATTTAAACCATTTTAAAAAGGGGGGTTTTTTTGAAAAATCCCCCGGGCAAATTTTGTTTTTTTTTCATAAAAAATTTTATTTTAAAATTTTATAATTAAAATTTTTAAATTTTAAAAAAAATTTTTTAAATTTTTTAAATATTTTTTTTTTTAAAAAAATTTTTTTTATTTTAAAATTTTTAAAAATTTTTTTTAAAATTTTATTTTTTTTTTAAACCCCCATTTTTAAATTTTAAAAAATTTTTTTCCCCGGTTTTTTCCCCCCCCCTTTTTTTAAATTTTTTTTAAATTTTATTTTTTTTTTTATTTTTTTTTAAAAAGGGGAAAATTTTTAAAATTTTTTGTTAAATTTTTTTAAAAATTTTTTTACTTTTTTATTTTTTATAAAAATTTTTATTTTTTTGGGGAAAATTTTTTTTTTTTTTTTTTATTTTTTTGGATTTCCCCCCCTGTTTTTGACTTTTCCCCCTTTTTTCCCCCCCTTTTTTACCCCCCCCCCTTTTTTTATTTTTTTTCCCCCTCCCCCTTTTTTTTGGTTTTTTCCTCTTCCCCCCTTTTTTTTTTCCTTCCCCCGGTTTTTTTTTTTTCCCTTTCCCCCCTTTTTATTTTCCCCCTTTTTTTGGGGGTTTTTTTTTTTTGGATTTTTTTTTTCTTTTCCCCCCTGTGAATTTTCCCCCCTTTTTTTTTTTTTTCCCCCCTTTGGGATTTCCCTTTTCCCCCTTTTTTTTTCCCCCTTTTTTTTCCCAGTTTTTTTTTTTTTTTTTAATTCCCTTTTTTTTTTTTCCCCCCAAACCTCAAATTTTTACTTTTCTTTTCCCCTTTTTCCCTTTTTTTATTTTTTGCCCTCCCTGTTTTTTTCCTCCCTTTTCCCCCCTTTTTTTAATTTTTCCTTTTTTTTTCCCCCTTTTTTTTTTTGTTTTATTTTTTCCCCCCCCTTTTTTATTTCCTGGGGGGGGGGGGGGAGGGGTCAGGGAGGGGGGGGAAGGGGTCAGGGGGGGGGGGAAGAGGGGGTCAGGGGGGGGGGGAAAGGGGAGGGGGGGGGAAAAGGGGGGGAAAAGGGGTCTGGGAGGGGGGAAAGAGGGGTCAGGGAGGGGGGGAGGAGGAAAAAAAAGGGGTCTGGGAGGGGGTGGAGGTTAAGAGGGGTCAGGGGGGGGGAAGGGGAAAAGGGGTCAAGGAGGGGGAAGAGGGGTCAAGGAGGGGGGGAAGAGAGGGGTCAGGGAGGGGGGGGAAAGAGGGGGTCAGGGAGGGGTTTAAAAGGGGTCAGGGAGGGGGAGGGAAAAGAGGGGTCAGGAGGGGGAAAAAAGAGGGGTCAGGGAGGGGGGAAGGAAGAGGGGTCAAGGGGGGGGGAAAGAGGGGTCAAAGGAGGGGAAAGAGGGGGTCAAGGAGGGGGGGGTTTTAAAAGGGGTCAGGGGGGGAGGGAGGTATAGAGGGGTCAGGGGAGGGGGGAAGAGGGGTCAAGGGGGGGGAGAAAGAGGGGTCAGGAGGGGGGAAAGAGGGGTCAAGGAGGGGGTAAGAGGGGTCAGGGAGGGGGTAAGAGGGGTCAGGGAGGGGGGAACAAATACGTGAGGGGAGAGGGTGAACTGTGATTGGCTGGTCCCAGGGAGGCAACACCAACTGCCTTAATACAATTGTTAACACACATCAGGGAATTACTTGTAACTCCCCCCTTCTTCCTCACCCCTCCCCTATCAACCCCTCTCCTCTCCCCCTCCCCTCTCATCCTCTACCTCCCCTCACCCCTTCTCTCTTATCATCTATCCTCTCACCCCACCCTCCTTCCTCACTCCCTTCCATCATCCCTCTCCTCATGGTCTCCCCCTCACCCCCTCCCTCTTACCCTCTTCACCACACCTCTCCCCCCCCTTTCCTTTGTCACCATACTTTATGTTCGTATGTTACTGTTGTATTGTTCCATGTTACTGTTGTATTGTTCCATGTTACTGTTGTATTGTTCCATGTTACTGTTGTATTGTTCCATGTTACTGTTGTATTGTTCCATGTTACTGTTGTATTGTGCCATGTTACTGTTGTATTGTGCCATGTTACTGTTGTATTGTTCCATGTTACTGTTGTAGTGTTCCATGTTATTGTTGTATTGCTCCATTTTACTGTTGTATTGTGCCATGTTACTGTTGTATTGTTCCATGTTACTGTTGTATTGTGACATGTTACTGTTGTATTGTGCCATGTTACTGTTGTAGTGTTCCATGTTACTGTTGTATTGTGCCATGTTACTGTTGCATTGTGCCATGTTACTGTTGTATTGTTCCATGTTACTGTTTCATTGTGCCATGTTACTGTTGTATTGTTGCATGTTACTGTTGTATTGTGCCATGTTACTGTTGTATTGTTCCATGTTACTGTTGTATTGTGCCATGTTACTGTTGTATTGTTGCATGTTACTGTTGTATTGTGCCATGTTACTGTTGTATTGTTCCATGTTACTGTTGTATTGTTCCATGTTACTGTTGTATTGTTCCTCCCATGTTACTGTTGTATTGTTCCTCCCATGTTACTGTTGTATTGTTCCTCCCATGTTACTGTTGTATTGTTCCTCCCATGTTACTGTTGTATTATTCTTGTCATGTTACTGTTATACTGTTCCTCCCATGTTACTGTTGTATTGTTCCTCCCATGTTACTGTTGTATTATTCCTCCCATGTTACTGTTATACTGTTCCTCCCATGTTACTGCTGTATTGTTCCTCCATGTTTCTGTGTATTGTTCCTCCATGTTACTGTTGTATTGTTCCTCCCATGTTTCTGTGTATTGTTTGCCCATGTTACTGTTGTATTGTTCCCTCCCATGTTACTGTGTATTGTTCTCCCATGTTACTGTTGTATTGTTCCTCCCATGTTACTGTGTATTGTTCCATGTTACTGTTGTATTTTTCTCTCATGTTACTGTTATATGTCCCATGTTACTGTTGTATTGTTCCTCCCATGTTACTGTGATTATTTGCCAGTTACTGTTTATGTTCCTCCCATGTTACTGCTGTATTGTTCCTCCCATGTTACTGCTGTATTGTGCCATGTTACTGCTGTATTGTGCCATGTTACTGCTGTATTGTGCTCATGTTACTGCTGTATTGTTCCTCCCATGTTACTGCTGTATTGTGCCATGTTACTGTTGTATTGTTCCCATGTTACTGTTTTGTATTTGTGATCTCCCTGTTTACTGGTTGCATTTGTGCCATGTTACTGTTGTATTGTTCCTCCCATGTTACTGCTGTATTGTGCCATGTTACTGCTGTATTGTGCCATGTTACTGCTGTATTGTTCCTGCCATGTTACTGCTGTATTGTGCCATGTTACTGTTGTATTGTTCCTCCCATGTTACTGCTGTATTGTGCCATGTTACTGCTGTATTGTGCCATGTTACTGTTGTATTGTTCTCCATGTTACTGCTGTATTGTTCCATGTTACTGTTGTATTGCTCCCATGTACTGTGTATTGTTCATTTACTGTTGTATTGTGCCATGTTACTGTGTATTGTTCCATGTTACTGTTGTATTGTGCCATGTTACTGCTTTTATTGTTCCATGTTACTGTTGTATTGTGCCATGTTACTGTGTATTGTTGCCATGTTACTGTTGTATTGTGCCATGTTACTGTTTTATTGTTCCTATTGTTACTGTTGTATTGCTGCCATGTTACTGTTGTCATTGTTCCATGTTACTGTTGTATTGTTCCTCCCATGTTACTGTTGTATTGTTCCTCCCATGTTACTGTTGTATTGTTCCATGTTACTGTTGTATTGTTCCTCCCATGTTACTGTTGTGTTGTTCCTCCCATGTTACTGTTGTGTTGTTCCTCCCATGTTACTGTTGTATTGTTCCTCCCATGTTACTGTTGTGTTGTTCCTCCCATGTTACTGTTGTATTGTTCCTCCCATGTTACTGTTGTATTGTTCCATGTTACTGTTGTATTGTTCCTCCCATGTTACTGTTGTATTGTTCCATCTTACTGTTATATTGTTCCATGCTGCTGTTGTATTGTTCCTCCCATGCTACTGTTGTATTGTTCCATGTTACTGTTGTATTGTTCCATGTTACTGTTGTATTGTTCCATGTTACTGTTGTATTGTTCCTCCCATGTTACTGTTGTATTGTGCCATGTTACTGTTGTATTGTTCCATGTTACTGTTGTATTGTTCCATGTTACTGTTGTATTGTTCCTCCCATGTTACTGTTGTATTGTTCCTCCCATGTTACTGTTGTATTGTTCCTCCCATGTTACTGTTGTATTGTTCCTCCCATGTTACTGTTGTATATCTTGTCATGTTACTGTTATACTGTTCCTCCCATGTTACTGTTGTATTGTTCCCATGTTACTGTTGTATATTCTTGTCATGTTACTGTTATACTGTTCCTCCCATGTTACTGCTGTATTGTTCCTCCCATGTTTCTGTTGTATTGTTCCTCCCATGTTACTGTTGTATTGTTCCTCCCATGTTTCTGTTGTATTGTTCCTCCCATGTTACTGTTGTATTGTTCCTCCCATGTTACTGTTGTATTGTTCCTCCCATGTTACTGTTGTATTGTTCCTCCCATGTTACTGTTGTATTGTTCCTCCCATGTTACTGTTGTATTATTCTTGTCATGTTACTGTTATACTGTTCCTCCCATGTTACTGTTGTATTGTTCCTCCCATGTTACTGTTGTATTATTCTTGTCAATGTTACTGTTATACTGTTCCTCCCATGTTACTGCTGTATTGTTCCTCCCATGTTACTGTTGTATTGTTCCATGTTACTGTTGTATTGTTCCATGTTACTGTTGTATTGTTCCTCCCATGTTTACTCTTGTATTGCTCCTCCCATTGTTTCTGTTGTATTGTTCCTCCCATGTTACTGTTGTATTGTTCCTCCCATGTTACTGTTGTATTGTTCCTCCCATGTTACTGCTGTATTGTGCCATGTTACTGCTGTATTGTTCCTCCCATGTTACTGTTGTATTGTTCCTCCCATGTTACTGTTGTATTGTTCCATATTACTGTGGTACTGTTCTTGTCATGTTACTGTTGTATTGTTCCTCCCATGTTACTGTTGTATTGTTCCTCCCATGTTACTGTTGTATTGTTCCATATTACTGTTATATTGTTCCTGCCATGTTCCTGTTACACTTTTGTGCTCCTGTGTTCCCACCACTGCTGGTGTTCCTCCACCGTCACTGTTAAACAACACTGGAACAATCATATTACAAACTCGTCACGATAATGACCTATAATATCGATAATGAAGTACCCTCTTGCACACACCTGGCTGTTTATCTTAAGACGCTTCTTCAACGTCTTCAAAGATAGCCAGGTGTTGCACACGTGTTGCAATAACGTGTTGCACACGTTATTGACTGCTGCGTCCCCTCTTTATCCCCTTTTTTCTCTCCATCATCCCCTCTTACCCTCTTCTTCACTCCTCCGTCTGAATTCATCACATCGTCAGTAAACAGAGATACATCTGACTCAATCCCATCAGGTATGTCAATCAGATACCGAATGACAGCGTCCTCAGCTCACACAATGATGGTCCGGAATCAATTCCGGCACGGGTGAAACGTTGGGCACGTTTCCTAAAACCTGCTGTCCCTGTTCACCTAGCACTAAGTAGGTACCTGGGTGTTAGTCATCCTACACCTGCTGTCCCTGTTCACCTAGCAATAAGTAGGTACCCGGGTATTAAACGACTGTTGTGGGTGGCATCCTGAGGAACAAAATTAACCTAAATTGCCAGAAATGCTCTGCATAATCAGGGTCTTTCTATACAGTATGTCAGTAGGGTCATCTACGGTCTGTAACGGGTGTATCAAGTACTTGTAGGGAGAAACAGAATTATTACATATACTAGAAACAACACCGGGCCTAATACCGATCCTTGATGAATTCCGGCTTAGTACCCTTTCCATTTCTGAGGCTCCTTCTAGGACAATTACTGTAGTACATTACACAATGTACTGTAGTACATTACACAATATACTGTAGTACATTCCCCGTTATTTCTGTCTGAATCTCAAGTTCTTACTTCAGATTACAAGGAGGCATTTGATAGTATTACAACCCAGGTACAACAAGGCCTGTTATCCTGGGTG
Organism: Cherax quadricarinatus; assembly: GCF_026875155.1. Lineage (NCBI taxonomy): Eukaryota > Metazoa > Arthropoda > Malacostraca > Decapoda > Parastacidae > Cherax > Cherax quadricarinatus. Next base: position 51,679,532 of record NC_069414.1, read on the forward strand.
TAAAGGGCAGCAAGGAGCAGAACACACCTGAATGACTTCGAAATATATTTTCCTTCACCAAGAGCAATAGTGATTATTTACACGTATGTACACTATACACAGTTGGAAATGTACGTGTACAACACGGTTTAGGCAAGGCCAAGACACAGCCTGGAGACAGAATGGACAACCGTGTTCAACCAGCTCTAGTACGGAAATGACAAGGGTGGACAGGTGGGTGGTTACCACAACACCTCCACGATTGTCAGACCCACCTTCTCATGGCTGAAACTAGGTACTGATCGAACGATGGGGCCCCATCATTCGACCCTAGTACTGGTTCGCTGGTTGGGGAGATAGCCTTTCAATGAGGGTGTGTACATGCGCCGAAAAAAGGTTACGTACTCTTTGCATGTCACAGACAGTCTCTTGTGAGACTGTCAAATGCCTTCTTGCAGTCAGAGAATAAGCATCCCACATCTCTCTCTATCTCTGTCTCTCTTTTGCACAGGATTTACAGGGTTAGGTTAAGATTCTCAACTTTATTTACTAGCTAAGAGCTGTTACCTATATCAACTCATCTGAAAGCCTTTTCTGTTATGAAACATACAAATAGGGAAAGGGATGATTTCGGAGCCATCTGTGGGCCAGCGATTTCATTTGGTCTCTGTATCTGTCTCTGTCTGCTGTCTCTCTCTCTCTCTCTCACTCTTTTCCACTTCTCTCTCTCTCTCTCTCTCTCTCTCTCTGTTCCACTTCTCTCTCTCTCTCTCTCTGTTCCACTTCTCTCTCTCTTTTATTTTTTTTTTTTTTTTTTTTTTTTACACAGGGTTTGTCAAGGTTAAGGATCCCTAGCTTTATTAACAAGCTGTTTACAGATTAAGGATTCCTAACTTTATTGGCAAGCTAAGAGCTGTTACCTACATCAGCTCATTTGAAAGCATTTCTATTGTTACGACATACAAGTAGGGAACAGGATGAAGTTGGAGCCATCTGTGGGCCAGCATTTTCATTTGATCAACTGACTTTATCTCGTTGACATCATTATGCTGTACGAATGTGTTCCATACTCGAGTCATCCTGGGTATGTATGATCTCAGATGGAGTGATGTTCTGGAGAAGGGTACAGCCAGAGTGAAGTTGCTGCTTTCTGCCCGTCTTGTGGCATAAAAGCTTGTTTCACGCTGTCCTCGAAGTGGATCCAAGTGTGGTCTTTGACAATATTGGTCTTGTACATAACAGTAAGGCCACCCACATCCTTCCTATGTTGAAGGCCCTGCTGAAATGACAGATCTATCCAGGATGGGTCCAGGCGAGAGATGAGACGTCTTGCTCTGTTCTCTACTCTGTCAAGCAGACGCAGATGAGAGGGGGGCAGGCAAACCAAGAAAGTGGAGCATACTCAAGGTGCGAGCGTACTTGTGCCTCGTACAGGAGCTTGCAACCCCTACTGTCAAGCAGATGCGAGATACGGCGAAGTGCTGTAAGCTTCCTGGCTGCCTTGTTTGCAAGATTTACAACATGGTTCTTCATGGTTAGTTTGGAGTCAAATTTCACCCCAAGGATATCAACTTCTTCTCCAGGTGCCAACACCCTCCCATTCATCCTTACTAATGCACCAGCATTACCATCATGGTGCAAATGTTACTTGCCATCTATTTCCCCAAGCTGATATAGCTCTCAGCTGGTGATTGATGTAGCTTAGAGCAGCTGGCATTTCTTCTCTTGGATAAGTGAATGTCAGTGTACAGTCGTCTGCATATGCATGTGATTCTGGGATGAGATGAAGAAGGTCGTTGAAGTAGACATTCCATAACAATGGACCCAGCACGCTTCCTTGTGGAACACTTGCCCCAATAGGATGTCTTGCTGATTCCGTTCCATTGAGAACTACACTTAGAGATCTACCATGAAGGTAATCACTGAGGAGACATAGCGTAGAGCCTGCAATTCCCAGTGCTTGAAGTTTTGCTAAGAGGCCCTGGTGCCACACCCGGTAGAAAGCGCCAGCAATGTCCAGTGCTACCACACAGCTTACTTTGGATTCATCCAGTGACTGGTGCCACTTAGTGGAGAGGTTTAACAACAGATCAGCAGCAGAGTAACCTTTCCTGAAGCCGTATTGACGATCACAAAGTAGTGAGTGGTAGTCAAAAAACTGTCATTTGTCTTGAGATTATTGTCTCAAGGATCTTACCAGTGATTGACAGGAGTGACACTGGTCTGTAGTTGCTGATTTCTGATCTGCTCTTCTTTTTGTGAACAGGGACTACATTTGCCTCTTTCCATAGAGAGGGCCATTTACACTGTACTAGGCAGTGCTGAAAGATGCGAGTTAGAGGTGCTGCTAGCTGGTCTGCACATCTTCTCAACAATCTTGGGCTCAACTTGTCTGGGCCCACAGCCTTTTCTTGGTCAAGCGATTTAAGAAGGAAATGCACCTCATCCTGCCTTATTGTCACCACTGACAGTTTTGACACAGTTCTTGCAGCTAGCCAAGGAGGGTCCCTTGCTAGATCAGGAACTTGCATTTTGGTAGCAAAGTGTTCAGCAAAGAGGTCCGCCTTCTCTTGACTACTAGTAGAGGTGGTCCCATCCTGTCGATTTAGAGGTGGAATGAGTTCATCAGGCAGATAACCGTCTCTCTCTCTCTCTCTTCTCTCTCTCTCTCTCTCTCTCTCTCTCTCTCTCTCTCTCTCTCTCTCTCTCTCTCTCTCTCTCTCTCTCTTTTCCACTTCCCTTCAAGTGTTCTGCCACTCTCCTGATAATCTTCTTAACATAGAAAGCTCTGCTTGTTAGTCATACTACTCTCTAGTTGAAAAGCTTCTAGTCTTCTTCAATATAGGTACAACATTCACTGTCTTACACATCTCTGGCGACTGTCTTGTGTCCAGCAACTTGCAGAGTCTAGCAAAGGGTGTGATAGCAAGGGGTGTAGACAGTGCTTCCTCTCCATCTCGTAGAATCATTGGTTACATGATGTCAGGTTCATTGCTTTTCATATATCCAACTTAATGCTGGAATGCTTATTCTTTGACTACAAAAATGCATTTGACAGTCTCACAGGAGACTGAAGCCAGAGCCAGAGATGCAGGCAGGAACAGCGGAGAATGTACTACAGTACACTGTGTAATGTACTACATGTTGTCATGTCCCTTGCTTTTCATATATCCAACTAATTTTTTTGTTTTACCATTTTCTGTGTGTGGTGCCCAGTACCCGTCGATGCACCTTTACCCAGTACCCGTCGATGCACCTTTACCCCTTGGCTCTCCTTTACTGCATCATTTTCCACTGAGAACACCTCTTTAAACCATTTATTCAATTCCTCGCAGACTTCTTTGTTGTTTCTCTTGAGCTCTCCTCCTTCCTTCTTAATCAAACTGCCTGTTGCTTTATTGTTGTGGTTATGACACAGCTTTGGTTGATGTTATTCTCAGTGTTTGTGTGTGTTTGTTTGTTGTTGTGTGTGTGTGTGTGTGTGTGTGTGTGTGTGTGTGTGTGTGTGTGTGTGTGTGTGTGTGTGTGTGTGTGTGTGTGTGTGTGTGTGTGTGTGTGTGTGTGTGTGTGTGTGTGTGTGTGTCCCGTTTTATTATTTACCTACAATGGAAGATGATGTGGAACTGTCGCATCCCTAATTGGCTTGTATTACCCAGGTCAACAGCCTCCCAGGGGGGTCGTCTGGCCCCCAGGGGTCTCGTCTGACCCC